>CM055971.1:38892500-39492500 GCA_029531755.1 Holothuria leucospilota
AGTGTTCAGTATTCATGATTATTACTCAATGCGACAGTTCTGTCGTTGTTTTAATGATCGATTCTTACGCCATTTTCCTGTTCGTCGAACATCGTCTCATTTACGTGTACGTCAAACGTACAGGCTACGTAACGATGTTATTGTTGAATAGTGTATAGCTATCCGTTTCACCACTTAAGACCGAATGAAACGCTTTTCACAAGTAGTGAAGTGGTGCATACCGAGCGCACCTAACGAATGGAAGGCGGCATATGCGTTGACCTGACATTCATAAAGTCGAGATCTCGATAACCAACGATGCTACGTCAATGGGAGTTTCACTGTTGGGTTTGGTATTTTCATTCAGTGTTAGACTTTTCTTTTAAATACTAGTTCAAAGAATAGTCCAACACTAAATGAAAACTACACATATTATAGGCCACGGGCAAGAAGCACCTCAAGGCACCCCAACCCGCAACTCTCCGACCCAATATTTTTTTGGAAACCTTAGGGTCCCCTGAACGCAGAATCAAGTGGTAACAGTAAATATTTTGGGTCTCACTTATTCAAAATTACTGCCAAAAACAAAATGGTGGCAAAATTTATGGATATTTTGTATTAAAATATGTTAAAACTAAATATATTCCTGAAAATATTTTGAGGCATCGACTGTTAAAATTTGGTCATATTTTATGACAAAAATTCCCAAATTAATTTTTAAGACTGTTTTAGTGAGATGCAGGTAACCAAGATGGTGGAATTTCCAAAATGACTGTCCATGTAATTATTATAATATATTGAAATAATGTGAAAAATATTCATGAAAAATATGTTGGACGCACCGACTCTTAAAATATGGTCATGCTTCATGCCAAATAATTAAATATTTTTTAGAACATTTTTGTTGGAATTCAGGTCAACCAAGATGGCGGAAAAAGCAAAATGGCCGCTTATGGTATAGTAACAATGTAGCATAATAATAGATAATAACTTGTAATCATTAAAAATATTTTCAACACGTTTACATCTAAACTCTGTCCATTTTCTGTAATAACTATTCAGAAAGTGTATGGATAGATTTTAGGTTTAAAGGTGTTACAAATATTTTTTAAGGATGATTTGCCTTATTTTTATAAAATATCACTGGCTGCCATTTTGCTTTTTCCTCCATTTTGATTGACCTAAATTCCAAGAAAATGTTTTGAAAAATACGTTCAAATTAATTGGCACAAAATATGGCCAAGTATAAATCGAGCAACTGTCACAAATATAATTTTAAGGATGATTTTCCCTATGATTGTGATATATAGAAATTTTAACATTAGAGGTCATTTTGCTATATCCGTCATCTTGGTTGACTCAGATCCTCAATAAATGTCCAGAAAACCTTTTTGCATATTTACAACAGGAAATGGACACAGGTTAACTTTGCCTGTGTTCAAAAGTATTTTCAATGAATATTTTTATTATTATTATTTTATAATGGCATAATTATTGCATTGGCCGCTATTTGGTTTTTCCGCCATCTTGGTTAACCGAAACCTCACCAAAATAGTCTCAAAAATTAATTTTGGAACTTTTGTCATAAAATATGATCAAGTTTTAACATTCGATGCCTTAAAAATATTTTTAGGAATATTTACTTATTATTATTTAATACAAAATATAATTTTTGGCGCCATTTTTGGGAGCCATTTTGAATGAGTGAAATCGAAAGTGTTTGCTGTTACTTCTTGATTCGTGTTCAGGGGACCCATAAGGTTTCCAAAAAATATTGGGTCAAAGATTTGTGCGGGGGGGGGGGTTGCCCGTGGGTGCCGCTGGCCCATGGCCTGCTCCTATTATGGAGCAAATTTCCACTACCAGTAGCTGAAAACCGCGCATGAATCCGTCCGGTAGTTTTGGACAGTGGCGTAGCCACGGGGAGGGTTTTGGGGGTTGAAACCCCCCCCCCCCCATGA
Source organism: Holothuria leucospilota (assembly GCA_029531755.1). Classification (NCBI taxonomy): domain Eukaryota; kingdom Metazoa; phylum Echinodermata; class Holothuroidea; order Aspidochirotida; family Holothuriidae; genus Holothuria; species Holothuria leucospilota. The sequence continues at coordinate 38,894,441 of CM055971.1, forward strand.
CAACCTTGAAAAAAATAATTGCAAAAAACACATGATCACTATAAACGTTATTACATTTGAGGCACAAACATTGCACCATTTTGCATCTGGAGACCTAAAATAGCCGTTTTTCTCCCTCCCCTTAGACCTTTCCCTCGTGTCGTACTCCAAAACCCTCCCCATGACACAATCCTGGCTACGCTACTGGTTTTGGAGTTATCTCCCTTTGATTAGTTATCAACGTATCAAATAAACAATGTTTAGCATCAACTCTCTGACATCACGGTTAAACTTTCGTCAACAATAGCTTATAATTTTCATTACATTTAGGTGACTAATTTTTCTTCCATTTTTGCAATTTTGACCAATCAGTCGTCTATGACTACTCGTACACACTGTCTCGGTACGTTACGTACATATCAGCGTCCCGGCGTTTGCTTACTAAAATGGCGGATACTTCGCCCCATGACGTACTACGGTTTTAGAGGCAGAGTAAGCGGTCTTGCGCCTACGGCGCTATAGTGTCTTTGATAGGAACTATATCCTGCTCTATGGTTACAACACAGGCTAGGCATATACACGCAGTATAATATTATTACGTACCTAGGCATACAGGATAGCAGTATCTTGCTTAGTCAGGGTAACCCTTCCCCGTCTACCTATACTATCAGACTATATTGCACCTACATTGGCTGCTCGTTAGTCTAGTATATTGGCTGCTCGTCAAATAGCAACTCCCTGGTTAGAGTATGTACGTCGAAAGACGGAGGATCTGGACCTGGATAAATACTGCACAACACTCCTGGTGGAGTCAAACGTGCAGGGTTGGGTGTGCGCATGAGGTTAGTCGTCCCGTCTGAGAATCCTCAAGGCTACGCTCTTGAACTGCTTGGGGTCCTCGAGATCTGGAGGAGTGCATATTCACATGCCATCTTCAACCTCTGTTCGACATGTTTGCATTTCTTGGTCTTTTCATTTTCGGAGAACAAGTGAAAAGAACAAACGTAAACCGGGAATTCCATAAACAAGGGTAAAAGTGGTAAAAATACACTTTCAAAGGCTACTGTCATGCTAGCTTTATTCACATGGTCAGGGGTGTCGCCAGAGCATTCATCATGGGGGGGGGGGTGCCGTATTTGCCGACTGAGAAGCAAATGCCGACTGAAAGTGTTGATAAGCGATGCAGTTAGAGCTGAGAACAGATAGTCCAACCGGAAGTGGTCCACCAGGGGTGGCACCAGGATTTACCCACGGCCGGGGGGGGGGGCAACGATCCGAAACGTCGATCGACAGCCCCGATGGTGAGGGGAGATTTGAAGAAAACCTGTGTACTATACCATGCCATTGCGGGGTATATATTGCATAAAATTTTGTATATACTAGAGGAAAATAGTTGCACCCGATTTAAGGTTTTTCCCGAAATCTAAACTGTGAAATTGCAAAGCGCGCGAAGCGCGCCAAATTATTGGGTAAGCTTACACTGAAAAGAATCTGTACTTATTTAAAGCTTATATAGGTCAACCAATGGCGTACCCAGGATTTCTCTCAAGGGGGGAGGCATGCAATATGTTGTGTGATCGCCGGCCTGGGGGAGGGGGTGTCCCCTCCCCTTTTGAAATTTTGAAAAATTAGGTGTCCTTACATGCAATCTGGTGCCACATATGCCACCTTTGGAAGAAAAACTTGTGTTAAAACATACACGTCTTTTTAGGAACTGAAAAAATAATTGGCATCCGTGAGGGGACATGGCCCAATGTCCTCCCCCCCTGTGTACGCCACTGAGGTCAACTGTCCTGGCAGTTGGACCCTATCGGGCACAACTTACATTGTACTTCCCTCTTCGAGTCACTAGCCGTACCGAACGACAGACTTAAGAGAACGTTAACTTAGTTTAGCGAAATGAGATGAGATCTATAGATTCCAGACATTTACATAAAACGATAAATTCTACTTGAGTTACTTGAAAAGATGGAAAGGGTTTGTCCTATATTTAGCTATTAGTAACGAAACTGAGGAAGAGTGGGCAAAGCACACCGAAAATTTTGGGTTTTATCGCAGAAATGACCCTTTTGAAAGCTAAAATAAGTAAAATTTTGGTAGGCTGACACAAAAAACATGTTATCATTAAGAACAAAAAGAAAAACATAAAAACGGTAGGAGTTGTGGACTGTATCGGGGACAACATAGGGGCCTACATTGTGTCGAAACCGCCTGGACTACCCGATGAAATAGCCAAACTTTGGTCCTTGAGTCGCTCACCAACCGACCGTAGGCTTTGCGATATGGGATGAAATTTACGACCTCTACATAACCTGTGTACCCTGCCTACATATTACTTGGTAAGGTTGACAGGACTTATGCTATCTAGCTATGTGGAATGGAATTACTGAAGAAACTGGAGTGACATTACTGCGCGCGTAGCGCGTCGAAAATGTTGGGTTCTGATTACAGAAATTGTCCTCTTTCTTTCACTTCTTTTCCTCATGTTTCCTTCATTTTTCAGATTGGTGCAGAATTTACTGACTCAATGCCAGAATACCACATGAACGATAAACTCCAAGTATACAATGATACTGAAAAGCCCTACGTAGCTTTTTTCCCGACAGAATATGTTTCAAGTCTCAAAAAGTGTTGGTTACTGGCTTTGAAAATATTGTGATAAACGTTGTCTACAAATGCATTCCAATCTCCTGTCTTCCGTCTGCACCAGCACCTTTCTCTTGCCCTGCTTTGTCCCTCCCTACCCTATTCTTTTCTCTGTTCGCTCGGTCTTTCTCTCTCCCTCTTCTCTCTCCTCTTTTTTTCTTTTTTTTTGTCTTTCTTCTTCCCTCTAACTTTTCTTCGTTTGCCCTTTCCTCTTTCCATCATTTTGCCGACTAGTGCAGGATTTTGCCAACTGCGTGGATCTTGGGGGTGTCACACCCCCCCACACCCCCTCTAGCGTCGGCCCTGCACATGGTCGTACTAAAAGTACCGATTTTTAGGCCAACTTGAAAAATCGTGTTTTTATTTTGTCACTAAAATTTAGCTTAATAGAATGATTATCGCAAAGTTTGTGTCATGGGAATGAATCGTCCCAAGGTTTGATGAAAAATGAGCTAAAATTACCCATTTTAGGCCAACTTGAAAAATTGTGACATTTAAAGTTGCCATCTAAAAATTTGGAGTTTTGCCTTGTTTTTAGTACTGGCTTTTGCACAATGTTTAAGGTAATCATGGAGCTGTAATTGACTGATTATGTGCAGTGTGTCTACTATAACCATGTAAGTGTCAGATAATGAAGAGCATTAGGGGAAAAGTTCTTCACTTTACAAAAATCCCAACATAAAATTGTTGATAACAAGTGTGAATTGTGACAACAAAACACATAGGCCTACTTAAAGAAAATATTGACATTTTGTCTATTGGAGAAGTTCAGTCAATCAAAGACGTTTCACGTGTAAACTTGGATGTCCCCCTTTTACATATGAAACATTCTTACCCTTTTCAGTTCCCAATAATATATTGTTCTTGTTAAGTGTTATAATCCATTCTTGAATAGTTTGTAGATTGTTGAGGTCTAGGCCGGGACTGTTTCATGCATTAAACAGTTAACAAAGAAATTTCACTAAAAATAATATACGGCCATTTTCAGTTTTGAAGACTGGTTTGATGTCGCCTGAAAAGTTTACGTTGTGAAATTTGACAGTTGAAATAAACTTATTTGGGACTTAAGGTCCTTCTTTGAAATATCTTGTATGAAATAACACTTTTGAGTATGGCATTTGACATGAACTTTGTAAAATTTTGCTAACTTTTTTAAAATTTGAAATAATAGAAATGTACTTTGGAGTTTGGTGTCCCCTATCCTATTTACACGCGTGATGTCATAAAGCTTTTTAACCAATCAGCGTCCCCGCCATCGGCGAATCGCCGATGAACCACCGAACATTTCTCTGGCGCCGGACCGCCGGCGTAGTTTTTTTTTCCAGGACGAGTCAGGCCAAATCTGGCCAATGGACCAATCAGCTTCTTGGAAATAGGCCACACCTCTAATTCCAAAATGACAGCTTTTCGACCTTTTTTTGTAATTCTGACGCCGGATTATGAAAGAACGGGTCAAATAACCCCATTCCTCGTAACTCTAACTTTAAGTTTTACCCTACACTCTAAAAACGTCAAGGGTAACACTTTTTTAACACTAAAACACGTTTATGGTAAAAAAAAACAATAAAATACATAAGCGCATTAAACACTATAACGCGTCTTAGGCTCCATAGTAAACGCGTTTAAGTGTTTAATACTAAACGCAAAACAGTGCTAATAATAAACATTATGCGTTTAAATTAAACACATAAACGTGTTAATCATGGAGCCGTATAACGCGTTAATGTGTTTATTTTAGCAATATATGATTATGCATTTTATTGTTGTTTCCTTTGCCATAAACGCGTTACAGTGTTAAAAAGGCGTTAACGTTCATTTTTACAGTGTAACCTTCATTTTGAAACAAATTTAAAAATTTTTGAAAACTCGATTTGCCCGGCGTTCGTCTTGCGAAAAAATTATGCGGCCCGCCGGAGTCCGTCGTCGCGCCGACCAAATTTTGCTATCAGGATATGTTTTTGTAACTGTATTTTCCCTGTAATGCAGGGTTACACTGACCGGATTGAAACTAGCAGGCAAAACAAACAGGTAAAACAGAGGTACTGACCATAGAAATAAAAGTAAGTTACTTTTATTTCTATGGGTACTGACATTCTATAAGAAAGGTATCATGACCGTACGAAGTGCAATGCAAATATTGGTATCCTAGACAGAAAGTTGTGGACGTAGTGATTATAATGAATGTTCATGGATGTTGCTGATGCGCGGGCGTTTAATAAACTTCAGTAGCAATCTCTAAATATCAAGTAAAATGGATGAAATTTGATGTGTAAAAGGATTGAAAACCTAAAGTACTCCAAGAACTTTATTTGATTTGGACGGAAGAATATAAAACAGGAGGTACTTTCTCCATCAGGTTAATTAAACCATTGGAAAAATTTTGTGCCAAATATTCACAGGTATCAGGAGGTAGATATGAATGTAAATAAGACATTGATTTCCAAAATTTTTCCAAATCATCAAATAAAATATTAAGCAGGCAAGTTTTCTTAAATCCCCCTCACAAAAAGTGACCAGTTACTGTAATCAGTGTTGAGTGTACGTACTGCCATAGGAGCAGTTTTAATACACCTTACATTCTCCTTCCAGTTAAAAAATTAAATTAAACCATTGAAAAATTTTCAGTGTGCCAAATATTCACAGGTATCACGAGGTAGATTAGAATGTCAGCGTCACATTGCATTCAAAAATTCCTCCAAATCATCAAATTAAGTATTCAGCAGGCAAACTTTTAGTAAGGCTCGTACGAGAAGTTACAGGTGGAAAAGGTGGAATTTTTCTGACCTTCACTTGGTGTGGCAATTAATTTCTGCCACAATTTCGCTGGCTGTGGAAAACAATCCGTGGTAGCAACGGGGAGGCATGACAGACATGGAATGGAAACCGTAGCAATTTCGCGAAAAGCGCCAACATTTTGCATTAGAATTGTTGCAAATATGTGATGACCCTTACCCGTTGAACAATGCGAGTACGTACCAACGGTGCCAAAGAAAAACTATAGAGTTGAAGTTAAATTTTGGTAGTTCGGGAAAGGTTTTTGATATAAAACAGTTACAACACATCCAATATTTGTTGGAAAGACACCTCACCCTACAAACCGCAAACAGGGGGCAACAGCTGGTGATTCGGGGGCACCACATTGGCAAAATGGCGTATATAAGCCATCCTTGATAGCCCCATCGGTGTAAAAATAGGAGCAAATGGCGAGAAAATCTTTTGCTCTCCCTAGTGCATGGCGAATGCCCTCCTATACTGAGGCATTGGAAGTAGGAACTTAGGGGAATTTGCCTACAAGAACCACCATGACACTAAAGCGGAGCTCCACCATCAACTAGCGCATAACAACTAAGAATTTTTCAACTAAAATGTCAGTGCTGTAGTCGAGTCCCCTCCTTTCGAGTCCTCGCCTGCCGAGTTCGAGTCCTCACCTGCCGAGTCCGAATCCGAGACAGAGTCACTGTCATTCGAGTCCGAGTCCGAGTCCCCCCTATGAAAAAGTGTACACTTAGATACAGGATTTTACAAATGAACAATTTTTACACTGCCTTTTATACAACGTTGTTGTATGCTATCATAGGCGGGATTACGCAGAGGGCAAGCGGCCCACTTTTTCCTAGATCTTAAAGATGAATAAAAATAATTTAAAAAATGAACAAAAATAACAGAGATCAGGGAAATTGTGAGGGAACTCTTATCATTATGGTCAATTTTGCAATGCAAAATGAAGGAAAAACATTAATTTCAAATATCAAACAATGCCAGAATTTTTTTCCTACTCGGGCGCACCCGCAACGAATATACTAATTAATACACGGCGGATCTCAAAGGTGGGGAGGTTGGGGGCAATTGTTAGTGATAGGTTTATTAAGTACCTTAATTAAAATTTCTTCTAAAGCATGGTCGTGTCTCTCAGCTACACTTTTATGACATGAAGCCCCGAAATAAGGGTCAATCAGAGTACTAACTGCGCGTCATTACACCCACCATGCGTGGTTCTTGCATGCACAATTCAGAAACCTACCCCTGCTGCCATGTATAAAGGGAAGCGTATTTCTATGGCGCGAGAAAAGGGAATATATTACGAAGCAATTTTATATTATACATTTGAAATAATATATAGTATGACTCGGTCACTATATATGTAATTTGCAAAAAAATATTTATGAGCGCCAAACATTATATTTGCAACACAAATATATTGCTGTAAGGAAAATTTGGTTTGCAACAAAAATATCTTTGCAAAAGAATTATTTTTCCAATAAAACATAGATTTGAAAGAGAAAATATATTTCTAACAAAATGAACTGGTAAGAAAAATTATGTTTCCATTAAACATATATTTGGGAGAATAATTATATTTCCAACACAAATATATTTATAAGGAAAATAAATTCGCACAAAAATATACTTGCAAGCAAAGTTATCTTTGCAACAAAGATTATTTTCGCCACAAAATTATGGTTGCAACGAAAAAATATATTTGCAACAAAAATATATTTTCAAGGAAAATTATGTTTGCAATATAAATGTATCCGCAACGAACATTATATTTGCAAGGAAAATACATTTGCAAGAAAAATTTATCTGCAAAAGCACATATATTCATCAAAACGTTTATTTGCTAAACAGATACAAACACATGAATTTTATGGACGCTATAGAAATACTTGTGCATCAGTTGTGTTTAAAATATGTTATCAGACTCAAAAATGTATTTTTAACTTCAAAATATATTAGCAACGTAGTTTCCAACACAGTCGTTTTAATAAAAGATTATAACACTGAGTGAGTTGTGTGATAGGCATGCGTACTTCCCTAGCACGGAACAATTCATACAATTGACCGAAAGTCACTATCTGAAATTTGCAACCACGATAAGAAAAGTATTCTGTTAGCATTTCAAGTTATACCTGGGTTTTCTCTAGAAATGGTACAGAATGGCCCCAAAATCCATTAAATTTAAAAAGAATTCTGGGGAGAATCCCCAACCTCCGGTTTCTCGCATTCGACGCTCGCAGTTAACGCTCTGCTGGACACACCTAACGAAGGTGCAGGCTCCAATAAAAACTGCTTCTCTGGCATCTTTTACTGTGGAAGTCCATGGCCATGTCTCTGTAAGAGTTACCCATAACATTTCATTCATTTTGAAAAGTATTATACACCATCACCCTCAACCTTTCATCGTCCTTAAAAATTTATGCCTTAACCTGTTTTTCGAAACTCTTATTTTTCACACGTAATGAAAAACTTGAGGGGTTCCTTGTCCCAGACCATGGACAAAAATGAAACGAAAAAAAAGAAAATAGCCCTGTAATTCTGATTGGGGCTTTTATTAAAAAGATCAAAATGTGATTCTTCTGATCTGTTTATAGTGAACATCCGATGGGTTTGAAGATAGCCAAATGCTTCATTATAATGGGTTTCTTTTAATACCTCAGGGATTCCGGGGGCGTTGCCCCTGGACCACCACCAGAGTTTCGTCTCACCAGGACCCGAGGGCGGGCCTCTGGACTCCACGCCTTCAAAGGAGCGCTTCGCGATCCCGCGGGGCCTTGGGCCCCGTTTGTTATTTCGAAAGAGGTCTGCCCTCCCACTTTCACTCACCAAATCCCGCCCACGTGTGTTACGATATAGGCCCTGGGTCTGCATGCCAGTGCGCGCGATTGTCCTTCTTTCATTGGTCATGTGGTGTTACAGTATGTATGTCGAACATGGTACTGCTTTTGTTTCCTTTCTTACTTTGTATTGGCGGAAGGGCAGAACTTGAAGAATAGGTCTGTTGGGAAAATCGATGTCGGCTGGAAAGTTGTTACTGGAGGTAGGGCCAGTGTTGCAAACTGTCAAAATTATAATGCGTTCATTGCATTGTTCATTAAATTTGAATCGGAATATATCGACATCTATTTGTAAATGTTCCGGACCCAACAAACCCTGCACCCGTAGATGTACCTTTGGTACTCTTTGCGTAAGAGCGAGAGTGTGCGTCATATTTCCAATCGTTTCGCGCTCCTAAGGGTGACTAGTACCGAGGGCTTGTGAAGACTGGAAGAGGGCGCATTTGGGATAAAAAATTTTTCCAACAAAACAATTGTGCCGACAACCCGACAAACACATCAGTTTTGGAAGCAAAAGGGGGTGAGCTAGAAGTGAGATGTCTGGCTATATTTAGTTAAATTAAAGTCTATAGATTGACCTGTATGGACTACGACAGGTGGAATTCTCTGGCTTCAAACCCACTTTGAATTTCAGCTCCTACATACCATCACTAATCCCACTGCTACATCCCTGTGTGCAAACCGTACTATAATCCAACTTAAATTATCCCCACCCACCCAATCACCCACTCACATGCTCACTGCAGTCAATCGACGGGCCATATAGTTTGATGTATGTAATCCAGTGGTGGTGAGGGGGAGCTGGCAGGCCAGTTGAAATGAACTTATGAAATCTTAGGAGACCTGCATATGTCATTTGATAAAAACATATGTAGGCCAAATATTATTTTCTATCCTTTTATTTGCCTTCTCTTGAACTGTGCATTTCTAAATAATGATATTTCAGAATAAAGAATACGTACGGTATCGAGGTACAACTTTTGCAGCCTGTTAACTTACCACTAACGGCCTTCTAGGAGGCTTTTTTGGCAAAATCATTCCTGTTACGCTATACGAGCTAACAGACAGTGACCCTCCGCTCAGATAAAGTCACGCTAAATCACCATCTCCTGCAGCCACACACTTTTCAATGAAGATATGCCTCACTTAATTTTTTTTTTAATTTTCTTGCGGATAAAATAGAAGAAAGTGACAGCTTAAAAATTCTTTGCGGAGATTGGAATCTTGTAATAAATCCTAATTTGGACTATGATAATTATTTACATGTAAATAACGTGAATGCAAGGAATAAGGTTTTATATATTATGGACAGATTCAATCTGGTGGATATTTGGAGAAATAGAAACAACGAGCGGAAGCATTTCACATGGAGAAGAAGTAACCCTTCCAAAAAAGCCAGGTTGTATTTCTTTCTAATTTCAGATGAGTTATGTAATTTAGTTACTGAGTCCAATATTCTTGCTGGCTATCGTACTGATCATTCTCTGATTACGTTAATATTGAAATTTTCAACTATTGAAATCGGTAAAGGATATTGGAAATTAAATAATTCTTTACTAAAAGATAACGTTTTTATTGCTAAAATTAAGAACGATATTTCTGATACTATCCATTTGTACTCTGTTAATAGGAACGATAATGATATTACTTCTGTACAGGATATTTCATTTACAATAGACGATGATTTGTTTCTTGAAATGTTGTTGATGCAGATAAGAGGGGAATCATATTTCTTATGCTTCTTATAATAAAAAAAATGAAAGATGATCGTGAAAAGAAGCTAATAAGGGAAATCAATGAAACTGAAGATTGTGATACTCAGGATAATCAGGTGTTGTCTTTGAAAAAACCGAACTTCAAATTCTTCGTAGTGAAAAATTGGTAGGGGCTTTTATACGTTCGAAAAGTCGTTGGATCGATTCTGCTGAGAAACCTTCCGCCTTTTTTCTCAATTTGGAAAAGAGGAAGTGTAGTGAAAAGACTATTAATCAGATTAAGTCGTTGGATGGTCCCATTGTTAATGACAATAAAGATACTTTGAGTAATGTTTTTGAATTTTTTCAAAGACTTTATAGCAAAGACGATAATATCAAAAAAGTTAATTTGAGTGAGGTTTTCCAAAATGTTGATTTACCCCACTTGAATGTGGAGACGTCCACTAATTTAGACACCCCTTTTACTATGATGGACATTACGGAAGCGGTGAATAATATGAGAAATAACAAATCCCCCGGGATGGATGGATTTACAGTTGAGTTTGTAAAAATTTTTTGGGATGACATTTCTCCTTTTATTTTGCGTGCTTTAATTTACTCCTTTGATATTGGCTGTCTGCCTTCTTTCATGAGACGTGGTGTTATTGTTTTGATTCCAAAGCCAGGTAAAGATAAAATTTTTGTCTCAAATTGGAGGCCTATTACCCTTTTAAGTGTATTTACAAAATCATATCTGCCGCTGTTGCAAAGAGGTTAAAATGTGTTTTAGAATGTTTGGTCCATTCAAATCAATGTGCATGGCTTCATTCCTAACAGGTATATAGGAGAAAATGTTAGAATATTGTATGACATTCTTATTGCTACTGATGATTTACAACTTTCTGGTCAATTTTTTCATTTAGATTTTGAAAAAGCCTTTGATTCAGTTAATCACGATTTCATATGGGATGTACTTTCATTTTTTGGTTTTGGAAGAAATATTATCAAATGGTGCAAAATTCTGTATTGCGACTGTGCATCTTATGTGTTGGTCAATGGTTGGTTTACGGAAAAAATTGATATCTTAAGAGGCTGCCGACAAGGAGACCCAGTTTCACCATATTTACTTGTCCTTTGTGCAGAAATTCTTGGGTCGTTGATAAGAACTAATACAAAAATCAAAGGTGTAAACATTCGTAATGACCACTTCAAATTATCCCAATATGCAGACGACACTTGTATAATATTGGATGGTTCACAAAATTTGCTATCTGATGCTGTGGAAACTTTGAATTTCTTTTTCCATATTTCTGGTCTAAAAATTAATTATGAAAAAAGTTCTCTCTTCTGGATTGGTAAAATGAAAGATTCGGATATCACCTACCCAGATTTCAATCATTTATGTTGGAATTTTTCCGGCTATTTTAGTTTTCTTGGCATCAAGTTTTCAAAACATGTTGAAGAAATGATTAATCTGAACTTTGATAAAGTCCTGATTGACATTCAAAGAAACATATCTTTGTGGAAAAGACGATCTTTGAGTTTAATCGGAAAAATTACTGTAGTTAAATCGCTTCTCATTCCTAAGCTAAATTACCTTTTTCCTTGTCTACCAAATCCAACGGATGATATGATTGCTATCTTTAATACCTTATTTTATAAATTCATTTGGAATGATAAAACAGAGAGAATTAGTAGAATTCAATTAAGTCAGCCGTACAGGTATATGGGGGCCTTAAAATGATACAAATTAAATCACTTATGTATGCGTCCAAACTCTCCTGGTTGAGACGATATCTTCAAAGTGGGAAAAAGGGAATGGCATAATCTGTTTGAGTATTTTGTTAAAAGCATTGGCTCTTTTTTTGTAATTGGTACAATCCCATCTACTTCTAACAAATTTTGGTATGATGTTATGGACGCTTGGAAAATGTTTGAAAGCAGAATAGTAATTGATACAAGGGAGAAATGTTTGTCGCAACCAATTTGAGATAACAAGTTGTTCTCTTTTAAGAAAGAAATAATTCCGTACATACAATGGATTGAAAAAGGTGTTATTTTTGTAAATGATCTTGTTAATGCAAATGGCTCTTTAATGACTTATGAGGACTTCATTGATTGTTATGATGTACAATGTAATTTTTTTCAGTTTACCTCTGTTAAAACTAGTATTTGTAAAGTTTTTAATGACTTTCTCGATGGAAATATTTCTTGTAAGCTACCTATGCCTATTTGCCCATATCAGGTTATTCTTTCAATTAGAAATCGTAAGCGATGTAGCAATTTCCGAAATATTTTTGATTTGCCTAGTGATAATTGCTATATAATTCGGGATAAGTGGGAGCTAGACTTAGAAAGTAGCTTAACAGACCAGTACTGGTTTGATATTAGTACAAATCCATTTAAAGTTACAATCGACTCTAAGCTTCGATCTTTTTAATATAAAGTAAATAATCGTATTCTCACTACTAATGATTTTGCTGTTAAGATCGGTGTAAGTAACAACAGATTTTGCACATTTTGTAATGAATATGTTGAAACAATTACCCATCTCCTCAGTACGTGTAATGTAGTAAGAAATTTTTATAACGAGCTCCTCAATATTATTAATGAACGATGTGGATATGACCTTAGTTTCCTCTCACCTATGCATTTTATCTTTGGGTATTCTGTCAGAGATAGCTTGAACTTAGGCCTAACAATATTCCCATGTATGCTAGATATTACATTTATATGACCAAATGTCAAAAAAATAGTTTTTTTACGGGTTGATAATTTCCTCTTCTATCTAAAACTTCAGTTCAACTGCGAAAAATATTTGTCTTCCATAAATAACCAGTCATTAACTTTTGATCAAAATTGGAACATATGGAAGAGTATTTTTGTTAATTTTCATTGATATGTATATACTTCTGTTTTTAGTTTTGATGTATTTCTATGTTAGAAGTAAGGATCAGGTTTAATTTTATAAGTTTGTACACACACGAAGGTATTAATAAAAAAAAATGTGCCTCACTTAAACTGACATTATTTTATTTGTTACCCGCTCTGTCAGGCCTGGATTGGGCCTGATGATCAGACTTTTAGATGCTTGTGATTATCAATTGAGTGCGTATTCAATGTCATTTACAGATAGCGTAGATAAATGTTCAGGTTTATGTCCAGTATTTTGTATATACCTTCAGAGCTTCCCGGGCTACGCTCTTTTTATTCCATTCGATGCTGCTCTGAACCAGGGACCATTCGACGGACCCAGATACCACACGTTCAGGTGAAATGCTAAATATTTCAAATGAGGCCAAAAATCAAGGATATGCGTCTGGCTGTGGCCCACGAGATCTCGATAAAACATGAGCCACCAACGGAAATGATTAAGGACCGCCCATGAACGTTTTTATCGTATGACTTTTATTATATCATTTACCCTATACAGCGCATAATGCAAAGACGTAAATACCGTGTGTTGTATGGAAACTGCAGAGGAAAAGGTAAAGCTATGTGACAACGGATTAATTGGATAAAAGTGATTCCCAAATTCTGCCGGTCTCGAGCCCGGTCACGGGAAATTTAGAGCCAAGTCACGAGTCCAGACTGTACGAGACCGAGACCGAGACCGAGACCGAGTCCGAGTCCTTGCCTTCGAGTCCGAGTCGCGAGTCCGAGTCCTTAAAATCGTGACTCGAGACCGACTCGAGACCGGCCCGAGACCGGCCTCGAGTACTACAGCACTGTAAAATGTGTCCCAGATTGCCGCAAATGGCACTTCCCGGCCTGGATTTGCATCTAAACATTTCTTATTTTGCGATCTAGTGATTCAGAAATTCACACTTCAGGCTAAAAGACATTGCTTGGCAGAAAGATTTCGCGAGTGAACGAAAGTGTCATGATGACTGCTGGCTAAGCGAGGCGCCCTCCCGAAGGGCGCGAGGTCCAGGGGCCTTGTGTCGAACTCATAAGGAGAAATAACCTGCTGGCATAGGCGTAAGAAGCTGTTCTCGACAAGGGGTGCTGAACTTTTTTCGAACAGCCGTCCTGGGGAGGGGTAAGGGGGGGTGAAAAATTTTTGATCTTTCAAGGGTAAATAGATGAAATTTCGTGCAACATAATGGGCAAACTTACAGGAAAATTACTGCAAAATTGTGACAATTTTTATGGGAACAATAAGTGGTTTTCGTCCTTGAATTAAGGGGGCGGAAAGATACTCCCGCCCGCCGCATTTTTTCTCTGGGGGAAGCCTAAAGCCCCTCCACCCCACCGGCTTTCTACGCATTTGCCAGCTGGGTCCAGTGGGGGAAGACCCGAAAGCTCTGTTAATTACAGCTTCGATCTTTCAAATTGCTCATTTTGTCACTTGGATTTGCGCCCTTTTTTGTGGTTTGGCGTATGAACTTTTTCAGGGTGAATGTACGGATCTGAACATTTTACCGATACCAGCATACTTAATCTTGTTTCTTTATCTCTTGATTCAGGTCACAGTGTTGATGTCAGTTACCTTGATTTTCAAAAAGCCTTTGATAAAGTTCCATTAGGTAGACTTAAACTGCATAGGTTAGGCATCAAGGGCAGTTGTGCTGACTGGATAAATTCATGGCTCAATGGTAGATCTCAGAGAGTTGTTGTAAATGGTAATTTATCTTCTTGGAAAGAAGCCACAAGTGGAGTTCCACAGGGTTCTGTTCTTGACCCACTTCTTTTCTTAATTTTCATCACATCTAGTATTAGTAAGTTCGCTGATGATACTTAGCTTTTTAGGAAGGTCAGTGATAAGGATGATGCCTCATTACTGCAAAAAGACTTGGATAGGTTATTTTTATGGTCTCAAACTTGGCAAATGTCTTTTAATGCAGATAAGTGCAAAGTCCTTCACTTTGGTCCTAAAAATTTCAGCTATGATTATAACATGAATGGTAGTATTCTGAGTGATGTGACTTTTGAGAAAGTTCTGGGCGTAGTTATTACAGGCGATTTAAAACCATCTAGACAGTGTGCAGCAGCTACTGTTAGTGCTAATAGGGTGTTTGGATTGATCAAGAAGAATTTCAATAGTTTTAGTAAAGAAATTGTACTAAATCTGTGTAAGCAGTTGGTAAGACCCCACCTCGACTATGCAGCCCAGGCTTGGAATCCCTTCTATGAAAAGGACAAGTTTCTTTTAGAGCCAGTTCAGAGGAGAGCCACTCGCCTTATACCCGAGGTGAGACATCTACCTTATCATGTTAGACTTAAGCATCTTGGGCTTACCACCCTGGAGTTGAGAAGGATTAGGGGGGACATGCTTCAGGTGTACAAATTTCTCTCTGAAAGGAATCCTTTGTCATCTTGTAGTTATTTAAAGGTTCAAAGTAATTCTCGGGTTCGAGGCCATTGTAAGAAGCTAGTAAAGTGTTTTGCAAGGCTTGACATTAGGAAGTTCAGCTTCTCTCATAGAGTTGTCAACGAGTGGAATAGTCTGCCTGAGTGGGTAGTTAACTCCACCTCTGTGAACTGCTTTAAGATTACAGGGGCGGATCTAAGGTCTTTTCTGAGGGGGGGTCCAACATAAAAAGGGCACATTCATTTTTTTTTTAAATTTTGGTTACCATAAACGTCAGCGATTACACAACTTACCGCATATTGACAAAGAAAGGATAAACCAAAAGACATGAAAAAACTGGAATCAAAACCTGGGATCTAAACGGTGAAATTGGAAAGCGCGCGAAGCGCGCGAAAATTTTTTGGGTAAGCCTACACTTATAACAATTTGTACTAATTTAAAGCTTATATAGAACAATTGAGCGGACAGTTGGGCCCTATCGGGCGTAACTTTATTGTACTTCCCTCCTCGAGTCACTAGTCGTACCGTACGACAGACACAAGTGAACGTTAACCAGGTTTAGCGAAATGCGATTCAATTCCCGACATTTACATAAATCCATGTTTTCTACTTATTAACTTGAAAAGGTGGAAAGGGTTTGTACTATATTTAGCTATAAGTATAACTGAACTGAGGAAGAGTGGACAAAGCGTACCGAAAATTTTGGGTTTTATCCCA
Organism: Holothuria leucospilota; assembly: GCA_029531755.1. NCBI lineage: Eukaryota > Metazoa > Echinodermata > Holothuroidea > Aspidochirotida > Holothuriidae > Holothuria > Holothuria leucospilota. Next base: position 38,910,406 of record CM055971.1, read on the forward strand.
GAAATTACCCTTATGAAAGCCAAAATAAGTAAACTGACCATGGGTGGCGGCAGAATTTTTCCAACAGGGGGCCGGGCCATGTCAGCTACCCCAAGTTCCGACATTCCCTATTTCGAGGGTATGATGAGAAGGGCAAATGTGGGAGCCTCATTATCCCATGCAATTGTAGGCATATTTTGCATTATATCACTTAATACTTCATGATCCGGGTTACGCACTGATAGTGTTCTTTGAATCTGGATCGTGAAATTGAAAAGCGCGCGAAGCGGGCGAAATTTTTTGATAGGCTTACTCATAAAACATATGACGAAACGAAAAAAAGAAGTGTAGGGTTTGTAGACCGTATCGGGTGTAACATACATTGTATCGAAACCACCTGGACTACACGATGAAATAGCCAAACTTTGCTCCGTTAGTCGCTCACCAACTGACTGTACCGCATGACACACACAAGAGAACACCAACCAGGCTTTGCGATATGGGATAAAAGTTACGACCTTTACATAAACTATGTGTTCTGCCTATGTTTTTTTTTTGGTAAGGTTGACAGGACTTGTGCTATCCTGCTATGTGGAATGAAACTATTGAAAAAAAAGAGTGACTCTACAGCGCGCGTAGCGCGCCGAAAATTTTGGGTTCTCATTACAGAAATTATCCTCTTGAGAGCAAAAAACAGGTAAACCGTCGATTAGTTGTCGTCGGGGACTGCGTACTTTTTGGACTTAGACTCCCTTACGAAACTCAGTAAAACTGCTCCGATAGGGGGCCCGTCTTCCCCGACGGGGGGCATGGACCCTCCCCCACCTGGCGCCACCGCTATCTCGACTGGGGGAGGAGGTTAAAATACTGTACTTGTGTTCCCTATATAGTTGCGGCGCCACTGTCAAAAACACTCTGTCAGAACAGATGACTGAAGTCGAATGTTTGCTTTTCATTTGCGACAGCAGACCGGTCATCGGTCCAAAGACGTCAAAAAATTGAACCGATTGACATTGCGTTATTTGACCTGGTGGTGATTTTATATAGTAATTTTAAAATGAAACAAACACCGATTCGTCTATTGTGACTTCTGGTCAACTCTTGGCTGTGGACTTTACCTAAGACTGGCTTTTTATTCCCATCACTAGGGCAACACTATAAAAGAAGAGAGTAATTCCAGACTATAAATATCATAGCGAAACGTATTTACGTACCTCTCTTGTTCACGAGAGGATGGATACTAGAGGGTGGAGGGAAGGTTTCGTAGATGAAGCGTTTATGGAGTGTGAACAGATCATTATTTTGTAAGACCAAAAGACTAACGGGGCCTTTTGGAATCAATATTAAACCCAGTAGTAATACGTTGCATAAAGCACTAGCTGGTGAGTATGACGTAATATCTGAGTGTTTTGTATTACTCTGAATGCCCAAGCACGCCACACGTGGTTCCAAGCGAAAAGTGATTAGAATGACTGATTGTCACGCAGACATACTGTAGTCACATTCTCTGTAAAACGATTGCACTGTTCGGGTTTCGGGGCGGCCAATATAGGCTACCGTAGTCAAATATATTGCCGGAAGTTTCTGCGATACATGGCTAGGCTTTTACGAGTTGATTGATCGATACTGGATGGGGGTAACGAAAATCTCCTCGGAATTGGACAACACTGTCATTACCTGTGAAACTGTCTCCTTTTTTTTTTTTTTTTGCTAGTGTGAAAAAAAAAAACATTTTTGGAAAAAGGGCACATTGGAAAATTTGAGGGGGGGTCCGGACGCCGGCGACCCCCCCCTGGATCCGCCACTGGATTAACATTGACATGTTCTTCCATAACTGTGGTAGAATCTAATTGTGCTGGGCTCGTTTGGTGTTGGTTGTTTGTTTTCAGTTAAGGTTGTATGGACTTCAGGGCATCTTATGCCCAGGCTCCTTTGCCCTTTAGCCTGCTATGTTATGTTATCTGCCACATAGTCATTTTGACTATTTCTTGAAGTGGAACTTTTGACGATTTGGCCGATTTCCTCAGCTTGTGTTTCAATATGAATTTACACCCCATTTGAGGAAATGAGAATGATTGATGAACCGTTGCGCAGTTTTCATCGACTTCCTTTTTGTTTTGTCAAATATTAGTTTGATCCCTTTAAAGCAGTTCCAGAACTGAACGTCGCTACAAAGGTTAACATTGGTGTTAGACAGGTGACCAAATCTTTGAAACTTTTCGGATGTTTAACACTCAAATCTCTTGCCCACTGGCAAATTCGCTAAAACATGTCAACTTTAGCTGCACGAGATGCCCGAAGCTGGGGTAGAAACTCGATATTAATTGCATCTTGCTTGCCTGTTTGGAGGTTCGTTTCTTGCATAGTATATAAAGTTGGTATGAAAATTTGGCAGCAAACTCTTTTTGCTAAAAGTAAGCTTGGCAGGCCATTCAGAAACAGAGGTTGAGAGGAAGCTGTGAGGTCGTGGCTGGTACTTTACCATAGTAGTCAGCGGTGGTCTTGCACCACACGTAATAATTAATAAGTCAGGTAGTGCCAATATCTGGGCTCCGGTTCAGCATGTTCGTTTGATATGACTTTCAGGGGGGTTTCGTTCTGTACTTGCCTGCAAGTATAAGCCTGTCTTGATATTAAATGGTGCTTTAAATCAAAGTTCATCAGGAAATCCAAACTCAGATAAGCTGCACTAATGGATAGTTCTGTTCCCATTACTTCAATGAAAGGACTTGAGATTTGTCATCTTAACATCAAAGGACTTTCCTCAAACTGAACCAGAATGCAAAAATGCATTGTGGTTTCGATGACAGTTTCATTCCAAACAATGCCAAAATCAAATGCTATCTTAATGTGTTGGAAAAATACAGTAAAATTGTGTTCATATTTGACCTTGGGAATTCTTGGGAAATTTTGCTTCTTGACCTATGGTGACCCCAGATGATCTTTGACCGTTACAAAAAACAATAGGGTCCTTTCTCTTTGCATAACACATCTACATACTAACCCTTTTCATATTAAACGAAAAATTTTGTGATCCTGGTACGGATGATGGTGATGTTCAACTAAAAGTTTTTCATATTTATCGTAAAGATAAAAATAGGCATAGTGGTGGTGTGGCGGTATATGTAATTTCTTCTCACTTACACAATATGGATGGCAGTGTCGATCGTATCTGCGTAGAAGTAAAGTTTAAAGCTACTGCACCTATACTGATATATTCAGTCTATCGCCCGCCAAACTCGCCCGTTTTATTTTTTAACAGTTTATCAGAAATGCTATCGAAGGCATCGTGTGAAAAGAAAGAAATAGTAATACTGGGTGATTTAAAAAGATTTTTTACAGACTTGTACCAATTAAAAAATATCATAGAAATACCAACTAGGGTATCAGAAACTTCAAGTTCAGTAATTGACCTTATTTTAACTATTATGAAGGACAGACATATAAGGAAACAAAGGTTTATGTAACAAATTTCAGCGATCATATTTCAATTGCCACGGATGTCGGTACCAAAACCCAAATCAACAGCTCCAATAATTGTATTGTGTATAGAATTTTTCAAAACTTACTGAAAATAGTTTAAGAAATGACCTACAAATTTCAGGTTTTGATACTTTTGCGTACAATAACGTTGATTATGCATGGAAACTTTGGTGGAATAAGTTTATGAAAGTTGTAGATATACATGCTCCCAAGCGTAGTAAAAGGGTGCGGAGTCGCCCGTATCCATGGTTGTCACAGAATCTTGTTAACATGACGAACGTACGTGATTTTTGTTATGAGAAGGCACTTACCAAGAAACCCCCCTTAGATTGGGAACATACAAGGCACTAAGAAACAAGGTTAACATGGAGTTTAAATGGTCAAAAAAGAATTTTCTCCGTACAAAGATTGCCAAAAATAAACCAGAGTACATCATCAATAAAACAAAACCATAAAGCCCAAAGGCTTAGTGATTCCTTGCCGAATGGGGATGCTTTGTTGCAATGAGGATTATCGATCAGATTTATCTTGCTTGACTATATCATTTTATGTTTTACCAATTTGACCTCTGCTGACCTAACATGACCTTTGGACCCCACCAAACATAACAAAAAAGAAAAAAGGAAGTGTCTTGAAAGCGATTAGACCTCCAACCAGGGGCGGCGCCAGGGTATTTTGAAAGGGGTGGCAAACGTGGGGTCAGTAATCGCCGTCCTGCGAGAGGGGTCAAAGGGGAGAAAGATACCCCTCCTTTTTTTAAAAATTTTTGTAAATTTTAGGTTGTTTAGATGCCAAATGGTGCTTTCTTTTGTTATATTTTTTGTACTGTCACCCCACCCCCACAAAATTATGTCTTAAAATGTTATTTAGACGATTTTATTTTTTTGAGCTAAAGGCATAGGGGTGGCAAATGCCTACCCTGCCACCCCTGTGGCGCCGCCTCTGCCTCCAACGGATCTGGGATCTTGAAAATTCTTGGAAAATTTTGCTTTTGACCTCTGGTGACCTCAGATGACAATCTTGGAAATTCTTGGAATATTTTGTTTCTTGATCTCTGGAGATCCCTGATGACGATCTTAGCAATTCTTGGGAAATTTTGCTTTTTAACCTTTAGTGACCCCAGATGACGATCTTGGGAATTCTTGGAAAATCTGCTTTTTGACCTTTGGTGACCAGATGATGATCTTAGGAATTCTTGGGAAATTTTGCTTTTGACCTCTGATGACCACATATGACGATCTTGGGAATTCTTGGGAAATTTTGTTTTTTGACCTTTGGTGACCCCAGATGAGTTTTGACCTCCATCAAAAACAAAAGGGTTCTTCCTCGAAGCATAAGGCATCCACGTACCAAGTATGAAATCTATCCAAGCTTCCTACCTTGAGAAATCGTGTTGAGAAGGTTATCAGAATTTGACCCCTGTAACCCCAGATAAGTTTTGACCTCAGCCAAAGACAATATGGTTCTTCTCACCGCAAGGCATACACATACTAAGTATGAAATTATCCAAGCTTCCTACCTTTAGATATCGTGGTAACAAGGTCTTCAGTGTTTGACCCCTGGTGACCCCAGTTAACCTTTGACCTCCACCAAAAACAGCAAGCTTCTTTTTCTCAACATAACGAATCTATATAGCAAATAAAAAAGTGCCCGTCATTGCTATCTTGAAGTATCGTGCTTACAAGCCATTTTCAAGGTTTTTGCAGTTCAACCTCCGGTGACCTCAAATGACTTTTACCCTCTACCGAAAACAATAGGGTTCTTCCTCTTGACATGACAAATCTATACACCAAATATGAAAAGTGCCAGTCATTCCTAGCTTGAGATATCGTGTTTACAAGGTTTTCGGTGTTTTACGTCTGATGACATCACATGGCCTTTGACCTCTACCAAAAACAATAGGCTTCTTCCTCTCAACATGACAAATCTATGCACTAAATATGAAAAAGTGCCAGTCATTGCTATCTTGAGATATCGTGTTTACAAGCCATTCACAAAATTTTCGCAGTTTAACCTCCAGCAGGGGCGTAGCCAGGTTTTTGGTGGGGGGGGGGCGGGGGCAAAGTCGACTCATCGTCCCCATTCTTGACCAGTCTGGGGGAGGGGTGTCCCCCTCCCCTTTTGAAATTTTTTTGCTGTCTCGAACGGCTTAGATGCAAAATGGTGCTTCTTTTTATACTAGATCCCAGTGTTCTCCACAGGGGTTTTAGAGGGCGCAGGGGTGGCCCCCTTCAACTCTCCGACGGGGAGACCAGCGACCTGAAGACCCCGATGCCGACGAGGGGTTGGTGAGGGGGGATTTGAAGAAAACCTGTGTACTATACCATGCCATTGCGGAGCATATATTGCATAAAATTTGTATGTACTAGAGGAACATAGATTTACCGTTTTTATCCGGAATCTAAACTGTGAAATTGCAAAGCGCGCGATGCGCGCGAAAATTTTTTTTTTTTTGGGTAAGCCTAAACTAAAGAGAATCTGTACTTGTAAAACTTATATAGGTCAATTGTTCCGGCAGGTGCGCCCCATCAGACATAATTTACATTTTACTTCCCTCCTCGGGTCACTTGCCGTACCTCACGACAGACATAAGAGAGCATTAACTAGGTTCACGGAATTGAGATGACATTGTACTATATTAATTTAGCTATAAGTAACGGAACTGAGGAAGAGTGGGCAAAGCGTACCGAAAATTGTGGGTTTTATCTCAGAACTGATTTTTTTTTGAAAGCCAAAATAAGTAAACCGACCATGGGTGGCGACAGAATTTTCCCGAACGGGGGACGGACCATGCCAGCGACCCCACGTTCCGACAACCCACCATGTCGAGGGGATGCATGGTGAGAAGCCTAACTATCCCATGCCATTGCAGGGCATATTTTGCATAATGTCACTTAACACTTCAAGAGCCAAGATGCGCACTGATATCGTTCTATTGAATCTGAATCGTGAAACTGCAAAGCGCGCGAAAATTTTTGGTAGCTTCCACTAAAAACATATGTAATCATTAAGAACAAAAAGAAAGAAAGAAAACTGTAGGGGTTGAAGACCGTATCGGGGATAACATACATTGTATTGAAACCACCTGAACTCGCTCACCAACTGATCTAACAGCATGACACACATTAGAGTACAGCAACTTGGCATTGCGTTATGGGATGAAATTTACGACCTCTACATAAGCTGTGTACTCTGCCTAGAGGTTACTTGGTAAGGTGGACAGGACTTGTGCTATCTAGCTATGTGGAATGGAAATATTGGAGAAAATGGAGTGACCCTACAGCCTGCGTAGCGCGCCGAAAATTTTGGGTTCTCATTAGAGAAGTTGTCCTCTTGAGAACAAAAACAGGTAAACCGTCGGGGCGACTGTCGCCTTCGGGGACTGCATGCTTTATTGTATCGACTGAGACTCCCCAACGAAACTGTAAAAATTCCCCGATGGGGATGGGGGGGGGGGGCTTTGGCCCCCCTGCTCCCACCTCTGGAGGAACGACCCGCACTCCGAGTGAAAATGACATTGACAACCAATACTTTTTCGGGATTTATTTATTTTGTTTCAAAATAAGGATTAGGAGTCGAAAAAAGGGCTAGGGTTCAGTCCCCAAGGCATAATCTGTTAAAAAAGGAGAAAAAATCCGGAACACTGTTTCCAGACGAGATGACATCATTAATATCCAAGGTTTTGATTGACTTTTCGGGGCCTATTGCCAATGCGTCCTGCATAAAATAAATATGCCGTCCGTTCTGCTGCGGATCCACCCTTATTACTCATCCCTGTGACCTAGATCCCTACCCCATTCCACTCCGCCCCACTAACTTCCCATCCCTCCCTCCTCTCACCGTTTTTTTTTATTTTTGTTCTTTTGTTTTTATACCAAATATGAAAAGAACCGGACATTGCTACCTTGAGATATCGTGTTTACAAGGTTTTCGGTTTTTTACCTCTGGTGACCTCAAATGACCTTTGACCTCCACCAAAACAATTGGGTTCTTCCTTTTAACATAAAAAATGTATATACCAAATATGAAAAGCGTCTGTCATTCCGATCTTGAGATATCGTGTTTACAAGCTAAGTGCATGTCACATACCCTCACATACACACACACACACACACACACACACACATCACCGTCGCATAGAATCCTTGCCTGCCTTCGGCAAGGACTCAAAACGGCCTCCCCCCCCCCCCCCCGATAACTAAAATGAAAATTAAAATTGCCCTTCTTGAGAAAAAATACTAAAATGCTGAAAATTTCATCGTCCAAATTATGATTTTAAGTCCCCCAAAACCTGGGAAATTGCATACTGTATTAGGGTCCCATTTTTTCCCAAATTTTTCCGTGGAGGTCTCCGGACCCCTACCGTGGATACATTCTTAGGCGGGTTTTTCTTCTTGACGAATACACCCTCTTTCTCCTACAAGATACATCGCTTGAGTGCACCAGCATGTACGCAGGCTAAAGATAAAATAACCTATGATTACCTTTAATAATTAGCTAAACTTAAATGAGCTAGTAAAGAAACTTTTAATCTAAAGGGCATAAGCAGTCGCCGCAAACTTATTTTGAGACAACAGCTAAATCCCACAAATGTCCTGTTATTTCAAGTATCTTTCTTGATATGTTATGACACAAATATTGCATATTCAAGTTATCCAAGGAGTTACTCTATACGTGAGTTTAAACTCAATGAGAAATATGTTGTAACATGATCCTCAAGAGTCTTTAATGAAATAGGATACCAGGTAAACACTCATTCAAATCGGTGAGAATGCTTTTTTCCGTTAAATCAAACTTCTCTTCTTGAAATCTGAGTTTGTTTCTAAAGCATGAAATCTAAAAGTAAAGAATATTAAGATGCAACTTTTAAGGTCTAAAATGTGTCCTCCCATCCACGAGACATTTTCACCAAACATCTTCTTGCAGGCCTGCACTACGGCTACGCGACAACCGATGGTGGTTCCCCCAGTGGCGTACTAAGAGCGTAGGGAGAAGCCCGCACCGTGTACCAGCCTTGCACCGATGCCATGCCACAGCCGAAAAATTCTATACATAATTAACATTTCAAATCATATTGTGAGTTCAAATCTTTCCCAAAGACAACACTATTTTAGATCTAGGAAAGCTTGCAACAAGCAGACAAGAAAAATTCTCAAAGGGTAGAGGTAACATCCCTCCCCTGAGGTATCATCCTTACCCCGCCGGGGCTTCCAGAATAGAAAAACTTCACTAACTAATAAGGGTTTCTAAACATATAATCAATTCTACGTTTTAAGAAGTTACCAAAGATAGCACCATTTTCCATCCAAGCCACCTCACAAAGACAAAAGTTTCTCAAAGAGTACAGAGTTCATATATAGTGTCATCTCCTTTTAGAGAGCACTTCTTGACTCACGCCCAGCCAAAGTAGGAAGAAATCACTAAAAAGAACAATTTGTAAAAATATAATCAGTTCAAGGCTTTGCAAATGATAGCGCAATGTTGTACCTAAGCCAGGACTTACATGTACCCCTCCCCCCAGGATGGCACGCTTGCACGGGTAAAAAAGGAAGGATCCTCCTGGGTGTCAACTATCTGTAGGCACGCCACTTGGTGATCCGCTTATTAAGTGTCATCAACTGCCCTCCTACAGATTTCGCCCAGACTACGGCCCTGCCATTTTATCCATGCTATATAATGCGTTTATACGGTACTTTCACACCTAAATTTTTGTAGTACAGTGTGGGCTGATACACACTAGGGGGACACGGGTGTATTATCATCAATTAAAAGATTTTGCCCTAGGATTCTTAGCAGGGGCGGCACCAAGGGGGGGAATTCCCCCAGTCAGAGCCTTTGCCCCCCAGTTGCCCCCCACTCAGCTCCTGAAGTATAGTGTCCTTTCAGTTCAAGGCAAAATAATTCACAAATAATTTTCCTCCCTGTTTGAATCATTCCCAAACTTTTCAAAGTAAAACCAGCCTGAGAGCTCTCTGTAAAACTATGCAAGTCACATACTTATCACATACATACACCTATCCTGAGACTTAATTTTTTACCAAGAGATTTGCTAAAACCTCAGAGCTTCCGGGGGCTTCGCCCCCTGGACCCTCACCGGGGCTTTGCCCCTGGACCCCTCCAGGGGCCCTAAGGCGGGCCCCTGGACCCCACCCGGTAAGTCTCGCGCTTCGCGCGAAAATTTTTTGCCCCCCAACATTTTCTTTTGCCCTCCATTTGCCCCCCCCCCCCACTTTTAAAATCCTGGTGCCGCCACTGATTCTTAGCGGTGCCAAATGGGACACCCCATCTTCCAAAATTTTAATCGAACTACGTTGGATACCGATAGGTGAACAATTTTTCTATAATAGGAGTATTATGATGCACAAAATCTTAAATGACATATCCCCACCATATCTTAATCGTTTTTGAGAACTTCAAAATGTGCATTCTCACTGCACAATCTGACCTCGTATTGCCTCGATGTTGCACGTCACTTTACGCAAAATCTTTTACGGCAAGAGGAACTACACCATGGAATAGTATGTTACAACTGGTAATGTAGTAATTGACCGATAATGTATCACTAACCAATAATGTTGTAAACATTGACCGATAACGTAGTAACTTTTACTACATTATCGGTCAAATGGTACTACATTATTGGTTAAAATTTTTTACTACATCGGTTTTGAGGTTATACATTATCGGTTAAAGAGTTACTACATTATCGGTCAATTTTTACTACATTATCGGTCAATCAATACATTATCAGTTGTAACACAGTATTAATGACAAAATAGGAGGCAGTAAATTAGTAGTAGAAACTTTCAAAAGACGACTAAGACAAGTAAATACTTTTCATCTAATTAACCCTTCTTGTGCATTTTATCATATCTTTTTGTACCGTTTTATGTTTCTATCATTTTTATACCTGTATATTGTGTCATGTTCTTAGCTGTATTTTGACCTTGTAACTCTGTTGTTTTTTATATTTAAAGTTTGACCATTTCCAACCTTTATTTAAAAACTGTACTTTTATTGTTTTCCTGTTAAGTTTCTTTTTATGTTTAATGTTTTAAATTTTGATATTTTATGCTATGAATTCTATGTTTTTGTTCCTATTTTAATCTTTGCCTTATAGTAATGTTGTTGATGTTTTAACCCAGGGCCCCAGGGATGAGCAACTTGATGTCGACTGGGCTACTCTGGTAAAATAAGAAATAAATAATAAAAAAAAACTATTTTGAGCAATACTTTAGACGATAGAAGTGAAATGGAGAGTGAGCAAGAGTGAACAGGAATAACCAGAAAGCCCAGGCTCGGCCGCACAGAAATGTTGATAGCTCTTTCCGGGCCTCTTGTAGTACTGAAAGCACATTTTGAGGGCACAGACCCTTAAAGTTAGAGGGAATAGCTATCAGTGCTGAAAGCCTGTTATCAAAAGACCGTATATCACTCTTGTTAATGTAATATGAGCCCACTTATGACGAACAAGGGTGACCATAGGGTATAAGTAGGCGTACATAAGCCTTAGTTGGGTATGATGGTATACATTGAAACGATCAGACATCACTCATGAATTGATACTTCTTCAAGGTGAAGTGGATCTAATAAGATTACGATAGATTAAAACTTTTGATATGTCTCCTAATAACAACTCTCGGATATGACAAATTTGTGTGTTTTCGTGCAACCTAGTCCATTCGGAATTTCCACATTTTCCGATTTTACCCCAAACCATGGTCAGAGGTCAGGGTTGAACTAGGCGGGTCACTAAGGAGACGTACTCAGAGGGTACATCAGGGTGTTTTATCTCCTACGGATTTCAGTTTTTCCGACAGTTGACTTGTATTTGATATCACAAAAACTTTCTTCAACAGGATCTAGTTTTTCTTTCGCGTGCAGTACAGTTTCCTTGGTTTTCTCTCAATTTATTGTTTTCGTTTGCATCATAGCTTAATAGTACATGGACGTATGTAGCATACCGCAACTTACTGCAAATTGGGCAATTTCATCCTCAACCGCATATTTATGGACCTCCAAAACGGGCAAAAATGCAGCACAAAATTATGTAGTCCTAAGTCATTATGTAGGTACAAAAATACTGTCACATAGTGACATGCAACTGCATAAGTCCTTATGTGATAGTCCCAACATCGCCACATAAAGACCAAGAATATTTTACTGTCAAATAATGACCGCCGAAACGGACATAATTCAAAAAGTCATTATGTAACATATAACACTGTCATGTAATGACATCTTGTTTCATATCTTGTTATGTGGCAATTACGAACTGTCATATAAGGACTTCCTTCCTAAGTTATCTGCTGCAGTTATCTACTGCAGTTATATACTGCAGTTATCTACTGCAGTAATCTACTGCAGTAATCTACTGCAGTTATCTACTGCAGTCATCTGCTGCAGTAATCTACTGCAGTCATCTGCTGCAGTAATCTACTGCAGTTATCTCATGGTGTTGACGCTCTTCAACATTAAAACAATTACATCCGAAATAGCGGGGAAATTTATAGACCGTTAGCCCGGTCATTTAATCATATGAAAAGAGACAAAAGGTCTGATGATCTGATTCTAGGTTGTGTCGTAATTGTTGAATCGGTGTTGCTGCCGGGGCCCATCCAGTACCACTGGCCTACGGGGCATGAAATAGAGGGCTCATGAATGCTCAAGTTCACTCGAAGAGAGATAATGATGAAAACTACTTAGAATGATTGTAAATACAGTTGAATGCTGAAACACTAATGACAAAAACTTTCTCCTGTACAGGGCCCTAGACAGCAGCCCTTAAGGACCCACCCAAGATGGTGAAACTCATATGAAGACAAAATACGAATTTTCTTCTTTTGATTGAACAGTTACACTCTGGGATTGGCAAAAATTCCACTGACAGCAAATTTCACCTGTACATTATTCAAGACAGCAGCCCCAAAGGGCCCAGGGCCCTCATATGGTTTATTCACATGAAGAGAGATAAGGATGAAACCAACCTCAAATTACGTTATTCCAGACAGCAGCCCCAAAATGCCCAAAGCGCCCTCATATGGTTTATTCATATTAAGAGAGAAGAATGAAACCAACCTATCGTGATTTCATTCAGTGGTCTTTTTTACGGTAGTAGTCATCGACGCTGGTTTCGTCCTTGTCTCTTTTCATATGAATACAACGTATGAGGGCCCTGGCCTCGATTTTAAGGAATTTTTATGGTTGTCCGTCGGACAACCAAGCTGCCCATTTTGGTTGTCCGGAAGGAAATTTAGTTGTCCAAAAGGGACTTCATCTCATTCCCGATAATGTTGAAATGAAGTTGTTTCTTCCCGTACCTTGCATCTGTTAAATTGCACTTTACACCAGAAACAAGTCCCGCGATGCGTGTTCCTAACAGTACATCAAGACGCGCCCATACCAGATAACGAAATAACAAACTGTACTATACTGTACATTTGCCCAGCCTACCTCCCCATAAATTACAATATGCACGCAGCGCGTGTGGATCGGTAACTTTGGAAACTTTTTTTCCAAAAGTCCCCTGACTCTCTGGCGAAGAGCCAGGGGCGAAAACCAAACAATACTCCCGGAGGAGTTCTGCTCCCAGAAGGAGTAACTTTGGAAACTAAGGCCGAGAAGTAGCGTGAAAGAAAGTGCTGGAAATTTTAGTACATTTCGTTGCCGTATAATACATACACGGATAGATTTATGTCAATTGGCTTGACTTCCATGTTACTAGATTCCACACTTATCACTTACATTAAGATGACATGCTTTCATTATCTAAAGAAGTAAATTTTGGTAATATAGTTATGTATACATAAGCTATGCACATATTTCTAACCAAAGTGTCATTCTTTTGGATCAAATCAATCCCTAAAACTTTGTATTTTTATTGGAGATACTTTTTTGGAAACAAAATTCACTTCGTCAGCTGTAGCATCGTACACATTCTTTCAAGGGATACCTTACGCCGTGTGAACAGGTAAAAATCTTCTGTCCCGTTACTTCTATCCTTTTACTCCCTTAAATATTAAAATGATACCTATCTTTACGTTGCTCATAATTTTTCATTGCTATTCAAACTATTTGCAAAATTTTTTGCGCCGAAAGTTTCCAAACATATGGCAAAAAAGAGCAAAATATTATTCTCATTTTTTAGTATACCCCACTTGCTAAAGTGGAGCGTGCCAAAGTCACGTGCACTGCTTCGGCACAACATATCGTCGGGAGCCCAGGCTTACGTACGGCTTACGAACGAACGTTCGTATGTGATAACGAGATGCACAGTGTGTGCCGTATCGTACCGTACATAGTTACCGGTACTGTACGGGTGAAATCTCGGCCCAGGAAATGCATCAGAAAGATTTTTTACTGTCATTATCTACCGTGGCCCTGAAGGGACATTTAGAGATTTCTATATTTCAACTTTTTCGTTTCGATATTTCTATATTTCGACTTTTTCGTTTCAATATTTCTATATTTCTATATTCCGACTTTTTCCTTTCGATATTTCTATATTTCGACTTTTTCGTGCTTCGATGTTTCCACTTTTTCGTTTCGATATTGCAACTTTTCCTGGCTTAATGCAAACCCAAAGAAAACTTCAAAATGGTACAAAAGAGAGATTTAATCGCGCTTTCTGATCTATATACGTGTTCTTGCTCTAAGTTAGAACAGATCCTCCAATGTGAAGCTCCCGAAGAAAACCTTCCAGACGAGGACAGTGTTCCCGTTCGAAACCATGCCCCCACGTCGTCATAAAAGGGCTACCATCCAAACCGTAATTGTAGCTCCCAGAAAAAGTGTGATATATACATGAGTGATTCCTCATTATGAGTCAAAAGCTGACATTTGAAATGTTCAACTTAAAAAAGTGCCTAGGCAAATTACTCCGTTTGTCGGGAAATGAAATATATCAGTGGCGGACCGTCCATATAGTAAGGGAACGTTCGTCCCCTAACGGACTCAAATCGCCTGCTCACTTTTCAGGTTTGAATGGAACTTTACTCTTGCACCATCATTGTCATTGCTTCCATGTAACATGATTTAATAGTGCCATTTTTCGGCCCAGATGACAAAATGCCTACACTGTCGACACAACAAAGCACCGTGATGTATGGTAAAGCTTAGCTTAGGTCATTGTTCACCAACTGGGTGTGGTAATACATTGAGTGAGCGTTGATTCACCCTCGCAGTCCCAACTTGAAGATGGATGTTGAGAAGGGCACACAAATAATTGTTGAGAAAATAGCCCTGCTCCCCTCCTCGATAACTGTCAATATGAGGGATAAAAATTGTCTATGTAGATACCAAAATATCTCCCACAATTTGATTCCCAAAACATTTGAAAAGTTGAAAAGCGCTAGCCTTTTTGCTAAAATAAACTCAAACTGATGTCCTGGTTTGAATGGCTTTAGAGTACTGGACTCATATTTGATAAACAGCTTCATTTTTGCTTTCCTTCAGTTGACCGTTTTCAAGGGTACATGGGGACGATACTCGCTCGCTCACTCCGTAAATGCAGAGTAGTCATCTGATGTTGCATGATAATGCCATAGAAATTCTTCTTACTGTACTTTCTTGATTCCAAAGTGCCAGGAAATGGGGTTCATTTTCTGACTTTAACGCATCTACATTTTAATATGAAAAGCATCCTTGCGTCCTCCCTAGACATTGCGTGTTTACAAGGTTTTCAGTTTTTGACCTCTGGTGACCTCACATGACCTTTGACCTCCACCAAAAACAATGGCATATTCCTCTTAATTTGATTACTCTATATCTCAAGTACACGGTCGGATCCAGGAATATGAGAAAGGGGGCGTAAGCGTCTGCAGAAAGTGCATGATGGAATCAGATGGGCTTGGAGATGTAAAATCCTGCTACAAAAAAATCATCGTTTTGCCGAAAATATGGGCGTACCCCCCTTACGCCCCCTTTGATCCGGCCCTGAAGTGTGAAGATTATCCATCATTGCTATTCTAAGATACCGTGCTTACAAGCCTAGCGTCACAAACACACCCATACACACAATTTCTCGCGTGGCTGCAAAGATTCCCTTTTCCTTCAGCAACTCGGAGCAGGTACTTCCTTGACGAAATCGACCCTGCTGCTGTAGCAAATAAATGAAAACGGGTGCCGTTATACATAAAAATTTTCATTCCTTACATTTCGCAAATATCACCTTAAAGCAAGGGTTATGATTCAACCGTTCTTGATACCCCACCACTTTCCCTATTTCATCGATCCTTAGGGACTGTTCTCATGATGAGGGATCACCCATACAACACTCAAAAAGAAGCGACATTGTTTTGTGCTTTCGAGTTAAATTTACTGCAAGCTACAATTGTTTGGATGGCAGCCTACTTAGACGTCTGGGGCATAGTCTCGAACGGGTACCCAGTCCACGTGTGGGAGGTTTTTCTTCGGGAGCTGCACGGTAACGTGTAGCCCTACAAGGATTGATCGCCGCAATGGCTTACCTTGATGTCCCTTCAGGGCCACGGTAACAATTACGGTTTGGATGGTATTCCCTTTTAGGACGACATAGGGGCATGGTTTCGAACGGGAACACTGTCCTCGTCTGGGAGGTTTTCTTCGGGAGTTTCACATTGGAGGACCTGTTCTAACTTAGAGCAAGAACACGTATATAGATCAGAAAGCGCGATTAAATCTCGTTTATACCATTTTGAAGTTTTTCTTGGGCTTACATTGAGCCAGGAAAAGTTGCAGTAGCCAAACAAAAAATTGGAAACATCGAAGCATGAAAAAGTCGAAGTATAGACATCTCGAAACGAAAAAGTCGAAATATAGAAATACAGAAATATCGAAACGAAAAAGTCGAAATGTAGAAATATCGAAACGAAAAAGTCGAAATATAGAAATATCGAAACGAAAAAGTCGAAAGATAGAAATACAGAAATATCGAAAGGAGCTATAGAAATATTGAAACGAAAAATTCGAAACATAGAAATATCGAAAGGAAAAAGTCGGAATAAAGAAAAATAGAAATATAGAAATACAGAAATATCGAAACGAAAAGTCGAAATATAGAAATATCGAAAGGAAAAAGTCGAAATTTAGAAATATCGAAACGAAAAAGTCGGAATATAGAAATATAGAAATATCGAAACGAAATATCGAAAGGAAAAAGTCGAAATATTGAAATATCGAAACGAAAAAGTCGAAATATAGAAATATCGAAAGGAAAAAGTCGAATTATAGAAATATAGAAACAAAAAAGTCGAATTATCGAAACGAAAAAGTTGAAATATTGAAACGAAAAAGTCAAAATATAGAAATCTCGAAAGGAAAAAGTCGGAATAAAGAAAAATAGAAATATAGAAATACAGAAATATCGAAAGGAAAAAGTCGAAATACAGAAATATCGAAACGAAAAATCGAAATACAGAAATATCGAAAGGAAAAAGTCGAAATATAGAAATATCGAAACGAAAAAGTCGGAATATTGAAATATAGAAATATCGAAACGAAATATCGAAAGGAAAAAGTCGAAATATTGAAATATCGAAACGAAAAAGTCGAAATATAGAAATATCGAAAGGAAAAAGTCGGATTATAGAAATATAGAAACGAAAAAGTTGAAATATTGAAACGAAAAAGTCGAAATATAGAAATATCGAAAGGAAAAAGTCGGAATAAAGAAAAATAGAAATATAGAAATACAGAAATATCAAAAGGAAAAAGTCGAAATACAGAAATATCGAAACGAAAAGTCGAAATATAGAAATATCGAAAGGAAAAAGTCGAAATATAGAAATATCGAAACGAAAAAGTCGGAATATAGAAATATCGAAAGGAAAAAGTCGAAATATTGAAATATCGAAAGGAAAAAGTCGAAATATTGAAATATCGAAAGGAAAAAGTCGAAATATTGAAATATCGAAAGGAAAAAGTCGAAATTTAGAAATATCGAAACGAAAAAGTCGGAATATAGAAATATAGAAATATCGAAACGAAATATCGAAAGGAAAAAGTCGAAATATTGAAATATCGAAACGTAGAAATATCGAAAGGAAAAAGTCGGATTATAGAAATATAGAAACAAAAAAGTCGAATTATCGAAACGAAAAAGTTGAAATATTGAATCGAAAAAGTCGAAATATAGAAATCTCGAAATGTCCCTTCAGGCCTACGGTACATTAACACGAAGGCCAGTGTGTACAGTAGTAGATACAGTAGTGGATTTTTGATTAGAGGAGCAAGAAAGCAGTTAACGAGAAATTTGAACACATGGTTGAGGTACTCTACAGACCAGGTGCAGTGACAAATTTAAGTTATTTTTGGTTACGATGCACCCCTTACGGCACACTTGACCCAGAGCCACAGTAGGTAATGGTGGGACTTGTTTAAAATGTATCTGATTGCACATCGCATTAATGGCGCTAAAGTATATGGTCAAAATAATTCTCGTCTGATTTTCAAACTCACGATATTAAGAACCAACGGCACAAAATAGAGTAACTTCAGTAAAGCATTGCGTTGTATAGTTTTTATCAGATCAATCCCGATCAGAGAAGAGGGGCCAATGGGTCGAGTCACGAATTGTACGTACATACAATGCACTGAAGTCAGATGTTGCAAGGTAACGTTTACGTAAAATTCCGATATACAAGAGGGAGACATGTCTAGTAGTCAATGTTCCAACAAAGTTTAATAAAAATTTTTTTCCAAAATCGGGATTAGAAAATATTAACTTAATTTTCTTTTGTGAAAATCAGTAGTCCGACGGACAACCAACCAGATGACTTTTGGTTGTCCTGTGAAAATTTTGGTCGTCACAGACGATCGGACGACCGTTAAATGTCGAGCCCTGGGGCCCGCTGCTGTCTGGAATAACATACGGGAGAAAGTTGCTGTCAGTGGAACTTTTGTCAATCCCAGATTGTAACTGTTCAATCAAAAAACGAAAATTCCTATTTTCTCTTCATAAGAGTTTTACCATCTTAGGTGGGTCCTTAAGGGCTGCTGTCTAGGGCCCTGCACAGGAGAAAGTTGCTGTCATTAGTGTTTCAGCATTCTACTGTATTTACAATCATTCTGAGTAGTTTTCATCGTCGTCTCTTCGTGTGAACTTGAGCATTCATGAGCCCTCTATTTCAGGCCCCGTAGGCCAGTGGTACTGGATGGGCCCCCGCAGCAACACCGATTCAACAATTACGACACAACCTAGAATCTGATCATCAGACCTTTTGTCTCTTTCATGTGATTAAATCGACCGGGCTGACGGTCTATAAATTTCCCCGCTATTTCGGATGTAATTGTTTTAATGTTGAAGAGCACCAACACAATGAGATAACTGCAGTACTTACTGCAGCAGATTACTGCAGCAGATAATTGCAGTAGATGACTGCAGTAGATTACTACAGCAGATGACTGCAGTAGATTACTGCAGTATATAACTGCAGTAGATAACTGCAGCAGATAACTGCAATAGAAAGGAAGTCCTCATATGACAGTTTGTAATTGCCACATAACAAGATATGAAACAAGGTATCATTACCTGACAGCGTCAAATGTTACATAATAACTTTTTGAATTATGTCCGTTTCGGCGGTCATTATTTGACAGTAAAATATTCTTGGTATTTATGTGGCTATGTTGAGACTATCACATAAGCATGGGCGTCAATCTTTACTTGAATGTGGGGGGGGGGGGGGGGGACATAGCCACTTCTGTCAAAAATTTACTGTGTAAAAATCTTAAGTCAATGGGGATTTTTCCAAAATGTGGGGGGGGGGGACGTGTCCCCCTGTCCCCCCCCAGGATTGACGCCCATGCACATAAGGACTTATGCAGTTGCATGCCATTATGTGACAGTATTTTTGTACCTACATAATGACTTAGGACTACATAATTTTGTGCTGCAACTTTCAGACATGTGACTGGCAAATCCTAAAAAAAGAGGAAATAATTTGGAAGACAAACAATGGCGCACGCAAAGCCCTGCACCCTCTCAGTCAGGGACCCAGGGGTCCACTCAAGGGCCCCTGGTGGCATTGATGTCATTATAATACAGACTTCTAATTGGATAGGACTCCAAGGGCTGTTTGTACAAGTTTAATAGCTGAGATTTATAAAGACATTCAGGACAGAAACTGTTCAGTTCTTTGACGTGAAAAAGAGGAATGAACAAAAGTAAGAGGAAAAGCAGAAACAAAAAAGAGGAATTCCTCTAAAAAGAGGAAGTAGCACATGCCTGAATTTTGTGCTACATTTTTGTGCTACATTTTTGTCCGTTTTGGCATTCCATACATATTCGCTTATAATTTTCGTTCGGTGAGGTAAACTTAGTCGAGGATGACCACTTTGTCCGACAGGAGGGTGGATACCATACAGTGCATGTAATTCCCCATTTTGGTCTGATGTTTTGACAGTTTGGCCAGTTTTTGTTTTCCATGGGGCTTATACCCTTCGGAGGGTATTCGATTATTGGAGACCTTGTCAAATTAGATTTCCAGAAAAAAAAATCAGCACACAAAACTTATGAAGTACGTGCACTGCTGAAAATACTGAAAAAATTCTAGACAGAAAGCAATAAAGATAAGGATACATAATCGTGAACAAATGGTTTCTACAAATCTATTAACAATTGTTTACAGGCCTAGCTTGGGTATGGCTACAACAGCTGTCTTTCCAGATCTTTTCTCATATAACAAAGAATGTATTCAACACATCAGTCAGCAGCACCTCTTGTTACTTGAGCAGAGGTAGGTCATTTACGGATAGTCCTGGCAAACTGTAGGGTAATTCACATCATATGAAAGCTCATGAGTAGGCCTTTCACAATAATTTCAAATTTGTGTACCATAACCGTTGAGATTTTGAACTAGGACAGCTTGTATAACAGGATGGTGGTTCCTGTTTTTTAACTTCATTCAAAATGTTATTTTGCATGGTGGAAGGATATGCTGCAAAAAAAAAAAAATGCCTGAAATACATTCAATTTTATTTATTTTTGCAGCATAAGTAATTCAATTCCTTTCCTACCACACACACATCACAAATAAAACACATCACTTCAGCAACATGTTCTAAACTATCCCCACGAAGTTTTTCTAAATGTGTCTAATTCCTGGGGTAATATCCTCTGTGGGGGTTCCCCTTGAATTAGTGGTGTACTACCTTAATATAGAACTATAAAAATTGGCCTCAACTTTACAGGAAATTTGACTTTTACGCTTATTTCCATGTACCAGGTAGCCTAACCAGAATGCAAAAATGCACTGTGGTTTCGATGATTAATACATACATGTGTAATCACAAAAATAATGCCAAGAGATCCCATTTCTTTCAGTCACTGGTCAAATGCCAAGCCTTGAGTTTTAGATTTTCCAGGTGTGCTACAAATTACACTCCTCAGGAAATTAAGAAGTGTGATAGGTGTGCTGTTTTAATAAACTTAAATAAATTTATCAGAGTTCTCATTCTTTATCTAGGTGTGCAAAAACCCGCACTGGGCACAGTGGTTTGAGGTGAGAACTGGTGTGTGATCGCACTCACTCGCCTCAAAATTCAAGGTCTGAAATGCTATCTTAATGTGTTAGTGAAATACAGTTTTGTGTTCATATTTCACCCTGGGATTCTTACGAAATTTTGCTGTGACCTCTGGGGCCTAAGATGACTTTTGACCTCCAACAAAACTAATAGGTTTTTCTATCGGATTTAATGCATTACCATGCAAAGTATGAAAAGTATCTATGTTTAGTTTCCTAACCTGAGATACTGCATTAACTAGGTTTTCTGATTCTGACCCCTGTAACCCCAGATGAACTTTGACTTTGCCTCTTAAAATATTTCTAAACTACTTTCACTTACTCATTTTCAGCCAAAAAAACTCCCTCCTGCTCCACACAAAAAACCTGATACTGCTCCCAAAAGGGGAAACAACCCCACATTATATGTATAGCTCCATCAATGTTGCCCCTCTGGAGATGATATCATGTTTGAAAGCAGTTTACAAGCTTTTCACCTCTGTTAACCCTTGACCTCTACAAAAAACAATAGAGTTCATCTACTGACTATAATGCATTTATATACCATTATGAACAACATCTTTGGTTCCTGTCACATTTACATGGTGTTTGACCTTTATTGACCTCTGACCTCCTAAAAACAATGGGATTCTCCCTCACAGTCACAATACTACATTTCAAGTTTGAAAGGCATCCATCACTCTCACCTTGGGCTATTGCATTAACTAGCAATTTCCACCATTTTCCTTGGTTAACCTCTGGTGACCTCAGATAACCTTTGACCTATACCAAAAAAATAGTTACTCCTCTAAATATGAAAAGCTTATGTCCCCAGTATGAAAAGTATCTACCATTCCTACCTTGAGATATCATGTTTACAAGGATTTCAGTTTTTGACAATTGGTGACCTCACATGAAGTTTGACCTCTGCCAAAAACTATAGGGTTCTTCAGCTCAGTATCATAAATATATATACCAAATATGAAAACAGTCCATCATTGCTATCTTAGATGTTGTGTTTACAAGCAATTTCCAAAGTTTCCATAGTTTTACCCTGGTGACTTCAGATAATCTTTGACCTCTACCAAACACACTGGGGTTCATCTTCTGACTGTAAAAAATCTACATACCAAATATGAAAAGTATCCATGCTTTTTATCTTCAGATATCGTGTTTTCAAGGTTTTTAACCTCTGGTGACCTGACATGACCTCTGAGCTCCACTAAAAACAAAAAGGTTTCTTCTTCTCAACATGATATATCCTTATACCTTGTCTGAAAACTATCCATCATTCCTAACTTGAGCTACAGTTTACAAGCCAAGCACCACAAACACATATATACGCCAATGTTCCTGCATTGATTCCTTTTGCCTTCGGCAAGGAATCAAAAGCAAAAGGGTTCTTTTACTCAACATGTGACATCCACAGATCAAATATGAAATGTATACATGCTCCCTACCTTCAGATATTGTGATAACAAGGTTTTCAGGGGATGGCCCCTGGTGTCCCCAGCTGTCCTTTGACCTCCCACAAAAATAATGGGGTTCTTCTCTTACCATGGGGCATCCAAATACTATGTATAAAATCTATCCAAGCTTTGTGTCTTGAGATATTGTGTTAAAAAAGTTTCAGAGTTTGACCCCACATGACCTTTGACCTCTACGGAAAACAATTGCATTCTTCCTCTTAATATGGGGCATCTATGTACTAAATATGAAAACTGTCAGAGTTTTCCTTCTTGAGATATGGCGTTAACAAGCTAAGCTTTACAAAAACACATGCTCACACACACACACACACCATGAAAGCCTAGGTTTCTCTCACCATCGAAACCAAAATCTCCTCATCAAAACCAAAATCTCCTCTTTCAGCTCATCTCTGAGCTGAAAGTGGACAACAACTGACAGGTTATCAGCAGTAATCAATCATAACTTCCTAGATAATAGAACAAATATAAATTTTCACAGTCATTGAGAACTTCAGACTGCAAAGGAATGCACACTTGATCAGTGGTGAGAAACCCACACCAGCAGTATGCTTTACTGTGTAGCTTGGTTACATATATGAGTTAACAAACTAGCTCACTATTGCATATGGATAACTGTTTATTTTGTACATGAAAATCATGGCAATAGGCAGAAGACAAATGTGACCCTTTTTTGAACTACAGCCTGCCCAAGTAAAAGCAGATTTTCTATTAGTGAAAAAAAAAAAGCTTAATACACCCTTCCCATGCCCTCATTGCTCCTGCCAGGTTTTGTGGTAACTGCCTCCACCCATCAGACCAGGGAGCTCTGGGCCTGTTGGACAAACCTGGCACTAACCCTTACGAACCATGAGACCTTCAAACAGAAATGTTTAGAAGCATTTTACAAGTACTGGGAAGTGCCATTTCTGCAATCATGGATGAATGACTAGCAAAACATTTTCTTGGTTACACTACATGATGGTGGAACATCTCTTGGATTATGCTCATTATCTTATCACCCATTGTGAAAAAGGAATCTATGCCATACGAAAGGGGCACAGATGAATATCAAAAATTCAATACATATTGAAACCCCTTAAAATTGTGCATAGTGGCCTATAAAAAAACAACTAAATCTTCTGTAATTAAAACAGTTTTACAACCTAAAACACTGGAATGAACCATCTGAAATCAGTGAGTTTACTGTGAAGCTTTTGTGAGAACTTTTACTGTCAGACACATCAATACACACAGTATAAAACAAACCACTGTTTGATATGCTGCTCAGTAAAAATGAACATAGCATACACATCAACCCCTTTGACTATAAAGGATGATGTACAAATTCACCACGTCAGTTACACCAATCTGCTGGCTTTAAACACTCCAATTTAACTATTGGAGGTAATGGATTGAAAAGATTTTAAAAAGGGTGTCTTCTTTATTCAACACTGTAGTCATGCAACCACTCACTGGTAAAGCTTTGTATATACCCAAGGCAAGAGTTTTAAAGGAAGAAATGTGCAATCTAGGTAAGTGTCAAATAGCAAGTATACTGCAATGGACACTGCACATGACACAGCTTTACATTCCAGTCAATGTTCAAGTCATTTCAATGAAATCTTTTACATGTTTTTATCCATGTTTCATCTCTCCAATATAAGTCTTCACTTATGTATTATTTCTTTTGAACATCTCTGACTGCAACATTCACCCCACAGCATGTGCCGTGAATGAACCTTCTCAAAGCTCTTAATAGCTCATATGATCAGACAGCCATCAATGTTTTCACTCTATTCCGCTCCAGTCCTGAAGGTCACTTTCTGTTTCAGTGGCTATGGGTTGAACCTAATTTAGAAGCAGGATCTTCAGGTGTACCAGCAGACACGGGTGTTTTAGATTTGCTTATAAATCGAAGTCCCTTGCTGAGCTGTGGTTTCAGACCTCTTATTACTTGCTCAGCTTCAGTTTTGATGGAATCACCAGCAAATCTATACTTGATGTGGTACCTGAGATCAAGTTAAGAAAAGGCAGTTGTAACACTTTCTGTATACTCATAGGAAATATGAGTCCCACAGCAGTATCACTTACCAAACTGCTTGAAAGAACCATTCCTAGGGTTAGGGACAGCCGTATACATGGAACAATAAAACTGCGTAAAAGATGTGACATACACCTGCAGCATATTTCAGGGCCAAGATCCCTAAAAAGGTACATGTGTATAGTAAACTTAAAACTACTACTTCAGAGACCTGGCTTTTTTGATACTGTTACATTTAATCCTGCCTATTTAAAGGCATTTTCCAGTGGCTTTTCACAAGGGTCCCATGTAAAATAAAAGACAAAAAAATTTCAGTTCATACCCTCTAAACCCCGTAGCAATACTCTTTTCCTAACTCGAGATATCTAACATTAAAGACTACTTATTTTTGTCAAAAAATACCTTCAGTTCTCACCAAGGTCACAGAATGTTATGTAAAGTGGGCACATTGCCTCAGATTTCTTTTGTTTTCCTTCATAATTGAACGTCCTGTTGTCCTTGAAATTTGATACTGTTGGAATGTTTGAATATCTTTCCATGTAGGTTTAGCATAAATCTACACCATATGAACGGCATAACACACAAAATTGGTAAATATTCCCTACAGTAGTGTCAATATCATAAAGAAATTCAATGCTTTGTCAAATTAATGTGCCGCGATGACATCACAGATTTCCCATAATGCACTTCATCTCGGAAAAATTGCATTTCTTTGAAAATTAGTACCTTCCAAAGCTACAAGCTATTCACCTCCTAGAAGAGAAAAATTTTCTGCATTTTTTGAAGTCACTGATTTTTGTCACTGGCAAATCCCTTTAATGATACTGAAAATAGAACCAACACATATGTTAAGATGCCACTCAACATCTACCCTTCCCTTTTAACATGCCTCCTAAAACATGGTCCAACAAACTTTGATAATTGATACCAAAACAACAAATATCCACTTCTTAGTGTGGGGCACCCACATGCCATATGTGACATCAATGAAGTTTCCATTCTTCAGGTATCATGTTTACAAGATTTTGTGCAGTTTGACCTCTAATGATATAAAATGACCTTGAGCTATGCCAAAAACTACAGGAATCATCTACTCAATATCAACACTTGATAGCTTACAAACATGTAATCTGAAAGCATCACTTGGGGGATTAAAGCTTTTTTATTAAGGTACTGAGCTCACTGATCTCAATGCAAAACACTAGAACACAGGGCACAAATTGCAATGTGTCCACCTTTCCACTTCTATGAATTTCATTAACTCACCTTTTTGTATTACTTTCATATGAAATCATGTCCACTCACAAATATTCAGATGATCTAATGACTCTAGAAATCTTATCACTACTTTCAACAATATCCATACCACATCTGGAGCAAATACAATATTGACAGATGCTGTCAGTTTAGATTTTTCAAATTTAGACCCACCCACTTATTATTATGCATGCATGCATGCATGCATGCAAAAAAAAAAAAAATAGACACACAACTTCAGACAATAGCCAACATATCTATGAAGTATGATCACCTTACCTCATTTTTTGTCTTTGAGTTTGCTTGTTTATTAGCCGAAGTGTAACATCTACACTGACACATCAACTTGAATGTTACAATGCAGCCTGATGACGTTATGGCAATATTACCAAAATCAGTACAAAGAAAATAAAGTAATACAAAAAGAAAGGATACAAGAAGTCACATATAGTGTCCACATGGATGATTTCAGGGCAGTTTCTGTCAACATTTCCAAGCATTTCATAGATTTCAACTGCAATCTGCAACAAACAAAATATCTTTATCTATAGAAACTGCTGCTACACTGATTCATTTCAAGTAAATAACTGTAACCCGACATTTCAATATTGGCCAACACCAATCTAATACTGACATTTTAGGAATGAGTATACTATCAACTGAACCATACCACTCTGTATTGTTTCATTCACATGACACAAAATATTACAGCTTTAAGTTAGCAAGGCTGTGAAAGTGTAGCAAGTCAAACTAAAGCTTGATCAAAAAAAAAATATGAGATTGTTCAGTGATTAATTGCAGCTATTGTCATATACTATGGAAACGCTGTAGCAAAACTATTACCACTACCTTCCTAATTGGTCACCTCTGTAAAGGTACAAACTAGAGCACCATGAAGTGCAGGAGCTCATACCAGATAAACATTCAAGGAGCAGTCTCCACATTCACTCCCACAAATAAACAAAATGATCCATGAAGTGCAACCCTTTGTCCCACTATATGCATCAAAACTTAGAATGGCATACCACCCTGTACTGGCATACGGTGCACAAATGCTGTATGTCTGACCTACTGGAGTTACCAACTTGAACAATCTCTCCACTGAAACTTTCCATAAACACTTCATGCTCTCACACAGGGTTCTTGCACAAGGTTTTAGCAGAGGTAGCATTGAAATACCAATCAGAGACTTCTCTTTACCTTAACCTAAAAAAACTCACAGTTAATCTAAACAAATTGTCAGAGTTGACCTTCCATTCACAGATACTGTTACAGAGGGTGCAGAATAAGGATTTTGTGAAATTGGTGAAAATGGGTGAGCCAGAACAAAGCCACTAAAAAGATCCCAAGGTAAATCTTTCATCTAAAATTGGGGATGTAACTTTTAATCTTCATATGCCAACTATATTTCTGAGCAACTTTAATAGTACTTGGTTAATGCATCTAGGAAGAGAGAGACCATTTGTAGTAATATTTACAAAACTATGGCACAAAATGACCCTTAGATGACCTTTGACCATAATTGTTACCAACTTTAGATAAATTTGTCAAACACTACCCAAGATATTTACTTTTTATGCAATTATAATGCAATTGTGGACAGACAGACAAACTGCCAGGAGAAAGACAAATAGACAGACATATAGGTAGATAGACACCCCACAATGATGTAAGCTAAAACCAGCTTCCCTGGTTTGAGCTAAAAATGCAGAATTTGTGGCAGATCAGACTGATAAAACATGACAAGAAAAAAGGGTAAGTTGCAGGATTACTTGTAAGTGGTACTAAACATTTCTTCCATTTGTGATCCTATTGTCATTAATAACTAAACTGTCACAGTACAACTAGTCAGAAAAAAAAATACAATGATGTGATCTTTATGTGAAGTATAGGTAGGTGTAGTATTCTGAGTTATACAGTATCAGAATTTGAAGTCAAATTTGATGAAACCAACACGGTAATTTGTTGGAAGATCAGACCATACCACCCAATGGTGTTTCTGCTAAGCTGCTATGACGCGATTTTGACACAATGATTTGTCAATTTGATGCATGGATATTCGTGGGAAAAATGAAAAAAGAGGGTTTCAGATGCAGTGTGAACAACAAAGCATGCCCTTCGTACACGCAATTCCACTAAATTGACATTTCTAGTGGGCAAAATTTTCTTATACTGAGCATATTGACCCAATGGATAATTTCTTAGAGGAAACACTGCCACCCAACAATAATCGAAAGCCATCCTGTCATCTTCAGCAGTCTTTTAAAACTATAAAACATTTCAATCATAATAAGTTTGTGTAGTGAACTTCTAGCTATCAGTGTTTATCATGTGAACTTGTAAAATAATTTACTTCAAACCATAATTGTTGACAGTTTGTCACCGTAACTTTTTTACACTTATGACAGAAAAGTGCATATAGAGACACAAATTTTTATTTTATTTCTGTTTAAGTAACAAACATCTTAAAGAAGATTTGCAGCACTTGCAAAGAGAGAAACACATTTTCACCCAAAAGGTTAAAAAGAGGTGTCATGGATGAAATCTCTTTGGATCTTTTCTTCTGGCTTGAACAAAAAGATTAAACGTTAATTTCAAAGTTAAAACATGTAAAACTTATTCACCTCCATCAGACAGCGTGTTCTCTCTTCATGAAATCTTTGCAACAGAGGACCAATTAGAGAGCAAACAAAGAGAAACTGACCCTCTGTCTTGACAACTGGCTTGATTTGTTCCTTTAGAAATCTGTACAATGACATTAGAAAAATATCTGTTATCTATAACAAACACAATGGGGTGAAGCAAATACACTAAATACCTACACTCATTACTGGAAAGCCAAAGTTCTTCTTGCCAAAAAGAAATGTTTTTAGAGTTTAGTTTCAAATTTATTGGGAAATTATTTTGTTTACCCTAACTTACTGAATCTCTAACTCCATGTGCATTAATTAACCAGAATGCAAAAATGCATTGAAATTTCAATGCTCTCATTTCTGATGACCCTTGATGACCTTTACCACAAACAATAAGGTTCTTCCACTTGACATAATGCATCTACATGCTAAGTATGAAAATTATCATGTTTTCTGTCTTAAGATATCATGTTAACAAGGTTTTCAGACTTTGACCTCTGATGGTGGCCCCTGATGACTTTTGCCTCCACCAAAAACAATAGTCATTCCTCTTGATGAAATGCATTCACATGCTACATATGGGGAGTATCCAAACTATCTAACTCAAGATATCCTGTTAACAAGATTTTCAGAGTTTGACCACCTGGTGAGCTCAGTTGACCTTGGACCTCCACCAAAATCAAGAGGGTTCTTCCTCTTTATAAAATGCATACACATGCCAAGTATGAAGAGTTTCCATCCTTCATATCTGGAGATATCCTGTTAAAATTTTTCAGTGTTTGACCTCTGATGACCCCTGATAACCTTTGATCTCCACCAAGAACAACAGTCCTTCCTCTTGATAAAATACATCCACAAGCTAAGTATGGTGAGTATCCATGCTTCCTATCTTGAGATATTGTGTTAGCCAGGGTTTCAGAGTTTGACCTTTGGTGACCTCAGATGAGATCTGACCTCCACCAAAATCAGGGGAGTTCTTATTAATAAAAGGCATCTACATGCTAAGTATGCAGAGTTTCTATTACATCTCAAGAACAGTTTAAGCTTTTAAACTTTCAAGTTCAACACCTCTTTCAGAAATATAGAGTAATTGAAAACTGAAAGACTTTTGGAGTGATAAAAATTTTGAATGAAAATTCAGGCAAAGTGCCAGGAGAACAGAAAATAACTCAGTGCTAGGGTAAACTGTGAATTAAAGTCATAAAAAGTTTACTGCAGTGGTATCATGTTAACAGTCTGACATCCCTTGACCTCAAATGAGCAGAAGGGTTCTACTTAACTGAGGGCACCCACCTTTAATGTATTAAGATTCACAAAATTTTGCTGACCAAAGACAATAGTGTTCTTGTCCTTGGTATGGGGCATTGCATGTCAAGTATGAGATCCCTAAATGTTACCCCTTTCGAGACATTTGAGATTCCATGTTCGTATAAAGCAGTTTGCAATGTTTCCATAGTTTTGCCTCAGGTCATCTCCAATAATGTTTGGCCTTAACAAACATTAAGTGTTCTACTTATTAATACCATGCAACCATATGCTAAGTACACAAAGTACTTATTTTTCCTACCCTGTGATTTCAGTTTTGATCTCAAATGACCTTTGAAATCCACAAAAAAAAAAAAAAAAAATAGAATGTTTCCTCTTTATAATACCAAAACTCTATAAAGTGAGGATTGAGAGTATCCATCCTTCCTATCCTCAGGTACAATGTTAACAGGTTAATCACCAAAACGATGTATGCATGCATAGATTTCTACAGCATCTGGATAGGAATAAAGAACTTGTCTTTGCTTTTGAGAGAGAAAGAATTGTACACAACATTGCCCAAAAGAATGACGAGGCTTAGAAATCTACCTTGGTATAAGAGTAAGCTGGCCAATATTAGAGTGATGCCAGACAGCATGAGTGATTGCCATCAGGTATGCTGGCAGAGTTTCTGCTTTACAGGTGTATGATGCAGTGAAATCAAAGGCTGCAAAAATTGACTTGAGGTCATCCTGTGATGCAGGAATAGAATCCATCATTTGGTGGTCTAACGTCAATGTCTCTAAAATATGCTCCTGGATCACTTCACAGTAAACTTCCTGTAAAGACAAAGCAATTCAATATTCCCTTTACAAATTTCACCCAGACCTGTAGACGTGAGTGGGTTACATGACTCAAAGTTCTGATGTACTTCTAACAGTGAATTCATTACAAAGACAGAGTTCTTACAACAATACCACTGGATCTAAAAATGACCATCTTTTAAAATGCCTGGATAGCCTATTACGCTCATCTGACATATGAAACTAAAAACTTCCATGACAAGTACTAATTATGCACTACCTCACAGGGATAAGGAATAGTTACTACTTATCCCTCTGAGGGAGTGTGTAGTTATAGTGTGAGGCATGCACTTACTGGCAGAGATGTCAGCACTAAAGCAATGGCATTAATCCATCCCATAATGTTACTTCTCGGCAACTCAACATGGCTGAAATGTAAAGACAGAGTTTCTCAGTGTACAGTGGTAATCTATCATTTTATATGCCAATTGTTTATGAAATTCTCTTCCAAGAATCACACATTCCATGAATGAAAAATTTGTACTTGAATGAAATAACTGTTCCATCATGGTATATATGAAAGGACATTTTTGAAGATAATGTACTTTAAAGTAGATACACTCCTTGTGGTAGCTTGATCACCCCACTGTTGCAGCTCAAATGTACATATGTACTATCATGGAAGAGAAATAAGTCAAAAGATCTTACTTTTTGAGCAATATGTCCAGAAGTGCTTTACCAACGATGTCAGGTTTACAGGGCAGAGCCATTAGTTCCATGCAAGTTACATACAGGGCATGTGTGTTGGCATTTGGAAATTCATTGAATCTCCAATCAAAGTTGGGAAAAGCTGGTTTTTCCCCCATTGGTAAAGGCATGTAAGTTAAGGAACAGTTCTATTAATGGTGAAATTAACAGTTAGTATAGTCATGGATCACAACTACTTGTTGATGCAATGCTCACAACACCAAGTCACTTGGGTTGTCATTGACATGCATAAAAGCTTGTTGAAAGCATCCTCATAACAAAAGTACTTCTAAAACTTAATTTCAATGTTAACCTCAGCACTGGAAATTCCATGAAAAACAGACTTAAACAATTTCAAGTTACTCAAAACTTTACCCAAGCATGGTAGCATTGTCAAAGACATCCTTTGCATCTTTAATAAAGTGGCCTTAAACTGATAAAGGGCTTGTTTTAACAGCAAAGATGATGACTTCCTCACAGGACTAAGTGATCAAAGCTAGGTTTGGATTTTCAAGCTATTCACAATTGAAATTAAAAGTCTAAGTTCTATCCTGAGACCCTTTCTTACAAAAATGAAAAAAAAAAAAAAAATTAGAGGCAAGGTCACCAAACTCCAACACAAATTAGATGTTGTATAAAGCAAGGATATTGTCCACTAGTCTTGCAATAAGACTGAAGAAGTAGGTGTGAGTTGGTTCCCAGTTAGTGTTGGCTTCATCTCCATGTCTGTTTAGATATTCCAGGAATGGAGGACTTAGACACCTACATGTAAAAAACCAGAAAGCCAAAAGGCTAAGGAAGTCCTTGTCATGGGGATATAATTTTTATAGTTACTGTGGTTTGAAGTTGACACAGTTTCATTGTGAATTTACTGTGCTCACTATCTTTCCATGGTTAAAAATCAGACAGATTGATTCATCTTAACATGGTCATTCATCTGTTCCTTGATTTAAATTTTTGGCATCACATGCCAGATATAAAAATCGAGCATGTTCCACTCTTGACAAACCATGTTTGGGTTTTTACCAAACATGAGGGCCCTCACTGTTACTCATCTGGAGACATCATGGCTACAAGCAGTTTTCAAGGCATATTGCACTTGACCTAGGGTAGTCCCAAATGACCACTGACCTTCTTCAAAATCAATAGGCTTTTTCACCTTTCTATGAAGCACTGACATATCAAGAATGAGGATCACAACAGTCTCCCTTCTTAACACATCATGTTTACAAGGTTCACCAATTTGACCACTAACTACCCCAAATGACCTTGACATCCACCAAAAATAATAGAAACCATCTACAAAGTATAGCCCATCCATATTTTAACTTTAAAATCCTTTAATCTTACCCTTCTTGAGATATCACATTTATGAGGCTCTGACCATTTTGACCTCTCATGACCCCTATTGACCAGTGACCTCCACCATGAACAATAGCAATCATCTCAATATGAAGTATCCACACCTAAATTATCAAATCCTCAATGCTTACTTCCTTGAGATACTGTGTTAATGAAAAGTTTTCAAGACTTTTACTGTTGATCATGTTTCACCCCACATGACCTTTGACCACCACCAAAAATGTAAGGATCATGTACTCAATATGGATCAATTGCATTCTAAGTATGAGATCCCTCACAGTTTACCCCTGTTGAAATATTGTGCTTATAAGGTTTTGACCTTTTCACCCCTAACTGTGGCACCAAATGACCTTTGACCTCCACCAAACATCATAGAGATCATCTACCTAATATGGGCCATCCACATACCAAGTATGAGTTCCCTCACAGTACTCCCCTTGAGATATCCTGTTTACAAGGTTATGACCTCTCCTGACCCCAAATGACATTTTTAACCTCCACCAAGCATCTAATTTGCTTGAACCATTGACATGACAAGTACAAAATCCCTCACAGTTACCCTTCTTGAGATATCATGTTTACAACATTTTCACCTTTTGACCTCTCCTGACTTTTGACCGCCACCAAATATAAGAAGCATCTAATGTATATGAACCATTGCATGACAAGTATGAGATCTCTCACACTTACCCTTCTTGAGATATCAACACACAGAAGCACACCCACATTTGTGATATCACCATTGTATAGATTCCTTTTGCCTTTGGGAAGGAATCAAAAATGATAATTTAACAAGAACAATACTTTTTCAGAATACTCAAGGCACTTTACATTTAAATATTTCACACTTGGTTCAATTCAAAGAATCACCTTAAAGCCTCCAAGCCATACCACCAGTGCTGGTAATCTGCCACTGCTGGTGTGAACAGTCCAGGCCTGGCCAGTACACAACCACAACAAACCACCACTAACCTTAGAAAGTGCAACTTGAGATAGCCAATTACTTTCATATAGCAAAGTAACATAGTATTTTAATGTCTTAAGTACCATCCTTACTGAAGTAATATTGGCCATACTTAAACACTTATGACAACAAAACTTAAACGGTTGCATATCCAGTGTATTGTACCATTGTATTTTAACTTAAGTGTACTCAAAATCAAAACACAAGGTACAAAGTTTCTCTTCAACAATTTCATCACTGAATTAATCTCCTCTTGCATGAACAGTACTACATAAAAAGGCAAAAGTGTCTGCTGTGATCACAGCTCATTCAGTCAAGCACAGCAGCAAATAAGGCATTTTCTTGTAGCATATGTATAAGGGTTGAAGTTCACCCAGTGATGGAAATATGTGGTAGTATCTCATCACAATCTGTAACACAAAACAGGCTGATGTACGATGAACTTCTCGATGTGTTGAGCATCACTCTGCGATGCATTCCTGGATTTGGATGTGGCTGTCAATAAATCCCTTCTTAATATCCACAAGAAATATATATAAAGCATACATCAGACAAACTAGATTTAAATTCTATTCTCTGCTCTTGATTTTACATTTTGTCCTTATAATGTTATCTCCAGAATTATCTGTTTTAGTGTTCTTATCAAGCGAATTTCAAACGAAGAGCATGGTATGCATGGTACTGTATTGTACCAGTTTAATGTTCAGATCTAGAGCATGTGGGTGTCATCCATCTGCCTTATCACTGCTCCATATACTCAGAATATAAATTGTTTGGAATATTCAAATTTCTGTCACATGGTGAATCTCATGGTGAATCTTAACTAAATGTGCACTAATCATTTCAATTTAAAGTGCTTTGAAAAATATGTATATATGTAATATTCTAGCAGTTAGAGCTTTTGGAATCTATGAATAAATACAAAAAATTTTAGCTCCCAAATGGTAGAGAATTCAGTCCAAAAAGTCATGGTTTGATCACACAGACATGCTATATAGCTCTCTTCAAACAGTGTGTACAGTAAACACTATATCTCAATTACATCTATCATAAGGAGTTTCCAAAATGACCCAGTTGGTAAGGAACCCACTTAACATAAACCTGGCATGTGCAAAAACCCTCAATATAAACAAACTGAAATACATTCACAAGTTTCAGTTCAAGTATTTTTCTGTACAGGATGACTGTCTTCAGAGGGACTTGGAACTTTTCACATTGCCTAAGGTGTTATATAATACAGAACCTAAACTACACATCTATGCAGCTAATGCCTCTACAAATTAATGCCTACTCCAAGAGCTATGGGACCTGTGGGAATATTTCAATAATTTTGCTTCAAGAGCATAAATGTTTTATTTAGTCTCTTTTATGCCTGGGAAGTCTTACAAATTTATTGAAAGGGTGAAACAGTTTCTTTCCTTAAGTTTTTATATTATTTAAATAGCACTTGACTATATTGACCATATATAACACTGTCATAAGAAAGTATGCAAAAAACCAATCTTAGCCCATATCACATGCACAAATTTTAATAAAACTTAGGACACTATGATGATTTAAAATGATAATAGCTTATCAGGGCTGGTCACAGATTTTGAGTCAAAGGTCATCTCAAGGTTATGTGAGGTAATTTTATGGATAAACAACAAAACTGCTTCAATGTCTCCAACAGATTTAGGGCAGCTTGAATGTATACCATCTTGATGTAACTCTGGTAAATGTTTCATTGGGTTGCTCAGAAATATCAAGACTATCATCATCTGGTCATTACGGAATGGTAATAACCACCCATTCTACACCCCATTGATTTTCCAACACAATTCTTGCAGTAATACTTTGGGACACTTGCAAAAACTGAAATCCTTGAAATTTTCTTGGGACTTTTGAAAAATAAGAGGGTCCTCAGGTTTTCTT
Source organism: Holothuria leucospilota (assembly GCA_029531755.1). NCBI lineage: Eukaryota > Metazoa > Echinodermata > Holothuroidea > Aspidochirotida > Holothuriidae > Holothuria > Holothuria leucospilota. The sequence goes on from CM055971.1 coordinate 38,945,783, forward strand.
GTAGAGCCAAAAAGTGAAAGTCTACAGTAAGTACCATTAGGCCTCTGCCTACTGTAGCTTCTGGATAAATCAGTGTAACCAACGATATGGCTGTCAAGAATGTGTCAAGAGGTATGATGATGTCAGATGATGGACTGGAGAGATGGATCACAGGAAAGTGCTGAAATCCTGCCAAAAACTGATGGCAAATCCAGAATCTCCTCCTTGTTCAAAGAAATTGAAGTGAAACTTGCCAATGCTGGTTATGAAAGGATGGCCAAGGAAGTAAAGTATACAATAAGGAACATTATTATGAGACTTCAAAAAAAGTGGTCCCATTAAACATTCTGTTTGTTGATCGCCTGCTTGGGGCCTGATTCACTGATGGGGATCCAGAGTGAAGGCAAAGCCCTCCAGCTTTTCCCTGAGGATTTGATCCAGATCTCATCCCATAAGTGTAAAGCAGTCTCAAATATATGCTTTAACTGAAAAGACTTCTCAATGGTAAAGGTTCTAAATTTGACTTAAAATGTTGAACCGGTAGCCACCTGACATAAAGCTGTACTCCATCAAAACCCTTCAAAGGTTTCTTTCACATTCCTGTATTTGGGGTCATAAAAGAACTCCCCCACATTCCCCCATGGGCTGAAATATAATTAACAGAAACAGGGAGTCAAAGAAAACTGAATAGTTTGTGGAGGTCTGTGACATAGTCCTCATTCTGCATGAAAGTTATGGCAAGACTGCCTTTATTAATTAAAGGGTTAGTCTTTGTCCAGGATGAAAAGAGATTCCTTTCATACCAATACCGCATGTTACCAATATCTTTATGGACAACATAAAAGCTGTAACAGCCCAAAGAAAGTATCATGAGCAGTGAATCACACAAGTTTTGCAAGTCAGGCTGCTTACAGCAAGCCATCTAAGTAAGGTACCTTACACAGAAGATAATTAAATGAGGAAAACATTTTCATCATACCAACATTTTCATGATCACACCTTAAAAATACAAAAGAAGCTTCCAAAAACTGATCTCTCACCATCCAGCTGGCTTGACCATCTTCTGAGCACCAATTATTGCTCCCACCAATTTCTTCTTTAGGTGTGGCCTCTCAGTTAATTTCCTCTCATAGTAATGAAGTGTATTGTAAAGATAAGTAACCGGTCGGTCTGCAAATATAAGGTAAGTATTCCTAATGAGAGTAGTTCACAGCTAGTCTTGGACAAACACTTCCATAGCAGTCACAGTTAAACATACAAGAGACTCATGATGCTATCAGATGACACTTATAATCCCACAAAGTCCACACATAGTACAACAGTCTATTTACAGTATAACTGTATCTACAATTTCAAAATATATATTTTTAAGCAATGCAACCATCAGAACCTAGCAGACAAAATTATATGTAAAGGTCTACCAAATACTGTGTTACCTCAATAAAACTCCTAGAGTGAATTATTGCAATTTAAATTCATATTCACAAGAAAACTTTTCTAGAAATGAGATAAACTTTCTGAATTATTTCTGCATTAAATTGTATTATGGTCTATCATTAAACACAGCTTAAATTTTACTATTTAATATTTGCATCACTTCCAGTAAATAACAAGAATCCATGAATAATTACCATGAAACTTAAAGAGATTTCCCAAGTGTTCAAGTAATGTTTCAAGGGACTTTGAAACAGGAGGAAGTTCTATGAATCGATGAATGAGAATATCAAATACCTGCAAGAACAGATTTCAGATAATGAGAAAAATTCTGTTCTCTACTAATGCAACTGTCATTGATAAGACTCACCATTCTGCCCCTGTATTAGATACATCATACGTGAGTCAATGATGCGGCTATTTTTAATACAGCTGTACGGGTACCAACAAAATGGCAATTTTCCATGATACCAAAATAGGTGTAACATCTAAATTACTAATATGCATCCATAAATACCATATAAGAATGCAAATGCTTTACTGTGTATAGTTGGAATCAGCAAAGAGAATGGAGTTTAACATGTGCTTTCAAGGATGAAGTATGGCAGAATGTTATATTTCCATTTAATGAGTATGTTAAAAACTTGTGTTATGGAAGCAATGAAGAGTTATGTGCAAAATCAGTTGCTAACTGCACACTAACTGTACATGGTTGTCAACTGTGTGGCATGCACTGCACAGTGCAAGCATACACTACATGGACAGTACAGAGCCATATTGAAGCTGGCCCACATACAGTACTATGGTATAGGGCTGTGACCGTGTAGCGATTAATCGCTAAACGATCGCACATGGAATAAACGTTTAGTACAAGCTACTAAGCGATTAATTGCAAAACCTGTTTTTTCGTCCGTTTTCTATACATCTGAATACTCTGTAAATGCAGAGTGCATAGGCTAATTGGCCTCTACATATGGAATGTAGTATGTCGTCATGTTGTGATACTGTTTCGACTACGAACAAGTCTTTACAGGAATCATGTTTGGGGTTCATGGGTATTACCAATTCATTTTGAATAGGCCTATTTATCATTTCAATCAACACACACCAAGTCTTTCTGTTGTGAAAAGGCAATCGCGATTAATCGCTAAATGATTGCAAATTTTTGCGGTTAAACGTTTAATTATTTTGCTTCACTTTCACAGCCCTACTATGGTATCTACAATGTGTAGCTGTGTTAATGATATGCTTGTACAGTATAAAAATGCATAAGATAGCTGTGATGGTCCAATACTGTTAGTTAACATACAAGCTGAGTTTAAAGATATAAATTTAAAAACAAGCACCGCTTTGTTTGGCAATGTCGGGTCTTGTCTGGCTTTTAGTGTGTCATTTGGACAGGCATTTTTGAGCAATGGTCACTTTCTGAATTTTGGTCAGCTTTGTAAGTCCAGTTCTGAGATGTAGGGAACATCATGATATAAAGACATGTAAAACACACAGGCATATGACGTGGCTATCCTTAGGGTTATACAGTGAATAACAACATCGTTAACAACAATAATAATAATGGCATTTCTATAGTGCACACTTCTATAGAATCTATATGCAGTGGTGCTTCAAAAAAAAAAAAAACAACCACTCCCAGAAAAACAGAAGGAAAACTAGTGGAAAGCCATTCAGAACATGCAGGTAAGTCTTAAGATTACTCCTAAAACTGGTGAAAGAACCACAGGACTTAAGTTCATAGGGTAAGCTGTTACACTATCTTGAACCAGCCACAAAAAGCCCTATCACCAAAGGCCTTCGTCCTAGTTCTCAGTGCAATACAGTTAGATATAGACTTCAAAGAGTACCCACTTTCCTTTTTGATAATACAATTTGGCATAAATTGGGAGACTGGTCATTGATACACTTACATGACATACATAAGAGTCTAAAGTACTCTATGCCTAATAGGAAGCCGGTGAAGTTCTTTTACACACTCAGTAGCACTATCAAACATTTTCTTGTTAAGTATCAGCTTTGCAGCAAAAGTTTGCACTCTTCGCAACTTGTCAAGGGAAGAATTAGGTAAGCCTTACAGTAAAGTCCAACAGTAGTCCAGTTGGGATAAGAGCAAGGCATGTTTATCCAGTTTGAGAGATTTTCTGCTCAAATGACTGCATATTAGACTCTTATGCAATGCAAACCAGAAAGCCAAAAGGCTTAGCGATTCCTTGCAAAAGGAGGGTGCTTTGTTACACTGAGGTTCATCCATCAAATTTATACTTCTCTACTTCATCATTTTTCATGACGTGGTCACAATTTCACCTCTGCTCATGTCACATGACCTTTGAACTGAAACTTGAATAACCAAAAAAATGAAAAAAAAAAAAAAAAAAAAAAAAAAAACGTATTAGGTGGGGATTTTCTGTGCTTCCTCCCTTGTAATGACATGTTTACAAAGTTTCAGTTTTTGACCTCTGGTGACCTCAAATGGCTTGTGACCTACATGAAAAACAATTGGGTTTTTCCTTGCACCATAACTCATCCACATACTTAGTATGAAATCTATCCATGCTTCCTAACTTGAGATATTGTGTAAACAAGGTTTTCAGACTTTGAGCCCTGGTGACTCCAGATGACCTTTGACCTCCATCAAAAACAATAGGGTTCTTCCTTGCACCATAACTAATCCACATACTAAATATGAAATCTATCCAAGCTTCCTACCTTGTAATATGGTATAAACAATGTTTTCAGAGTTTGACCCCAGGTGACCCCAGACGACCTTTGACCTACACCAAAAACAATAGGCTTCTTCCCCTCACCATAACACATCAACATACTTGATATGAAATCTATCCATGCTTCCTACCTTCTGATATCTTGTAAACAATGTTTTCAGACTTTGACCCACCGTGACCCCAGGTAACCTTTGACCTCCACCAAAAACAATAGAGTTCTCCCTCTCACCTTAACACATCCACATACTTAATATGAAATCTATCCTTGCTCCCTACCTTAAGATATCGTGTAAACAAGGTTTTAAGACTTTGAGTCCTGGTGACCTCAGATGACCTTTGACCTCCACCCAAAAACAATAGGGCTCTTCCCCTCATCATTACACATCCATATACTAAATATGAAATCTATCCAAGCTTCCTACCTTGAGATATCCTGTAAACAAGGTTTTCAGACTTTGACCCTGGTAACCCCAGATGACCTTTGACCTCCACCAAAAACAATAGGCTTCTTCCTCTTGCCACAACACATCCACATACTTAATATGAAATCTATCCTCCCTCCCTACCTTGAAATATCATGTAAACAAGGTTTTCAGACTTTGAACCCTAATGATCCCAGATGAGCTTTGAACTCCACCAAAAACAATAGGGTTTTCCTCTTACCATAACACATCCACATACTTAATATGAAATCTATCCATGTTCCCTATCTTGAGATATCGTGTAAACAAGGTTTTAAGACTTTGTCCCCTCGTGATCCCAGATGACCTTTGACCTCCACCAAAAACACTAGGCTTCTTCCTCTTGCCATAACACATCCACATACTTAATATGAAATCTATCCTCCCTCCCTACCTTGAAATATCGTGTAAACAAGGTTGTCAGACTTTGACCCCTAGTGACCCCAGATGACCTTTGACTCCACCCAAATCAGTAGGGTTCTTCCTCTCACCATAACACATCCACATATTTAATATGAAATCTATCCATGTTCCCTACCTTGAGATATCGTGTAAACAAAGTTTTCAGACTTTGACCCCTGGTGATCTCAGATGACCTTTGACCTCCACCAAAAACATTAGGCTTCTTCCTCTTGCCATAACACATCCACATACTTAGTATGAAATCTATCCAAGCTTCCTACCTTGGACATCGTGTAAACAGTGTTTTCAGACTTTGACCCCTGGTGACCCCAGATGACCTTTGACCTCCACCAAAAACGATAGGCATCATCTACTTAATATGGGCAATCTACGTGCCAAGTATGAGATCCCTCAGAGTTACCCTTCTTGAGATATCGTGTAAACAATCTAAAGAGTCACACACACACATACACAAACACACAACCACACACACGACATCACCATCGCATATATTCCTTGCCTGCATTTGGCAAGGAATCAATAAAACATAGTAGTTTTACATTTCTTTGTTATTTAATTAGCAAAAGACATTTCACTAAGTATCCAAATAAAATAAATATAAAATATGATGAACAATTGCATAAGAGTTGATACATGCCAAGAGGATCACAAAGAGGGCAATGACTGTCCACAGGAACAAGGCTGTTTACAAGACATGATGACAAACCAGAAAGCCAAAAGGCTTAGTGATTCCTTGCCATATGGATATACAGTAAAACCCCGTTTATCCGAACTAGCCGTCAGTTTTAACAACAATAATAGTCAACACAATTACAGTAGTATACACCAAGTTTAAAGTGCTTTACAAGGCAAAATTCAACGTAAATTTTTGCAGAAATGCACTAACTTTTGTCGGGACTTTAAAAGTAATGGAAAGATGTCACGATGGCTAAAACAGCTGACATGTGGACACAGAAAACAATCTGTTATCTTTTTGTCAAATTTGGAAGAAATATCGTACGCATTTGCTTTGAATTTCTTGTTTGGAGCCATGAGTCGGTATAGGCTCAATATCCTCTCATACAAAAATACATTAGGCTAGCGTTAGTCTTAGTTTCACTAAATCTGAAAAGTTAGTACTGTAGTGAGCTTCGTACCTAAAAATAATGAAAGTAGACCTTATAAAAACATTGCGAACTGAAGTTTGAGAGTCTCCTACACATGTGTCTCTAACATTTTTTGAAATTTTTGCAGAATTTATACTCTAGATACCTCTCCAGATCGTTACAGCTTTTCTTCAGCACACACATTCATTTAATGTGTGGAAAGCATTGGTCATTCAGACGAGCGAAGGCTCAAATTTTTGGAATAAAATCTCTCTGTTTTAGACGTCTGAAAATTTATTTGTTATATCATCCGTCACAGAAAATATAACGAAATATTTTGGGGGATTTTGTCTGCAATTTTAAGCCTTTTCGGAATTATTTTGGAAATGTGTTGACACACTGTCTTATACGGACCCAGTGTACCGTACTTAAGGCAAAAACGTGGAACCCCGTTTATCCGAACTTTTTTGTTATCCGAACAAGCTTCGGTCCCGATGTGTTCGGATAAACGGGGTTTTACTGTATTGTAACAAACATGAATCACCCACATGACAAGCATGAGATCCCTCACAGTTATCCTACTTGAGATATCATGTTATGAGGTCAAAACCTTTTGAAATCTTGTGACCCAAAATGACCTACATACTAAATATAAACAATCCACAGGCCAAGTATGAGATCCCTCATAGTTACCCTCCTTGAAATATCATGTTTACTAAGTTTTGACCTTTTTTGACCTCAAATGACCTTTGACTTGCACGAAAAATTATAGGATCATCTACACAATATGAACAATCCACATGTCAAGTGTGAGATCTCAGTTATCCTTCTTGAGATAACGTGTTTTCAATGCTTTGACCTTTTGGCCTCTAATGACCCCAAATGACCTTTGACCTCCACCAAAAACAATACAGATCATCTACTCAATATGGGCAATACATAAGCTAAGTATGAAATCCCTCACAATTACCCTTCTTGAGATATAGTGTTTACAAGTTTTGACCTTTTGACCTCTAATGACCCCAAATGACCGTTGACTTCCACCAAAAATAAGGATCATCTACTCAATATGGGCAATGCACACACGAAGTATGTGATCCCTCAAAGTTACCCTTCTTCAGATAATCATGTTTACAAGGATTTGACCTTTGACCTCTGGTAACCCCAAATAACCTTTGACCTCCACCAAAAACAATAGGGATCATTTACTCAATATGGGCAATCCCCATGCAAAGTATGACATCCTTCACAGTTACACTTCTTGAGATATCGTGTTTACAAGGTTTTGACAATTTGACCACTGTTGACCCCAAATGACCTTTGACCTCCACCAAAAATAATAGGGATCATCTACTCAATATGGGCAATCCACATGCTAAGTATGAGATCCCTCACATTTATCCTTCTTCAGATATCGTGTTTACAAGCAATTCCCAAGATTTTACCATTTGACCCCTGGTGACCACAAATGACCTTTGACCTCCACCAAAAACAATAGGGATCACCTACTCAATATGGGCAATCCACGTGGTAAGTATGAGATCCCTCACATTTATCATTCTTGAGATATCGTGTTTACAAGTAATTCCCAAGGTTTTACCATTTGACCTCTGCAGACCCCAAATGACCTTTGACCTATACAAAAACAACAGGAATCATTTACTCAATATCGGCAATCCACATGGTACGTATGAGATCCTTCACAGTTACCCTTCTTGAGATATGGTGTTTACAAGGTTTGATCTTTTGACCACTGGTGACCCCAAGTGACCTTTGACCTTCACCAAAAATGATAGGGATCATCTACTCAATACGGGCAATCCACATGCTAAGTATGAGATCCATCACATTTATCCTTCTTCAGATATCGTGCTTACAAGCAATTCCAAAGATTTTACCATTTGACCTCTGGTGACCACAAATGACCTTTCACCTCCACCAAAAACAATAGGGATCACCTACTCATTATGGGCAATCCCTCACATTTATCTGTCTTGAGATATCATATTTACAAACAGTTCCCAAGGTTTTTACCATTTGACCTCTGGTGATCCCAAATGACCTTTGACCTCTACCAAAAACAATAGGAATCATCTACTCAATATGGGCAACCTACATGCCAAGTATGACATTCCTCACAGTTACCTTCTTGAGAGATCATGTTTACAAGGTTTTGATGTTTTGACCTCTCCTGACCCCAAATGACCTTTGACCCCCACCAAAAACAATAGGGATCATCTACTGAACAAGGGTACCTACATGCCAAGTATAAGATCACTCGTGGTTACCACTCTTGAGATATCGTTTTTACAAGCAGCGTCACATACACATACACACGACATCACCATCGCATAGATTCCTTTTGCTTACGCAAGGAATCAAAAACATGAAAAAAAGTTGTGTAATTATTGTATTGACATCATTTCACACTTTTCTATAATGACAAGTCTGAAAATTACTTCATCCACAAGTGACCTTGTTGACAACTGTATTAGAGTAGTTATGGATATTCTGAAATATGGTGATTACTTGCTCAGAAAATGAACACACACACCCCCTAATGCACACATACACTCACACACAGACCCACCCACAGACACATTTTGACTTGGGAAAATTATCTGCTACCACGGCACTTCAACCAGCACTGCCATATATAGCTCAACTAGCAAAGTGACAACAATATCTCATCCTCCATAGCGATGAGATAAAGAAACATATTTTACAAATACTTACAGGAAGGAATCGTAAACAGACATTACTGAAGTACACAGGGTAATACTTTGGAGGATTGGAGAAGCTTGTCCCTGCCTTTTCACATAAACCCTCGTAGAAGAAATTTTCTGGATAGTTCTACAGTAGAGGAAAAGAATAAGAAGTGAAGTGTTTTTTCTCTTCCATAGAATATACAGAAAAAACCTACGAAATTTTACCTCCAAAATATACTTTCTTCCATCAGAATACTCTGCATGAAGTATTCACTTAGTCTTACCTTATGGTATGCCATGTGTTGGGTATGCCAATCTGATTGGGTCCAGTGTTCTGGTGAATTATCTTTCACAAAGTCTATAACTCTACTTCTGAATTCATTTGGCTTTAAAATAAGAAGCTGAATGATGAAGAAGCACACTTGCGCCTCATTTCCTTCATGACTCCGCAAAGCCTGACAAAAAAAAGTCTCAAAAGATGGTCAAGTTATAAAGTTTATGGAAACATTCTCCTATAGTGCATTTTCATCCTATATTTTTGTACAAAGTGAGATACAAAACCTTTCTTCTTGTTTACTAACACATACCTTCATTTCTAAAAGATAGACTGGCCATCAAGCAAGCAGCAGGTCACCATTTACCACATAATCCAGGATACAAGTTTTATATTGACCTGTATGTTACTCATGTATAATGGTGTCAGACCTACTTGATAAGTATTTCAAGTACATTTGAGGAACTTGTTTTGGAATACAATCATCACTCCAAACAACGGACTCTCAATGTTTAGCTACTGCTGATATTCAAGATTTACAAATAGCAAAATACATCAAGTATAAAGTTGAAATTTTAAGGCAAAAAAGTCTACATACCAAGCACAAAACCAATTTGTCAAGAGTAACAATGTTGAGTTTCCAGACCATGTCATTGAGTTTTTCAACACACTGTAAGAAAAGAAAGACCCACTCTAGAAGATGGCATGATAATCACTGAACTTAGTAAAATAGACAACTACCATGGAAACACTATTGTACTATATGGCTGGTATAATTAGAAAGTGGGCATGGACCAGGCCTTGAAGTAAATTTTAAGAACTTAAGAGACAAGGCAATTTTGGAAGGTGGGGGTGGGAAAATCAGAATTTGTCTAAGATTTTCTTCTAAAAGGCATAGCATCATGGCACTCTTTATAGTCAGTGAGAAAATAACATGGGTGAGCTGTCCAAAGAAAATTACAGAATTTAGCATTATGAAAAACAATAGTAAAATCCAATATCTAGTACAGTGCTGAGAATAATTCCAAGAAATGGCTTGGTACTTTGGTGCCAGGGGGGTTTGAACAGCAATCCAAAACAGAGGCAAGTAGTGTGCTGCCATCTGTTGGCCTTGATTATAAGTAACAACAAAGCAAAAAGTATGCTCCTATTTGCTGGCCTTGATTCTGTCAGAAAACACAGCAAGTACTGTGCTGCTATCTCCTGGTCTTGATTCTAGGAGACATCACAGTAAGTAGTATGCTGCTTTCTGCTGGCCTTGATTCTATATTAAAGACAACACAGCAAGTAGTATGCTGTCAACTGTTGGCCTTGATTCTGAGAGACACAAAAGTTAGTAGTATGGGCATCAACATCAAATATTGTCCATTACTTCAAGGCACTGATGGCACTTACGTGTTTTGATTTCTTATCAATGAAGTGCACACTACCATTAAAGCAGATATTGAATGCAAGTTAATGTATTTACAAATGGTCATTTACAGCCAGTTCTGACAGCGTGCAGGTCAACACTTATAATAAAAAAGTCACTTTTCAATACATTTCTTTTTCACACAAAAAGAGAACACTTTCTAAACTGCAAACCACAATGACATCTGAAGTTTACAATCTGGCCATATCAGATTTTCAAAAAAAAAAAAAAATGTTATGTGCTTAAAATGAGCATCAAAGGAAGCCATTGGCATGGCACCCAAGGACACCCCATGACACATACCTTATTGATATGCTGACCCCCTGCAGAGGTTGAAAACTCCTGCACCAGGTAATCAGCAAAACATCTAATCTGTGCAGACATACTTCCAGGTCCCATCTGTTCTAAGATCTTCACAATGATGCCTGGAATGTGTTCAGTTTCCAGTAGTATCTTCCACACAATACTGAAAATAGATAACTTATTCTTTCTAAAACACTTAAATTACACACCCAGTCACACTAGAAACAGACTACAATCCTGGACAAAATTATTCAGACACTTCCGGACCTTCCCCTTGTTCAATGCTGGGAAAACGAGAAGCGCGCCCTATTCTTCAGCGCTCAACTTGAATTCACCTTCAAAACCAATACTAGGGTGGGGCACAGGGGATTTGTCACAGATAATTTTGGCCAGGATTGTAGACCTTCAAAACTGTGTGAAATATTATTAAGGAAGATACTAGTACTTCTGAGTAAGTTCATCATGACTGCAGAGTTTCGTAGACAAAACTAAATCTTTAAACAGTACATTTATTAAAAAAAAAAAATTGTGGGTCATCCCAAGAAATCCCATATTGTCCCAAAACAGTGTTTTTTTATTGGATTTGTTTAGAGTATGACGTTTTCAAAATGATACTATTGTAACACATCTGTGATTAATTTCAAGACCTGAGAGATGGCGTCCTGCTGATATAAACCAGAAAGCCAAAAGGCTTCGTGATTCCTTGCCGAAAGGGGGGTGCTTTGTTACACTGAGGTTCATCCATCAAATTTATACTTCTCTACTTCATCATTTTTTATGATGTGGTCACAACTTCACCCCTGCTCACATCAGCTCATGCCACATGACCTTTGAACCAAAACTTGAATAACCAAAAAAATGAAAAAAAAAAAAACAAAAAAAAAAGGTTTTCGGACTTCCACCTCTGGTGACCTTGAATGACCTTTGACCTCTGCCAAAAACAATAGGGTTCTCCCCCTTGACATGACAAATCTACATACCAACTATGAAAACGGTCTGTCATTCCTATCTCAAGATATCACGATTACAAGGTTTTTGGACTTCCACCTCTGGTGACCTTGAATGACCTTTGACCTCTGCCAAAAACAATAGGGTTCTCCCCTTGACATGACAAATCTACATACCAACTATGAAAAGTGTCGGCCATTCCTACCTCGAGATACCAAGATTACAAGGTTTTTGGACTTTGACCTCTGGTGACCTCGAATGACCTTTGACCTCTGTCAAAAACAATAGGGTTCTTCCTCTTAACATGACAAATCTTCATACCAACTATGAAAAGTATCGGTCATTCCTATCTCGAGATATTGCGATTACAAGGTTTTAGGACTTCCACCTCTGGTGACCTCGAATGACCTTTGACCTCTGCCCAAAACAATAGGGTTCTTCCTCTCAACATGACATGTCCACATACCAACTATGAAAGGTATCGGTCATTCCTATCTTGAGATATCGCGATTACAAGGTTTTTGGACTTTGACCTCTGGTGACCTCGAAAGACCTTTGACCTCTGTCAAAAACAATAGGGTTCTTCCTCACGACATGACAAATCTACATACCAACTTTGAAAAGTATCGGTTATTCCTACCTCGAGATATTGCGATTACAAGGTTTTTAGACTTTGACCTCTGGTGACCTCGAATGACCTTTGACCTCTGTCAAAAACAATAGGGTTCTTCCTCTCGACATGACATGTCTACATACCAACTATGAAAAGTATCGGTCATTCCTATCTCGAGATATTGCGATTACAAGGTTTTTGGACGTCGACCTCTGGTGACCTCGAATGACCTTTGACCTCTGCCAAAAACAATAGGGTTCTTCCTCTCAACATGACAAACCTACATATCAAATATGAAAACTATCGGTCATTCCTATCTCCAGATATGGCGATTACAAGGTTTTTGGACGTCGACCTCTGGTGACCTCGAATGACCTTTGACCTCTGCTAAAAAAATAGGGTTCTTCCTCTCAACATGACAAACCTACATACCAACTATGAAAAGTATCGGTCATTCCTATCTTGAGATATCGCGATTACAAGGTTTTCGGACTTTGACCTCTGGTGACCTTGAATGACCTTTGACCTCTGCCAAAAACAATAGGGTTCTTCCTCTCAACATGAAATGTCTACATACCAACTATGAAAAGTATCGGTCATTGCTATCTCGAGATAATGCGATTACAAGGTTTTTGGACGTCGACCTCTGGTGACCTCGAATGACCTTTGACCTCTACCAAAAACAATAGGGTTTTTCCTCTTGACATGACAAATCTACATACCAACTATGAAAAGTATCGGTCATTCCTATCTCGAGATATTGCGATTACAAGGTTTTAGGACTTCCACCTCTGGTGACCTCGAATGACCTTTGACCTCTGCCCAAAACAATAGGGTTCTTCCTCTCAACATGACATGTCCACATACCAACTATGAAAGGTATCGGTCATTCCTATCTTGAGATATCGCGATTACAAGGTTTTTGGACTTTGACCTCTGGTGACCTCGAATGACCTTTGACCTCTGTCAAAAACAATAGGGTTCTTCCTCTTAACATGACAAATCTACATACCAACTATGAAAAGTATCGGTTATTCCTACTTTGAGATATTGCGATTACAAGGTTTTTAGACTTTGACCTCTGGTGACCTCAAATGACCTTTGACCTCTGTCAAAAACAATAAGGTTCTTCCTCTCGACATGACATGTCTACATACCAACTATGAAAAGTATCGGTCATTCCTATCTCGAGATATTGCGATTACAAGGTTTTTGGACGTCGACCTCTGGTGACCTCAAATGACCTTTGACCTCTGTCAAAAACAATAGGGTTCTTCCTCTCAACATGACAAACCTACATATCAAATATGAAAAGTATCGGTCATTCCTATCTCGAGATATTGCGATTACAAGGTTTTCGGACTTTGACCTCTGGTGACCTCGAATGACCTTTGACCTCTGCCAAAAACAATAGGGTTCTTCCTCTTAACATTACAAACCTACATACTAAATATGAAAAGTATCGGTCATTCCTATCTTGAGATATCGCGATTACAATGAGTGTCACAAACACACATACACACACACACACACACACACACGCACACCCACACACCCACACACACACACACACACACACGACATCACCATCGCATAGATTCCTTGCCTGCCTACGGCAAGGAATCAAAAAGTAGAACAGTACTCCCATGCTTCCACGGGCCATGTGACATCCGGCCTACAGGAAACAGGTGTGTACGTGCTTTGCGCGGGACACTCATTGGTAGGAACCGAAAGGAGAAGGATGTGCAACTGCATGGTGCAAATAAGCTGAAAGGAACCGTTCAGAAATGAGTGCCATTAAAGGAAATTTAGGTGAGAAATTCGTGCCACAAGACCGTTATAAGTAACGACATGGAATCTTGATCAGGATCTATTAAGGATAAATTCGTAAAAGCTGTAAATGTCAAGTTGTTCCTATTAGAGTTACGCTATGCTGTCAGTATCCGTGTAGACACCATGAAGCTTAGACTACAAGCCTGTAAGCCTAGCGCAATTGCTGAAATTAATTAAACATCCTAGTTTTCCCCTCCCCCTTTACTGGCTTACTTACATTACCCGACTCTGAATAGAATAGTGTAATTTTGGACAGAATAAGCTGCTAGGATTAATGCTGGCCTAGGATGGCCAATCACTGTCCAAGAGAAAGGAATTAGGCTGAGACCTAAGGCCATCGGTGATTCTGATAAGTCCGTAGACTATTATTCAGGGATATTCTATGAGAAGCGACACCAGCTTCTGGTTTCTGCCCCCCTTTCCTCGTACAGAGAGATATCATTCCCTGGAGACGTGTCCCGAGTATCAGAACCCCAAAGGCAGACGGTTCAGCATACTGAAGATTGGCGGTTCAGCCCGTACCCGCATACTGAAGATTACGGTACAGTGTTCTAAGGTTTAACGTTAGCCGGTTGAGGTTCTCAGCATACTGGAAGGTGCTACCGAAGACGTATGCAGTTAAGGTCCGTGGTGTGAGTGATGAGCTAGGCTGAAGATCCTAACATATTGGTCACATAATCAATTCCATTATCTCATCATAATCGTATTAATCATTTGCACATTTATAAGTTTGACATGTAATTTCTACAAGAAGGAAACAGATTTACTTTTGTATCTTAAATTTACTTGTTTGTCTCTCATTTGTGTATTGTGTCCACTAATTCCCTTCTCTCAGTTCTGTAAGTGTTCTTTCAGCAGAATAAGCCTATTCCCTTGAACTTGACGTGGAAGCTTGTGTTACACTATAATCAGTCAAGACTATTAATGCTTTACTACAATTATTCACTACTAATCAATTAAAGATCTTTATAATCACTACCATGTAGATACCAGAAGTTACATCTAAAAACGAGTTTACTGAAATTGATGCTTACCACAAAAAGAATGGTGAAACACCTTGTCCAGTAAAATAAGCAACTTTATCTTGATCTGTGCCAAGAGCTATTGTGTAGGAACAAAGAAAAAAAAAACAACATTACTGACCTTCTGCTCACTTACTAGAAAATTCTTAGGCAGACATACAAACATGCCAGCTCAACCATTAAAGTAAAACTGAAACTGCATCAAAGGAGGGCAAAAACTTTCTGCTTTCAAAACAGGTATGCATTCCCCTACCACATAGCAAGGCTTATCAGAGAGAATCAGTTTTACTGTGTACTTACATGAAAATGCTATGATAACTGTGTGCTGACCCTACACTTAAATCAGATTCTACTTCTTACTTTACATGTTATTTTAATGAGGTTAAGTGAAATTTTAGTCACACCACTGACATAAAATGGATGGCAACAATAGCACACAGGGACGTGATCCAAACTGTTTATCACTTTCACTTCATTAATGAAATTTCACTTCTTACTTCTCTATGAAAGACATGTACCAGGGACCCTGCTTCATGAAGAGTCACAATTGATCATTATTTTGCTCTACACTGCAGTAGTCCTATTCAGATCAAACTTAAGAATGAGTATAACCTTTTATGACAGAGGGTCTGCGAGTATTAATTTAGAGACTGCTAGGTCAACATAGATCCCTATCTGAGATATATGAAAGAGGACTTCCATTTAGTCAAGTCATAGAAAAAGCCTGTTCAGACTTGTTGTGACAGACATAGTACACAAATCTGTTTCAACAATTAGCTTTACAGTTATGTGCAATATCTGGATACTTTAGTTAGTTAGTTAGTTAGATGAGGTTTAACGTCCCAGTTTCCAACCAATTGGTTCAAGTCGAGACGACCACGGCCTTTTTTCCAGTTGTGGCTCACTGGCTTGTTTTCCCTACTCCATTGCTTATGCTGAGCACCAAGCGCAAAGGCAGTAGGTTCCATTTTTCAAGTCTTTGGTATGACCCGGCCAGGATTTGAACCCTAGACCTTCCGGCTGCAAGTCGGATGCTCTAACCACTTGGCCACTGCAGTCGGTTTTGGATACTTTAGTACCATAGCCATCTACCGTGGAAATTCAGACACAGAACAATTAAATGTGCATTATTTACATGAATCAAGGGACCAAAGTTGTAAGCAAGTCACTCTTTTTGAAGCAAGTGCAATACAGCTATTTGAGTGACTCGAGTCAGTATGTTGTGTCCAAAGGGGTAAAAATTCTCTAAATCTGTCAAGTCACATAGTTTTGAAAGGTTCTGAATCAGGTTGTGACTTGATTACAAATCTGCAAGGGACACACCACCACCTAGTCACTAAATAATGTGACAGTACATGTATCCTTCATCTTTTGCTTCACTAATTTTCACATTAAACTTTATTTCTTGCCTGAACATTTAGCATAGTTCCAACCCATTAATTTAATGGTCACATGCAAGGTTATTCTCTATATTGATCTAAGGGAAACAATACCTGACCAATTCCTAAAAGACTCATCCACCAGTTCTTTCAGTCCAGCTCTATTCTCTGTTTGTGCCATGTTCTGCTCAAAAAACTGCTGAAGCGATGAAGGAAAGCACTTCAATGTGTGGGAGGCCCAGTTATGTGGGGTGTTTGTTTGCAACTTCTCAAGGATTCCACGGCACCACGTTCCTGACAATGTTTCTGAACCTGAAATACCAAGTTTTAAGATGAGGGATAACTTAAACAAGAAATCTGATGCTAGCCCTACTGATGCTTTGTATGGCAATTACACAGGGCTGATCATAGGAGAGGAAAGACCAAACTAATTCTTTAGGATTAATTAAATAAACTTACAGAATTCATATGTTTTGTAATCAGACTATTACAAATGCATTCCAGTAGATCTGTAAGAAGTAGCTCACCTGTAACATGTATCGCCCTGGCTAGTGTAAGTACCAATGCTCTATTAAGTTCCTCTGATTCTGTTGACAAAAGTTGTTTGGGGTCATTATGGAAGCGGGACAGTTGTGGCTGAACCTCTGAACTGCCAAGACTTGTGATGATCTTCAGTGCAGTGCTCTCAATACTACAAAGAAGGAAAAAGAAAAACCTCATGTAATGGAACTCTTCAAATACATCCAAACTAGTCAAGAAAAAAGAAAAAAAAACAATATCTGGCACTGTCCTTGGAGTGCTTGCCACAGGTTTTCAACTTTGAAACTGTAGGCAAATGCTGTGTTTGCAGTACATAAAATTTTTATAACTTGAGAATCATGGTTTATAGATACAAAATGATAAGGACTTCACAAGAAGGCAGCTGAGTAACTTTAAATTATTTTCAAGAAATAAGGTTCTCAAAGAAAGAAATTCAGTGGCCTGTAGCTCATGAATAATTTGTTCACCTAAACTTTCAAAATGTCAAATGATGCAATATCCATAATTTCTGTAATGCATCATATTTTGCAAGAAAAGCTATTGGCTGGAGTACATAGGTGAAACTGACTGGTCTTATAATGATAAAATCTTTTTTCTGACTGTGTCATGTTGATGCATTGAAAATCACAATACTAGCTTTTAACTATCTAACAATACACTCCCAACTTTGCTAGTGGCAATTATTTAAAGCTGTAAGTCTTAAGTTCTGTAATGCTGAATTTTTCCACTTCATGGCAAAAAGTCAGAATTAGAATGAAGAACAAGAGCATCAATGATGCTGTAGCTCACCTACAATTTCCCTCACACACAGTTACTTTTTATGTAGTTTCATTGGGATCCAAATCAAGGAGTCATGGACTGTCATGATCTAACAACTTCAGTGCTATAGATGTAAATGGTCACAGCAGTGGCATATCAGCTAGTTGCCCGGCTTGCCACTTTTTTGAAGTGTTTGTAGGCACAATACTATAGGTAATGCTGCTCACAAAAATGAAATGCTACCTATACCCCAACTTGCCAGGTCCATCAAAAAATGAGTCCTATGGCCCCAAATGTCATTTAACATCAACACAAAGTGGACCTTTGCATCATCCACTGAACACCCTGGCCAACTTTGATAGATTTTGACACAACCATGACTATTTCAAAGCTTTTGCTTTATTATACTGTTTGCCCTCTCTTTGACCCCAAACAACCTTTGAACTTCTTCAAAAGTACAACTCTGATGACCCATCAATTCATCTACTGGATACTCTTGCCAACTTTGATAAGATTCACACACAACCCCTAGGGGCTGAAGGCATTTGCACAATTCCAGTATTTGACCTCTCCTTGACCCCAAATGAGCTTTGACGTACTTCATGAGTACAACTTTGATGACTTGTCATCTACTGAACACTCTGGCCAACTTTGATAAGATTTGGATATAACCCCTAGGATTTCAAGGGTTTTGAGTGATTTCACTGTTTGACCTCTCTTTGACCCCAAATGACCTTTGAACTTCTTCAAAAGTACAACTCTGATGACCCATTAAATCATCTACTGGATACTCTTGCCAACTTTGATAAGATTCACACACAACCCCTAGGGGCTGAAGGCATTTGCACAATTCCAGTATTTGACCTCTCCTTGACCCCAAATGAGCTTTGACGTACTTCATAAGTACAACTTTGATGACTTGTCATCTACTGAACACTCTGGCCAACTTTGATAAGATTTGGATATAACCCCTAGGATTTCAAGGGTTTTGAGTGATTTCACTGTTTGACCTCTCTTTGACCCCAAATGACCTTTGACCTACTTCAAAAGTACAAGTTTGATGACCTGTCATCAACTGAACCCTCTGGCTAACTTTGATAAGATTTGGATATAACCCCTACGAATTGAAGACATTTACAACATTTCACTGTTTGACCCCAAATGATCATTGACCTACTTCAAAAGCACAACTCTGATGACTTGTCATCTACTGAACACTCTGGCCAACTTTGATAAGATTTGGATATAACCCCTAGGAGTTTGAGGATTTTGAGTGATTTCACTGTTTGACCTCTCTTTGACCCCAAATGACCTTTGACCTACTTCAAAAGTACAACTTTGCTGACCTGTCATCTACTGAACACTCTTGCCAACATTGATAAGATTTGAATATAACCCCTAGGAGATGAAGGATTTTGAGTGATTTCACTTTTTGACCTCTCTTTGACCCCAAATGACCTTTGACCTACTTCAAAAGTACAACATTGATGACCCATTATGTTCTAAACACCCTTGCCAAATCTGATAAAATTCAGACATAACCTATAGGAGTTGAAGGCTTTTGCATGATTACACTGTTTGACCTCCTTTTGCTTGACCTCTCTTTGACCCCAAATGACCTTTGATCTACTTCAAATGTACAACTTTGATGACCCATCATTTACTAAACACTCCTGTCAAATTTGAAAAGATTCCAACATAACCACAAGAAGTTGAAGGCTTTTGCGTGATTTCACTCTTTGACCTCTCACGACCCCAAATGACCTTTAACCTACTTCCTGTTACCATAACTATCAAGCCCTAGATATGTGGTATAGCCACACCAACTTTGACAAGGAACGGTCAAAGCACCTGCAGACAGCAGCTTTTTTTCCAATGTTGACGGACAGACAGACGGACAGACAGACAGATGCACTGCCATGACAATAGCTCAACTTGTTGAGCTAACAACATTGTAACCTTATCAATGTGATTTATGAAAGCCAGAAAACTAGGGCAGGAAAAGAAAACCGCACTTTCCAAAGGTTACAGAGAACAGCTTTCACTGTAAGGAGCCACTGGGAGGAGGCGGAGGTGGAGGAGAAGCTGTTCAAATGTAATGAAATCAACTTAGAATTCTCATCTCTTCTGATATAGCTCCTTACAGTGATAATTTGTAAGTTAACTGCAGTTATGAATGAATTTAAAATATACCAATGATAGAGCTGGTTGTGATTGGTTTGAGGCAAGTTGCTCAGAGAATGCAAACTGCACAAAAGTTGGATCCTGTAGTGTGGTTGGATGTGATGAATTCTGTAATTGATCAGCTCCAACAAAGAATGAAGGCTTCCCCATGCATGACTGTCAACCACTTTGTTGTAAACCTGACCTGTGAAGAACATTACAAAATGTTTAATATTTAGGGGAGAATCTTTCTCCTGAGACCTCTGGGCACAAATAGGCTGGTGCTCACTTTTCACTTTCCATGACATTTTGCACTCTGAAAGTGTGACAATCCCCCACACTGGTGGGTCAGTACCAGGCAACTATGTTTCTTGATACAACCATGCATGATAGGACATCTGTAATTTTGTGGAGGCAAATTGATCAGATGTGGTATTCATTTCACAATGTTTCTTTATAAATGTTGACATATCTGTATGAAATATTTCATTACATGTATGCTGTATATTTTACATTGCAATTTCTCTTCTCGATTTACCTTAAAGGCTACTCAATTATTCTTTAAACATTTGATCCCAAACAAGGTAGTCAATTTATACAAAAGCAAAATGTCCAAGCAATTCACCCAAATCAAATTTCATAACGCAACCTTTGTGAAGACTGGAAATATTCCATGATGAATGTTATGTATTTCAACAACCAACAGACACCATTTTTTGAAACAAATGAAATAGGGCTACACTGTTTAGAGGATGTATTTGCAAAACATTGATATTCACAGGTAGTCAAAAAAAAAAGAAAGAGGAATCTCGCTGAAAATGTTTCTTTCTCCATTCTCGAGGAGTCAGATAATAAAACAAAACAATCTAAAAATCTTACTTATCAATATTTTGATTCCAAGACTTTCAAGTTCAACATAAACTAAAAGGCGGCTGTATGTTTCCATCATAGCAGGTGACAGGGCAAGGTTCATTGGCCGTGCTGCTAACTGACTAATTTTAGTTGCAATATGGTGGATGAAGCTGTAAAATTATGAAAAAGACCACAATCAATTACCAGACAAAAACAAGACCACAAACTATAACAACAGACCTGACCATGTTACTGGAACTGGGAGCACAAAAGAAAAACACGTCCAGACATCTAAAACATAGCATAGAATTAATTCCATGCTGTCATTAAAAAATATGGGAAAACCCCTGGGAAAATACAACTCTTTTGTACACTCCCTTCCCTAATTATGCTAAATAACGCATAGGCTGCACAAATATTGCTGGGATTACATAAAATAGTTGATGTCTCTTTCTCCATTAACGATAAATTTAGAATTTATGAACAAATATATAAAGTTACTGTAGCTGAAAATATTACATTTCAGATAGCCAATAGGAAGAGCAGTTTGATGCATCAATTTACCAGTCATTTTAGTCTTATATCTGCACGACAGGATACATGACCCATGCAACCAACTTATAAAGCTAAAGAATAGCTCAAATGCTTTTATGTGCTGATTGGCTGAAGTAATCAGCTCTCATTACCTTACTTTGCTGAACTCAATTGCAGAGCTCCCCTCCAAACAAAGAACATCAGAAAATTTGTATGAATAAACACAGGTTTTTTTTTTTGGCTATAAGAGCCTCCCAAGTTGCTGAAAATGCCACTTCCCAAGCTTTTAAATTGTAATTCACGTAACATTCTTTTTTCAAAACTCTACTTTGATAGAAACTGAAAAATACTTTGATGGTCCTAAAACCATTACACTCCCAGACTGAATATGAAGGTACTGCAGCAGTTTTTTGTAAGTAAGAGTAGATATTTGTGTGAAGCACACACGTTTATTTTCCTTCTTTCCAATAGCAACAATTTCACCCAGCTGCAACTGAAGGGTAGTTACATAGAGGAATACTAGCATGCAGCTTTTATCTGACATCCAAATGACACTGGATGCACACCAAGCACTGGACAAAATAAATTTTACAGCTGATAAATCAAGTTAGAGGAAGCAGGTTAATAACTATTTTTGGTGTTTACTCTTTGTGAATATACTAAGTAGTGCTACACCTAGGTAAAGTAATAGCATCTTCTGAAGTAGCATCAAAGAGAGCCATGTCTTATATCTGTCAAAAACTCTGCCAACATTCTAGTTTCCAGTTCATGATAAAATTTAACTAAAACAAACAACAGAAAAGACAAAAGTACTCTGAATACAACAAAGTCTTTGATTTTTTTTATAAATGTATCTCAGAGGTACCACTAAGTAACATTTGCCCTGCACATTTTTCATATCATCACAACTAGCAATGCTAGAAATGGATCACACCTTACCATCTCTATGAACTCACTATGAACCCAAATTTGAATGGAAAATAAAAACAGTGAAAACAAGAGTACACGAGATGAGAGCCGGTTGTACCTGAGCTTGGTGTGTGTGCTTAAAGAGTCCAGCAGCATGATGGAGAGAGGTTCAATTGGACCAGCAGCCATATTGTTGGAAGGACCAGGAAGAAGAACAGGACTGCTTTTGGGATTGTAGAAACTTTCTGTCAAAATGTTGAGTGGTGCTTGAAAGAGGTCTGTGGTAGTGCTGTCTAAGGGAAGGAAGATTTCCAAGAATACAATAAGTTACGAGATTAAAATTGTTTTACAGGTGTTGACGATAATGTTATACACGAAAACTGATTGCTGCTATCTCACACATCATTCATTGTCACTACTTTGCATAATTAACTTTATTAGTTCCTATAACCACATAATTTATTCTCCATCACATCACAATTACAGTATAAAAGTCTTTGAAAAAATAAATCAGATGCTGTCAGACCCAAGCAAAGTGACAGACACTGTATCACTTAATTAAGAGAACCACACACAGTTAAAGGGAAAGGACTACCATCCGCCACACAAAATGTACACGTCACTCATTCCGCTTCAAAGTCACATATATAGTTATCATGTTCATGAACAGGTAGTATGCAACAAGAACCTTTGAAAGGTTCATGAAACAAATAAGAAATAGCCTAATAGACTAACACCAATACCATACTACTTAAACTAAAATACAACAGATGGAAATATCTTAGTAGTGTTAAGAGTCCTCTGGTATCAATGCCACCTAACCATCCCACTAGGTGACTGCATTAATGTCATACAGTATATACTTACATGCATTACACATCAATGCTATGCGGTAGTCACTCAGTGGCAGATTTGGTGTTTTACATGTTTTGCGAAGAAACCTGCCAAAAAAGAAGGGCTTTATACAGTTTCCAAATGATGATAAAAGCTTCTATTTTAAAATGGAAAGTACCTTACAAAAATCATACCACATTGTCTTCTAGAAGACTGAGAAATGCTAGAGCAATGACGGTGCTGAAAATCATTCAAAATCAACTCCATACAACACAGCATTTTTATCTGATTACTTGTAAAACCTAAAGAACAAAAGAACAAAAGGAAAAAGAACAGAACTTCTCAGAACTTCTGTTCCATGATTCCTTGTCACAACGAAATAAATTTATAGTACTGCGGTTTCAACTTGATATGGGTTCATCTTCCAGTTTCTGTGTTTAAATGGAGGTGTAGAATGTGTAAGATCATGGGTATTGACAAAACACTTTTGTGAACCATGAACCACAGCAAGAGCTATGCACATTTTACTTCTGAGATATCACGTAAACAGTCTGACATCTAGTGACCTTTGATCTTCATGAAACAAAAATGCATCATCCAACATGACAAGCACGAGATCCCTCACAGTTATCCGACTTGAGATATCATGTTAACAGGTGCTTTCACTTCTTGAAATCTTGTGACCCAAAATGACCTTTCACCTCCACTTTAAACAGTTGGTATCACCTACCCTATATCACCATCTACATGCTATATATGAACAATATATGAACAATCCACAGGCCAAGTATGAGATCCCGCATAGTTATCCTCCTTAAAATATCATGTTTACAAGGTTTTAACCTTTTGTGACCCCAAATGACCTTTTAACTTCCACCAAAACTAATAGGAAGTATCTCATTAACTCAAACAATCCACATGTTAAGTGTGAGATCCCTCACAGTGATTCTTCTTTAGATACAGTGTTTACAAGGATTTGACCTTTTGACATCTGGTGACCCCACATGACCTTTGACCTCCACCCAAAAACAAAAGCAATCATCTAATCAATATGGGCAATCCACACGCTAAATATGAGATCCCTTACAGTTATCCTCCTGGAGATGCCCATTTTACAAGTTTTCAACCTTTTGACCTATGGTGACTCCCAGTGGCCTTTGACCTCCAAACACAATAGGAATCATCTACTCAATATGGGCAATCCACATGCTAAGTATAATATCCCTCACAGTTACTCTTCTTGAGATATAGTATTTACAAGGTTTTGACCTTTTGACCTCTAGTGACCTCAAATGACCTTTGACTTCCACCAAAAACTTTAGGCACCATCTACTCAATACGAGTAATCCACATGGTAAAAATGAGGTCTCTCACACTTACCCTTCTTGAGATATAGTGTTTACAAGGTTTTGACATTTTGACCTCTGGTGATCCCGAATGACCTTTGACCTCCACCAAAAACTATAAGGATCATCAATTCAATATGGGCAATCCACATGGTAAGTATGACATCTCTCACACTTACCCTTCTTGAGATACAGTGTTTACAAAGTCTTGACCTTTTGGTCTCTGGTGATGCCAAATGACCTTTGACCTCCACCAAAAACTATAGGAATCACCGGTTTAACATGGGCAATCCACATGCCAAGTATGAGATCCCTCACAGTTACCCTTCTTGAGATATAGTGTTCACAAGGTCTCTGGTATGAGATCCCTCACAGTTACCCTTCTTGAGATATAGTGTTCTTTTGGTCTCTGGTGATGCCAAATGACCTTTGACCTCCACCAAAAACTATAGGAATCACCGGTTTAACATGGGCAATCCACATGCCAAGTATGAGATCCCTCACAGTTACCCTTCTTGAGATATAGTGTTCACAAGGTTTTGACCTTTTGACCTCTGGTGACCCCAAATGACCTTTGACCTCCACCAAAAACTACAGTGATCATCTACTCAATATGGGCAATCCACATGGTAAGTGTGAGATCTCCCACAGTTACCCTTCTTGAAATACAGTGTTTACATGATTTCTGACTTTTTGACCTCTGGTGACCCCAAATGACCTTTGACCTCCACTGAAAACAATAGGGATCATCTACTCAATATGGGCAATCCACATGGCACGTATGAGATCCCCTATCTTTACCCTACTTGAGATACAGTGTTTAAAAGCAATTTCCAAGGTATTTACCATTTGCCTCTAATGACCCCAAATGACCTTTGACCTTCACCAAAAACAACAGGGATCATCTACTGAATAAGGGGTACCTACATGCCAAGTATGAGATCCCTAGAGATTACCCTTCTTGAGATAGAGTGTTTACAAGCAAAGCGTCACATACACACATACATACATACACACACATGGCATCACCATCGCATAGATTCCTTGACTCTGTCAAGAAATCAAAAATGCGTCGGACAACCACTTTCTCTCTCTGAGCTTGTCTGATGGACAAGTAGATTTTAACAGTGATTAAGCAATCCACAACATCAAACAAGGTATTAATTCAAAAAATCCCCCCAAGAAGTAACAGTAGTTAGTTAGATGACGTTTAACGTCCCCGTTTCCAACCAATTGGTTCAAGTCGAGACGACCACAGTCTTTTTTCCAGTTGTGGCTCACTGGCTTGTTTTCCCTACTCCACTGCTTATGCTGAGCACCAAGCACAAAGGCAGTAGGTTCCATTTTTTAAGTCTTTGGTATGACCCGGCCAGGATTTGAACCCTAGACCTTCCGGCTGCAAGTAATAGTAAAACAATGGTATCGCTCATCATTCATCATTGCATGAGTAAAATAAAAAAAAAGAAATGATTTGGGTCTGACAAACCTGGGAGGTGTAAGTAAGGAGATATAACCACCAAATCTATCAGACAATATGCACTTGAAAACTGTTTAGTTCTTTTCAGGCACCACCATTTGATTGACAGGTATCTTTCTTCCTATTGTAAAGGGTATATACTTCATGTAAGACAACCTCAACTGAAGTGAATAGGCACCTAATAATCCTATTCACTTCATGCTATTCAGCCTATTCATTTCCCGTCAGTTGTCTATTCACCTCAGTTTGAGGTAGTCTTACATGAAGTACAGCCTTTGTAAAGTCTCTGTTGACTAAACCCTTTTAATGATGACCTCCCCTTTCTTTTCCAAGTAATCCCAAAACAAAGATCATTGTTTACACATGCTGAAGTGAGGTTTGTTTCCGCCCATGACCAAAGATTAATCAAGATTTTCAGTTAAATGACTTGCAACAAACGATTAAATAATGTACTTCAACTGTGCCCCCATGATTTTAATACGTCATCTGCTGGAAACATGGTTCAAGCCTATACATTTCAATAAGTTTTTAGCAGATTTCCCCATCATTAAGAAACATATGCAAAAAGTAAGTTGTAAAGAATTTCTTACCTCACTATAAATGAAATGATATTTAGTGTGACAAATAATGATGAAAGATTAAAATATCACAATTCTGAATGACGGCTGGCAACGAAAAGTTAACAAGTTCAATGTAAGGAGTGCGTCTTCTCATTGTCATTTAGACAATGCATTACTGATGGTAGCTGATCTGGATATTCAGATAGTTTTGAGATGAAAGGCAAGACTACTGTCAGAAATGAACATAGTGTCAAAGAGCTTGCAGAATGTTGGATCTCCTTACTTACACCTCCCTGGACAAAAAACTATTCGACTGTGGTCCCTAGTAATAACTAGAGGTACATAACAATAAATGCATACTCATGTTGAAGATGAAGAACCTTTGGAAGGGGGCAAGGCAGACTCTTCTTTTCTAAGGCAGCTTTGCCCTGTAAGTGAGGCCATATGCAAGCCATAGCCATCTCTTGGACACATGAAGGAAAATTGACATCAGGTACAGGGAGGGGCTAGAAAGACAATGGGAAAAGAGGACTTTTAAGTCAGCTGCTAGTTGGATTACTAAATATCATCAAATATGCAGGATCTAGAAGAATGGTACACCACCATACTGTTATCACATGCAAAGGTGATTTGATCTAAGAAACAAGAAATGTATGCAAATGGTTATGATGCTAATTTGTTTGAACTCCAAATAAGATAATGATGTTCTCAATTTTTTTCAAAACACCCAGTCTAATTCATTTTTAAAATATTTATGGTACTGGCAGAAAATCTAAAGGTTATGTCAGAGCTTAAAGGCTAGAAATGTGTCAAATGACTACCTTGACTGGTTTTTGGATTTTGTAATTATGAAGAAGAATCAAAAGTATACTTTATGTCTTGTCCCAAAGCATTGATGTAGCTAAGAAGTTTGAGAAATGCCCTCATGACACTGCCTAGGTACTCTGTGGGTCCTTTTTATGGAATAACTTCGATTTTCAAAAGGAATAAAATTTACAGACCACACTCTTATGACAGGCTATTGTACCTTAAAACAAGCATATTGACAGTTAGCCATCATGCATGTAAGCCACATTTACATTCTTTGACATACATGCTACAGCTACCTAGAACGTGAAGATATGTAGTAGAATAGCTGTCTTCAGCACTACAGCATATGAGACATTACAGAGCAATGAAAGTCATGGGAACTGGCATTTGACTGCTTTCAATATGAGACACAAATTTTACTCTTGGCTTGCTTTATGTCATTTCTATGCCACTGAAAAAATTTCTCCACATGTCCACTTATCCCTTATATGTATAAAGTGATGTTAATCTCTGAAAGAATAACCCTCATCATATAAATTAGTTTTGTAAGATGTCCATGTTAAACTTTTTTGAAATGTTTTGTAACCCTAAACATTCTTATTTAACAGTAATAAAGCTACATTCGCAAGCTGATCTAGTTTAACAAACTGGCATTCGTACCTCCTTTTCTTGGTAGAGGAGATCAAAGAGTTTCAGAATGGGAAGGAACTCCTGGAGGGGACTCTTCTTCATGCTCCCTGAGATAAACTGAAGCAGCAACCACATCAGATAGTCCCTCCCTTTGGTGAGATGTTTACCTTTCAACTAGGAAAAACAACATTTCTTAGTTAGTGCCCAACCAAGAGTATGAACATCATGGCATGTAGAACCAACATTGGACACATACAGTTCATGCACAAATGAGTAACAACATACACACAATATGCAAGTCAAAGAATAAACATGAGGAGTGAGCTACATTTTTTGCCAAAAGTACATGAAACAAACAACTCCCCACTTAAATGTCCTTAACATCCAAAAACTTTCAGAAATGTCAATGAACCAAAGACCATTGATGGAAAGGGGGAGGTGGTCTCGGAAACATGTCAAATCCTTGGTTTGGTTTCATTTATATTTTTAGCAGTGATTGTATGATGTGCATTCATAGGTATTGTCACTTGTGTACAGATGTTGTACAGGCACATACATGTAAGCATGTAGATACACAATTAATACACATGCTTGTAGGTATATGTGTACATGTATACAGAGACCATTACTATATACATAAATACCTCAACATGCTTCACAAAGATAACAAAATTTTGTAACCAGAGCGCACAAATTCATTGAGGTTTCAATGAACTCATTTCAGTAAACTAAAGCTTCATCCAGAACTATAAAGGTTCTGCAATGTTAATGTTCTGGACCAATACCCCCACCTTGTATGAGAAGTAGCTATAATATTTACCTTGAAATATCATGCTAACTTGCTAAGGTTTTCTGACTTTGATCTCTGGTGACCTGAAATGACCTTTCACTGAACACAAAAACATCAACAACAGCCTTTCTGTAATAAATATGGTATTAACACTACATATAAAGTTTGTTTGAGCTTGAAATTATAACATATCCTGTAATGCAAGTTCTTCAGATGTTGTCATTTAGTGACCTCATATGACCTCTACCAAATACAGTAGGGTACTTTCAATCAATATTCTGCACCTAAATGGCTAAGTGTGGTAAGTATACAGCTTCCTTTGGGAAAAATAATTGTTTACAAGCTTTTCAGTGTCTTACTTCTGGTGACATCAGATGACCATTAAACCTCATCAAAAATGATAGAATACTTTAGCTCTAAGTTGTATAATGCATCTATATGCTAAGTAAGAAGAGTATCCATACTTCCTAAGTATCTAAAGACATCATGTTCACAAGGTTTTCAGAGTTTGACTGCTGGTGACCTCAGATGACCTTAGACTTCCACCAAAACATTAGAGTTATTCCTCTCAATATGAGACATCTAAATACCAAGTACGACAATTGGGATATCTGGTTCATAAGCCGAGTGTCTCAAACACACACCCACCCACCCATACATGCATAAATACATACACACATACATACACCCATAGGTTTCTCTTTCATCAAAATTTAAAAAAACAAAACAAGAGTGCAATCCACAGAGTTGCTTATCTCATTACTAGCACACGTTATTCAATATGCAGTAAAAATATCAACTCACATCACTGACGAATCTAACACATATGGACAAAAATTTCTACACCTTTGACTTGGGATCTATGAAACACAAATCCCCACCTTGGTCAGCTCTTTACCAAGTTTGAAAAAAGTGGGTCCAGAAGACTAGTAGCAGTTTTCAAAACAAAAAGAAAACTTACATTTGACCCTCTGTCATCAGACCATTGAACTCAGTTGCCATGGCAACTACACATTTGGTAGAACTTGTCATCCCTATAATACATGTCAAGTTTCATGTCAGTGCAATGTTTCCTGATAGGATTGTAGGTAAAAACCATTTTCACGCAATTTGACCTATAACCTTTGGCCTCTGACTTTTACATCCAAAGACCCAATATCCCACCCTAGGGTACCTTCCCACCAAGTTTGAAGAAAATCTGTCCAGCCTACTCGTAGCAAATTTTAAAAAAAAAAAAAAAAATGTTCATTTGACCTTTATGTCACATGACCTTTGACCTTGGTTGCCATGCCAACCACATATTTTGGTAAAACTTGTTTTCCCTATTATATGTGTCAAGTTTCATATTAGTGCAATATTTCATCTTTGAATTCTAGCCAAAAAAATTTTTGTAACCAATTTCACCTTTGACCTCTGACATTCACTTTCGTGGGCCGGCAAGACACAATTTTGCATCCTAGGGGGCATTCCCACCAAGTTCCAAGTGAAACGGTCTAGTCCACTAGCAGTTTGTGACACAACTTTTTGCTAAAAAATAGTTATACAGCACATATTTTACAAGACCAACTGGGAATGAACCCTGAACACCACTCACTTCTTCCGAGTAAAGGCACCCTAAACACAGCCTATAGTACCAAGGTGCAGTGTAATGGCACCCTAAACACAGCCTATAGTACTGTACCAAGGTGCAGTGTAATGGCACCCTAAACACAGCCTATAGTACTGTACCAAGGTGCAGGGTAATGGCACCCTAAAAACAGCCTATTGTATCAAAGTGCAGTGTAAAGGCACCCTAAACACAGCATAGAGTACCAAGGTGCAGTGTAAGGTCACCCTAAAAACAGCCTATTGTACCAAGGTGCAGCTTAAGGGCACCATGAACACAACTGATGGTACCTTGGTGCAGAGTTACAGAATCCATGACCCCAACAATGGCACAATGTAGAGGAACCCTTCACACCAATGATTGGTACCATGGTCAGGTATGTCAAAGGCAACTCATAAAGATACATGAAATTTTGAAGATGAACCTAGCACACTTGGAAGTTCTGCATTCTTGTGGGGTCAGGAGACAATCCCTTTACAATGGTAAGGAGAAACCCCAGCAGCTCATAGTATTTTCTCATTTATTAAACTCAAAGTAAAACTCGGCTTTGCTTTTATGGTTTAATTTGAAAATTTGGAGCAGGTAGCATACATTACTAAATATTAATAAACATAGATGAAGCCCTATGATTTTGCTTGCAGTTCATAATTAAAAGCACCAAGCCTTACTATGTGTACCTATCACTTTCATATTCAGATACTAGAGCACAGGGATGTAGCTAGCAAAATTTGAGTGCCGGGTAATTGTCTGATCTGGGGAAACCACCTCACCCCACCCCATGCCATCTACCCCATTTTTCAGCCATTACGTTTTCATTTTTGCCTCATTTTACTTTAGGGAGTAAATTTAGGGCTAGTTTTAGGACTCGGTGGGCAGATTTTTGGTGGGCGGGGGGATGTGTGTTTGCCTGGAGTGCCGGGCGGGAATATCAAGTGTTGGGCGTCACCGCCCAGCGCCGCCCAGCGCCCAATTTTCAATTGCGTAACCTTTGAAAATTATATCAGTTAGCTTGAAACTTTCATACATTATACACAGAAAGAAAAGGGAGGGCCACCATTAACTTTCAAATTTCTATTTGTAATTATGAATACATTTCGTAAGCTTGGAAATTAAAAATGTGGAACGTTCCGAAAGCTTTCGTACTCTCCGTCGAAGGTCGATTGACTGAGAGAGATTTCCACCTGTGAGGCCCTACACTTTTGGACAAGTGCGTGCAAATGATGACTGTAAACCATTAAATCGTAGTAGTGTAAGCAACGGCCTGTCGTTATTTGTAGGTGCTATCACAAACGTGCAGACCAAAGGTAAAATCAACTTTACAGAGTTTAAGTCTTACGCAGTTAACGATAGTAACGCAACTTTCGTGATCGTTACTAGCGTTAGACTCGTATCCGTATGAATTTTTTCTAACGGAAAACTTTTAACGATTAACGCAACTAACGTCCATTCCATTCTGAGTTGTACTGAAGATGGGACAAAACATTGCATGCAGGTACTGTAACTGCCATTTTTAATATTCCGTAAATCATTAGGGTGTAGTAAAGCTATCAAAGGAAGGAGATGAACCAGTGTGAGTGGATGGGAATCTTTTGCAACAAGAGAGCTAGCAGAATATAATTAGGACAAATTCAATGTATGGCACAGTGTGAGTGGATGAGAATCTTTTGCAACGGGAGAGCTAGCAGAAAATAATTTGACACATTCAATATATGGTACAGTGTGGCAACTAGTAAGCCTTGTCAACTTCTTAACTTCACACTGCTCTTTAAGCCATTTATATCTCTTCCTGAGTCAAAGTACCTTTGTTACGTGCAAAACCACGAACCAGCAGAAGGCAAGTACAGCCATTGTTTACAAACAATAGCAGCTCCTCTCTGCTGGAAACTCAGAGCTCATTAACTTTCACGGAGGTTCCGTGGCTGTGTGCACTCAAGCGTGAGTGATATGCAGGCTGCATAATGAGTAGTAGTGGACTACTTTGTCGGCCCGCGGCCCTCGGCGGTCTGATTTGTACACAGCACCTTATACACATATCAAGATCTTTAAAAAAAAAGGAGTCACAGCAAGAAGAAAATACAAAGCAGCACTGAAAATTTGCAAAACCTCGGAACGCAAGTTGAATTAACGGAAGGTTGTTCGCACTTGGAGCGAGATTCGGAACCATGATTGTAGACTACCCATTTCAGACATTCACAGACTTGGAACAAAGGATAATATCATGCAATATTCTTGTTTGTTTTCAAGCAATTATTTTTATCTAATGAAACAAGCATCTATACTAGGTTATAAGAATTATTGACACGAACTTATCATAGTGGTACGATAGATGAGCGTAGTCATTTGCTCGCAAGCCAGCTTCATCAAATGCCCGGCGAAATTCACTGCTAATGCACATCGGCCTACCAGGTCTATTGAGTCTATTCATTTGTGGAGCTAATACGCTCCGAAGATTACGAGCATTGTGATTTCCCTCATATTGTACGTTCCTTTTGTTGGGAGTTCAATGCATGTCTAGCAAATTACAAA
This sequence comes from Holothuria leucospilota, assembly GCA_029531755.1. Classification (NCBI taxonomy): domain Eukaryota; kingdom Metazoa; phylum Echinodermata; class Holothuroidea; order Aspidochirotida; family Holothuriidae; genus Holothuria; species Holothuria leucospilota. The sequence goes on from CM055971.1 coordinate 38,978,721, forward strand.
ACCACACAGTAACTTTGTTTTCAACCGCAAACTATTGTGCTGCTGTTTATAATCTTGACGATCGAAATGGACAATCTTGTATTGCACCTTGGGAGGGTTTGAGAATTTTACGATCTTCGACTGTCATTGACTATCTTCGACGTTACGCAACTCTACGATGAGGCTAACCTCGACGAATCGGTACAGTAGTTTATAGCTATCTAGCTCAAAACAGAAACCATTTTCAGCCTGGGGCCTTTTCTAAAATGGCAGTAAAAAGTTACCATTTCACTTCATATTAAGACACCATATTGTCAAGAGTTTCTGCGATACAACTGCAGCCAATTGCAAGGTACTAAAACAGGCCCAGACATCCATTTTTATGAAACGCTTAATTACCAAAACAAAGTCTGTTTACTTTCCTCACATACATTACACAAGGTAAAAAATAGTGACATGAATGGAATTCCATGACAAATGTCTTCAACTGGTGAAATTCTGTGATGTCATGAAAATTCTGTAATGTCACAAATTCCTGTGACAGTTGGCAAACCCAAATCCAATGCAGACAATTTAGAAATGAGTGTACCGTACACACACCTATAGGCTGTTCTGCACTCACTTGTATGAGGGAAAACATTAGCACATATAGCCCCACATTAGAAAATAACATTTGTATGCAGTACAGGCCGGTGTTAACAGCTGGTGGTATAAGCATTGCAGGTAAATTTAGTCAATACCTGTAAATGGTAAAACCTCTATGAGGAAGCTGGCCTATACCTATACTGAATACCAATTATCAGCCAAACAAAGCTTAGCCCTTGAAGACAAAACCAAACAAAAAAGCAACTGGGGTATTAAACTAAGGTGCAGTATTAAGCAGTATATCTAATAACTGATATGTTCGTAAAACACATGAAACTAATCATGTATTGTAAATGAAATGTACCTTCTTAAAGAGAAGTTCTACAACATCTGGAAAATTGACAAACTGGAAGAGGGCAAATATGATGAGTTGACTTGACAGGTGCTGCCATAGAGCATGAATAGGAGTGCCATAGCGCTCTGATGGTGGAGTAACATCTTGCTCAGACCTTTCCATGGCAAATACAACCAATTCAGCTAATTGTTCCTCTAAAACTGCAGACCTCTGTTTTTGCTTTAAAACAAACATCATGAAGACATGTGTTAGGAGACTTATCCTTTGAACATCACAGTAGTCTTAAAGGTCCTTACATGGTAGGCTTAACTAATAGACCTGGTGGCATTAACTAACTTATAACAACAATTACACAAACAGGATGGGACAAATCATTGCCATAGTAAGCTACATAAAATGTATCATGCATTCAATACAAAATGAATGAAATATAGGCAGTGTAAAATACTGCAGAACACAATTTTCTTGAATTTTTGGTATGTTGGCAAAATGTTATGCCAACATACTAGAACAAGCGACAAACATTTTTCAAAATTGTAAATGCCAGACTGAAATACTAGTTTTATCTAAGAGAAGGAATATTACACCTATGCCAATATGTACCTGATCACTAGCATAATTGCAAACATTTCCAACTTAATACATATTAGTATTCAACACCACTGCTTCCCTGTTCCCATCATAACTTACTTGTTTATTGAGTGATATGATTGTGCAAACCATATCTCTGCTGTATGGCTGCTTCAATGCATAGCGTATTAGGTCATACTGAGGTCTGAGCTGATCCTGGACAAAAAAATATTGAAGTTTTAATCATGCATCATTCAAATTATTTACAATGAATTGCTTTTTGGGGTGAATATCAAACTCACAGTGACAGACTTCTACACAGCATATAACAAATCTGATCATAAAGAAGGTTCCAGCCTGTCAGAAAGCCCAACAGAAAGTGTGAAGATCTTTAAATACACAGAAATAAGGGTCTCAAGTCATATTGTTTAAAACCAAACCAGGACCCATGCTGGGAATACTGGACTTTTACTGGCGTAAGTACTCATCTGATTCTTTCGAGTGTACCCTACTCAACACAACAATTCCAGAGCAGAGGTAGTGCTGTGACAACTGAAAATCTGGAGGAACAGGGTTTCATGTGATGGCTTCAAGTACTGTTTACATGGGGTCTCCAAGGAAGTGTGCCACACATTTTTTAAATGACTTTGATAAAGCAAGCAAAATTAAAGAAACAAGACCAAATTTATTTATGATCAATGATATCATTAACAGTTTTGTTGATTTCTAAAACCCTGAAATTTTATTCCCCAAAATTCAAGCCAACAGTCACCAAAATATGCATGCACATGTTGAAAGGGAGCACGATCATCTTCAAATGTATCCAGAATATGTATTGGGTATGAGTACAGCTACCATTACATTTTCAGAGTGACTTTAACTACAATCCTCCACAAAAATGATGGGACAAAAGCAAAACAAACAAGCGTGAGATCATCATCCCCTTGTCTGCATCCCCGCTTCCCTGTTCAATTTTGCAGCAGACGATCGTGTTCTGAGACTTCAACATTGATACAGGGAGCGGGGTGTCCCATGTACTTTTGTCGAGGATTGTCTGAAGCCTGTACAAAGGTATAGGAATTACCAAATTTGGTTTTACGGTGTTTTAAAAAGAGAAAGTGGCCCATTCGTTTTTCAAGTTAGGGTACAGGATTAAAAATTGCAATTTTCTGACTATTAACCTGGCTTGTCAGTATGTCATACTAATACTAAATTGTCATGAGAAGGAGCCATATAGTACTTAGCATAGAGTTTTACTTGAATTTTTCTTGATCTGAGTTCGGGGAAAGGAATGTACTTATACACAGCAGATTCATATGAGGTAGGGGTAGGGGTGGTGGATTTTTGGCTGGACGGTGTTTCTATTTACATTGAATGGTAACAAATTGTAACGGAAGAAGCCAAAGAGGCTTTTACATTTAATTTTTCTTGATGCGTTGGGAAGGGGCAGTGAGGGGGAGGCAAATATAATATATTTCACGGTATACCAAACTGTCAACCACAAAGATTTCTATTTTTCGGGAAAATAAACATTGAATAATCATTGAAACTACAATTTGGTTGAAGTTAAAATTCCGTGGAATCATTTCATCTAGAAAACACGACAATATATTTAAGAATTGCCCTGATTTAGAATGGTAAACCATTTTTCTTCAATAAAAGGATTCTCATACAGAGGGATTATTTGTGGATTTGCACGGTTGACCATCCACGTACATTGAAATAGTGTGTAGGTCAACGGTAAACCGTGCTGAGGTCAATGGTAAACCGTGGCGCTATTTTGATACGATGACAACTAGAAAAGGAGCGACAATATACTGTAAGTTCAACTAATAAATTTTAACAAACCTAGGCAAACAAGCAGGGCTTCCTCGCTGTTCGGTTCCGCAAATGTTCAGTGCAATTTTTACCAGTAACTATTTGACTATTTACCACCCCCATCTGAAAAATATTTCACCCCTTGCAAGCTACCTCGCCTCTCAGTACCAACCATTTGCCTTTATTTGCCACCCCCTCCCAAACAAATATTTCGCCTTTTGGACGATATATATCTCGCCGTCTTCAGTTCCTTGTCTGGCTATACAGGCTGCAGGAAAAGTCATACATTAATCATGCATACTCGAGTTATTCTGTGCACTGTTCTGTCACTGCACGATGGCCGAGGATACAAGTTTATTTTTTGGCATTCGACTCCTGACGACATGCCCATATAGGGCCCATATGGGCAAACATCTCGGTCCCTGATGATGCCCTTGTGGATACCACTTGGGAGGATCTCTCCTCGTGGGCTTCATGAAAATTAGGCCACGGTGCCCATGAGGGTACAACATGGGAGAACGTACCCATTGAAAATTTACCAAAGGCTCATTTGGGCCCCTTGGTTAAATTTTCATGGAGTCCATACCCATGTAAAGCCTATGTTGCACACATATATCGCACGTGAGCCCATGTGGGCGCACATGCACCCACGTGGGCATGCTTTCAGGGACAAGGGTTTCTTTTCAATGTGAACCTTAAACTTTTATTCAGAGACATACGTTGGTCAAAACAGACCAATTTTTTCACGAAATATCATGCATTGACTTTAGCCGTGAAATACTCCCTATATCTTTGTACAGGCCTCGAGACAATCCTTGACAAAATGATGGGACAAAACAAGCAAAACAAACAAGCGTGAGATCGTCATCGATCCCCTTGTCTGCATCCCCGCTCCCCTGTTCAATGTTGCAGCAGACAATCGTGTTCTGAGACTTCAACATTGATACGGGGAGCGGGGTGTCCCATGTACTTTTGTCGAGGATTGTAGGTGTCTTACAGTACACTATCCTAATATGTGTTATATATGAGATATCAAGCCTAGGCCCACTTGTGTTTCCTAGCATGCTTTCAAAACAAACTCTTGTAAGATTCTTTCTTCAGATTTGACAAAGGGTTGAAATAAATTTTCTCTCCCCACAGGGAAGCTGTTTCTGATAGCATGACATCTTAGCATGACACCAGTTCTTACACAATTTTTTACAAATCAAGAGTCTATTTACAGTAAAGTGAGTAGGCAAACCACTTAAGATAATGGTAGGTGATTATCATCAAGATGACCCCCCACCTCAATTTGCATCCCTCCAGTGACTAAACAAAAGCAATTATTTTTCTTCACTTTCACAGAGATTATTAAACCATATGCATCACTATGTGAGAGTTGTGCAAAATTTTTTGATGTTTACAGGTTTCTTTTCTTGTATTTTCCATGACTTCCACAACAGTTTTTAATTTCAGGATTATCTGTGACTGTTTGAGCCCTAATTTGGCCCACCCATTATGCCATACATCTGTGTTGCAAATGCACTGCATTCCATCTGATAAGTGTGTCACTCACCTTGTCAAAAGGTAAATTCCCTTTTAGGGCAAACGTGAGTGTGTGCTGGTCTAGTTTCCATGCATTGCCAGAAGTATTGGAGTGTCCAATCACAGGCAACAGATGAGGACGTCCTACAGACAGGAGGGAGAAAATCTCTAAAATTAGCTGATGAAGAAACTTACTATTTTCAAATGGCAACATCTAGATCATCATTTTACAAAACACAGGCCTGAGGATTTCAGATTTCATGGTAACCATTTTTAGGTTACGTGGTTTTTGAACCACGTAACCTAACGTAACCCATTTTGTTTAGTCTCAAAAAACCCATTTTTGCGTATTCCCAATATAAAGAAAACACGACTCTGTGACAGTTTACCACACTGAGTTTCGTATAGTAGGTGTACGAGCGATCACTTGCACTGTCAATGCCAAAGTGCACAACATGTGTCCAACTTGTACGAAAAACAATATTTCAAAATGACATGATGCTGTAAATGTGTGCTGAGGCCATGTCGTGGAGGTAACAGCATATGGTTTGGAGTACAGTAAAACCCCATTTATCCGAACACATTGGGACCGAATGTATTTCGAATATCGGTGAAATTCGGATGTACAGGGTTTCAACTTTTTGCCTCAAGCACGGTACACAGGATCCATAAGAAAGAGTGTGAACACATTCCCCAAATAACTCCGAAAAGGCTGGAAAAATTGCAGACAAAATCCCCCAAAATATTTGGTTACTATTTTTGGTGACCGATCATATGACAAATAAATTTTTAGACTTCTAAAACACCTGGATTTTATTCCCAAGATTCGAGCCTACGCCCTTCTGAATGACCAATGCTTTGTACACACTAAATATTAAAGTGTATGTGCTGAAGAGAAGCTATAACGATCTGGAGAGGTATCTAGCGTATAAATTCGGCATAAATTTCCAAAAGTATTAGAGACACATGTGTAGGAGACTCCCAAACAGAAATTCGCAATGTTTTTGTAAGGTCTACTCTCGTTATTTTTAGGGAAGAAGCTCACTACGAAACTAACTTCTCAGATTTAGTGAAACTACGACTTACACTAGCCTAATGTATTTTAGTATAAGGAGAAATTGAGCCTATACCGACTCATGGATCCTAGCAAGGATTTAAAAATAAATATGTACGATTTTTTTTCCAAATTTGACACAGAGATAAAAAATTGTTTTCCATGCCTACATGTTGTTCAAAGGAAATTAGTGCATTTCTGCAGAAATTTACGTTGAATTTTGACTTGTACAGTAAAGCCCTGAAAACTTGGTGGATTCTGCCGTAATTGTGATGAATATTATTCTTGTTAAATCTGATGGCCAGTTCACAAGACGGGGCTTTACTGTACACGTAGCATCATAGTAAATTACTGTTGAAGGACACGCTGATTTCTCATTTATTTTATGATCGAACTGAGTACAGATAAAACCAATATCAGTCTGACACATCTATTTTAGCATCTCCAGTATCAGTTAGCTGCATAAGCAAGAAGTTTCCTTGACATCGTCATTGCAAAAACATTACGAAGAAATCTTCGCGCACTCAATGGGTCCCCACTGACATACTGTGTGTTAACTGTGGCATGATTTTTGAAACAACTTTCATGATATCGAGCTATGTGCGAAGTCAAAGCAGTGGGGCCGTAATCACAGCTTGTGCAGTGTATCCGCATTGTGTACAACCGAGAATCATGGCTGGACAGGTCGTCGCCGTAGTGCGTGATACCAGTCAGCTAGTGTGGAGTCGGCAATTGCAATTTGCGATAGCACGTGCTGCAAGGTGTGAGCCTCATGCGATCTATTTTATGGTTTGTGATATGAGGCAAGAGCAATGTGAGAAAAATGTCGCAATTGGTAGTCTGTACTTTATCAGATATCTCCTAATCGAATTTAAAATGCCTCTTAATGAATGTTCAGATTTTAGGTCAGAGAAGAGTTAAATTTGAGTGTCAAATGGGACATCGTAACCAATTTTTCGGTTACGTGGTTTGGCGGTCACATAACCAACACGCGACCGCGAACGATCGTTCCCGTGAAATCCGCAGGCCTGAAAACATCACCATGGAACAGTAACTTGCGTAACATGTGACAACTTTTGAAGTGTTGGAATTAAACTTATTTTTATACATAGAACAAATTCAAAATTATGCTTCACACATTTTATCTCTGAGAGGGTGCTCTCAAATCACCCAACACAAGTAGACATTGCTAAACAGATACAACAAAAATTTCATTTCTGTTGAATTTAACTGGGAGTGGTGATAAAGATACACTATTAGAGAAGCATGAACATCACATTTTATGAATATTTTTAAACAGCTGTGTATTTACTTTTACCTGTTATGAGAGCCATCCTTGCTACAGCCCGAAATGATTCCACATAAGCACCCAGCATTTCACCTACAATCTGGTGAATAATTAGATTGAACACAACATAAGGTATAATGACAGCAAAGTACAGTATATTAGAATTAACTACTACTGCAGTTAAACCTTTACACAGTATTGTGGGATGGGTCAATATAACCTTGCTTCCAGTCAAAACAATGAAATGTTGAGCTAGCACCTAAAATCAAAGTTTGATTTATTCTGATCTAGTCTTCAACTATATCACATGATATCAGCAACTCTGCAACCAGCTTCCAAATGTGACGATTTTTACTAGCAATCTGTTTGTTGACAAAGTGGTAACAGCTGGGAGCTCAAACTACACTTTTCATTTCAACAAAGGAAGGTCTGCCACAGATTCATTCAGCCTTGTAAGGCTATATGAATATACTGTAATAAGAAACCATTTGCAGGTCCAGAGTATTTAAGTTATGCCAAAATTTAAACCAGTAAAGCCAAAAGGCTAAGTGATTCCTTGCCACTAAAAATAATATTTAGGTCCTTTCACTTTCTGGAGTTTCAAATTGACACAATTTGAGCACCAAATGCTCACCAAGAAAAGTCCTGCTAACTACCTCCCAATGCAGGCAAATTTAAAACTTGAAACTCCAAAAAAGAGTAAAAACCCTTAACTGAGAAAAGACTTAATGAGATGCCACCACAGAGCCTTGCAATAGTGAGAGCAAGAACTGACTGAAATGGCTTCAGCAAGTTGAACAGCTTAAAAGCAAGCAAAGTCAGCAAGTTTTAACTGCTATGGACAAGGGTGCTTCAGACCAGGAGAACTACCCAACTACATCAGCTATGTAACTAGTTTTGGTGGTATAGTATATATCCTGACAAAAGGGAGGAAAGCCACCTAAAAGAACCATCAAGGTTACCCTTCATAATATACACCATATTTATGAAGTTTACACCAACTGACATCTGGTGACCCCAAATGACCTTTGACCTCCACAAAAACAGTACAGTTCCATTCAATATGGAGGAATCCTTATACTATGTAAGAACTGCACCACTGTTATCCCTCTTAAAATATCATACGTTTGTAAGTGGTTTACAAGGTTTTCCCCACTTAATTAATCTGTAATGACCTCAAATAAGATTTGAACTATCAAACACAACAGGGTTCATCTCCTGACAATAATGCATCCACATGCTAATTATAAAGTTCTGCGTATGGTTCCTATCTTGAGATATAAAGTTTACAAGATTTTCTCTGGTAACCTCTGACTTTCTCCCCCAAAAAACATAATTCTTCCTCTCAATATGACAAACCTATATCAAGTACGAAGGGCCTCCATCATTTGCAACTTGAACTACGGCATTCACAAGCAATTTCCAAGGTTTTTGTTGTTTCACCTCTGGTGACCTCACATGAAGTTTGACCTCTTTCATTTACATCAGGGTTCATCTGTTGGCTATAATGCATCCACGTGCCAGTTATGAAAAGTACCCACATATCTCATCTTGAGATATCATATTTACAATCTTTTGGTTTTGAACTCTGGTGACCTCACATAACTCCTGACATCTATCAAAAATACAAGAGTTAGTTAGTTAGTTAGATGAGGTTTAACAGCCCAGTTTCCAACCAACTGGTTCAAGTTGAGCTGGCCACGGCCTTTTTTCCAGTTGTTTTCCCTTACTCCATTGCTTATGCGGAGCATCACGCACATTGGCAGAAGGTTCCATTTTTAAAGTCTTTGGTACTGTATGACTCGACCTGGGACTCCCGCATGAGAGGCAAATGCTCTACCACTAGACCAAAAATACAAGAGTTCCTACTCTCAATAAGGTTAACATATACACTACTGTATGTAAGCAAAATATTTCACATCTCTATCTTGATATATACTGTTTATGGAGTTTTTAATTTTTGCCTCAGGTGACCTCACATGACCTCTAACCTTTACCAAAAACAATACAGTTCTTTCTTTCAATATGATTAATCCATGTAACAAATGTAAGTAAAAAGTGTCCATCATTCTTATCTTGAGGTATTGCGTTTACAATTTCCAAGGTTTTTGAAGTTTACCTCCAGTGACCTCAGATAACCTTTGACCACTATCAAAAACAATAGGATTCATCTTCTGATTATAACACATTCACATCCATGAATAAAAAGTATCCATCATTCTTATCTTGAGATATTATATTTACAAGCTAGGCATCACAAACACACACACACACCTACACACAGACAATAACGATTGCAAAGATTCCTTTTGCCTTCTGCAAGGAATCAATAACATTCAAACTATTTTTCATACAAAGTAAATCAACTTAATTCAATGTTTGGTACACTACTGTATACATATATTGTTTCACATAGTTTCTGCAGTAGAAAATGATGGTTGTTATGGAACTACAGTAAGTCACAGTCAACTGCAATCACTGGTATCTCCTTGTGTTTAATATTTAAATAAAATTCCTATCTATATAATATGCAAATACAGAACTACTTAAGTCAACATTTCTCACCCAATGACTAGCTTCTGGACTATTATCAGGAAATATCATTTGTATTTCAGTAACAGCAAAGTATGCTGGAAGTAAAAAGTTTTGACGATCCAAAATAAGAGCAATGACCTAGAAGAGACAAAATTGTATCACATAAGAAAAATGTATCAAAAATTCATCACACAGCTAGATGGTCTTCTATCTGTAATTTATTGGCTGCTGGGGGAATGTAGCAAAAGTGTTCATTTATGCATATCTTTTTAACAGGTTACATAAATTACTGTACATCTAAAGAATCAAAATCCTGGTATTAATTTAAGAACTCCAACAGGTTCCAAATATAAGTCTAGTGTAGTAATACCAATTTAAAGCCTTTGAATACATGGAAAACTAGGCAACCAGTAAATAATTGGTAGAATACTCAATTTGCTGGCATGTAATGCATACACAATTTGCAGTTTCTGGTTATGAGTCAGTATTGCACCTGTGTGCTTGCGCATGTTGAAGCTAAAGCCATTTAGCCTCTACAACTAAACCGAGAAAAATATTGCAGGCTTGATTGTTAAGACCCATTGAGATTACACACTGAAATCTCGGTATCACAAATCTCTCTGCTAGTTAAATATTTCAAGCTCTCATAGTATTTCAACTTATTTTACATTGTTTGGCAATACTCCCACACTGTTAACATCTTGGCACATGTGACTGGCAGCATTGCAATCAGTCACAGGCTCACTAGAATTCTTAGGGGCCAAATGTTCCATGGCTCCTCTCCAAATTTTGGGGTCCAAGTTGAAAATCATCAGGGTCTGAGAACTTTTGTAGGGCACTGCTGCCAACAGGTTGAATGCCAATGTAAGTTTAATAAAGCAATATCATTTACACAGGCACTAGACAGCTATTCATGTAGGCTAAGCCATAGGCCTAATGATGTATAATAGGTAAAATATGGTACTTCTAAGTCTTGTACATGCAGTACACTTAAGACTGTATTTACATGTACTGTGTGTAAATTTTGAAGAACAAAAAGGAAAATATCATGGAATTACCAACTGCTTAAACATATGTAATTCTGAGGAATTTTACCACATCAAAACTGAATTTATGTACTTTTGAAGAGAAAAATTGACAGCCCTTCTTTGCCCAATGATTGCAGCTGGTTTGATAAATTTTGACACTTCTTGTTGAAACATATTGCACAAAGTTGGTCCAGACGTGAAACTTCTTTTCTGAGTCACTTGTTGTTGTTGTTGTTGTTATTATATTACATTTATACAGCACCTTTATTAAAAAATTATTCAAAGGCCCTTTACAACACTTAGAACATCGTAATACTGAACAAATTAAAGTCAAGAGAAAAGGAAACATGTGCGAATCATGTACACAAGTGCAATGCTTAGGGCCTACAAAAAATCTTTGAAAGCAATAGTAAACAAATGCGTTTTCAGATTTTCCTTAAACACGCTAAGCGATGAACTGATTTAACAAAAGGAGGGAGCTCATTCTATAACCAGGGTCCACATGCATAAAGACTATGATCACCAAAGCTTTTACACCTAGTACCAGGGACAGCCAAGTTAACACAATTTGGGGAATCTGATCGAAGACTATAAGCGGTATTTTGTCTCGTAAGAAACATTTTGGATAAATAGGCGGGGGACATATCATTTAGGGACTTAAAAACCAATAGACAAATTTTGAAATGAATCCTGAATTCAACTGGAAGCCAATGCAATTGGAATCGAAGTGGAGCGGACGGAGTCATTCTACTCGAGCGGAATACAAGTCAGGTGGCATAATTTGTAAGCGTTGAAGTCTAGTATTAAATTAAGTGATATGAAATTCAAAACGTAAGGAGTTACAATAATCGATGTGGCTGTGAACAAGACCATGAACAACCTTACAAGCTTCAGGTGTCAGACTGCTCTGAACAGACCCAGTACATTGAAGGTTATGGGAGACAGTTTCACATTTAGCAGTTATATGTTTTTCAAACTTAAGGGAGCTATCAAGCCAAACACCAAGGTATTTAATACCGCTGGCACATGGTATGGTTTCACTGCCAACAACAATGGAATAGGAATTAAGCTTAGTAACCTGTTGTCTGGATCCTAAAACAATATAATCAGTTTTAGTATCATTCATTTTCAGCTGAAAATCACTCATCCAATGACAAACATAATTAATACAATTTTGCATAGCAAGTATTGCATGACATTCAGCGGTATCACTGTTAGGCTTAAACGACATGTAAAAACAATGATTGTAAGCATAACCAGTGCATTTTGGAAGGTGTGCAGAGACAACTTCAAACAAGGAACTAGCATACCTGAGAAATAAATATGACCCACAACAAGATCCCTGTGGTACCCCACAGGGTAAATCCCTTAAGGTAGAAATATTAGACTCAATGCAAACAGCCTGATGACGACATGACAAGTATTAAAGATGCAAACCAATCATAGACCACCCCACTTAAGCTAAACCGATCTTTGAGTTGACCAAGTAATATGGGGAGGTTGGGAAGAGAGATGTACTACAGAAACACTGTGGTGCTAACATCATCTGAAAAACTTATGAGCAAGCAGCGCCCAAACTCTTTCACCAGCTGAATATCCATTAAAACAACTAAACATTCATTCACTGACTAAAAATACACCACAGGGCTGTGAATGTGTGCAAAATAATTAAACGTTTAATCGCAAAAATTTGTGATCGTTTAGCCATTAATCCCAATTACCTGATCAAAACAAAGACTGGGTGTGTGCTGGGATACGCAATAAGTATTCAAAATGAATTGGTGATGCTGAGGGAAGTAATATCCGAGAAGCATGGTTTCTACAAAGGCTTCACTTTGCTTTACTTTGATGTCTTACAGTACTATGGGTACCATTTATAATTTTTTCAAAATGAGTTTTCATATGGATAAAAACGGACATAAAATGGGTTTTGGGATTAATAGCTAGTAGCTTTGTACTAAACGTTTATTCCACATGCCATGGTTTAGAGATTAATAGCTACACGGTCACAGCCCTACAGAAGAGAGGTAACAGGGTAATGATGGTTTAAGCATATAACAACTACCAGTAACACCAAACAGCATTTCATCCATTAAGACAAACAAGAATTCATTGTTCATTAAGAGTAAGCCTGGTAATGAATTAAACTACACAGCAAACTCACCCTTTTAATTTGGCTCATTTCATTCTTGTATGCTATATTTACAGCAGCAGGAATAAGCTGTACTTTCTCAAGAAGTATTTTCAGCAGGTCTCTACATCCCTAGGAAAACAAAGGGAGAATTAACAACACCTTTAAAGTAGCCCCAAAAGTACTAATATTTGTTGTTATAACACTGTCTGATTTTACCATATCAGTTTTATCACGGTTTCAGGAAATAGGTAAACTGCATTTCTGGAAAAGTATCACAGGTGCACTATATATACAGGTATTAGGATCTGCTATATGGTCCGTTTGCATTGGCAAAAACTATTATGCTGCAACCTGTCCAACCAAACCTACTCCAGGTTGTTATGGGTTTTGATAAACTTTCTTTTGATGGCTTTCTTTAAGTTTTTGGAGGTTACAAACACAAGGGGCCATACAGTTTTAAATGGGTGGAATTGCTTGCCTACGTCAATTCTTTTAGCATTAAGAACTGATGGGTTCAAGAATACATTAGATACATATTTGTTGGAAAACACATTACTGAACAAACACTTAGCTACAAATTTAATCTATGCTACAGAGATCTAAAGTCAACTTACAGTGCCTTTCTAATTGCTCATTATTTTTTCCACTCTCATTACTTTCTGCTTTCTAAAGCTCAGCAAATTGTTTTATTACTAATGTTAAAATGCATTTACGACTGGCACACTGGTTTAGAAGCATTTTATATTTTTCAAATACCTTGTAATCAATGTGCTTCAAAATTATACCATAAATCAGTTGGAATGATCTTCTCCATATTTCCTTGGATTTATAGTCTAAGCCTGGATGACTCAGAACTGCATCACACACTAATCTGTAATACAGAAGAAGACCATCACAGATTTTACTAGACTAAACATTTCACCAATTAAAAATAAAAAGCTAAACCCACAAAAACATAGCAAACTGTTCATCTTAGGTCACATTCAGGAATGGCTTCTCATATAAATGTGCAGATTTCTGAAATCATTGTTCACTGCCTTTAGGACAAGCATCCCAGAAGTAGTGCTTGTGACTCTTCATTAAAAGGCTAAGAGTTTGTATGTTCCTAAGGTACTGCAGTGTGTTGTTAACCAAGACACTTCATTCAACTGCTCAGCTGAAAGTGGGTTAAAGCTTTTAATAGTTAGGGGATTAGGCAGTGACAGATTACAGATTAATGTCCCACACTGGTTGAGTATCACACTCTAAAACATTTCACATCAGAGGAATTGGACCTAAATACCCCCTTTGGGCCCTGAGAGCAACAAGGAAAACCATTAGATAGCATAGCATGAACACATCTACCAAAAAAAGAAAAAAGGTGAAGCCAGGCTACAGTAACAACTAAGACTTTCAACTTCTGTCATCTTTACAGCAAAGTACCATAAAAAATGAAAAAGCTTTTATAGTGGAGATAAATATTACACACAATGCTTATTTACCATAGGAATGGAAGGGACCATGACATGAAAACCTCGAACAGGCTGCTTCATGGGGCAATTTATGTTAAGTTTGACAATGTATAATCAAAATGTCAAAATGAAAGTTTTTGCAGATGTACTGTGTATTCCCTTACCATCACTCAACAGACATGAAACTTACATTGGTTTGATGTAATGGTTTGATGTATCATACCCACATCTTATCAATTAACACCAGAATGCTTCCTACCTTGCGATATCATGTTAACAAGCTTTTCAGAGGTTGATCCCCAGTGAACCCATTTGACCTTTAACCTCCACCAAAAAATGATATGGTTCCACCTCTGACCATAAGGCATCCACATACTACCTATGAAATCTATCCAAACTTCCTACCTTGAGATATCCTGTTAACAAGGTTTTCAGACTTTGACCCCAGGTAACCCCAAATGACCTTTGACTTCCACCAAAAAACAATGTGCTTGTACCTCTGAAGATTATGCATCCACGTGCCAAGTATGATATCTATCCAAGCTTCCTACTGGGTCATTCTCTGCCAACTCAACAAATTTTCAGAAAATCATGGTCGGGCACCGACCCAGATTTTGCTGCAAAAATTCCCTAGTGTAGTTCAAGTAGTAAATAGAACACACCAAAAATTTTAGGTCAGAATTCCTAGCCATTTGGGAGTTACGGCCCATTGAAAAGTGGCCCAAACCCCCTTCTTTGCATGCCCGAATTGCATGGTCCACATCTCAGTCATTTTTGAGGGCCTATATCTATACAGAGAATAAAGGTACAATGCTGAAAACACCTCCCTGGGATAATTTCTGCCCAAATTTTTAGAATCTGGCATCAAAAACACTGTATCTGGCTTAATTATGAAGATAAAGAGCTCTAAACATTGCATTTCATTTTAGGCGTCAATGTGATTTATGATGTTTGGACCCCTGTGGTTCAATCGACTTCTATCAGATAAGTACCATTTTTCATATACATAATATCTGGTGAGTGCACTTTGCTCTCACAAAGTTAAAGTGTACCTAAAGTCTGAAAATTCAAAAATATATATTACAGAGCATGAAAACTGAATTCCAATGGTCCAATTCCCATCTTCACAGGACTTTCTTAAGCTGAGATATAAAATGTTGAAGTTTATTCACTCGATTTGAAAAGGTAGATTGCACAATAATTTGTGATGTCATTGTTGTACTACTCAAATTACAATCTTTGCATTTCTTGGTTTTTCTGAAAGCCACCGCACCTTGTGCCAAAATGTGATCGCGGTCTTACTGCTTTGGGGTGACTTGACTATATAAGCCCTCTCTGTACAGCATGTCATGCAAGAAAACAGGAAGCGGTCAAGGTAATATAAACATTTTTAATTTTAAAAGAAAACAAAGCATTTAATGTGAGTTGTACAACAAGAATGTCAAAAATTATTGCATAATGAAGTGTTTGGATTTAAGTGAATAAATTTTAACATTTAATATCTCAGCAATGGAATAAGCTATGACAATGGGAGTTGGACCAATAAGATTAATTTTGTAACCTCTAAAATATATATTTTTGAATTTTTAGACTTTAGGTCCACTTTAAGGACCTGAAATAACTTCCATGACAAAATGGTGGGGGGTCAAACATGGTCCCAGAGCCAAAAAACCAAAATTTTGATGTTTTTCGGGTTGACCTTGACCTTGTTTATCACCTCCCATGAACTTGAAAATTTTTTTTTCATTAGCTCTAACCCCCTTTTATATTTAGTTAAAATTTCAGAGAGGGGTTTTTCCTCATTCTTGCCAAATCATTTTTTGAGTTTGGGTAGAAGGTGGTCAATGTCACATACACATTGTACAGTATGTACTAAGGCCTACTGTACATATACATATAATAGTACAAACTACTCGTGTAGCACACATGACCTTACATCATGGCCTGTTTGTATAATTTCAACCACAGAAGTAATAATATTTTCATTTACAGTTATCTACTTAGGAAAAGACATTTTAAGTAACTTACAGTACAAACTTGTAATAATTGTACTATTAAATTTAACAATTGTACAGTATACAGATACTGTATAATACAGCACTTTACACATAACAAATGTTGTCTAAGAAATCAAAGGGGCTGTCGTGCCCATTTAAGACTTGTGGAAACATATATACTTATTTTTAAAGCCATGAACTGTGCTTAAACAAGAATGATGATCATTAATTGTATTACCACACTGCAAACAAGGTATATGTGAGCTATTGGGCTACACTTGTGGTACACTCACTAATTTCTGTATACATGTGTACAGTATATATATACTGTACACAGTATATAAACTGTACACTACTATGTGAAATGGTGCAACACCTACCCAACTCAAAGATTTTTTTAATTAAAAATGGGGGGGGGGGGGAACCCCTCTCTGAAATTTTAACCAGATATAGAAAAGGGATAGAGCTGTTCGTAGAAAAAAATTGTAATTCATGGGAGGTGATAAACAAGGTCAAAGGTCAACCTTAAAAACATCAAAATTTTGTTTTCTTGGCTCTGGGACCATGTTTGACCCCCAACCATTTTGTCATGGAAGTTATTTCAGGTCCTTAACTTTGTGAGAGCAAAGTGCACCCACCAGATATTATATATATGAAAAATGGTACTTATCTGATAGAAGTCGGTTTAACCACAGGGGTCCAAATATCAAGACTCACATGGACGCCTAAAATGAAATGCAATGTTAAGAGCTCTTTCTCTTCATAATTAAGCCAGATACAGTGTGTCTGAGGCCAGATTCTGAAAATTTGGGCAGAAAATACCCCAGGTAGGTACTTATAGCTTTGTATCTTTATTCTCTGGGAAATTATAGGCCCTCAAAATTTATGATCGAAATGGCATGCGCACAAATTGGGCATGAAAAGACGGGGTCCTGGCCATTTTTCAATGGGCCATAACTCCCAAACGGTTTGGAATTTTGACCTGAAATTTTCGGTGTGTTCTTTCCATAAGTGGAACTATGCTTCATAAAAGTTTCAGCAAAATCTGAGTCGGTGCCCGACCGACCTATTTGTTGAGTTGGCAGAGAATGAGCCTACTGTCAGATATCATGTAAACATGGTTTTCAGAGTTTGACCCCTAGTTACCCCAGATGACCTTTGACCTCCACCAAAAACAGTAGCATTCTTCCTCTCACCATAATACATCCACACCCCATGCATGAAATCTATCCAAGCTTCCTAACTTGAGATATCATGTAAAACAAGGTGCTTAGAGTTTGACCCCTGGTAACCCCAAATGACCTTAGACCTCCACCACAAACAATAGGGTTCTTCCTCTCACCAAAATGCACCCACACACCAAGTATGAAATCTCTCACCAAAATGCATCCACACACCAAGTATGAAATCTATCCAAGCTTCCTACCTTGAGATAGCAGGTAAACAAGGTTTTCAGCGTTTGACCCCTGGTGACCCCAGATGACCTTTGACCTCCACCAAAAACAACAGGGTTCTTCCTCTCACCATAATGCATCCACACATCAAGTATGAAATATATCCAAGCTTCCTACCTTGAGATATCGTGTAGTTAGTTTATTTAGTCAGATGAGGTTTAACGTCCCAGTTTCCAACCGATTGGTTGAAGTCGAGACGATCACGGCCTTTTTTCCAGTTGTGGCTCACTGGCTTCTTTTCCCTACTCCATTGCTTATGCTGAGCACCAAGCACAAAGGCAGTAGGTTCCATTTTTAAAGTCTTTGGTATGACCCGGCCAGGATTTGAAGCCTAGACCTTCCGGCTGCAAGTCAGATGCTCTAACCACTTGGCCACTGCAGTCGGTTAAGATATCGTGTAAATAAGGTTTTCAGAGTTTGACCCCTGGTGACCCCAAATGACCTTTGACCTCCACCAAAAACAATAGGGTTCTTCCTCTCAACATGGGGCATCTACCTACCAACTTTGCGAACTGTCAGTTTCCCTTCTTGAGATACCATGTAAACAAGAAGTGTCACAAACACACACATACAGTTGTGTTTTGCATTCAGTTTGAGGACCTCATTGTTTTCTCTATTGTGGTTGCTTCCTTAACCCTAACTTTAACAATAGACTCTCTATTGTCAAACTTCTGAGGACATGAGAAATCTATTGTATTTCCTTCTAAGGACCTGAAATCCATTGTTTAGGTCCTCAATCTGAATGCAAAGTTTGTGCACACATACACACACACTCACACATACGCACATACATACACACATACGCCATCATGACTGCATACTGTAGGTTTCTCTGTTCATCGAAACCAATAATAACAAATGTAAACAAAACATCGCTTATGCACTCACTATTCCTACTACTACAGGATTTACTATTTTGAAGATCAGGTATGTGCAGAAGTGCATGTAGAGTCTCTTGCATTGCATGGCATATTTTGTCTAAATATTTCCCCAAAACATATTAAACTCTCTTGGAAGTTTGTGTGTTTTGCATACATTTTCCTTGTACTACTAATACATGCCAATTAATGGTGGCGCTCTGTTAGACAGTGCTAACCACATTTATGTGGCTTCAAATATTCCTTTCAAACCAGAATGCCAAAAGTATTAGAGATTCCTAGTTCACCTGCTCCCCAAGTAATGTTTTGATCAACTTTGAAAAACATGGGGAGCTCTAGCTTAAATGAAATACATGGCAAGCTTTCCACATAATGGCACCCCCAAAACAATCTTTTAGTTCGACTTCCTGGTGGTCCAAAATATCTAACTATCATTGTGTATACAAGTTAGATAGACAGACAGACAGGTAGACAGAGCCAAATCATGGTGGCAGATCACAATACTTCAAAGAGGCCTTATGTACTAAACTTCATGAGTTTAATACCTTCAACAGGCCCCAGTTTTCCAAGCTATACCCCTAATAATGCAAGTTTGCTTAATACAGTATACAGTATGTATACATCCTCACAGGTTTATTACACCATGGACATTATACTTCAAGACTTACTTTGGGAGAATGAGACCCTTTTCTACACAGTAACTGAGAATTTCAAACAAAATGCTTATCCTCTGAGAATGCTGTTTGAACATGTGTGATACATAAATATTTAGCACTGCTTCTCCGGACTTCTGAAAGATATGAAGGAGAATAAATGCATGCAGTAGACTGTGAATAGAGCAAAAACACTATTAAAATGGAATATGTTATTTCATTACTCTGTAATGATTAACTTTCTTTTTGCAGACCTTTAATTTTGATTAAGTTGACCTTGAGTATTACGGTACTTAACACCAGTGACACCAGTGTTGGTGCTCTCAAAGCCAATCTTCCCCACAGGAGACTGGCCTCTAAAATTTAGCCTGGGTAGGTTTGAGGCCATCAAGTAAAATGGAACTGTACAATGTATTTCCAAATTATCCCCTGCAAAACAAGCAGATCTGTTTCTGCTATTATCATTTTCAATTTGGTAATGCTTCAGAGTGTCTCACCAAGTCTGATGTATGTATAACACAAAGAAATAGATTATTAAAACAAACTGACATTGCTAGGCTTAGATCTATTGCACTGTATTTCATAGTGGTATACAGAATAATTGACTACAAAAATTGATACATACATTCAGGTATACACTATAAAAACAACATACTGATAGAACATTTAAAGGGAAATATTGCGTTTGACTGGCTTTTTATTGAATCTATCCTCGTTTACTTGCGATCGGGTCCCTTTCGATGAAAGAGAGGTGTCTAAGAAAAACATTCTACCTCCTGAGCACTAATTAACGAGTAATTAACCTTTCTGCAGCAACTAACAGATTTGTTCACCCAAACAATTATGCATGCAAAACCACACCTTCATCACCCCTGATGTGAAATCCACCAATTAAATCATTTCTATCACATTACGTCAGACAATAACAAACGCCTTCTACAGCACTGTACAAAAGTTCGGAAAATACAAACTAAGTACAGTACAGTGCTTTAGTGGGAATTATTACTACATTATGTCTGTATTATTGAACCAGGGAGTTTTTATTTGACAACCTAATGGAACTACTGTTACATGTAGGTGGTCTTATCACCCCTCTGGTATATTATACACAAAGTTACAGTTATTCTGTAATTCGAATTGCAGCCCTTGGGCGTTAGTAGGTTTGATTTTACTTTTGAAACAGCCGGATGTAAAAGAGACTATTGGTGCTTCGACAATGGTACAAAATAAAAATTTTACGAACCTGTGATGCCAGTGGTTGCCACTTGTCCAAAACAAAGAAATATGCAGGGCCTACAAGTCTTTCGCAGAAAAATTAACACGTTTGTAGTGACTCTCCTGTAACGACTAATAATGCACACTCACGGTGAACCAGGGAGATGACGCTGGTCTCCATATGTGAGTTTTGAATTCCAATGTACTGTACAGCACGGGGTGGTTCAGAAACTGTGATGGTAGTTTGTTGTGAGCAGGGTCGTTGGAATTACGGTAAGCAAGGTCAACACGTATTGCGTAATGGGTGCATATATGTCCTGACATGACCACTCTTCCTAAATGAATATGCAGCAGTATGAACGTTGCATAGTGTGGGCAAGGCTTATCGTTCTATAATGAGCCCGTTAGATACAAAAAGTGCTGCTTCTTTCTTTCCATATTTCTTGAGATAAGTGTTGATCTGCTGCAAGTTATTTATGTTCCATGTTTGGAAAGGGTAAAAGACCACAATGGGATTAAATTAGGGTCACGTTGTGGTATTCTTTAAACGCAACATTTCCCTTTAATACAGGGTTTTAATAGCACCGGGAGGTATCAAAATACAATATCATCAACTTACACTCGCATGAGCTTTCCAAAACTGACAGAATATGTCAAAACAAATTTTCTTCTTGTTCTGTTCTTCTTCTTCAGAATAAATCAAGAACCTGTAAAATATTAGCAGGACACTGCCTTTATATTTAATCCAATCAAAGAAAGTGTACCTAGCACACAATAACACAGTGATTACAGACTTTTTCGATGACAAATGCTATGCTCATCCAGTGACATCAAGACTATCCATCACTGTCAATGGAAGAGACAAGTCCAATTCATAGTGATATTTCAAGAAATTTATCTCCAGGTACCCACAGTACTATTAAGAAAGTATTTCATGAATTTGCATATGTTCCCCAGACTTTGAATCTGAACACAGTACTGCACTATGGAATACCACCTCTGATCATAGCAATACTGCATTATAAAATTGCACCTCTAAAAACCCATCCTGTCTTGGAATGCCTCCAGTTATCTTCAATGTCATAGAATGTAATTGCAAAGTAGGCACCTTGCTTCAGAGTCCTATTATTCTTCATATAATTAATTACCCTGTTTGCTATGGAAATTTCATAATGATGAAATGTGTGAATATCTTTCCATGTAGTTTTAGCATAAAAATATACATACATAGGGGAAATATTCCGTACAACAGTGTCAACATCATAATGCAAAAGCCACTGTACAGTTAACTTTATGCCATGATGACATCACAGATACCAGATCAAACTCTGCATCACTATAACAAGACACATGTTTAGACTAGTTGTGGTGCTGTGTCGTTAACTGTGGTGGGTTATAGCTTGGGTTTTGAATATGACCATCTTCCACCTGTTCTTGTCAATTTTGTTTTAGTCAATAAAGGCAGCATTCTACTAGCATTATATTTTCAAAGTTGTTCATAAACTATCAGGAAGAGTCACATTCAGTTTCCGAATATTTTTGTCACTTTTTCGTGGCAATGGAATTGAAACTAGAGATATATACAACAGGTGTAGCTTAACGCGTTTCAGATCAAAGATCAAGTCAATAATTCATCAATGAACCTATGTGGTATTTTGTTTCATCATTCTTCAAGGGTTGACCTTAAGGTTGACAGTAGGCCAAGGGATTTCGATCAAAATTTTTGGAGAGGAATTTTGTACAGATAAGATGATTCTAAGTTATTTGAACGAGGGTATACACGAAAGCAAAATGATTGAAGATAATATAACTGAATTTAGGTAATTCATACATGAAGAAAGTAATGGGAAATGAACGTATCGAAGAGTAATGGTAATATGCATATATATACAGTGGGTGATGATATTGCCAAGAGTTCGAATAATGATAATTGTAATACTGTGGCCGTCTTCTGTTTCGTCTGGGTATACTCGACGTTAAGGTTGCGGATGAGGTGTCTGGATTGGTAGGTCCCGGTGGGACTTGGTCGGTGACTGGCGGTTGTTGCAAGTCGGGAGTCGTAGGGAAATTGTCATCGTCGTCTATTGGGGCGTCTGTACTAATATTTACTGGTTTGAAAAATGACGAGTTTCTTTTCACAATTTGTTCTCTTTTTGCAGAGGTCCCATAGACCCTTTTACTTCAACTACAGTGTAAGGGTTGCAACTGAAGGGGGAGGAAAACTTGTTGCGTTTCTTTTCACAAAGTATAAATACCCTGTCACCCACTTTTATTTGAGCTGGTTTTGCGTGCATCTTACTGTCAGAATTTGACTTCCATTTTTTGTTTTGCATTAGCATCTGTCGCTTGCAGGGACTAGTCATGCAGTTGGGGACTGTCGATCAAATTGTACTTTGGTCCTAATGGCATGGCCAAACAGAAGCTCTGCAGGCGATTTGTCTGTGGTACTATTGAGTTGCCCTGTAATTCCTTAGGAAGGAATATAGCTCTTCTTTCCAGGGTTTTCCTTCAAAAATCGCAGGGAGAATGGCTCAGTTTTTCCAGGGTTTTCATGAATCTTTCAGTTTCACCATTGGCTTTTAGCCATAGAGGAGAGGTATTTTATGATGGTGAATTCCTTGATGTGAAAATACGTAGCCGTAGTATTTCAGATTATGTTTGTTAAAATAACACTTTTCCTTGTTGATATAGCCTAGTCAGGTTGTTTTCGCTCAAACATTTGAATACTGCCTCTAGAGATCATGGTCGCTTTGTGTTGCTCCAAAAATGAGTATGGATCGAAATTGATAACTCCAGGAATATCAGGCAACACTAATTGCTGGATGATATTTTGGAAAATTTCATCTCCGTCAATGTCAATTACAGTTTTCACTAACCAAGTAACATTAACAGACTTCTACGTGTGTAAAAAATCAGTACTCACCAATGCATAGAAGCATATTGCCCAACTCTGACGTTAGTCAAATAGCAACTCCATGTGCATTTGAAACAATACCGTACATTCCTATCCTCACGTACGCGTCCTCACATGCAAAATGAAAGTTATGCACTAATCTAGATAAGCTCAGGTTAACGCAATCATAAGTTTGATGGCGCTGTGTAAAATTAGTAACAGACTCTTCACCATACCATATATAGTGAGTGTAGTATACACCCAAGATTGCTGCTAAAAATAGATACCGCACTCGCATTTAAATGAAGAAAAATCCCGATTATACCCTCTTACAAAAGTCATATGGTCACCAACATTACCACACTGCAATGGAACAACCATCCCTACAACTTGGACTATGCCATATTTCGATACCACCATCCGTCTAGGAGGAGATCGTGTGAACAACCCAACTTTGTATTTCCCTGTCGACTGCATTAGTTGCGGCTGCCTGCGTGGCAGGCACCGCAACTAAAAACAACATCATAAATAACTATCTTTCAAATGCAGTTGCTGCTTCCTAAAACAATTTTTTCTTCATTTTAGGGCATGCACAAGATTTAGTCAACAACAAATGTTTGTAATTTTCAATACAACCAGGCTGCATGAACAACTGCACTGACGTTTCAATATAAACATCATTATCACAAGTTTGTACCGGTTTCATCCGTCTTCTCAATGTATTTGACACCCATACGTAAAGTATTACATCTGTTAAAAATGGACTTATTGCAATGGGACAGTTTATAAGGTTTCATGAGTTTGGTGACCTCAGGAGATCATACCTTACCAAAAATGTAGCCCTGGCTATTCTACTCAATGCAATGCATGAACATGCAATTGAATGTATGAGTAGTGTCAAACCTTGAGATCAGGTTTAAAAGATTTTCAGATCACTTTAAACATCCAACAAAAAATACAACCACACATTTGACCTGTCACAATTATCTTTTGAAATCTCATGTTTACTACAAGATCCAAACATCTATTATGCTTTATAAATCATACTTCACAAGGTTTTTAAACTTTTCATAGTAGCTTTTACTTTAACCAGAATGCACAAATGCATTGCGGTTTCGATGAATATAGCACTTAATGTGTAATCCCAAATAATGCCAAAATGTCCTGTTTCTTTCAGTCATTGGTTGAATGTAGTCTTAAAGAGCTGGAAAATTACAGTTTCATGTTTGTATTTGACCTTGGGAATTCTTCGGAATTTTTGCTTTTTGGCCTCTGGTGATTTCAACTAGCCTCTGATTCTGACAAAACTCGTAGGGATTTTCTGATTGATTAAATACAACACCATGTGAAGTATCCAACCTTCCTAACTTGAGCTAACTTGTAATGAAGGTTTTCAGAGTTTGACCCCAGATGACCTTTGACCTCCACCATAAATAACAGGTACTGCCTCTCACCATAAGTCATCCACATACTATGTATGAAATCTATCCAAACTTCCTACCTCGAGATGTCGTGTTTAACAAGGTTTTCAGACTTTGACCCTCGGTGACCCCAAATGACATTTGATCTCCACCAAAATTTGTATGCTTTGTACCTCTGAAGATTATGCATCCACATGCCATGTATGAAATCTATCCCAGCTTCCTACTGTGAAATATTATGTAAACAATGTTTTCAGACTTTGACCCCTGGTGACCCCAGATGACCTTTGACCTCCACCAAAAATGATAACATTCTTCCTCTTACCATTATGCATATACATACCAAGTATGAAATCTAATCAAGCTTCCTACCTTGAGATATCGTGTAAACAGTTTTCAGAGTTTGACCACTGGTGACCCCAAATGACCTCTGACCTCCACCAAAAACACTAGGATTCTTCCTCTCACTATAATGCATCCACACACCAAGTATGAAATCTATCCAAGCTTCCTACCTTAAGATATCGTGTAAACAAGGTTTTCAGGGTTTGACCACTGGTGACCCCAAATGACCTTTGACCTCCACCAAAAAAATAGGGTTCTTCCTCTCACCATAATGCATCAACACACCAAGTATGAAATCTATCCAAGCTTCCTACCTCGAGATATTGTGTAAACAAGATTTTCAGGGTTTGACCCCTGGTGACCCCAAATGACCTTTGACCTCCACCAAAAACAATAGCGTTCTTCCTCTCACTAGAATGCATCTACATACCAAGTATGAAATCTATCCAAGCTTCCTATCTTGAGATATTGTGTAAACAAGGTTTTCAGGTTTTGACCCCTGGTGACCCTAAATGACCTCTGACCTCCACCAAACACAATAGGGTTCTTCCTATTACTATAATGCATCCACACACCAAGTATGAAATCTATCCAAGCTTCCTACCTTGAGATATCGTGTAAACAAGGTTTTCAGGATTTGACCCCTGGTGACCCCAAATGACCTCTGACCTCCACCAAAAACAATAGGGTTCTTCCTCTCACTATAATGCATCTACATACAAAGTATTAAATTTATCCAAGCTTCCTACCTTGAGATATTGTGTAAACAAGGTTTTCAGGTTTTGACCCCTGGTGACCCCAGATGACCTTTGACCTCCACCAAAAACAATAGGGTTCTTCCTCTCACTATAATGCATCCACACACCAAGTACGAAATCTATCCAAGCTTCCTTCCTTGAGATATCATGTAAACAAGGTTTTCAGGATTTGACCCCTGGTGACCCCTGGTGACCCCAAATGACCTTTGACCTCCATCAAAAACAATAGGGTTCTTCCTCTTACCATTATGCATCCACATACCACGTATGAAATCTATCCAAGCTTCCTATCTTGAGATATCGTGTAAACAAGGTTTTCAGGGTTTGACCCCTGGTGACCCCAAATGACCTTTGACCTCCACCAAAAATTATAGGGTTCTTCCTTTTACCATAACGCATCTACACACCAAGTATGAAAACTATCCAAGCTTCCTACCTAGAGATATCGTGTAAACAAGGTTTTCAGAGTTTGACCCCTGGTGACCCCAAATGACCTTTGACCTCCACCAAAAACAATAGAGTTCTTCCTCTGAATATGGGGCATCTACCTACCAACTTTGAGAACTGTCAGAGTTTTCCTTCTTGAGATATTGTGTAAACAAGAAAAGTGTCACAAACACACACACACACACACATACACATACAAGTCGATTTTACATACAATCCGAGGACTTCATTGTTATTTCCTTTGTGTTTACTTCCTTAACCCTAACCTTGACAATAGACTCTCTACTGTTCAAACTTTCGAGGACTTGACAAATCTATTGAATTTCTTTCAGAGGACCTCAAATCCATTGTTCAGGTCCTCGGTCTGATAGGAAGACAATTCACACACGCATACACACACACACGAACACCCACACACACACATACACACACACGCCATCATGACTGCATAGGTTTCTCTTTTCATCGAAACCAAAAAGAGCAAATGACCTTTGATCGCCACCCAAAACAACAGAAATTATGCAACCACTACAGGGCACCCACATGTCACTTGCAAAATATGAGGTTCATACTGGTTTCCTTTCATGATATATCATGAGTATAATGTTTTCACAGTCTGAACTCAAGGGACAGCAAATATTCTTTGACCTTCACCTAATACCACACAGATCATATACTTAATAGTGGGAACACATGCAAAGTGTATGATTCCAACAGTTTTTCCTTCTTGCATTATCAGGTGTACAAGGTTTTCACAATCTAATTCCTGGTGACCTCAAATGACCTTTGACCTGCACTAACTTTTTTAGAGATCATGTACTCAATACTTCTTACCCACAAGCCAATTGCGAGATTCATACGTTTTCAACTGTCAGATATCATCACTATTCAACCTCTGGTGACCTTGAATGGCCTTACACATCTACTAACTGATCATATAATCAATATGGGCATGCTCAGTATACGATTCATACAAGTTTTCTTTTTTCAGATATCGTTTGAAAGATTTTTGCAGCTTGACCACTGGTGATTTCAAATGACCTTTCACCTCCACCAAAAACAATTAGGTCATCTTCTAGATCAAAATGGGCCAACTGCATGCAAATATAAGATCTCTCAAAGTTTACACCCATCCTGGGAAATTGAGTGTACATCAAGCCTTTTTTTACACTCTTTGAGCTTAATTGACCCAAAATGACCTTCAACAAAAAGCTCTTATAGTCAACATGGGGAATCCTCATGCCAAGTATGTGTTTTACCAAAGTTTTCTTCTTGAGATATCATGTTTACAAAGATTTTGCTGTTTAAATTCTGGTGGCCCTAAATAATCGTTGGCCCATAAACATGTATCCATGCACACATGCACACAAACACACCCACACAACATTATCAGCAGCTGGAAAAGCTGAACAAACACTGTAAAAATAGAATGGCTGGCATCTTTACTGGCCCACAGATTACTCTGTCTACGGCAAGGAATCAAAACTGTTCATACTTTATATTTTGAAGACATATCTTTGCAAAGCGTGCTGTATGGAAAGAGATTTAATAGTCTAATAACTTTATAAAACAGAAACAGTGATTACACTTTGGTAAAAAGGTGTACAATAGTAGTGGTTTTCAAAAAACTGAAAAAAAGATAGTACTGTAAAGCAATATATGTCAATTGACACACTTTTACCCCTTTGACCTGACCTCAGGGTTTACTACAATATGACTTTTTGCTAAGTATGTTCTAGAAATCTTAGAATGAGGGCCTTTAATGTGTCAGAAATGGGATCTACCAAAATGAGGTCCTCAAGAAAAGCAACCCTTGTATGAACAGACATGTTTTACATGACTTGATGTTCTATATATGCCACCATATGGCAATTATACATGGAAAGATTGTATTTTGCACACAGTGTAACAGAACCTATTGTATAGATACATACTGTAGAATGCTACCACACCAGTGTCACATTGGCATGACTTAGATTGGTAATTTGGTGTATGTGTTTAGACAACTGAGCAACTTTGTACACTACTCCAACAAGGGTATCTACTAGAAATCAATGAACCTATATTAGCCACCAGAGAAGCCAACCTTATGATACAAAAAATCAGACTTACTCTCTTGGAAAATCAGATTTTTCTGTGAAAAGTCAGACTTTTCAAATCAATGTGTACAGAACTCTATGCATCCTTTTCAGTACCACCTTGCCCTGCACTACTCCACCCTATCATAATAATACAGTATAATAGAACTAGAAATGTGACAATGCACACCCTTTACTCTTGTGGTGTGGTGTATCTTGAGGCAGCCTTTTTACTTTTGTCCAATATGTTCTCACTAAATGCCATTTTGTGGTACACAACATTTCTTGACTGAGTGAATACCTTCTGCGTCAAAATGTCAGAAAGGACATTTGTTGACAAGTTATAGGCCTAAAGTCTGTGGCATTTTTTCTAACAATGCTGTAAAGCCTTTCATCCTCTGCATTGCTGTGTGCCCCTGTGCTGCCCCTCCATGAGCGATGCTTAAGTCGCAGCTACACAACTCACACCTCACTGAGTGGGTGTCCTTTTTTGAAGGCCCAATACAAGGCCATCTTTCCGTGTACTCTTTCCTATTGTTATAGTATTGTCCATTACAAGTGATTGAGATGTGTTGATTTTATGTTTCAATTATGGATATTCCGGGCTACTGTAGATTTTCGTGGAGAAGTTTCTCGAATGGCCTGTCACATGACCTTTTTACCGCTTCGGACAGTTCAGCTTACTTCAGTGGATGGACACATATGCTATTAGCGGAAGGTGCATATATATATAGCTACACTGACTGAGCTCGAAAGCGGAACAACGAGGTCTGTTGATCAACATGTTGCAGTCATCAGACTATATAATTATCTGAATGATTCTGTCCAAGAATTCTGTTGAAAGGGTTGACTACTTCAGCTCATGATGGCGAGTGACATTATTCTGTCCCTAGTCACCTACAGAGTGACTGTGAGTATATTATTATGGCCATCGCCCCAACTAGTCTCTACTTTTAAGGCCTGGGGCCAAATCGTCTAGTACGCATCCAGTACATCCTTAGTGCATACAGCACACACGATGTCTATTGTCATGTCTATATCTGGGACACGGACCATGCCTAGCCTACGTAAGACCTTCGTCGTACGCTCATTTACTACCCAGCCTAGCCTAACGTCAATCTTACAATCATCCCATGCTGGCTCAATGTATCGCTAGTTAGCCTAGTTGCCAATCATTGTCTACGGACTCTAGATTCCAGCATCTAACTTCTACAATCTTTATCAACTTCATAGTCAGGTTTCCTATGTCCATAATTTGATGTTTGCTGGAATTTTTGAGAGTAGCAAAACTATACATTTTTATGAAGTTTACGACCCATTCATACAAAAAATGGATGTTTCAGTTTTTTTCATTGGCCTGGTTGCCATAGCAACCATGGGTTTTGGGTGAAAATGACGTTTATTCAATATTGCGAATAGAAATTCCTAAATAAATGCAAAAGAAACAAAAAACAATTCACGTTTAACAAACTCAAAAAGATAAAACTATGGAATTTAGTACACAATGTAATGTTGGGCTTTCAACGTTGGTTGCCATGGTAATGGTAGTTTGGGTATAAAAAGTGTCTTTTTGACATAGATATGTACAAGAAATTGATAAAGAACTGAAAACATCCAAATAATTTCCAGATATTGTTAAAAGCTAAATATATCTATAATTAAAAATAATATGATCAACATGATAAGAAATAATGCAATTTGGCCATTGGTTGCAATGGAAACAGTAACTGGATGCAGAGGGCGTATTTTAGAAACCCTGTTTTTCAATTGGCCATGCAGTGGGAAGTTTCAGTGGAAGTATCAGTGACCATGATGGAAAAGTGACCATTACTGTTTTTTTTTGGGAGGGTGTTGCACATACCTACATCTATAATATACGTACGTAAGTTTAGTATAGCTAGCCCAGTTATATTCCACAAAGGCCATATATATTGAGACGAGCGATGCTATGCATCAGTAGACAGGGCAGGTGCGAGAGCTATGCTGTTTGGTACTAGTGCAAGTTTAGAAGCCATGACTGTAAAGTTAAGAATTCTAGACTTAATTTTATGTAGTCATAATTACCATGGCAATTTTATGAAATTGAAAGGGGGGTAGGCGGTTCACTATCTGACGTTACCACGTCCCTGAACTGTAATATTTTTAGGGAAAATTACCCGATCATTTCATAAATGATAGGAGCAAAAGCTTTAGAAAAATTCCACTCTTTTGGAGGAATGTGAGTTGTTCTGACAATTAAGAGGTTTTTTCAAAACCAACTAGACCAGTTTCTGTTCTTCGCGCTGTAGGCAGAACGTCATCAGTAGTAGCCTTTGTATACATAGGCAGGGATTGTCAATATTTATAATGCAGCTAGGAGCGCATCAAGTAAGATATCGTCATAACTTTCTTCCTGGTCTGGGGGAAACCTTGATTTTACAAGTAAATCTTTAAGATTTGGTGCCCTTTTATATGCTATAATAGGACGGTTGGGAAACAGACGGGACAGTTGCTGGTCACCTGCAATTATATTCCAGTGCTTTATCAAAGCTTGCTTTAGGCAGGGAGTTGTTAACTCTGTGCTTTAGGTGCCTTGTTTCAATGTGTGGAGTATAGGTTGTTTTGAAAACAAGTGCTGGCGCTGTTGGCGTATTTTTAGCCATTGAGAAATTTATTCTTTGTTTATAATCAATACCGTTAGTTGCTGAGGCTATCTCTTCGGGTGAATAGTTTCTTGTGAGAAGTTTCTCTGTAAAGGAGTTTCTTTTCCCTAGAAAATCATTCTCGTTACTGCAATTTCTAGCGTATCTGAGTACTTCACACTTTAAGAAGCCTTCAAACTGGCTAGTGTGTGTGCAGAATTTCGACTGAGGTATTGAAAGGTTTCAGTGGGCTTGGTGTAGACTTTCGTGTCAAGAATGCCACTTGATTAAAATTAGTACCTTTAAAGATTGTTTGATCTAGGTAGGTAACCTCGTTCATGATGCTAGAAACGAACAGCAAGTTTTAGCCATCTCTGCTTGACCACTCTTAATCCAGAATCTATCAGAGAACTTACTGTTCAGGTATCTTGAGATCAATAAAGTTAAAGGGTTTGAACACCTTTGAAGACTGTTTGGTCAATAGAGCAAGTTTGTTTGTAAAAGGAATGAATTGTTGCAATTATAGAGATAAGCTTTACCCGAGAAAAAGCCTTTTTCTCAGGTAATATTGGCTAAAATGTCCTTTTTAATCCTAGCAGCATGTTGTCAGAGACTTTCATTGTGAATTTCAGAGAAGAATGAATTACATTCATTTTTGCCACCAAACTTGAGAGTTCAAGTGTTGTTCCCTTATAAAGCAGTAGAATGTCATCCACACAATGAAGCCATTTTAGTATGTTGGAATCTGTCGGTATGATTTTATTTTCAAGTCTATGCATGACAATATTGCAGATTTCAGGTTAAGATTGACTGCCCATAGCACATCCAATTTTTTGTAGGAAAAATTGGCCATTAAACTCAAAACAATTCCTTTTAAGGACGAGTTTAATGAGGGCATGAAGGGAAGTAGGGGATATAGGTTTAATCCCGTACAGGTTTTTAGGTGCTTTTTCAAAGGCTTCTTGGGATGCATTTAATGCCTCCTCTTGTGGAGTGTTTGTATACATGGATACCACGTCAAAGGTTTTTTTTTTTTTTCCATCGTTTATTCCAATATAACTCAAAAGCATTTTACATGTGATAACACTAACCACGTCAAAGGCTGCAAGTACTGTTTCTCTAGGAAGGGGCGGGGCTTCCAATAGGCTAGTGTCTTTTACATAAGTGCTTTGTTGCAAGACAATAGGAAGCAGAAAACAATCCTTTAATTCGGAAATTTTTTCAATAGGGGATCCGTTCCCGCTAATGATAGGTCTACCAGCGAATTTTGAAATAACTGGTGGTGCTTTATGAATTTTAGGTAGCACATATTGGACCGGGGTACTGATTTTGTGGTTCTGTGGACTAAGATATTCGAGCGTTTGCTCGTCAAGTTCATCCTTGTGAACATATCTTGAAGTGTGGTTTGGACCATTTTTACAGTTTCAGGAGTTACATCACCCGAAAGTCGTTCATAATGGTCACTTTGCAATTGCCTTTCGATTTCGGCTTATAGTCTGAACGATTCAAAATAGCAATACCTCTGCCTTTGTCAAATCAGGGCTGAAATTTAGCACTCGTCTGATCGTCCGTGACGGGTAAAACTTGCACCGGAGAACCACTTTCTCTCTTTGAACTTGTCCGATGGATGAGTAGATTTTATTTGTAACTGAATAGTTCCATCAGCAGGAAAGTACGTCATAAAAATCCCGTTTAGAAGTGGCATTGAGACAATGGTATTGACTACCATTCATCATTGTACCATTCCAATAAATATGGAAAAATGCAGAATTTAAAGTAAATGTTTGTTTTCTATGGCAGAAACAGGAAATAGAATTGTTCATCTCTTGTTCGTCACTTTCATTCGGACAACCAGAAATTATTTCGGACAACCTAAATTTAGCTTCAGGTTGTCCGATGGGCAACCTGAAAATGTCCTTAAAAATCAGGCCTGCAAATGGCTTAATTACTAGGGAATGATCCTTCCGAATTGCTTTGAGTGCGTGCATTTAATCCCGCTTTGCTTATATTGCTTTTAGCATTGCGGATGGGTAGACTAGCTATTTTAGTTAAGGTAGCTTCAAGATAGTCTTCAAGATGATTACTATATGTAGGTTGTGGTATCCACGCCGAGGGTAAATGAAACTTTGAGAAAAGTGCTTGTTCTTTTTTTTTTTTGTTTTGTTTTGAAATGAGCAGCGTAGTCTAAATCTATGTTTTAAGTCTTTAACTGACTTCAGTAAGTCGCTACGTTTTGGCTTTTCAGGAGTTTTTATGAACTTTAAACCTTTTCCCAAGGCAACTGTTTCAATGTTAGACAGAGGTCTGTCAGAAAGGTTTTTGATATACTTTTGGAGTGCTTTCACCTCGTTTAACAGGCTTTGGGTTTCTACCTGGCTACAGTATGTATAGCTGAACATTCCCTTTGTCGATGGTGAGATCTAAGTTTGCTTTAAGCAGCTTTGATCGAACGGTTAAATTTACGCTTTTTAACGAGCGTAGGCCTAGGTTGGATGGTTTCAGAAATAGGTCTAGGCCTAGAATCTGACTTAGAAGAAAACTTAGAATACATTTTAAGCATGTTCACAGAGGAAAAGTGCCACTCTTTCGAAAGCATTTGGTGACCGTAAAAAGAGCCGTCAGTTTAATCCGGATTCCGTCACCGCCTGCAGGGATGTTTTCTCAGGGCTTTCTGGTGCCGCAGTCTATCTTCATCCTTCTTGGCCAATGACCTGAGGAGTTTCTCCAGCAGCTTCTTGGCCTCCTCACCTTCTGAAGTTGACTCAAAGTCCAACTTTGCCCTGCCTTCCTTTTCAAGGAAGCATTGCGTTTGCTGTTTAGCCTGGCTGGATAGTTCCTGGTGCCAGACCCTGCAAAGCCCCCTCCCTGCTTGAGCAATTGCTGAGTTCCAAGACTCAGAAAATTCCTCCGAGCAGTTGAGAGACTTCGGGAATCTGGGTGGGTTTCTGTGAACCCTCAGGAGTTGGGGTACCGTCCTCTTCTCCAGGTGTTTATCAAGAGATTTAATCTCTTCTGTCAGGGCGATGGTGGCGGGCTGGATATATTGCTGAGTGTATCAGCGTGCTGTCTGACCTTCCTGTAGTTTTCTTCTTTTAGAAGAATCCTGTCCTTTTTTGGAGGAGGTGTTCTCTGGCTACAAATTACTTTCTCTTCTTCGGAGCCTGTGGTGTCTTTAGGTGAGGCAGGTATATCCGGTATTAAATCTGTAATATCCATAGGTTTCATGCTATGGTCGGAACGAAAGTACGCCAAGCCTCGTGAAAGAGACACGAAAGAGAATACCTCAAACACTGAGCGCTGATTGGACAAAAGTTTTAGGCCAAAATAAGGCTCTTTTGGAAATCTATCATACATTCAAAAAAGTGGGGGTTTGCTATTCTCCAAAAACATCACACAAATATCAAGTTACCTGAATTTAAACACAAGCAACCTGAATTTAAATAACACTTTCCATGAAAGCATAAGAAGGGTCAAGGTTACTTACTGTTTCCATGGCAACCAATGGTTAAATGCATAATTTTCTACAAAACACTACATTTA
The DNA here is from genome assembly GCA_029531755.1 of Holothuria leucospilota. NCBI lineage: Eukaryota > Metazoa > Echinodermata > Holothuroidea > Aspidochirotida > Holothuriidae > Holothuria > Holothuria leucospilota. The sequence continues at coordinate 39,013,342 of CM055971.1, forward strand.
TATCAGCTATATAACATTTTTGGTAATTATTTAGTTGTAAGGTTTTCATTTTTCCCCTTTTTAATGCAAAATATCCTTTATTTCATGCATAAATTCCATTACCATGGCAACAAGAAATAACACCAATGTTTTAAAATACATTATAAACTCCACTGTTTCATATTTAAGTGGTTATAATTCATCAATAGTTTATTCTGTATTTTTAAATAATTTTTTATTCATTTTATTTATATAAATGGCACTTTACTCAAAATTCATGGTTACCATGGCAACTGTGTCATTTAAAAAATCTGAAACATCCATTTTTTTCTTAGTGGATCCTTAGCTTCTTAAAAATCTATAGGTTTGCTACTCTCCAAAAAATTACGGCGAAATTACATAAGGAACCTGACTATCATGGTCATGCAAAGATTAACCCGATGTTCGCGTACTACTTTACATAGCCCTTTTCAGTCCAGTATTACTAAGACTACCCAGGATCTCCTCAACCAGACAAGTGTGGAGTAATGTGAGTAACAGTGCACTGAGGCCTAAGATAATTAGCCTACCATACAGTAGTATCAAGGGCCCTGCCTAGTTAATTGTTGTGACGATAGCCTTTCCTATGTAACTGTAAATGTGTTGAAACCTAAGTTATATACTCAGTCTGAGGTTAAGAAGTGAGAATGATGTAATCCTAGCAGTTTGGATGATTATTGTAATTTGTTGTTGACATGCAGAGGGATCAGAGATTGACAGAAACAGTGAATCAATTCAAATCAATATTATTGGCTCAACTCTTCATCTCCCAATGTTGGTTTGCCACATGTAGCCTATGTCGTTTCTTATCACTAGAGCGTAACACTATACGATTGCTTTCTTCCAGCCTTCGCTGCCATGACTAACCAGTGTAACGTGTAGCCTTATAACGCAGCCCAGCACAGTTGGGACTGGCTGGTGTAACAGAGTGAATCCACCACCCAAGTAGAATCTCCACCTGGATAAACCACTCGGTAGTAAAATAACCAGCTGGAGAAACTACTTGCGAGTGAAGTAACTGACCGCATAATATTTCCTATCAATTGATCGCCTGAACAGCAGGTGTGTATTATCGAAGAAAATAAAACAAACATTACGAAAAGAGTATATAAACTCCTGCCGCGACGTTTAGAGATAGAAGTGTAATGAATGGAATGTTAATCGGCGATCAATCTATATAAAAACCATTCTGATTGGTTCCATATTAACCAGCCAATCACAACTCACGACATCGTCAATGGACATTTTGTGTGTAAAATTTCTAGTTTTCGTTAATGAGATTCTCCCATTGGGTTTGTGTGCTTTTTATGATCGCGCCGCCGGAATACTATGAAACACGTTGTCACAAGCTGCTTTGGTAGCGATGCAAACATGCAACATTATGACCGAATTTTTGCACAAAGTTTTAATTAATGGCCCTGTGTAGTTTACGCTCAAACTTCGTGATCTTTCCAAGTTCGGTCGCCATTGTATTCGATCCCAGTTAGCTGCTGCAGCTAATAGCAACGTAGTTAGATTAGGGAGTTGTTAAGTAACTCCCTGATGAGAGTGCTATATTGATAAGCGCAGATTAGCCTCGGAGAGCATTACCATAGAGATCAAAATATATCATAGAATGTAATTTGTGCGTACGTTCCACTAAGGACAAGTGTGACAGGTTCAATTCTCCTCAGTGAAGAATATCTGGGCAGAGATTCTACTTGCGCGGAGGATTGACTCTGCTACAACGGCCGTATGTTATGTCATGCACAGGATCACATATACTACGGCAGTGTCACGAAAGGAGAAGTAGCTCTTATGGGCTCTGTGATTCCATGAGCTGGCGTAACACGTACGTACGTGCCTTGCACTAGTAATCACATGCTTTGAGCAGGCAGTTCCCTGCTTTGAACGAGCTGAGCTTTATCATGTATGCACATGCACAGAAGATCATCGGCACTTACGTACCATATACAAACAAATGCAAACCAGACTTTTCCAGCGCCAATTCAGCACACTGTTTTTGTAGAGAATTTATAAAATGAGGAGACAGGAGATGACTTAACATTGTATTTTTTGCCAGCAATATCAAACTGTCGTATTTTACTGTTTTTATTGTACTAAATATGATAAAATCGTACTGGTTGGCATCCCTGAGCCACATTACTCTTAATGCTATAACAGTGATAATTACTGTATAGGGAAAACACATAAATAACACTGATACCATGACTTAAAATTGAACTTCCATGTGATACGTAGATACCATGAAGCTATTACTGTACAATCTACACTAAATGCTAAGGTTGGGCGATATACCGAAAATTATCGTTATCGCGATAATTTGTTTTGCCAGACAATGGGATAATAAGAATTTGAAAATGACGATAATTTCTTGTGGAAGAAAATGTGAAATGATTTGACTTGTGTTGTTTTCTTTCTTCATTTTGCTGTTTCCAAAACAATTCTTGTATTGAAGGCATTCTTTTATTACATAGAACTGATGTAAAATCAATGCACGTTCGTCATTTCTCTCCACATTTTTTCCATTGAGGAGAGAACGATACAAATTCGCAGTCATTAACTGTACATTTGATACAGGTCCATAATGTATACAAATACCAATACTTCAGGCTATGTCCATGTCCTGTACATACTTTAATTGATATGCTTGATGAAAGCACTGTAAAGTATTCCCATAATTGTATGCAAAACAGACTAGGGGTGTGCGGATGTGGCTGCAATATTTTTACTTATTTTTTCATCTTGCAAATACCAATGCACACAGGGTTAGCAAAATGGCAACAAACAGGAATAGATTTGGTGATTATTCTTGACCCTGACTATTCTAATATGAGCATGGATCTCACATGGAAAATGTCTTAAGAAATTTATCATCATTATCAAATTATTCCGATAATTTTTTGTTTTATTATCGCCTTAAAAAGTCAATATCGCCCAACCCTACTAAATACAATGTTTTATTTCATAAATCTCATATGAAAGATAATTCATGGCAGTACTTACCCTGCAAAAGCTTCTTCAATAGCAGTGACAGACTAAAATGTGGAGAAGAAAAGATAAACATCTGTTCTTGAACTAAGAGCCATTAATAGGCATCAGACACTGATGCAAAAGATACTAACACTCTACAATTGCACCTTTGTGTTCTGACATCTCTATGTTCCAACACTGTACAGTATATGCATAGCCTACAGACATGTGGCCTTGAGTGATGGATCCACATTGATTTCACTTCAAGGAGATACTGAGATAAACACCATGACCCTTACATACTCCTACCCACCTTACCCTCACCATTAAGCTTTCGGAACATCAAGATCCCTGCTCAGAACAAAGAGATGTCCGAACACATTGAAGTCATGCCATTTATACGTACAACAGCAGTTCACACTTCACTACAGGCTCCAACATCTTGAAATATGTGTTCACAAGTTCTGTGCACAAGGAAAATGCCTCTTGTTCCATTAGATGGTGCTAATAACTACAGCTTAAAAACATACTGTATGGCCACTATTTTTGAGCTTCACAAAAAACAACATTCCCATTTCAACTTCCAGAATTCTGGGGCATTCCATTTCAAGTGAAACTTAATTCCAGGATTTCAGAATTTTACTGTCCCCTATCAGACTCACCTTATTCTGGTGTATTAGTGCTGAAAACAAGTGGTAAACTGGTCAGGTTATGATCCTAATGGCAGAAAACACTCTTTCACACAAGTCTCATACAAACTATCTTAACCTTACACACTATCTCAAGCTACATATTGGAGCCTGAATCGAATATTTGCTTGCACACTTTTGTTATTTCCTTTATTTTCTGATCATAACTGAAGATTTTTGACGGATGATTTAAAGATTACATTGCCATCACTAACAATGGAAAAACTGTCTAGAGCTGTATATCTTTGGTAAATACAAGCATTCATTTGACATGATTTTGGAGGATACATTTTTCAGTTTCCTACGAAGAAACGTTCATGTATTTTGAACTAACTGTAGATAAATTTTGCTAAATCCCTAGAAATTTCATGCACAAATGTGAATTTCGTTATTTTCCATTTTTTGTGTGATCACAGATAAATAGTGACCCTAAAACTATACACAGTACCATCAACAGAGAATACATTATAGAACAACTAAAGACACTGCAGTTACCATTGATATGACAGGAAACTTACAAGTTGAACTCATTTGATAAAAATTTACATGAATGGCAAAAGGAAACAAGTATGCACAAAACACTGAATAGACCTATACTGTAAAGCATAAATGTCCAATATATCTTACTACTGTTCTATGTGCCCAGATGGAAAACTCATGTTGAGGTATTTGTACTCAAATCAAAGAAGCTTTTACAACTAACTCACCAGTATATCATTCAGTATGTTTTGAACCTTTTTCTCCAAAGCATTTGAAGCTGCTATATTCAGACTTGATGTTGTTAATGAGGGTTCCATTTTGAAGCTGCAAAGTTGCTGCTTCAATTGTTTGTTGATTCTTGGCTATGATAAAAATGATGAACATTAAGTTAAGTGTACTGTAGCAAACATGTGCAAAGTATCACAGTAAAATGTAATAAAATTTAAACTGACATCCCTTAAAACCCTATACCAGTCACTCCCTCAAGTTCTGCTTCCTGGCAGGGCCCCCTGCTGAACCTGAGATGGCTTACAGATCCAGATATAAAATACAGTAGTACGGATCAGTATTGCAGAAATGTTATACTAAACATGGATCAAGGGCTCAGGAAACATTCCCCCGAATCATGATGCAATTATACCACTGCAGTGGAGCACATACTGTATTTCTGCTTTTCATTTGAATGTCAAGCAATGTGTTGGCTTTTTTTCTTTCTTTTTTGCTTCATTATGTTCCAAGTAAAGTACCAAATTGGACATGTATGCCTTATTTCTATACATGAATGCAGTAAAACTGCAGTAAAAACTATGACATGACCGACCCCTCAGGTCTTTAAAAGACGTTTTAGTAAAAGCTATCCTCCCTAGCTGTACGCAGTAATAATGTATCCAAAATAATTTAATTTTCATCTTTCTCTTCCCAACCTGCTTTATATGCACCAGATTACCAAACAGCTACAGTACTACTGGACAACAATATAAGCAACAGAAATCAACATAAACATTACCAAAATACTAAGATCACTGACTGTCAATATAACTGGCCAATCAGGGTGCATGACATGCTCAAATGGGCTCCTGTGTGCACTAGACTGACAGGCGAGCACCTTGCATGTGGATGAATCAATTCTGAATTACTGTATAATACACAGATACATGCACCACATGCTGTATAGGCACCACAGTATATAAGTAAGATTAACCAGGTTCCTTTCATGGGAGTGTGAGTTGAGTGAAATTATCAATAAAAAATAACAAATAAATAAATGACTTAATATAGCGCCACCATCATAAGAAATATGTTCAGCAGCGCTTTACACAGAAAAAGCTTCACGAAAGAAGAAAGACTTGAAGTTTTAATTCAAACGATTCTAAATTGTGGGCATGCCTAATATCAGCTGGGAGTCTATTCCACAGTGATGGAGCCGCACCCAAGAAGGCACAGTCACCAGCGTTAGTCCTTGTTATGGGGGCCTGAAGTAGGTTGTCACCAGACGAACAAAGGGTATGGATGGGTTTGTAGAGAACCAGAAATCCAAGAGGCTTAGTGATTCCTTGCATATGGATATATTGTAACAAACATGGATCACCCACATGACAAGTATGAGATCCTCACAGTTATCCTACTTGAGATATCATGTTAATAAGGTCCAAATTTTGAAATCTTGTGACCCAAAATGACCTACATGTTTAAATATGAACAATCCACAGACCAAGTATGAGATCCCTCATAGTTATCCTCCTTTAAATATCATGTTCACTAGGTTTTGACCTTTTGTGACCTCAAATGACCACGACAAATAATAGCGATCATCTACTCAATATGAACAATCCACATGTGAGTGAGAGATCCCTCTAACTTATTCTTTTCTTGAGATATCGTGTTTACAAGGTTTTGACCCTTTGGCCTCTGGTGACCCCAAATGACCTTTGATCTCCACCAAAAACGATCAAGATCATCTACTCAATATGGGCAATACACAAGCTATGTATGAGATCCCTCAGAGTTACTCTTCTTGAGATATACAGTAGTGTTTACAATGTTTTGACCTATTAATCTCTGGTGACCCTAAATGACCTTTGACCTCCACCAAAAATAATAGGGATCATCAACTCAATATGACAATCCACATGCTGTGTATGACATCCCTCACTGTTACCCTTCTGGAGGTATCATGCTTACAAGGTTATGGCCTTTTGACCTCTGGTGACCCCAAACGACCTTTGACCTCCACCAAAAGTAATTGGGATGATCTACTCAGTATGAGTAATACACAAGATAAGTATGAGATCCCTCGCAGTTACTCTTCTTGAGATATACTGTATACAAGGTTTTGACCTTTTGACCTTTGGTAACCCCAAATGACCTTTGACTTCCACCAAAAACGATCAAGATCATCTACTCAATATGGGCAATACACAAGCCATGTATGAGATCCCTCACAGTTACTCTTCTTGAGATATACAGTAGTGTTTACAATGTTTTGACCTATTAATCTCTGGTGACCCCAAATGACCTTTGATCTCCACCAAAAATAATAGGGATCATCAACTCAATATGACAATCCACATGCTGTGTATGACATCCCTCACTGTTACCCTTCTGGAGGTATCATGCTTACAAGGTTATGGCCTTTTGACCTCTGGTGACCCCAAACGACCTTTGACCTCCACCAAAAATAATTGGGATGATCTACTCAGTATGGGTAATACACAAGATAAGTATGAGATCCCTCACAGTTACTCATCTTGAGATACGGTATACAAGGTTTTGACCTTTGGTGACCCCAAATGACCTTTGACCTCCATCAAAAATGACAGGAATGATCTGCTCAATATGGGCAATGGACATACCCAGTATGAGATCCTTCACAGTAACCCTTCTTGAGATATCATGTACAAAGTTTTGACCTTTTGACCACTGGTGACCCCAAAGGCCATTTGACCTCCACCAAAAATAATAGGATCATCTACTCAATAGGGTAATCCACATTCTATGTATGAGATCCTTAGTTTCCCTTCTTGAGATGTCGTGTTTACAAGGATTTAAGCTTTTGACCTCTGGTGACCCCAAATGACCTTTGACCTCCACCAAAAACAATAGGCATAATCTACTCAGTATGAGCAAACCACACGCTAAGTATGAGATCCCTCACAGTTATCCTTCTTGAGATATCATGTTTACAAGGTTTTGACCTCTGGTGACCCCAAATGACCTTTGACCTCCACCAAAAACAATAGAGATCATCAACTCAATATGGGGGGTTCACACCCTAAGTATGAGATACGTCATATTTATCCTTCTGGAGATATCATGTTTACAAGCAATTTCCAGGGTATTTACCATTCGACCTCTCGTGAACCCAAATGACCTTTGACCTCCACCAAAAATGATAGGGATCATCTACTCCATATGGGCAATCCACATGGTAAGTATATGAGATCCCTCACCATTACCCTTCTTGAGATATGGTGTTTACAAGATTTAAACCTTTTGACCTCTGGTGAACCCAAATGACCTTTGACCTCCACCAAGAATGATAGGGATCATCTACTCCATATGGGCAATCTACATACCAACTATGAGATCCCTCGGAGTTACCCTTTTTGAGATATCGTGTTTACAAGCAATAGCATCACATACACACACACAACATCACCATCGCATAGATTCCTTCAGCCTTCGGCAAGGAATCAATAACCAAGTCATTTATGTATTCAGGGGCTGGACCATCTAAAGCCTTATAAACAATTAAAACAATCTTGTATTTTACACGATAAGAAATACTGTAGGTAACCCCAGTGCAGATCCTTCAGTATGGGGGTTATATGATTGTATTTCAAGGCACCAGTAATTAACCTGGCCGCCATGTTCTGCACACATTGGAGGGAGGCTAATGAAGACTGAAGAATGCCGTAGAATAAAGAATTAAGTCCAGCCTAGAATTAACAAAGGCATGAACAAGTTTTTCAGTTTCAGCTCGGGTAAGTAGATAAACAATAGCCCTAATATTCTTTAAGTGAAAGTAGGACGTACTACAGGCAGTATTAATATGTTGATCCATGGTAAGGGTACTATCAAATATGACACTGATATTTCTTGCATATGGAGATGTTGGAACATTATCAATATCCAGAATCGAATGGGCAAGCATAAGTGAGAGGAAAGAATGACGACAATCTGCCACATAAAGTCAGTCCTCTGCTGATGGACTGAAAAGTAGAGGATATGGTTCATGAGGGGGTCTTGAGATTTCCTGTACAAAACCAGAAAGCCCAAAGGCTCAGTGATTTCTTGCCTAAGGGAAATGAAAGGCATCAATCTTTCACATGTTGGGCTATTGCATTTACAAGTAAATTTCTACCATTTTCACGACTTCACCTCCTCTGACCTCATGTAACCTTTGACCTCAATAGAAAACTAAAAATTTCTTCCTTTTAATATGATAAATTCACATACCATTTACGAAGTATAAGCCATTTCTATCTTGATTATGATATATTGTTTACAGGGGTTTAATTTTGTCCTCTGGTGACTGACCACATGTGACCTATGGCCTCACCAAAAACAATAGCATTCTTCCTCTTGATATGATAAATCTATATACCAACCAGACTGCAAAGATGCATTGAGGTTTCAATGGTTTTTGTTCTATTCCAAATGATACCATGGTGTTTCATTTCTTTCTGTCACTGGTCAAGTGCTATCTTAACGCATTGGAAAAATAGTGTTGTACAGTATTCATATTCGATCTAAGGAATTCTTTGAAATTTGCCTTTTGACCACTGGTGACCTCAAATGACCATCTTGGGAATTCTTGCTTTTTCACCTCTGGTAACCCTAGATGACGATCTTAGGAATTCTTGGAAAATTTTGCTTTTTGACTCTAGTGACCCCACATGACCTTTGACCCCCAACAACAACAACAACAACAACAACAACAACAACAACAACAGGGTTTTTCTTCTGACCATAAGGCATCCACATACCACATATGAAACTTGATGGTTTCGGCGGCCATCTCGTGTCGAGGTTCCGATCATGACCGCCTAGCTGCCGAAAACCGCCTAATCATGAAACTTGGAACCCTGTCCCCACATGGTCTGAACGTTAGACTTGAACTGTTATAACGCAGCAATTCCTGCATTTTTTTGACTTGTGGTAACCACTTAACACTGTCTGTCTTCCTAGCCGAGGTTTACCGTGCCCAATTTTATTGTGTATTTTTTAAATTGTACGTTTGGCCGTGTCAACGATCAGTTGCATTTTTGCCACCTGATGAAGGGTTTAAACCCGAAACGTCCTGGAATTTTGCACAAACTTTTAGCACTATTTACTACTTCATTTTTACCTACCTACTTGATAAGTGCTACGCAGTACTTTGACCTTACCACATATGAAATCTATCCAAGCTTCCTACCTCGAGATATCGTGTTAACAAGGTTTTCTGTTTGACCCCAGTGACCCCAGATGACCTTTGACCTCCACCAAAAACACTAGGGTTCTGCTTGTCGCCATAACGCATCCACATACTAAGTATGAAATCTATCCAAGCTTTCTACCATACAATATCTTGTGCACAAGGTTTTCATTATTTGACCTCTGGTGATCTCAAATGACCTTTGACCTCCACCAAAAATGATTTGGGTCTTTAACATTATATGGGGCACTACCTTGCCTTCATCTAAATTTCCCCTCTTGAGATATTGCATACACAATGTTTTCATTGTTTGACCTCTGGTGAACTCAAATGACCTTTGACCTCCACCAAAAACAATAAGGTTCTTCTACACCATATGGGGTTCCTACACACGAAGTTTGAGCTTCATACACTTTTCGTTTTTTTAGATATTGCATGCTAAAATATTGATACTTTGAAAAGGATTTGTGAGAATTTTGAGAATGACATGTGATAAAAAGTGATAAAATACTGTAGATCCATCATTCAGTCAGAAACACACCTCACCCTACCCTCACAGAAATCTTTAGCTTAAACGCCTTTGTGGCTCATTTTAAAATTTTCCGAAATCGAGCCCCCCATACCAGTGCCACTGTTCCTGGCAACTGCTCAAAAGTGTGTACACGACACCATTTCAGGCAGCAGAATTGTACTGTGGTAGGTAGTACCTTCAAGAACGTAGTCTAAGCTAAGCTAAGAGTGTTTGCAATTTTTCTACTGCCTTGTCCTGCATTTCCTTGTTTATTTGAATACACTAGAAAAGAAACAACGAACATATATGGCCATTTCGACCATAAAAGGTACAGTATCAACTACTGTACAGGTCTTCATTTATATAAAATCCAGGGGAGTACTGAATTACTCTCCTGGGATCATCAACACCCTGAAATTGCTCTCCTGGTCAAAACTGTTGCTAAAGCACAGATACCATTCTGCTCTCCTGGAGTCTTTCAGGACAGCAATTTGCTCTCCTCAACATTTGTAAAACTTTTGTTGCAGTAGTTAGCATTTATGACTGGAAAACTCCCAGTGTGTAGACTGTATGCAGGATATTCATATCTTTAAAAGGATAAAACATATATATTCAAAATCATTGCACCATCAACATTTGTTATTCTGATAAATTAGCAATATGCCTGCATAATTTCTTAGTAAAAAAAAAACGAAACAGAGTGTAGTTTTTGTTAAATGCGGTCATTCTGTTTGAAGAATGACAGAATACTCTTAGGAAGTTTAAGTTGCAGGGACTGCAGGGCTCAAAATAAGAATCAAATGGGGGCACAGCCAAATGGCTATCACTTTTTGTTAATGTTAGAGGACACTACAGCCAAAAATTAAACAGAAATGGGCACCCATAATCAATTTGATTCTCAAATTAGACTCATTTCATGTTGAAGTTTTATGTTTAAAAAACTGGCAAAAAATGAAAGATAAAATGACAGCCTAACACTTAATTAAAACCTACTAGAGTCCTACAGACCCTAATAGGTTTCTTTCACCCTCCTGGAAGCATCCTCCCCAACCACTTTGTTACAAGTTGAAATAACAAGAGCCCAATGGGCACTGTGGTTCCTTGCTGAATGTAATGAAACTGAGCCAACTACTGAATGAACCAGTATTTCTGTTGATTCACAAAATCTGCTCTGTAGACAATGCACATCTTGTGTTAACACATTCAAGCATAAATAAATTGTTCTTAAGAAATACAGCCTACAGGCACTTCAGGGGATATCAACACAGACAGTATACAGTTACAATTTGTTTTATTCAATTAAGCAATCACAATTCATGCATGCTCAATGGTATCTGATCCAAATGATCAGTAACTTGGTTCTCTTTATAAAACTAACAACCCAGAGTAGCATTTAATTAATCAATTCTAATTTCCAATTCCTGCAAGCTCACATGTCCTAATCTAAGGACAAATGTTGTCTGTCTAGTGAACTTTCACAACAGGCCTCTGCTTTGTGGGCAGAGAATCTTCTGCAATATTAAAAAGTAGTACTGGATGCACGTTTTCATAATGGCAGGATTATGGATTAAAATCATAATACTATAATTTCAATTAAAATTGAGATACTTGGCATCTCTGAAAGATGTCCCACATCTTTCAGTCAATGATACAGTTTTGTGCTTATATTTTTTGACTTTAGGAATTCTTGGGAATTTGCTTTTTGGCATCTGATGATTTCAACTCTGACATCCAACAAATCTCATATGGGTTTTCTGCTAGAATTAATGCAACACCTCAAAGCAAAAATCTATTCAAGCCTCCTACACTGAGATATAGAGTTGAAAAGGTTTGCAGAGTTTGACCTCCAGTGACCCCAGATGACCTTTGGTCTCCACCAAAATTTTTTCCCCACCATAAGGCATCCACTAAGTATGAAATTTATCCAAGCTTCCTACCTTGAGATATTGTGCTAACAACAAGGTTATCAGTTTTTGACCCTTGGTGACCCCAGATGACCTTTGACCTCCACCCAAAACTGTATGGCACAGCTTCTCACTATGGTGGACCTATATACCAAGTATGAAATCTATCCAAGATTTTTTCCTTGAGATATTGCGTTAACAAGGTTTTCAGTATTTGACTCTCAGTGACCCCAAATGACCTTTGACCTCCACCAAAAATGACAGGATTCATCTTCTCACCACAAGTCATCCACATACCAAGTATGAAATCTATCCAAGCTTCCTACCTTGAGATATTGTTTTAACAACAAGTTTTCAGTGTTTGACTGCTGGTGACCACAGATGACCTTTGACCTCCACCAAAAGCTACAGCATTCATCTTCTCTCCATAATGCATCTACATACCAAGTATGAAATTTATCCAAGCTTCCTACCTTGAGATATCGTGCAAACAAGGTTTTCGGTCTTTGACCCCTGGTGACCCCACATGACCTTTGAACTCCACCAAAAACAATAGGGCACACCTTCTCACTATGACAGATCCATATACCAAGTTTCAGTTTAGTCCAACTTTCCCTTGTTGAGTTACAGCGTACCGAAGCAAGTGTCACACACACACACACGCACACACACACATACACACACACACACGCCAAGCTGACTACATAGGTTCCTTTTGCTAACGCAAGGAACCAAAAATCTGCTAATGTACAGTATAGCAGATGCTCAACAAGTCTTCCAATGGAGAGCATGCTCTTCACCCTGAGCGAAGCAAATTTCATTCACATAGCTACAGAGAAAGTGGCTTAATCCATCACCCTCGAAGCTACTAAAGCAAATCTAATGTAATGGGAAAGTGTTTACATATTTCCCGTTTCCCTCACACACAATCTCTGTCATGTAGTCTAATAATCGATCCAAACCCAACAGTCACAGGTATCTCATTTTTTTTAAGAGCCCCAAGAAAATTTCAATAGTGGCAGTTTTTGCGAGACACCCAAACGTATTACCACAATATTGCTAGGTGTGAGTTGGTACAAAAAGATGTTTATAAGGACAGGTACAGTAAGTGTACCAAAGTGACCACTTGATAACCATGTACATTTTATTCCCCAATACCCCTAATGAAGCAGTTACACTAAAAGTTATCACAATGATATCAGTGTTTTGCGTGAAACTCAGTCAACCACCCATTATCAGTTAGCGTTACAGTATATGACAAGGACAGAATCCTGTACATTGTGGCGTGGTCAATGGTCAGTTGTTGTGAGTACTTGGCATTCTAGGAGTGCCCAGGTTTCCCTCAGGCTGGTATTATGTGGGGTGGTGGCTTATTATACATGTTCTATTTTATTTTTGGATGCACTGTAGTCTTCAATTTTGCACAAAATGATTATGGGCTTTCCCTTTGTAATGAGTATTCTAGCTTTATTAATAATGTTGTCATGAGGTGTGAGTTCCCAGGTTTTGCTAACCTCCATATGGTTCCTTTTATTACATTAAGTACATCCCTAGCTTAACTAGCACATTACTTAACCATAATCAAGTTAAGTTTGGCTCATTACCGCCCTCGAGTACCAAGTCTCTTAAACTTACTGTCTCCTATTTGTCTATCCTGGTTATCATACTTTCTGTGGACCTGCATCCTAATCCAGGCCCATACACACCCAAGTTTCTGTGTGTCTTGTGTGGCAAAGCCACCAAATGGGGCCAACAGGCTGTTTGTTGCGACCAGTGTCAAGGCTGGTACCATGTTAACTGCATGAACATGAACTCTGCTGTTTACCAGGGCTTAGCAGCCAACAGTAATGTATCTTGGACATGCTGCCAGTATGGTATCCCTAACTTCACAAGTTCACTCTTTAGTAACTCTGACACCTTCTTGTCCAATAGTTTTGCCTGCCTTTCCCCTGATGCTCATACTGTAGTATAACCAGCAAACCCCCAAGTTTACCTTTGCTGTCGTCCTCCCCAACCACCAACACATCTCAATGTAGACTCAATTTTAAACCAGTATGGAATAGTTAAAAAATCCATGTTATAAATTTCCAAGGCACTGGCATGCATTGGCAATAAGGTTGCTGACTTGAATGTCTGTATTGATGAAAATAACCCTGATGTAATAATCGGCACTGAAACTCATGTGAATAGTTCTGTTGCTAGCAATGAACTGTTTCCAAGCAATTACAGTACACTGTTTTTAGAAAGATAGAACTTACGGTCAGTCAAACGGAGGCATCCTGGTTGCTACCAAGAATGACCTCCTTGCTACTCACAGAGCTGACCTTGATTCCAATTGTGAGGTAGTCTGGATTTCTCTTGAAATCCAGGGTGCTAAGCAAATCCTGATTGGATCCTTTCACCGCTCACACAAATATGGCAACTCAGTTGACTACCTTGATCAACTCCGTTCTTCCTAGAGAAATGCCAGCAGGAATAAAAACAGTCAGATTTATCTTGCCGGTGACTTTAATTTTGATGTTGATTGGATTAATCAGTCGGTCTGTCCTGGTTCACATTGCCTCGCCTTATCTAACTGTATGCTCGACATTTGTAATGAATTTGACCTTGATCAAATTGTAAATGAGCCTACTAGAGTCGATAATATCTTGGACATATTCTTGACAACTAATCCTGCTCTAGTGGAAAGGTCCGCCCTGATTCCTGGCATATCTGACCATAACGGTATTCCTATGTTCATGATTAGCACTAGACCCAAAGTAATTAAGCAAAAGCCTAGGAAAGTTTATAGCTTTCATAAAGCTGATGTTAATTCCACTAAAACTGAGCTTCAAAACTTCAGTATGAACCTGGTTAAACACCATACCCAACAGTACGGTACTATGCACTTGAGAACAAACTCAAAGAGGTCATGGATAGATATGTTCCATCTCGTGTTATCAGTAAGAAAAACCAAACCCCCTGGATTGATAACAGTATTAAACGCTTACTGAACAAAAAGCAAAGAGCTTACAACAGGTGGCGCAAAACGAGAGTTCCGTCCTCTTTTGATAATTTCAAATCTCTGTGGAAACTAACCCATAAAACAACAAGGTTAGCCTATAGAAATTAGGTCAATACAGTTTGCAATGACTCGCCTAAACGTTTCTGTTGGTATCCCTTCTTTGAGAACTGATGGGACACTGGTTTCAGAAAACACTCAGAAAGCTAACATCTTAAATGAGCAATTCACGAAGGTCAGTTTACCATCTATCGAAACTAGCTCCATTCCCACAATGCCTAATATTAATATATCTATTGATGGCGTAGTCAAGCTACTGAAAGAGTTGAACCCACATAAAGCCTCTAGTCCTGATGGTATACCTGCCCATATTCTGAAAATGGCTGCTGAAGAGGTGGCCCCTGCTTTCAGTCTCATCTTCCAAACATCTCTAGACACTGGTACTCTACCATCCTGTTGGCTGTACGCCAACGGCAGTCCGATCTTTAAAAAAGGTGACCGCTCTCTCGCTTCTAATTATAGGCCAGTCTCTCTTACCTCAGTCTGCTGCAAAATCCTCGAGCACATTATACATTCATGTCATGCAGCACTTCCACATATCACGAATAAGCAACATGGTTTTGGGTAATGACATTCCAAAAATCCCAGTTGATCTTAACTACGAACGACCAAGCGCAGTCTTTGGATTGTAGATCTCAGACCGACATGATTATCATGGATTTTCCCGAAACCGCCTACTGTGTAAATTACAGAATTATGGCATCAAAGGCTGTACTCTTGATTGGATTGCTTATTCCTTAAGTTTTGGAAAAGGAGGGTTGTAGTTGGTGGTGATTTTTCTGATTGGACTGATGTTCTCTCTCTGGTGTCCCCCAGGGCACAGTCTTGGGTCCCCTGTTATTTCTCGTTTACATTAACGATTTGCCCAATAACATCACTTCTGAAGTGAGACTTTTTGCTGACGATTGTGAAAATTTACAGACAAATAAGGAACACCTTAGACCAGGTTCAGCTCCAAAATGACCTACACACCCTCTTTAAATGGCAGAGTAATTGGCAAATGCATTTCAACACCAAGAAATGCTTCTCTATGAGGATCACTCACTCGAGGAATCCTTTATTTTTGGAATACTCTCTAGGTAATGAAATCTTGGAGTCTACTACTGCCATACCTACAGTAACTTGGAGTGGACACTCTAACACTCTTTCCTAGAACCAGCTCATACATAGTATTACTTTGTCTGCTAAATAGGTCCCTAGATTTTATTAGAAGAAATCTGTACTCCTGCCTTAAGAGTATTAAAGGCAATGCCTACCTCACCAGCATTCGGCCACTATTAGAGTATTCCTCTTCGGTTTGGGATCCCTACACTACCTCCCTAGCTAGTAAAATCAAGCAAATTCAATGTAGGGTGGCTAGGTTTGTCTGTTATGACTCCTCCCACAGTAGTGTAACAGAAATGTTGAGGGATCTAGGGTGGGATAGTCTTAAAGACAGAAGAACAATTAACAGGCTTGTTGCTCTTTTCAAAGCTAGATTGGGCCTCCTTGCTTTGCCAATTGCCAGTCTCTCACAACTGGTCCAGCAGCCTTCTAGGCACCAACACTCGAACAGTTTTTATATTATACATGCGTATAAGGACTGCTTCAAATATAGCTTTTTCCCTTGCACCGTCAGAGACTGGAACCTTCTCCCCCAGGACATTACAGATCTCAAGGACCCCAGGCAATTCAAGATCTCCGCCTCGAGGTTCCAAAGACAGGAGGACTAACTCATCTTGCTCACCCCTCACCCTGCATGTTTGACTCCACCTACCGTAGGAGTGTTGTGCAGTACCTATCCAGATCCAGATTAAGGGTGAGGGTTAATTTTTAAGCGGCACCGCAGCCATCGGCAAGGGCATGATAGCTACCTGTATTGCCATTGGTGCCATCGATTATTTTGAGCTCTGGGACTGTCTGAGTTTCTTTTATTTTTCTTTTTTTTTTGAGGAGCGCAGTGTCATTGCTCTCCTACAGGAATTAAGGAGTTTGCGCACCATCAGTACAGTATTTTAGGAGCGTAATGCATTGCTCTCACTGAGCTAATTTAAGGAGCACAAAGGAGCGCGATCGTGCCGGCGCTCCTTATAAATGAAGCCCTGAACTAACAATTTTCTGCATAAGAAAGCCAAGACATTCCAGATGGTTCCATGTAGGATTGTAGGTTGCCACTTTTTAATCAGGTGAGCCAGCCTCCGTATGGTAATTGGTTGAGAAAGTCTGATTTCAATATCAATGACATTAAGGTTGGCAATGGGCATGTGAGCTATATGGACTGTGGCAATGTGTATGTATGCCCTTGCACTTTCAACTTATTCTTGAGATCTTTCTCAATTTGAAAACTTCGCTTTGTAGTTCATTACTCTTAGCCAATCACAGCGCACGTTACATACCATGATAGCAGATAGTGAAAATATGCCTCAATCTGCATGACAAACTTTCGTTCTTTTGCTTCGCTTTACCTCCTATTACGTGTTTCTGGCTAAGAGAAATGAACCAGTCTTAGTACCTTAGTACCTTTGTAAGTGTCAGGCATTACTCTTAGCCCATTGGAGCTCTGTGGTACCTCCCATGCTGCTAGAAAGTATGATGGTGGTTGCATGAGTCAGTCAATTAAGGAAATTTTCACTAAAAACATACACGTAAGGTAGTAATATGTAATTTAAACTTATCCATTATTCTCATGAACGTTTTCACTAATAACCCTGAAAGTTAGAGTGAAGTTTGTTGGCAAACTTTCAAGAGACTAACAGACTAACACTAGTTAGTGATCTGTGATCTGTTAGTCATCTGTTTTCGGGACTTGTAGGGATTCTGATAATTTTTCTTTAGTTAGTGATGTTGTCTTCTCTGAAGAGTTGGTTTGTAATAAGTTGAAGAGTTTAAAAGCTACTCAGGCTCCTGAGCCTGATGGGATCCACCCTGCCATTCTCCATGAATGCTCCGAGATTTTGTCAGTTCCTCTTTGCATTATTTTTCAGAAGTTTCTGGATTCAAACTTTGTACCTGCTGACTGGCAGATTGCTAATGTTACTCCAATTTTCAAAAAGGGGGATCAGAGCTTGCCTTGCAATTATAGGCCGGTCAGTTTAACCAGTGTTGTGTGCAAAGTTATGGAATCTGTAATCAAGGATTGTTTGCTTAATTATCTTTTAGATAATGGGTTACTTAATGGTTTTTTACCAAGTAGATGTTGTATTACTAATTTGCTAAGCTTTCTTGAGGACTTTACCTTATCTCTTGATTGTGGTCACAGTGTTGATGTCATTTACCTTGATTTTCAAAAAGCCTTTGATAAAGTTCCATTAGGTAGACTTATGGTTAAACTGCATAGGTTAGGCATCAAGGGCAGTTGTGCTGACTGGATAAATTCATGGCTCAATGGTAGATCTCAGAGAGTTGTTGTTAATGGTAATTTCTCTTCTTGGAAAGAAGTTACAAGTGGAGTTCCACAGGGTTCTGTTCTTGGCCCACTGCTTTTCTTAATTTTCATCAATGATATTGATAGCTCTCTCACATCTAGTATAAGTAAGTTTGCTGATGATACTAAGCTCTATAGGAAGGTTAGTGATAAAGATGATGCCTCATCACTTCAAAAAGACTTGGATAGGTTATTTTCATGGTCTCAGACTTGGCAAATGTCTTTTAATGCAGATAAGTGCAAAGTCCTTCACTTTGGTCCTAAAAATTTCAGCTATGATTATAACATGAATGGTAGTATTCTGAGTGATGTGACTTTTGAGAAGGATCTGGGTGTAGTTATTAGAGGTGATTTAAAGCCATCTAGACAGTGTGCAGCTGACTGCTGCTAGGGCTAATAGGGTGCTTGGATTGATCAAGAGGAATTTCAGTAGCTTTAGTAAAGAAATTGTACTAAATCTGTATAAGCAGTTGGTAAGACTCCACCTTGACTATGCAGCCCAGGCTTAGAGTCCCTTCTATGAAAAGGACAAGCTTCTTTTAGAGCAAGTTCTGAGGAGAGCCACTCGCCTTATACCCGAGGTGAGACACCTACCTTATCATGTTAGACTTAAGCATCTTGGGCCTACCACCCTGGAGTTGAGGAAGATTAGGGGGGACATGCTTCAGGTGTACAAATTTCTCTCTGAAAGGAATCCTTTGTCATCTTGCAATTATTTAAAGGTTCAATGTGATTCTCGGGTAAGAAGCTAGTTAAGTATTTTGCAAGGCTCGACATTAGGAAGTTCAGCTTTTCTCATAGAGTTGTTAACGAGTGGAATAGTCTGCCTGAATGGGTAGTTAACTCCACATCTGTGCACTGCTTTAAGGTTAACATTGACAAGTTCTTCCATAAGTGTGGTAGAATCTAATTGTGCTGGGCTCGTTTGATGTTGGTTGGTTCTTTGTTTTCAGTTAAGGTTGTATGGACTTCAGGGCATCTTATGGGGCCTTAGCCCACCTTTGCCCTTTAACCTGTTATGTTATGTTAATTCCCACCACGAGTTTCAAATGCTTTAGGTTCAAAAACGGTACCTTGAGTCAGTCACCCAAACATTATGAAAGCCCATAACAGTGATATCAAGATATATTCGGTGAATGATATCACCATTATAAAAACAAATCATAAGATGGAAGGAGAGACTGTTCGCAGTGATTTGGAGAATTTTTTAAAACTTGATTGTACGTGTTTCTATGGCATTGTACGTTATTATACTTGTTTATACGTATAGAATGGTGTAGTTGTACGTAAGTGGTACTGTAACTTAACTAACATACAGCCTTAATATACAGTATATAGGCCTTCTTCTTTTTCCTGAATACGGTGACCATCCAAAGGGACATTTCTTCACTATGCATACGTCGAGAGGTGCCTAAGTAGGGCTGTGAACGTTGAGCAAAATTACTAAACGTTTAATCACAAAATTTGTGATCGTTTAGCGATTAATCGCAAGTACCTATGATCAACATAGAGACTTTAAAGGTGCCCTTGAATATGATGAATATGTAAAATGCATTAGTGACGTCCAGCGGACATAGTTTCCATGAACCTCAAATGCAGATCCTCATAGAAGCTCAACTTTGATGTTGTATGTTAACGTGTGTGTCATCTGAATAATTATGTATTTCACTTTTTCAAAAAGAGTTAAACTGAACACTCATCTAATTTTCTGTAATGACTGCAGATTGTTTTTTATTTCGTACGGAAAAATGGGTTTTGCGATTAATCGCTGATAGCTTTGTACTAAACGTTTATTACACATGCGATCGTTTAGCGATTAATCGCTAAACGGTCACAGCCCTATGCCTAAGCCCTAATGCTTTCTGCAACAAACTGAGCGGGGTCTTTATGATGCATGGAATTTTTGACTAAAAAGGCAGGGAGACTATTCCAATCCTTGGCTGTATTAGGCAGAAAACTATTTGTAGCAGTTTGTCCTAGTATAAAGATTGCAAAAGTGTAGGTTATGCATCCAGCGAGTTTTGAGAGTGGGATGCCGAAGTCTATCAACAGGGATCTGAGCCTTACCAAAACATGCTAAGGCCTAGTGAAAAGAATCAGTCTATTTTGCCTATGACATTCCGATAACGAAGGGAGGTTGAGATCTTTCCGTATTGAACTTAGAAGTCATTGACGCAGGCTCTTGTGAAAAGGTCAAACTGATAAAACAAGCCGATCTCCTTTGAATCCAGATTGCATAGTTTGTAAATTGCGCGCGGAATGTAATCGTAAAGTTCGAAATTGCGCGCCAATGCCGCTACAAACTGAATACACACAATACATTTAACTACATGTGTACGTATATACATATACGCATATGTATACTATATTTATGTATACTACATACTCTATGTACGTGTACTTACGTACGCTACACTTATACATATCATACTACTGCCAAAATTTATGTACATTTTTCCTATTTGGCAGGAAATAATCATAGTTTGTGTGGTACTCAGTGGGAATTAAGTGGAGGCACATTACAACAAAAAATTGCATGGCTGCCGTGTATGTATTGGATAAGGCTAGTTTGCATTGCACAGTACGCCGACAGACCCTGTGTGCATTTAGTGCACTATACGCCGAAGATCTTCAGCGTGGCCATACGATTTCGGTCGGCATGGCGGCTTAGAAACTAGCCTTTGTCGGCATGCAAAATGCAGTAAGTTGATGATTGCCTACGTAGTTAGCGTACTCCCCAGCGTAGCAGCGGGCAAACGGTACTCCCGGCATACCGGCGGGCCGATTCAGTCAACTCCTGCTAGTATGTTTACGCACAATACTGTGCTATATATTAGAGCTGTGCATTTCCGGTTAATTCACTATCCGTTTAACCGTTTTTATTACACTTAAAATGGCGCCTGTAGTGATGATCGTCGAAGTAGCGTGCAAGTTAAAACGTTTGCATTATTTGCGATGTTTTGGCAAGCAGTCCGTATGCATGGGCGAATCACGCATTTATTCAAACTTATCACAAACATGCATACTTTTTGTTATGCTAAGTACTGATTACCGTTTTCGAGATTTTTGCGGTCTAACATAGCACCGTAAGATGAAAAGCCTATGGATATCACTGGCATTATCGCAGTTCAAGACACACTTCTCCGGCTACAACGATACAGTATCACACACGCCTAGAGCAGTGTCGAGTACAAATGTACCACATACAGTGTACTATAGTCTGCCTTGTGACCTTGCTGCAATTCATACGTAATATGCGTGTGTCTGCTAAGAATTCCAGCACCGTTATGTTGTAATGGTGTGATAATTTTTACCCATATGTATTACTGCATGCTCCGTAAAAAATTGTAACGTTGAATTTTAACTTGCCTTACATCACATGCCTTTTTACCTAATACCTACTAAAAATACCAGTTTCTTCGTAATTATGAACGGCGAAACTTTTTGGTAACGGTTGCTACCCTCATACTTAATGTTATAACGGGACTCGGGCATAGTTGTCTCGTACGCAATACTGTACTGTACAATGTACGTACGGTATGTCATGAACGATCGTTCATGCAACGTGCGAAACAGCGAAGCACATGGCTGGCCGGCCGGCCCGGTTCGTTCAGCAAGCTCAATCAGCTCTGCTAATTACAAATACTGTATTGCACAATACAGTGCGCTGGTTCGTTCAGCAAGTCCAACGAACTATGCTAATTATGTTCGAAAATAATATGATTATTCATGAAGTTCACCATTGGAATGCTCCATATTTTATAATTTGGGGTTAATAAATGAAATGGCCGAAAGAATTTCACTCATCTTTGCGAATTTTGGGGATTGAAACTTTTCCAGGAATTATACTAACGTTGAAAAAATTATAAAAAATGTTTAATGGTCTTTTGTTTAAATTATTATTAAGTCAGCTTAAACGGGGAGGATAATGTAGTTACAAATATTTTAGTTGCACCTACAAGGCTTGCAAGCCAGGGTTGCAAAATTAAGCCCAGATCTACTGAGCTTGGTCCCTTTTTTGTGCAGATTGCATATGTTTTGAGACTGATAAACTGTAAACACGTAACCTTGGAAGTTACGCCCGGGAAAATTCCCGAAGTGCATTTATCTTGAACGACATTAAGCATATATTTTTCTGCCGTCTAGAGGTAACTTTTTTAGTCTTATCTATCAAGTTTACAGTGCTCCACACTTTAAAAGGTATGGTGGATTGTTGAAGCATGTACTGAATAGTTTAATCCCTGCACCTTTGATAATTTTAATCCTTTTAAAACGTTGCGTGAAAGAGTTTATTGTCACATTATTTCGGCAAACCACTCCCAGATCATGGGGCGAACGGATCGATATACCAGTCAAAGCAACGCAACGCAGACTGTACAACTGACATTATAAAGGTCTTTTTTAAACCTTTTGTAATTTTTCATCCAAAGTTTACCCATTGTTACGTGGTTTTGGGCAAGCAACTTCTGCGGTTTACTGCATAAACGAGTTTAGGTATAATGGTGAACTGCGGCGACAGATTTATTAGGATGCAAAAACGGTTAAACGAAACAACATTTGGCAGTCGTTTAACCGACTGATTGGTCGGTTAACCATTTAACCGTCGCAGCCCTACTATATATACCTGCTGCAGCCTACTTGTATTGCCAGTGAATGGTGTATGCATTACATACATGTATACATACGTACGTACAATCGCTTATGGATTGCCTCTGACTTAGCTATAATGTGTGTATACTATATACCTGTATGTGCATTGCCAATGTATGGTGACTGTGTACGTATCACGTACATGTATACTGCACGTATGTACGCATGCCTATGGATTGCTATGTACATGCATTGTATGTGCACAGTACAGAAAATCCCGGCGCACATCCCAGCGTACGGTCACGAAAACCTCAGCGTACCTTCGGTGTAGGCTTTACATGGAATGTACCCTGGAGACAGACCGAGGTACTGTAGCCGTTTTGCCACCGCTATGCGGAGATGGAGTCTTGCTCTGCGCGCCGCACACCAAGCCAAATTATTGCGAGCCAAATTCGTGGTAAAATCAGTATGTAAATTGAAAATGCGCGCGGAACTTCTTCCGCGCGACTGACAAATTATGCAGTCTGGCTTTGAATACTCTCCAGCTTATCCTGTAGTCTAGGTAAATCTGGCGTGGATCCCATACACTGCTGGCATATTCCAAAACAGGCCAGAGGAGGCCTTTATAAGCAGTGAGCTTATCGCTAGGGCAAAAAGGGCCTGGCCTATGCTATGTTTACCAGTAAGGTTTGAGTTAGGACTGCTTGTGTGCGGTGAGAGCTAGGCTATCTGCTACTGCTAAGATTTAAGGCATAGAGTAGGATATAGGCCTAGGAACCTAGGCCCTATATCCTACTCTATCATGGTTTAAGGTTACAAACTTACATTCAGGCCTTAAGTGTGACCTAGCCTAGTCCGCAGTCTGCTGACCTAGTATTTGGGAAGCTTTGGGGCTTCCAATACTAGGTCAGCAATATACCCATTGTCAAAACTGGGCTACCGCACCTTCAAAAATTTTGAATGGTCTCGATCTTTCTCAAATTCACATATACTCCTACATTATCGACCTCTACGGGGCCTTATATGTTTAAGACCCTTCATTCCAGTGATGGAAATAAGAATTTCATCTTGCGTAGCAATACTGCTACGCATTTTCAGAATTGCGTAGCAATTTACCTCAGATTGTATAGCACTTTTGTGGAGGGTCCCCATTCGCCTCTTCCTGCCCTTTGTTAACTTTTTTTTACTGCAACAGGCATTCCCTGCATCATGATCACCAGTGCTTTGCATTCAAGGGTGAAAGCATAGACAATTATTAGTATTATATCAGTTAATGATTCATAAGAGTTTTAAATCCAAAAGGCCAAGGACCCACTTCATTTTCAAAAGACCCAAGAAAATTTAAAGGGCTTCATTTTTGTCAAAACATTCTGACCACCCTCAGTGATGCAAATTACTACCAATGCTACATCACTATATAACACCTTCGGAACAAAGAGTACTTTTACTTAAGGAAAAGATCCCAAGTGACCCCTAGATGACCTTTGACTCCAGTCACTGACCATCATTGATAACCCCTTTAATGTCCATTCATCACTGAGTCCAGTTTATGCCTTCAGATTTGCCCAAGTATTTGTTGTGGGGGAAGTCATATTTTTCCACTTTCTTGTAACAGTGTTATATATGGCCAATATATACCCAAAAACTGTTAAAATAAAGTAAGAAATGTAGGCAAACAATGATGTCATCCTATCCATAAATAACACTTTTCATGCATTGCACAATGTTAGAGAACAAATACAACATTTATAACCACTTTGCAACAACAATTATTGAACGATTTTAATGGGCCCTCCAGCTCTGGGAGCTTGCATTAACTTGTGCACAGATGCACATGCTGTAGGTTAGGCTCGATGTATAACACGTTAGGCAATGGAAAACGTTATAAGCCTTTCTGTAGAAAATTGCCCCGTAGAGAAAAATACTTAAGCTGAAACTTGCGAAAATATTTCAGATTCTCATTTGTGAGTGTGTTGCACATGTCACTGACATAATTTGGATATTCTTGACCATTTTGGGTATTTTGGATGCTTGAATTTGGACGATCAGTTTGCTCAATTGAGACATACTGTCTACAGTATACACTGAGTGAAGAAAGCTGGAGCAGGTCTGTGCAATCGTACTATGACTTATGGGACTAAGATCTTAGCTCTTTATGTAACATAACATAACATAACAGGTTAAAGGGCAAAGGAGGGCTAAGGCCCCATTAGATGCCCTGAAGTCCAAACAACCATAACTGAAAACAAAGAACCAACCAATACCAAACAAGCCCAGCACAATTAGATTCTACCGCACTTATGGAAGAACTTGTCAATGTTAACCTTAAAGCAGTGCACAGATGTGGAGTTAACTACCCACTCAGGCTGACTATTCCACTCGTTAACAACTCTATGAGAAAAGCTGAACTTCCTAATGTCGAGCCTTGCAAAATTCTTAACCAGCTTCTTACAATGGCCTCGAACCCGAGAATTACATTGAACCTTTAAATAATTGCAAGAGGACAAAGGATTCCTTTCAAAGAGAAATTTGTACACCTGAAGCATGTCCCCCCTAATCCTTCTCAACTCCAGGGTGGTAAGCCCAAGATGCTTAAGTCTAACATGATAAGGTAGGTGTCTCACCTCGGGTATAAGGCGAGTGGCTCTCCTCTGAACTTGCTCTAAAAGAAGCTTGTCCTTTTCACAGAAGGGACTCCAAGCCTGGGCTGCATAGTCGAGGTGGGGTCTTACCAACTGCTTATACAGATTTAGTACAATTTCTTTACTAAAACTACTGAAATTCCTCTTGATCAATCCAAGCACCCTATTAGCCCTAGCAGCAGCAGCTGCACACTGTCTAGATGGCTTTAAATCACCTGTAATAACTACACCCAGATCCTTCTCAAAAGTCACATCACTCAGAATACTACCATTCATGTTATAATCATAGCTGAAATTTTTTGGACCAAAGTGAAGGACTTTGCACTTATCTGCATTAAAAGACATTTGCCAAGTCTGAGACCATGAAAATAACCTATCCAAGTCTTTTTGCAGTAATGAGGCATCATCCTTATCACTAACCTTCCTATAGAGCTTAGTATCATCAGCGAACTTACTAATACTAGATGTGAGAGAGCTATCAATATCATTGATGAAAATTAAGAAAAGAAGCGGGCCAAGAACAGAACCCTGTGGAACTCCACTTGTAACTCGTGAGGACAATTGTCTGGATTTGGTACTAAGCACTGACGAAAACATGGTTAGAAATGTAGCTAGTGGTGGTAAGATAGGATCTAGTGACCATGACCTCATAAGTTTTGAGTTACTTTGTTTCAGCAAACTTCAAGGTAGTGACAAAACTGTTTTAGATTTCAGCAAGGCTAACTTTAATCATGCTAAAGAGCTTCTTACCATAGATTGGGTTGCACGTTTGTCTCACTTAGGTCCTACTGAAGCATGGAGTGTCTTTCGAAATATAGTTACTGACACTACAAAGTTGTGTATCCCACTCAAGAAAGCTGTGGTTAAAAATAGGCCAATCTGGATGTCTAGAGAGGTACTTAGAGCAGCCAGGAAGAAGCGTAAGTGCTGGCGTCGATATAGGGTCAGTAAGAATTCTGATGACTTTGCAGTCTACAAGAAGCAGGAACTCTTAGTTAAAAATTTGGTTATTGACACTAAAGCTAAGTTTGAAAAGCAATTGGCCAAGGAGGTTAAGGTAAATCCAAAATCTTTTCATGCCTATGTCAGGTCTAAGCAGAAGGTTAAGGAGGGTGTTGGGCCTCTCCAAGGTAATGAAGGCACACTAGTTACTGATCATCAGGATATGGCTAATTTGTTAAATGATTATTTCGCATCTGTTTTTAGCAAGGAATCATCTGTTTTCGGGACTTGTAGGGATTCTGATAATTTTTCTTTAGTTAGTGATGTTGTCTTCTCTGAAGAGTTGGTTTGTAATAAGTTGAAGAGTTTAAAAGCTACTCAGGCCCCTGAGCCTGATGGGATCCACCCTGCCATTCTCCATGAATGCTCCGAGATTTTGTCAGTTCCTCTTTGCATTATTTTTCAGAAGTTTCTGGATTCAAACTTTGTACCTGCTGACTGGCGGATTGCTAATGTTACTCCAATTTTCAAAAAGGGGGATCGGAGCTTGCCTTGCAATTATAGGCCAGTCAGTTTAACCAGTGTTGTGTGCAAAGTTATGGAATCTGTAATCAAGGATTGTTTGCTTAAATATCTTTTAGATAATGGGTTACTCAATCTGTCACAGCATGGTTTTTTACCGAGTAGATCTTGTGTTACTAATTTACTGAGCTTTCTTGAAGATGTTTCCTTATCTCTTGACTGTGGTCACAGTGTTGATGTCATTTACCTTGATTTTTCAAAAGCCTTTGATAAAGTTCCATTAGGTAGACTTATGGTTAAACTGCATAGGTTAGGCATCAAGGGCAGTTGTGCTGACTGGATAAATTCATGGCTCAATGGTAGATCTCAGAGAGTTGTTGTTAATGGTATGTTTGGGATTTGTCACAATTTTGAGCACATATTTACTGATTCCAAGTTGACACTGCTAGAATATTAATGGTTTACATAATAATAGGTTAATGTATTTGGTCAAGGTTCTGAGGGGTACAGTACGCTACAGAAATTTGTTACTTCAGACACATCGACGTTGGTGCATACTTTACCTGCATGTACTGAATTACTGCACATGCACATGAAAGACACACACACCACATGCTGCACTAGACAATATCTGACATATGGTACTGTACAACACATGTACCGTGCTCTTCATTTGAGATTTGTTTTACATCCGACTTACATGCTGCTATGTTCGTCAGATACGTAGGGGAAATTTCTCTGTTTTTTGCGATAAATGAAAAACATGGGAACGGATTGAAGACTTTCAAATCACGTTTTTTTTTATAAACAGCATTCTTGTGATGATTAAGGAGGGACTCATAGCCACAGCCACATCTGAAAATGCATCGCAAAAAATGCTACACATACTGAAAACTGCATCGCACGGAGGTGCACTTTGCATCGCAAATTGCGATGCGATACGGCTTATTTCCATCACTGCATTCTAAGATTATTTGCACTTAGTGTCCAAAAAAGACTAAAAATTTTGATTTACACAAACGATCCTGTTTTGTTTTTTTAACATTCTATGAAACTGCCAAATCGTGTAACTAGGACGTTCACACTATTGTATGCTAAATAGCACGCACTGCTGTTTAATTGTGACATAGTCCATAGCTATAGCCTAGTTACGTTCATACACGCGCATACGCGTATATAGCAACAATCACTGCAGCAACGCACGCAGACGATATTACTCTCACAGTAATATGCGGTCAAAAGTTTGTGTTGCAATAGCCTAGGCCTAGTTCAGGGAACAAAGTGTACGTCAGAACTAGGCCTAGGTACCCTAGGCTGGACCTAGCCTAGTCCGCAGTCTGCTGACCTAGTATTTGGGAAGCTTTGGGGCTTCCAATACTAGGTCAGCAATATACCCATTGTCAAAATTGGGCTACCGCACCTTCAAAAATTTTGAATGGTCTTGAACATTCTCAAATTCACGTATACTCCTACATATTTGACCCCTACGGGTCCTTTATATGTTTAAGACCCTTCATTCTAAGATTATTTGCACTTAAGTGTCCAAAAAAGACCAATAATTTTGATTTACACAAACGATCCTGTTTTGTTTTTTAAACATTCTATGAAACTGCTAAATCGTGTAACTAGGACGTTCACACTATTGTATGCTAAATAGCACGCACTGCTGTTTAATTGTGACATAGTACATACTAGCTATAGTTACGTTCATACACGGGCATACGCGTATATAGCAACAATCACTGCAGCAACGCACGCAGACGATATTACTCTCACAGTAATATGCGGCCAAAAGTTTGTGTTGCAATAGCCTAGGCCTAGTTCAGGGAACAAAGTGTACGTGAGAACTAGGCCTAGGTACCCTAGGCTAGACCTAGCCTAACGTTAGGCTTACTAACGTACAGTAGGCCTAAGCCGCTACCTAGCCTAGGCCAAATGTAGGCTAGGCTAGGCCTAGTCCGCAGTCTGCTGACCTAGTATTTGGGAAGCTTTGGGGGTTCCCATACTAGAGAACAAAGTGTACGTCAGAACTAGGCCTAGGTACCCTAGGCTAGGCTTAGTCCTCAGTAAAGGACTGTTGTCGTTCGCCTACAGCTCTCTATAGAGAGGGTACCCGGTTGTTTTGCCCCCTTGCCAGTTCGGACCCAACCAGTTCGCCCCGGTCATTTCGCCCCCTTGCCAGTTCGCCCCAAACTGGAAGTCGTTTCGCCCCCAAGTAGGCTACCTACCAGTTCGCCCCCTCGGTCTTAGTTGCAGTTGTTAAGTTGATAACGTTTTTTCGAAAACTTTTTTTACGACAGCTGTAACGAAAAGACATGAGTTATGGAAACGGAAATGATTACAGGTCTTACTTAAACTGAAATACCGCCATCTACCGGCCAGAATTTAATATACGAACTCAGTAACACATCTCTGTGCTAGCTGGAAGTTTAATGATTTCTCGCTATTTACGTTAAGTTTTGTTCGTTATATCGTTTCCAACTTGCTCAAATACACTTGCCATGATATTGGTATATTGAAAAATTGTTTTACTTTATATTTTAAGAATGACAGGGTATTATATATGGTAAAATTCCGACACAAACTAGCACATACAGAATATACTTTTTAAAAATAAAAATTTAATGCTGCATGAGCCTTTGCAGCAAGTTTAAGTGCAAAGGACGAAAAACAAAAAATGAAAAATTAGACTCAAAAAAAAAAAAAGAGATGATGTACACAATATGAAAAATAATTGGTAATTTCACGTAAAAAGACCTATGTATGAGCCTTTGCATTTGGAATATTGCACAGGACGAAATTTAGAGGGTTAAAAATTAGGGGACGAACTGGTCAGCACTTGGGGGCGAACTGGTAGGTCTTTGGGGGCGAACTGGTCATCGCTTGGGGGCGAACTGGTTTCTTGGGGGCGAACTGGCAAGGGGGCGAAACGACCGTAAACCATAGGGAGCTATCGGCGACCGGCTATACACGGGCCTTTACTGAGGACTAGGCTAGGCTAGGCCTAACCGTTAGTAAAAGTCAAAACGCATGTTGCTAATTATCAATTCCTACCAACAAGTTTTACTCATTCCCCCTTAGTGCCTGATTCCCATGGGCACAGTTGCAAAATCAAAACTCGATTTCAAGGGCGCAGTTCCCCTTCTCGTCACTTTTACAGAATTAGGCTAACGTAGGGCCTCTCGTTTAATGTGTGACAGACAGTGTGATTTAGCGAAGGAAGAACAGAGAACAACCGGGCTGAAGCTAGCAGGCAAACTAGCAGGCAAAACTACGTACAAAAGTATATACTGGCCATAGAAATAAAAGTACTTACTTTTATTTCTATGATACTGGCGCATATAAAGCACCGGCTTGAATCTAGCAGACAAAACGAGCGGGCCAAACAGAGCATTCAATTATTACTTTACAAATAAAGTCGAATGGTTATCTGCACGAAATGTGTGTGTGGCGTCGCAATGCAAATATCGGTATCCAAGAAAGTTATGACCGTACAAAGGAATAGTAGGCCTAATTCATGATTGTAATGGACGTTCTTCGATGTTGTTGCAGTGCGTGGCAATTTATGAATGTCAGAAGCAGGGTTGCCAGATTGTTCCGTCACTTATCGGCCAAATATGTGTCAGAAATCGGCCAAAACGGTGAAAAATATGCCAAAAGAAATTTATGGACACACATACACTTGTACAAACATATGTTGCAACGTCGCAGCCTCGCAGTACAGTATGGCCTGAAAAATTCATGAGGAACACTCCTTAAAAATCAGAACACTCTGACCAGACCTCACGAAAGGGAGGTAGGGTGTAATAAAATCCTACTTATCTGCTCATTTCTTTTTTGTAACACTTAATTCCTGGCCTAAGAGGAACTTTTTGTCCAGTCGGTCAAATCGGCCAAAAAAGGCCAAATTCCGTTTGGCCGTAATTGGGAAAAGTATTGGCAAAAGAGGTTCAAAATATGCCAAATTTACGCGATTTGGCCGGTAACCGGCCAATCTGGTAACCCTGGTCAGAAGCGATCTCTTCTTTGATTCCAATACAAAATATCTAACAACGATGGATGACATTTGATGTGTAAAAGGATAACCAAACGGACTCACAAGAAGTTTAAGTTATGAGGACGAAGGGAAAAAAATAGGTATTTTCTCTGTCCAGTTCAAAACATCGGTTAGAGTTAGAGTTAGATGAGGTTTAAAGGCTCAGTTTCTAACCAATTGGTTTAAGTCGGCCGGCCCGGCCTTTTTTCCAGTTGTGGCTCACTGACTTGTTTTCCCTACTCCATTGCTTATGCTGAGCACCAAGCACAATGGCAGTAGGTTCCATTTTTAAGGTTCAAAACATCGGAAAAATTTTGTGCCAAATATTCACAGGTAGGCCTATCAGGAGAGATATGATCGAATGTAAATACTACTTTAAGACATTGATTTCAAAAATTTATGATCATAAAATTACATATTCAGCAGGCAAACTTTCTTAAAGCGCCCCTACAAAAGTGACCAGTTCATTACTGTTGATTGTGCGTACTGCTGTAGGAGCAGTTCTAATACTCCTACAAGTTATATTCTCCATCCAGTTAAACCATCGGAACAATTTTTAGTCTGTCAAATATTCACAGGTATCAGGAGGTAGATTAGTATGTAAGCAACACATTGCATTGAAAATTTCTCCAAATCATGAAATTAAATATTCAGCAGGCAAACTTTTAGTAAGCACCCTTAAGGAGGTTACCGATAAAACACAAGAAATGGCACCGCACTATGGAAACCGCCCTAGGAGTAATTTCAAGACCCACTACATCAGGACATTCTCTATCCCCTTTAACCATAGGACAAATATTGCGCCAAATGTTCTAAGCAATGACGAGATTAAACTTTTTGTCAGAAAGCTTTTCAACGAGTCTGATAGGAATGCGGTAAACTTATCATCGTATCCACCAAACGTTACCATGCAGTTAATATAATCAGAGTAACCTTGAATTTGGGAGGTGCTTTCTTTTGTTTTTCACTTACCCTAGAGGTAGAGTTTTTGACGAATATATATGTATGTAAATTTATATAAAATTATAAAGTTATATATATATATATATAGTGCCAAAAATGAAGATAAATAAACACACATTGGTTATTCCGTTTAAATCACCTATATTTCGACCGGATACACCGGCCGGCCTTCATTCACCCCGATGAAGGCCGGTGTATCCGGTCGAAACTTGATTTACACGGAATAACCAATGTGTGTTTATCTTTATTTTTGGTGCTTTAATTTTACCTTTTACTATGGAGATGTTTACGTCAAACGAGTGTTTGTGATAAACTATATATATATATATATATATATATATATATATATATATATATATATTATATATATATATATATATATATATATATATATATAAATGTAAACGTAATAGGCATCACAACAGGACACAAAGTATATACCAGAGAAGAAGTCCAGTGCAGTAATGAAACGTTTATTCACAAATTTTCGGACGACAAAGCGTCCTTCTTCAGGTCAAGTACTAGTTTACAATAAAACCAAGACCACTCCACAAGCATTTAAAAACGGAGAAAATAAACACAGAGAAGAACGAAAGCTCAAGTTCTCGAGAAGTTAAAAGCTAATCCTAACAGACACAATACCAGACAAAGCAAACCAAGAATACTCAAAAGAACACCTAAGCACTTAAGACCTGGATAAAAAAGCCTAGAATACCAAAACGCAGGAGACAAGAATAAAAACTAAGAAGGCGCCTGGGAACCCAGCAAAAGATAAAAACCGAAGGGAGGCCAAAAGAAAAAAGGGAGAAAAAGGAAAGAAGCAGAATCGGAATTAAAAAATACATAAAAATAAAAAAATAAATAAAAAATAATAAAAAGGGGGAACTAGATATTAAAATAGCAAGTAAAAGAAAAGGAAAAAATAAAACAAAAGCAACATAAAATGAAAAACAAATCAAAAACGAAGTAAAGTTCTTGGTTTGCTTTATTACTATTGCTATTGCTATTGTTATTGTTATTGTTATTGTTATTGTTATTGCTTTTGCTATTGTTATTGTTATGATGATGATGATGATGATGATGATGATGATGATGATGATGATGATGATGATGATGATGATGATGATGATGATGATGATGATGATGATGATTTTTTTCCATCGTTTATTCCAATATAACTCAAAAACATTTTACATGTGATAACACTAACATAATTAATTTTCTTTCAGATATGAAAATTGGTGAAATACAAGATTAATGTTCTAAAGGCAAACCATATGAAAAACAATTAGGAATGGCGTGGTCCTTATCTACACGTTTACGAGATGTACTTCTTTTTGAACAAATGTAATCCTCTACTTTCAAAATAAATTTTTATTTATTGTAAAACTGAAAGAGATTCGGTTTACATTTTTGCAATCGGCAACTAAAGATATAATATTTACAATGAAGGATAAAAAAATTCATGGGATGATCACTTAACAAATTATACCCGAAAAAGATATCCCTCTTAGAAAGAATAAATTGTCTCCCAAAAAGATATTGCTCAATATCTAGAAGAATCGAAGAAGTAAAAGGACAATTCCAAAACAAATGTTCCAAAGTTTCCTCTTCGGTATTACAAAAGCTACAAAAAGGGTTATCAAGCTTGTCCATTGAGCACAGAAGCTTATTTGTGCTTAAAATTAATTGGATAAATTAAACTGAGTATTCCATTTCCCCAATGATGTTGGAGGTAAAACGATATCAGAAATAAGTTTTGAATAAGCTAATTGAGAGGTGATAACTCTTTGAGTAACAGCATCAGTATCATTTCTAGCCTCAGAAAATAAATTGGTCTTCCATTCGATAGGTATTGCTGAGATTAAACCAAAGTAAAGAGTAAAAGGAAACCTTGAAATACTATATTTTTCACAGAACAACTTAAAAGTCAAAGGCTTATTATTGCCAGAGAAAATGTCCTTAACATGGATAACTCCTGCCTTAAATAGCTTTTCGTAAAACACAGTTCTATTATTTACTTTTATAATACCATTATTCCAAAGAATTTGGATATCAAAATGATCCTCAGGAGTATAAAAGTTCATAGTACCACAGGCTTGACAAATATTTCTAATAAAAGTATTACCAATATAATCCATATCAGTACTTCTGAAATTGCAATCGAATAAAAATTGTCCCCCAAACTCATCCAAACAATAATCGAAAAAGATTTTCCAAATTCCATTGCCTTCATCTCTATACCTGTTCACCCAAGTAATTTTCAAAGCAGATATGAAACTTTTAACATGAGTAACTTTCAAACCTCCATTTTCCATAAAATTATACATAGTGTTTCTTTTTATTTTATCCGGTTTCCCGGACCAAATAAAGTCAAAAATACACGTTTGAACTTCGCTGATAAAATAATCGGGTGGATCAGGCAAAACTTGAAAAAGAAAAACAAGCTGAGAAAGAGCAAAGGATTTAATAATAACATTTTTGCCAAAGGGAGTCAAATCTCTAACCGACCACAGATTAAGAATATTTTTGAGACGAGACAATTTCTGAAGATAATTCAATCTGAAAAGATCATTCCCATTATGATTAAAACTAATCCCAAGAAATTTAATAGGGCCCAAGAATGGTGTAATACCAAAGTCAGAGAGATAAACAGGTTGGTCCGTAATAAATGGATCTAGAGGGAAAATGTGCGACTTACTCATATTAATTTTAAGGCCAGATGCAGAATGAAATTCATGTAAAATATTCAACATTTCAGAAATTGAATCACGGCTGCCCTCGGTGAAGAGAGCAGTATCATCTGCATACTGAAGAATCTTGATCTCCTTGTTAAAAACAGTTATACCCCTGAAATTATCATTAAATGAAATTTGTCTAGCAAGGAGATCGCCACACAAAATAAACAAATAAGGACTTAACGGACATCCTTGTCGAGCCCCTCCGTTAATTGGAAAAAATCCAGTAGAAAAATCATTGTTACATACAGCAGCAGTGCAACTATTATAAAATGTTCTAATCCAAGATTTAAAACTATCACCGAAATTAAAATAATCCAAAGTTCTGTGAATAAAATCCCAATCTATAGAATCAAACGCTTTTTCAAAATCCAAGAAAAAAATAAAACCTGGAATATCATTTGCACTGCTATATTCCACTAAATCTAAAACAAAACGAATGTTTTCTCCAATAAACCTTTTCCGAAGAAAACCCGTCTGATTATTATCGATAATATTTCCCAGCATATGTCTGAAACGACCGGCTATTGCTTTTGCTGCGATTTTGTAATCGGTATTTAAGAGAGATATTGGCCGGTAATTATTTAAATGTGATGGATCTTTATCCTGTTTCAAAATTAAAGTAATAATACTTCGAGATTGCTCAACTGAAAATTTTTGGTTATCAAAAGCTTGATTCAGCGAACTAACGACAAAGTTTTGAATAGAAGGCCAAAAAAACTTATAAAAATCAATAGAAAATCCATCATTGCCAGGCGATTTGCCGTTTTTCATTGAAAGTAAGGCGACCCTACATTCTTCAATTGTTAGGTAGCCTTCACACGAAGTAAAATCTAAATCAGAATGAAACCCTGGGCGGTTATCAAAAAACGGCGTCGAGCTACAGTGTCTGGCGGAGTATAAGGAGGTGTAAAAAGACCGAATTTCGTCTAAAATTTAGGAAGCATCATTCATTAGTACACCGTCCTTATTCAATAATTCATAAATAGTAGACAAACGTCTATTACGTTTTTCCAAAGTAAAAAAATACTTTGAATTTGTTTCACCCTCCTCTACCCACCTAGCTCTAACAATTATACCCTCTAACTTATTTTTATATAACATATGTAACTTTTCCCGCGCATTCTCCAAATCATCTTGAGAGTTTGGAGCCATTCCATTAAAAATATCCAGTTTGCTAATATGAGAAATAAGGAAGGCTAGCGCTCATAACTACGGGACTGAATAGCTTTACGTTTACTATAGAAAATTGTTTCAGCTCGAATCTTAAATTTCAAATTTTCCCACATAAAAACCGGATCTGCATTTAACACAGAAGGGTCCTGTTTATATCCTTCAATTAACGAGTTAATTAAATCAATATAGGCGGGATCTGAAAATAAAGAATTATTAAACTTCCAGTACCCTCTTCCCCTTGGTACGTCAGTAGGGTCAAAACAAAGAACGACCATACAATGATCTGTATGAAAAGTAGGCTGGAAAAAAGCATCCTTAACTTTAAAGGACAGATGACGAGAAACAATAAAAAAAATCTAATCTACAATGAATTTCGAAAATATTTGAATGCCAAGTGAAATATTTTGTTAAAGGGTTCCTGTCCCTCCAGATATCAATCAAATCATATTTTTCCATTAGGGTAAAACAATCTTTTCTGGCATTGAAGTTAGTGCGACGAGCACCTCCTTCCTTATCAAGATCCAAATTAAAAACAAAATTAAAATCTCCGCCACAAATCATATTATCACATTGAAAGTTGGAAAGGCAGGTAGAAACATTACTATAAAAATTTGGAGAATCAAGATTAGGGGCGTAAACCGACAACAAAGTAAAAATACTACCACCGTAACCTACATCAGGGACAACAAATCTACCAGAGTTGTCGCAATGAATCTTCAAAATATCAAATGAAGTTCCTGGACGAAAGAAAATCGCTACCCCTCTGCTTGATGAGGTGCCATGAGAAAAAAGTATATTTTCGCCCCATTCATTACACCAGAACCGGTCATCACTAGATGTGCTATGTGTTTCTTGGATAAAAACAATATCAAAATGATGCCTATGGAGATAAGCAAACTGTTGTCGCCTTTTGATAGGTTGTCTTAGCCCCCTTGCATTGTAACTTCCTATTTTAATCGCCAAAATAAATATAAAGAGAATTCATGTAAACGATACTTGGCCAAATTAGAACATTACTTGTACGTAAGTAAAAGAAAATTATACTTACACAGTAAATATAACAAGAAATATAACTACGATGGATAACGAGAAAAAATCTAAAAACAGCTGGAAAATTCAAGCAACACATGGTCACCAGACCACGCCAGTTAAAAAAGGTGCAAAGACCTCGACGATTAGTATGAGAAGCCATAGGAAATTTTCCTCAGGAAGGAGAAAATATCATAAAATAAGGTATCAAAGTCCTGCACAAGGGAAAAACTTCAGATAACTGTCATTTATTCAAAGTTATAAATCATCATCATCATCATCATCATCATCATCATCATCATCATCATCATCATCATCATCATCATCATCATCATCATCATCATCATCATCATCATCATCATTATTATTATTATTATTATTATTATTTTTCCATCCTCATTTATTCGGTATATGTGTTGTATATGGTACATTTGCACGATAATATTTACAAGACATCTGCATATCAATTTTAAAGAAATATTATTCGTAAACATCATTCGCAAACCTTTCTACAACAAAAACCAATTATAATTTCATTCATACAGCCTGCTAAATGGTAAATTAATCAACGTCCCGCATTTAAATATGTAACTACTGAAAAAGAAGCGGACAATTTCTAAATGCCGAATGAAGGCTATCATAAGTTATTGTGTTACACACTCTTGAATCACCAATTTTCTTTTCGACTTGGAGAGCAAATTTAAATTTGTACAAAAATTCATTTAGGTTGGGCAACTGAAAATTCAGTTTCTTGTTAAACAAATAAAATTTAAGATGAAGAATCAAGAAATTATATGGATGTCTTAAAGAGAATTTGTACCCAAAAAATAAATCTTCCTTGGAGAATATAAACTGTCTGCCCAACATACTCTGCTCAACGTCCAAAATAAAATTTGACGTGACATTGCATTCCCAAAATAAGTGTTCTATAGATTCGTTTTGCTCATTACAAAAGGAAAGGTACATAGTGGGCTGCCTACAATATTCATACGACAAAGGCGGGAATTTGTGCCTAGGATACGGTGAATGAACCGGTATTGAAAGTACCAGATCTTGCTTTCCTTGCATGAGGTAAAGGGAATTCTACAAATGGTTTGCCATTGAGATCGGCTAAACTGAAAAACTTCGCTCCACTTTGTAAAGGCAACAGGAGGAGTAGCTACCGTCTGGATTAAATGCCTATAGATGTAACGGGATAAATATGGGATATCTTGGAGATTATCTGCCAAATCATTTAAATTTTCAGTGTTAAGTACGTTCAAACGTTCTATCCAAACTCTGGGAATAGCAGATAAAATACCATAAAAACAGTAAAGGGGAAAGCATCCAATGAATGCTTTTGTTTAAAGGATTCAAAGCTTAAAGGCCTTTTGTTATTGTCATAAAAATCTTTGACCCTTAAGACACCTCTGGAAAACATAAAGTCATAAAAAACAATTTCGTTATTAATTCTTATCAGTGAATTATTCCAAATAATTTCATTACCATAATTTTCTACAGGATTACGAAACGAGTATTTTGACCATGCAGAACAAACATCCCTTATGAAATAATTACCAATTACTAAATCTTTCTCTCGATAATTACAATGGAATATGAAATGCTTCCCATACTTTTGCAAATAATAGTCGAAAAACACTTTCCAAGTAGAATTGGTATTATCAGTATACCTTTTAACCCATGTACATTTTAACCCGCTGATAAAAGAATCAATATGAGTCGCTCCCAGACCACCTTGATCCAAGGAGCTTATTAAAGTAGTTCTTTTTACTTTTTCGGGTTTGCCCGCCCATATGAAACGGAACAAGTAAGTTTCCAATTCTTTAATGAAAGTAACAGGGGGATTAGGTAATACTTGAAATAAAAAAAAACAGTTGAGAAAGGGCGAAAGTCTTAGTAATGGTTATTCTACCTATAGGAGTCAAGTCCCTAGAAGACCATAGATTTAACTTATTTTTAAGACGTGAAAGCTTTGGGGTGTAATTTAAGTGGAATAAGTTATCTCTAATATTGTCAAAAGTAATACCCAAAACAGTAACAGGGCCAAGAGTCCAAGCGAAGTTGAACTCGTTTAAGAAAAGCGGCTTGTCAACAGCTAATGGTCCTAGAGGAAATATATTGGTTTTTTCATAATTAACTTTTAAACCAGAAGAATTCTCCAATAAATGAAAAATTTCAGTTATAGCACTTAAGCTAGTATGGGTGCCATCAATAAAGATAGTGGTTTCATCAGCATACTGAGTTATTCTTATTTCCTTTTCCATAATAAACAATCCTGTTACCAGAGGGGAATCATTGATGCTGATGGCCAAAATTTCGGCACAGAGTATAAAGATATACGGACTTAATGCGCACCCCTGTCTAACACCTCTTGATATTTGAAAATAGGCTGATGAATAACCGTTATTACAGACGCAAGCAGAAGCGTTAGAGTAGAGTGTGCGAAGCCACCGAGTAAAACCTTCCTTAATACCAAAATAGCTAAGGCATTTAAAGATGAAAGCCCATTCCAAGCGGTCAAAGGCTTTCTCAAAGTCTACAAATAATAGAAAACCAGGCACATCAAGGTCATGGCAGTAGTCGATACAATCGAGTATTAAACGAATACTTTCCCCAATAAACCTGTTCTTAATAAACCCAGTTTGATTTGGGTTAATTATAGATGGAATTACTTTTTTAAGTCTAGCAGCTAAAGTCTTTGCGGCAATTTTGTAATCAACATTTAATAAGGATATAGGTTGGTAGTTCTTGACTAATGTATGATCCTTCTGTGGTTTCGGAATTAAGGTAATCAACCCCCGTCCCTGCTCAGGAGATAATTCAATCCTATCGTAAGAGAAATTAAGAGCATTAACTACGTAATCCCCAATCTTGTTCCAAAAAGTCTTGTAAAACTCGGCTGTAAGGCCATCACTCCCTGGACTTTTCCCATTACTAAAAGAATTAAGAGCCTCCCAGCATTCTTTAAGAGTAAATTTACTATCGCAACTTTCGGCATCCTCTTGCGATAAAGGATTAATACAACGTTTATTACCAAAAATGATAGATGGATCACAACTTTCACTTGTATACAAAGATTTATAAAATGATGCCAATGTGCGAATAATTGCACTATTGTTACAAATATCAGTCCCTTCGTCGGATTTAAGTTTACGAATTACGTTAAAGCTTTTACTGCGGCTCTCTAAATTAAGAAAATATTTCGTATTTTTCTCTCCTTGTTCGACCCCTCTTGCCCTAGATCGTATAATGATGCCTTGAACTTTAAAATCGTAAATACGTTGCAATTTCATTCGAGCTTCTGCCAACCTATGGGCATCATCAGCTGAATTTGAAGAATAATACTTTTGTTCCAATTGTGAAATTTCCCTTATTAAGTTAGATTCAGTTGTTCTTCTTTCCCTTGCTTTCTTCTTACTATAATCAATCGATGTCTTTCGAATACAATATTTCATATACACCCATCGGGAAGCAGGATTCTCATGTGTACAATTACTGCAAATGTCATCAATTAAATCAGTAATCAGAGTAATATACTCTACATCGGAAAGTAAAGAATTATTAAATTTCCAGTGTCCTGGAGCCCTTTCTTCTTTACAAGTCTTTATATCTAAGTTAACCAGTGAGTGATCAGAATTTAGTCCAGGGGTAAAATTACTCTTTGCTACTAAGTAGCTTAAGTTCCTAGAAATGAGAAAGAAATCAAGCCTACAATGTAGACCTGTAGTAATATTTGAAGCCCAAGTGAAGTGCTTTTCGTGTGGGTTTCTCTCTCCAAATATCAACTAAATTTAAAGAGGACATGATCTCAATGCATTTATTCCTAGCACGAAAGTTTGTACGGGGATTACCCCCTGCTTTATCAATATCTAGATTAAATACAAAGTTAAAATCACCACCTACCACCAAAGAGTCCCATTGAAAATCTTCTAATTTACGATACAACAACTCGAAAAAGTAAGGGTCATCAACGTTTGGACCATAAAGACAAACAAGGGTGAACAACTTCTGCTTCACTGTTACTTGGAGGAGGAGTAAACGTCCGTTATGACAAGTAACTGTACGGGAAATTGTGTAGTCAAGCGCCGGGTTAAAAAGAATGCAAACCCCGCGACTAATTGTTGAACCATGACAAAAAACAATATGACCACCCACTCGGCTTTCCAATACCTCTCGTCATTATGTACACTATGTGTTTCTTGAATAAAGTAAATATCTTTGTTTTGCTTATGCAGATAGGCGAAAACCTGTCTCCTCTTTCGGCTCTGCCTGAGACCTCTTACATTATATGTACACAATTTAAGTTCTGCCATAAATCAGTTACAGGATATATACATTACTATGTACATAAGAAACCATACCAATGAATAAGAACAGAGAGAGAGGAGGGTATGTACAAAAATGCACCATACAATATACCACTATGTAGTAACATTACAGTGTAGAGGATGGATAAACGAAAAAAAATGAGAAAAAAAGGCTAAAGAAACAGGGGAAACGAGTACCCATACTCGTTACGGTCCCAAAGATGGACACATCCATAAACATGGCTCTCAGCCTGAAATGGTGAGGCCTGGGGCTATGTAAAATATATCTAACAATCGAAACTTTCCCATAATAATATTCATTTTAGAAAGCAGCCATAAACTAACAACTGTGAGTCAAGTAACCATAAAGGTTAAATCGTCAAGGTAATGCCAAGAAAGTTGTAACTGTAAGCAAAAAAAAGAAAACTGAGATTTTACCGTTGAACTGCTCAACACGACCTCTTCCAAGATCCATTCAAGACCCAATAGAAATCCAAATCCTAATAACACGAGAATGTATGGTGAACAAACTCCCTCGAAGCTGTC
The DNA here is from genome assembly GCA_029531755.1 of Holothuria leucospilota. Taxonomy (NCBI): domain Eukaryota; kingdom Metazoa; phylum Echinodermata; class Holothuroidea; order Aspidochirotida; family Holothuriidae; genus Holothuria; species Holothuria leucospilota. Next base: position 39,055,291 of record CM055971.1, read on the forward strand.
ATAGAAGATAGATAACCATGTCTCATGTTCCACCAAAGACGGCATTTAAACCGTAGCATTTATGTACTAATGAAAAAAGTTTAGTACTACATATTACAAATCGTAAGGTCTCCTGAAATAAAACCGAGGTGAGGGATAAATTCTGGCTAGGCTAATTCTGTTCAGCTACTCCCCGCTGCATTAAAATCGTAAGGCTTGCCCCTCTAGACCTCCAACAACCCGCGTAAAACCGAAGTCTCACCCCTTCCTGAAACAATTCGTTGACTTTGGTGCGCCATTTCTTCTTTTCAGCGAGATCTAGCCTGGTCAAATCTTCGGTAATGAAGAAATCGTCTTCAGCTAGGGCCTGGCGGGCATTTTGGGTTATAGCTACCTTATCTTGATAAAACGAGAGCTTAACTAAAATATGACGGTCACGCCCTCTTACGACCCTTCCATCACGATGTGCTCTCTCAATCTTGCAATCTGGCACTCCTACCTTCTGAAAAACTTCTTTAGCAATTTTCATACAATCCTCACCCTCAGTAGTTTTGTAGCCAACAATTCTAACATTACTTCGACGGGAGTGTCTTTCTTGTTTGTTCAATTGGTCCGTACGCTCCTGTTGGGTAGCCTTGATGTTAGTAAGGTCGGCTTCTAGGGAGTCACACCTTTCTTTTAGCGACCTATTTTCTTGCTGCAGTTCCTTAATTTGCTTCTTATGTAATTCGATGGCCTTACCAAACTCCTTACGAATTTTTTGCAGCTCTTCAGCGGGTCCCATTCTACCGTTTAGAGCCCGTTTCGGAGTTTCTGCGACCTTCCTACATGATGCTGTAATTTCCACAAAATGTGTCTTCGCGGAGTGCAATTGCACTTCTAGAGTCACTTAAATGATCGTTTTGCGCCGATACGAAGGTCTACGAATTTGGTCTCAAAAATGCCATAGGCGTCTTCAGCGGGTCCCATTCTACCGTTTAGAGCCCGTTTCGGAGTTTCTGCGACCTTCCTACATGATGCTGTAATTTCCACAAAATGTGTCTTCGCGGAGTGCAATTGCACTTCTAGAGTCACTTAAATGATCGTTTTGCGCCGATACGAAGGTCTACGAATTTGGTCTCAAAAATGCCATAGGCGTCTTCAGCGGGTCCCATTCTACCGTTTAGAGCCCGTTTCGGAGTTTCTGCGACCTTCCTACATGATGCTGTAATTTCCACAAAATGTGTCTTCGCGGAGTGCAATTGCACTTCTAGAGTCACTTAAATGATCGTTTTGCGCCGATACGAAGGTCTACGAATTTGGTCTCAAAAATGCCATAGGCGTCTTCAGCGGGTCCCATTCTACCGTTTAGAGCACGTTTCGGAGTTTCTGCGACCTTCCTACATGATGCTGTAATTTCCACAAAATGTGTCTTCGCGGAGTGCAATTGCACTTCTAGAGTCACTTAAATGATCGTTTTGCGCCGATACGAAGGTCTACGAATTTGGTCTCAAAAATGCCATTGGCGTCTTCAGCGGGTCCCATTCTACCGTTTAGAGCCCGTTTCGGAGTTTCTGCGACCTTCCTACATGATGCTGTAATGGGGTACCATTATTAGTAGTTTCATAGGGAACCACTCATGCCAAATGGCCATGAGCAGGCAAAGGACTGTTGATGTATCATGTAACCACTGTGTCGAAGACCATTGTAATTGTTTAACCTGGTATGAAGTGGTACATTACTGGAGTATGCTAATATATTTTATGGTTATTGATTATAAGTACAAAGCAATTTGAGAAGAATTTTTGCAGTTAAGAGGAAGGGACTATGCATCTTTAAAAACAAAATTTACTTCAAGAAGCTTGGAAAATGTTTTTCCACAGCTGGAGATGTACATGAGTTCCTATGACATTTTATAAAGTATATTAATAACTGTACATATAATGATTGTTGTCCCCGTAAGAACAGGTACCATTGGCAGTAAAAAAGTAGACAAACCTTGATTACTAACTGTTTAGAATGCTTGTAAAAGAAAATCAGCTTTATTTGAATTTCATTAAAAACGTAACATTTTGAATCTGAACACAAATATAAAATATACAAAAATAGTTGACATCCATCCTTAAGTGCCGTGAGGGAACAGTATTACACAGCATCTTTTAAAAAGTCACAAGTATATACACCAGCGCAACGTGGAAGGTGTTAAACGGCATTATCAAAAGACAAATAATAATAACAGTAATGTTTCCTGAAACTTTATGTTTTACAATGACAGGAACCTGAGTGGCAGAGCTAGATGCTGCTGATGGTTTCATCACTTTTCACTACTGTTGGACCTGAATTAGCCTCACAAATTCCAAGTCAAACTAGCACCTTCATTACTACCTAAGGGGAAAAGAATGTTCATTCTATGTTTTTAAGACAATACTGGGAAATGATATGAAAATTCTAATATTGGTTTTAGAAATTTTGTAACAAACTAGTCTCTTGGATTGTAATGATTGTTAGCATGGCTTTAGCAGAATATCTACCATATGTCTACAACTTTTTACGCTTTTCATATGTTAACAAATCATTTTCTGATGGTATTTGCCTTATAGTATGAGAAGTTGCAAATAATACCACTATATAAATCTGGTGTAAGGCTGTTTACTAATTATAGACCGTCTCTTTCTACCTCAATTCTCTAAAATGACTTGAAAAGTTGTTTTGTGCTGAAGGTTAGAAGTTTTATTTAAAATACAACCTCCTCCTGAGAGTCAGTTTGGTTTTAGATCTGGTAGGTCTACTTCCTATAGCCCTGCCTAGATCTAATAAAAAAATCACCACAGCGCTAGACAATAAACAGGCAACAAGTTGGAGTATTCATTGACTTAAAAAGCCTTTGAACACAGTTTGATCACCACCTGTTACTTTTCGTAACTAGATCATTATGAATCCGTGGTAATAGTCCCGTAATTGTTAAATATTATTTGAGTAAGAGATAAACAAGTGTTCAGCTCTTAAAGACTTTAGTTCTGATTGTCGCAGATGTGTGCGTGGATTACCACAAGGATCTCTCCTTGGACCTAAGTTATTTATGGGCTTTTACATTAGATGATATTTTCAATGTCTCATCTTATTAAACTTTGTTCTTTTTTGCCGACGACTACAACATTTTTAGTTCTCATTGATGATGTTTCCTACACTCTGCAAACTTTTAATAATGAGTTACAAAAATTAAATGTGTGGTTTGCAGTAAATAAGTTTATCTCCTTAATGTTAACAAACCAATTATATGATTTTTTGATAATTAAAAAAGTCCCCGTAGTGTTCTTCTGAGTGTAATGTTAGTATAGATGGCATAAATATTGAAAGAGTGTACGTTACAAACTTTTTAGGTGTCTTCATCGTGATTGCAATCTGAACTGGAAAGAGCATATTGTAAAATTATCGCTAAACGTTCTAAGCGTAATTGCAATTATTCGTAAAGCAAAGCATGTATTAAAAACTGAAGCACTCCTATATCCTGTATTGGCTTTCTTTCTCCCTTATATTTACTATGGTGTGAAGTATGGGGTAATACTTTTATTCTAGTACTGCTCACTTTATTCTTATGTCAAAAGAAGGTAGTGCAATAATTTGCACGTAAATTTACCTAGCCCACACGTACTCACTTTTTAACAGTCTGAAACTCCTGAATTTCAGCAACTTGTATAGTGGCTGATGGGTTTTTTAACTTTATACCAATTGGCTTAATGGGGGTTCTAGGCATTACACAATCCACCAACAAGATGTTCTCTTATGTTTTGCAGTCTGAATTTATACTATCAAACTTGCTTAAGCTCCCATAGCTTAACTGGACCAGTATTGTGCGTCTAAGTATATACCTGATGTGATATACTAGCAAATTGTTGACGGAAAATATGGCCGAAATTCAAAGTCAATTTTTAATTACCCGTACTGAACACTACAAATGCTACTTCCTCCTGGTTTTTGGTACCAACATTAGTTGGCGCACTGTCAACATGCTGACAAGTATCAAAGTTTATGAGCATTCATGGCTGAGTCAGGGTGTTGAAGTAAAGTCACTTATCCATTTCTATCTTTGGAAAGTCATGCTCTATAGCTAATCATTCACTCTATTTTGCGATCTTTTGTACAATATGGGTGGAAACTTGTTTCGGACGTAACAGCTCCAGGTGTTGACGGAAATTCCAACATTTTATGTTTGCTGTTTCATATTACTGAAAGGAATTCGTCAATGCTTTGTTATCTGATAATATTAGTAGGTATATTATGTGAATACATTGTAACCACCCTGGTAGGAAATGGTTTCCAAACATGAGGGTCACCTTTTTGTTCAAATGGATGATTGCTCTAATTCCAATGATTTGGGTGTAAACTTTTAAAAAAATAGGACATAATGTGTCTTTTGAACCTTAAAAAAGTTTCAACTTTTGTCCTCTCCACAAACTTTGAATCGATTTCTTTGCAGTTTTTAAATTCAAAAAAAAGTACTCTGCATGTCCTTAACATGTACCAAAAAGTTAGTATCATATGTATGTCCTCCTTGTATGTTTCGGACGTAACACAAAAATGTTGACAGTCGTACTGTGTGCTAGAATCTACGTGACGTTGTTGAATATGGAATAATTTGAGGCTTGAATGAGAACTGTGGACTTGGGTGACAATTTTAAGGTTTGATATCCCAAGGATGTGAATCATACAGATGATGATGGTTCTATTGAATCTAGAGATCATGAACCTGTGAACCAATAAGGTTTATATAACCATGAAAGTTGTATGACCATGGCATGGAACTACTCATGTCCATGAAATTCCGTTCCTTGTGAAATGTAACCCTGCCTGATTTTGATGCCGAGACATTAAAAACACAGAATATAAGTGTAATATTGTGTGCTGGGAGGGTTGGGGTGAATAATGAAAATACATATGAGATCATAGTCAATATTTGTGGTTCAAATCAAGTAAAGTCAGTCTCTGACGCAAATTACTTTCATGTGCATGTGGGTGAGTTGGAAAGAGGAATTTCATAGTGAAAGGATCTATGACCTTATACATGCACCTCACCATTACCTCTGCAATGTAGATGCAAGACTCTACTGTAATGCTGCAACTGTAATAATCTTGGTTCAGAATGATTTTTCCTTTATGCCAGTTTTTCATTCAGTAATGAGATGATATGCTCACAATGAGTAGTGGGCTGTGGTACTGTACATATGTAGGCTATTTACTGTGTGTTTACTGTATACATGATGTGCTACACAATCTGGTCAGATTTTCCTTCATACAGTACAGCGGGTGCACTATGCACATGATTAAACTGGATACAACTGAATTGCCCAGTGACTCTATTCACCTTGAACCGCCCGAGCAAACCCTTCAAACGTTACTGTTCAGTATAAAAAAAAATAAAAAAACCAGATGATTGGTTGTTAGTTGAAACGGTGCTGCTACTTAAGATCTTTTTTTTGCATGTACTGGACATGCATGGAACATCTGCAGTCTAAGAGGATTGCCCATGAGTAGAATAAAGTTGTGGGATGGATGGTATGATCATGGAAAGGTCCTCTGTTACGTTGAGAGAAAAATTTTGACAGGATTCCTACTGTATCCTAGCCCCTTCATACATTGAATAGAGGTAAGTATATATTGACATCTTTCCCCAGACTACTGTTAGAAACACATTACATACAGCTGACAGACTGGGATTTATAAGTCTACCCTAGTTTTTATGGGCATAACTTGCTCATTGCCATTTCATCACACTGCAGATTTAGCAGTTACAAGCAGTTACCTATAAATTCCACTCCTAAGATTTCTTGTTACTAAATTTATGGTAGTAATATACAAAACTCTCTAAAGAAAATTGATTTTTTATAAATGGAGACATGCGGCCAGTTATAGGTAGCCACAAGGCATTTGTGACCTTGCCTAAAATGCTTACCAGTACATATTTTGCTCGTTATTGTGACTGTACAGTACCCTTATACCTTCATCCTGTACTTAAGCTGAAGCCTTTGGTGCCATCTTTGAATATTTCTCGACGATTTCATTTTAATATACTACTCATTATTGTTTTTTCTAAGAATGATTTTCCTCTGCACAGTTTTGGCTACAACCAGTACCACATGCTGCATTCTTTAGAAGTAAGTTGTAATAAAATGAAAATAGCAGGTTTTAAAGCAAAAAAAAAAAAAAAAAAGACTTGATAAGTAGATCACTTAAATGAAATTGGTTCTTGAATTATACTCAACACAAATAATAAGAAAACAACCTACAAAAATAAATAATAATAAAGAATGCAATTTATACTAGCTACTGTAGTGTACATGAACTTCTCTGTAATATTACATGAACTCAAGTTGTAAATCTTACATTCCCAACTATGTTATTTTATATAACAGTAACTTCAAAAATACTGAACTGTATGGCACTCTGGAACATATTATTTCATGATGTTTTTCACCAATTCCTTTGTTCCCACAAACCATTTGTTAGGAGTTGTTGTTGTTATGTGATCAAATATTTACGCTTTTGCTATACTGAATGATTTCCATGGGAGCTGGTCTAATTAAAACCAGTTACCTGTAGGCTTTGCACTTTACACAACACTGAAGTCAGGCTCTGTGTCTACTGCACTGCAAACATTATTTTATAATTGGCATGATCCTCAGGTACTGTATGCTTTTGCCCCTAGAGTACAACTATGGCTGGACAGTACGTCAATACAGAAAGTGCAAAACGGCATTTTGAGTGTGGTAAAGTTTGCCCTTGACAGATTCATATAACTTCTAAACCGAGTACCATTTTGCTATAAGATGAAAATGGCTGCAGTGATTTTTAGAGGGAGGGGGAGGCAGCTAATTGAGCATAAAGAATCAGAATAAGAATAAAGTTTTGGACAGTCTTTATCTGGACCTTGTACCACATTGACTCTGGAGAATCTGTACAATTTTTGCAAGTTGGTGGACTTTCTTAAGGATATTTTTTGCTCTAATGACAATTACGGCATTTTTAAAAATGGAAATTGTTGACAAAGTGTTTACGTCGAAACAAGTATGATCAGACACCATTATGTTGGCGTCATTAAGCTGTTAAAATACTGAATCAACAAGCTATGTTTGTTCGGATTTTACAAGAACTTGCAAGATTTTTTCCCAATTAAAATCTTTTCGATAAAGAACAGTTTACACAATAATAAACTGATGTGTGTAAGTCTTAGAGAAACTACCTAGTGTTATCAGCAGTATGGACTTCGTAATATTACATTCATGTGAAATTTTGTAACTTTGTGCTTAATTTTCTTAATGTTAACTGTAAACTGTGTTGATTTTCTTTCACAGGAACTTGTTAACTCACCTTATAGACATTAAATATGGCGAAACTTTTGGGGGAATTGGAGTCAAATTTTTGACATCTTGTTACGTCCGAAATCAAAATTATGCTAGGTAAAAAATTCTAGACTTTAAAAGCTATCCAACTTTTTTAGGTGTTTCTGTTATATTGAGGAAACCTCCTACAATTATTACACAGTGAGAAAATGATCACATAAACTGATTCCTGTGGTTTTAATGAACTTCTTGATGCAGATTTCTAACATCCAGACAGTTTTAATCTTATTTTGCTGTAAAATGTTTTCTTGTCACTATATCATGAAAAAGATCACTTTGAATTTTTTGCAACTGGTTAACCATTACATCAATGAATTGAAAGATGTTTTCTGATAGCTTTTTCTAAAGCAGGCAAGCCTCCTTAACACAGGTTTTTGCATTATGAATGGTATTTAGTAGCAAACCAGTATTTATGACAGAAAAATAGAAATGAATTTAAGCTATGAACTTCTAGGTTTTCTTAAAATTTAGTTTTTCAACTTTCCACAACAAAACTTTTCAGATGATACGTTGGCTTTTAAATTTTATCCCAAATCAGGAAGAAGTGGTATAGTTAAAAAAAAACCAGTGCCATATTTTGCAGGACAGGTATTTATCAATGTGTACAGCGTACCATAATTTATTACCAGACAAGTCTTCAAAATATATTTTACAATATTTGCAGTTAATGATAGATATAACACCAAACGCAAAATATAACTTTAAACAAAATTATGTAAGACAAGGAAAAACAACTATGTATATCCAACTGCAGGGAATCAAACTGTGAACCTCACTTGAGGACGATTGAAAAATTGTAATAATTTGACTATATTTAAAAGTATGTACAAACAACAATTACTGCTAACTCAAAGTAAACTTTTAATTATTTATTTGTATCATTTTTGAAGTTCGGTGGAGACAGCCTACTTTGGTAAAAGCCTACGTTAGAGTATTATTATGAATTAGTACTAATTTAAATTGGCCTCTGTGGGTGATGAGCTTATTGTTATTCTTCTGTCTCTTTTTTTTCTTCTTTTTCTTATTTCTAAGTTTACAGGGGAAACAATTTATAAGTATTGAGCTTTCTGTTTTCTCCTTTTCCCGCATATATATCTCTTTACATTGTATATTTTTACTGTTTACTGACTTATGATTTGGCTGGAAATAAACTGTTTTCTTTCATTTCATATCATTCACTATCATTCACTCATTCATTCTATTGTCATACATCACTCACTCACTCCGTCACTCACTCACTCACTCACCTCACTCCTCACATCACATCCCTCACATCAATCACCATCACTCCCCTCACCTCCGTACATTCCATATCATTCATTCATTCCATTCATTCATACTCTATATTATTGGTTTTTAGGCAAGGCAGTAAGAACTTACAGTCTACTCGATCGTAATGTCACCAGACTGCTGAGACAAAAGGGTAGACTGTACAAAGTATTTTGGGTCATGGGTTCGTGTTTTTCCAGGTATATGTTGTTTTAACTCTTCCCAACTGACTGTGTGGTAGGAAGGGTGTCCCAACGTACCCCTTTAAGTACACCACTAATAATGGGGTTCATAGAATCTGTGCTCATTGACCAGATATTAGTTTTAATTAATAATCAGTCGCAATGGCTAGTAACTAACAGCAATATATTTAGCATAATATTTAGAGCGATACAAAGTACCTTTCTTGCAAGACCAGGTCAAGTCACCAGGTCAAAGTCCATCAAGCAAGCGAAAACTTCTTTCGCATTCAGGGACACTCAAGTCACAACTCAATCACAAGTCAAATCCAACTCATCACAAGTCAAGGTCACAACCTCTCCACAAGTCACGTCACAAGATTTTTACAAGTCAAGTTCAGCAAGTCCATTTGGTTCCAGAACGAATCAGGACACAAACCCTTTGCACAGGTAAGAAAGTGAAGTATACAAATCAGTCCCACTTGAACCATTACAGTATAAGTTTATTACGAGTCACACATTACGTCTTCAGCAAATTTGCTTTTCGAAAATTGGTCAAAAGCTAAATAAAAGGTCACACCTTTGAGACAACAGTTTCATAACTTTTTTTTTTTCGTTTTTAAATTTGGTGCAGTAGTTTCTTATATGAGGTTAGTTTTCCTAAACTCGAAACACTTTTAGGCAACTAAAAAGATTAGCTCTGCAAACGGCAAGGTTTAACTTGGTTCCAATAGATGGTGATTTGATTTTTATCAAAACCAGCTGCAGAATTTGGCGACATGAATGATACAGTATTTTAGTTTGGCTGGATTGTGACAAGTGAGTTTGTAAAGTTATTTTGTGACCAATGGTCTGAAACACAACGTGTTATCCTTGAAGTTTGCTTTTCCTTGCAACTTTCAACACTGGACACATAAAAAAAATAGATTACACTGAAGATGTTTTGATATACGAAAATTAATAATTGAAAGAAAAGTTGTTCATGTCACTGTGATGACCATGTATCAGTAACAGGTGCTTTTATTTATGAGACAGGGAGAAAATCTAAGGGAGGGCCAACATCAATTGCTGCATGTGTATAGCGTTCTCAAGAAAGCGTTCAAAATATTTAGTACCCATATAATGCTGGGTAGTCAGGATTTTTGTCATATGGGGAGGAAGAGGAATTCAGTGTGAATATGGAAACTCTTACAATGAGATTTAGCAGAGGGTGTTAGATTTCAGGGGCAATGCAGGGTTTCCGCTGGGTTTTAGATAGTGTGAAGGTGGTATTAATTCATGGGGGTAATATGATGCCAGCTTTGGTACGCATCATTGAGTGAGAAGTATCACCTTCCATAGCTAGTACAGTACAGGTTGCAGGTATAGCAAAATTCCTGTGAGGTGGTGACAAAAAACTTGTGAGGTGGCCCCCTCACAAAAAGAACACCAGGGGAAACCCTGCAATGTCTGAGTGGGGGCCAGGGGCAAAGCCCCTGGAAGCTCTGGGGTACTTAAATGTGGGGATTACAATGATGCATTTTTAAGCTTCTTCAAGAAGTATTTTTGAGTGGGCACAAGCAGGCCTAGTTTTCACAGTTTGACATTTTTAATACTAACTTACTCCATCCTATCGTCAATCCTGGTTGGCTGTTAGTATACTAACAGCCAACCAGGATTGACGATGTATAGGGCAAGAGGATGTTAGTGAAAGGTGGATGATGGTGATTGCATTAGAATAACAGTTTCACCAAAATTGTCCAACATGGAGGAAATAGCAATGGAAAAACAAGCACTTGAGATGGGTGTGAGAGAAGCACAAGGAGAAAATGACATTTAAGCGATATCAGTAGTAGAAAATATATGCGCACAATAAACTCAAGAAGGGTTCGAGTCCCTTATCCCTCACCTTCTTTGCTACGCATGTCTTATACTGCAGAAAATGGCACTTTAAATGCCTGTCACCGGGTGGGAGAGGTTCAGCTGACCAGATAATTAAAAGATAACAGTACAAATGCTTTTCCCACGAAACATAAATTTATATTAAGTAACTTAAGTATCTTGACGAAAATATGCATACACAAATAGCCCTACATGCACGAGGGGTTAACTAAATAAACACAAACAGTACCGTACCTTTTCAGAGAATCCTTACAGCCGTGTCTCACACTTTAACATAAGTAACAATATTTACAAGTCACACCCACACATGCACACCACTCTAATATTAAATTGACATTCCCAAATTCTTCCTGTCTTGAGTAGTTTGGGCTTTTCATTTTCTCTCTTAGTACCACACTGTAAAATAATAATTCTCTTGAATCTCGGTTTTGCAAATAAACGTAAATGTTCCACTGATTCCGGTTTTGAATCTATACGACGAAGTTCACTTTGGAATAATATACGCTGAGCTTTCACTTTTGAAAACTTCCAATTTTTAGTTCTCTTCTATTCACAATTTGACAGTTGTTCTCAAAGTAGCGAAAAAAAAAAAAAAAAGTGTTTCTTCTTTTGTCCTTCTCTTTTATCAAAATAATGACCTCTTCCTGAAGTGGGTCCTCTTGCCGGGGTAACCCTTTTCGTTTGTTACTTTTACTCGGCACCCTCCAAACTAAAAAGCCCATCTATAACCACAATATACCAACTAAAGTAATAATTTTGTTTCTCTCGTTTGAATGTGCAGGCTAACACTTTTCCGACTGTCGAAGTCTAGGCGATATTACTGCATTTTATCCTCTGAAATTTCAGAGGATAGTTTCGAAGTTTTACTACAGCCTTTTGCCCCCTAATAAATTAACGTTTAAATAGTACAAGCATACTCACACTTAAAACGGTAGAAAACATCACAATGCCATGTGTGAAACAAGAAAACTTAGACAATTCAGGCACTGCTTCCTCGTAGCTGTCCTGACGTAGCGTGGAATTGCGGTAGCCTCATTGCCAACGCCTAACCTCCACTACTTTAACAACACCTTGATGGAAACAACGAGGCCCATTGAGACCTTGTCAGACTCTTACTGTTTCCAGACAGACTGACTAGATACCTTTTCTCCACGTGAAAGGCATTTCACTCAATAGCGCGCAAGGCATATACGATGCATACCGATTGCGTAACCACCTGTCTCCTTCATGCATAATTAGGTAGACAACTTTTACAAGCAGAAGACAATGTGACAATGCCTTATAAGTTGTATCTAACCAATCTCTAGTTTAATACCTGCAAAGTTTACACACAGATTTGAAAAGTTGTTTTGAAAATTCAGGGGCAAGCATCTGATGCCCCCACTGCATACAAACATGTAAGGTGCCATGTAAAGGGTAGCCTGAGTGAGAGAAGTAGCTTTGAAACCAGGCCTGCTTTGTCGCAACAATTAAAGGGGATCATTTTTTACATGAAGGAGATGTATTGCGATTCATTTTTAAACCTTGTGATAGCATCACATATCACCGTTTTGACTTTGCCTCTGTGGTGGTCTAAAGCTTAATCCAACTTTGATATGTTCTAATGGGGAACTTTATTCTATAGCTTCTGGTGGAATTTTGCATTGAAAATGTGATGTGGTTTTTTGGCTTTGGATTATTAGATTGGCTGGACTGAACATTAATATCCAAAATACACAAGACTCCAGGCTGACAACAGGGAAATGGGGTATTTTGCATAAAGCAAAATGTGCTGTCAATGTAAAACTTTTAAAGGCCCTAATATACTGTGTTCGAAAATGTTTGCGTATTAGTACCACCAAAAGGTATTATGAGTGTATAGGAATATGTTACCAGAGATTAAATGACCTGGTTAAAAATGTGTCCATGACGTAACTAATGAGCGATCACAAGACCAAAAACTTTTTTTTTTTTTTTTTGGGGGGACGTTATAATTTCGTCAACTGCACTTAAAATGGCGACATAATCGAGTGCGCGTATCCGGGGGACACTGGTCAGTACGCACGTGCCGCCGGGTAGGAGGGGAGGAGAAAAATGTGTGAAAGAGAAAAAGAAAGGGAGAAGAAAACAGGAAAAAGAATAGGAAAGAAGAGAACTAACGAGAGAATAACAGAAAGAAGAAAGAGAGGGACAATAACAAGGATAAGGGAGCTGAAATGACGTGTTTGATGAAGTGGTAGCAGCGGCATAGCTAGGTGCGTTAACTGAACTTGCCTCTGGAAAGTTCCCAACTAGCTTATTCAGACCATCAAGCTTTTGATTCGTGGAGCGATGTCTAATTTGTCAGCACCCCATGGTTGAATGTGAGCCTCAATTTCCCCACTTCTGAGAGGGTCCCGGTGGGAGTTGGAGCACATTTTTTATTAGTACACAAAGTACTAGTGACTTTTCTAGCATAAACAAGGTGTATCTATATACGTATCCATCCCAGGGACCTTATGGCAGCCCATAGCAGCGTGGTTCCCCTCATCATCCGAAAAGCACACAACTCCTTCATGTACGCTTTTCCGGATCTGAGAGGCACCAATCATAGCCATATGCCATTGGTCCGTATCACTTTGTGAAACTTTGCCACCATATTCCACGTCTCTGCACTGCAAGAGAAGGGCGTAGACTACCGTCAGAAAGGGGAACTTCGCACACTCAGGGCACACACGCTCATGTCGTAATTAAGGCCCCGACTTTTTAAGTGCCGATCGGGGTATGGTTTGAGATATCATCCCCTGTGCTTCCCGCAAACTGCCATCATCTGCTGACACCACTATAGCTACAAACATAATCTTCTTCAGTGCCCAACTTTGCCTTACCGGAGCCCCCTATGTCAGAACCTCTGGCCACGAGCCTTCTCTTTATATATATATATATATATATACATTAGATTTAATATAGCGCACGATGTGACAAAGTCATTCACGTGCACTTTACAAAAAATAATAATTAATATATAGAATCCACAAAAAGACGAAACTTAATTGAGATATGACTATAGATTGAAAAGTCAGTCTTTAAATCGAGATTTAAATTTGGAAGTATCCTTGACACTTTCTTCTGAGAGAGAGTGGGGGGAATTCCGAGAGTCTGGCCCACAGCTAACCATAAACTTCACGGTCCCAGATTAGTTAGAAGTGGGTGCGTGGACTACTATCGTAATGTGTCGCCGTTTAGAATCTGAGATTATGAATAGTATACAATCTTTCATCAGCATGTCATTGAGATATTTCGGTCCTTGATTTGTTTAAGCATTTGTAGATTATCAACTCATTTAAACTTTATCCTTTTGTCAACTGTGAGCCAATGCTCAGATGAAATTAGGAGGTAATAGATCATATTTATAGGTGTGCAAGCACGAATTGCCATGTTTTGTACCATCTGTAATTTGTTTATGTGGACTTTGGGAACACCAATAAGAATACTGTTACTCATAGTCAAGACATGACGTCACAAAAGCATGCCGCAGACTCGAGTGCTTCCGTAGTAAGACACTTCTAATAGAGCGTAATATCTTGCAGGTGCACTCATCGCCTTTTGACATTTGTTTGGGTGAATGTAGCTGCCTGTCTAGGTGCTCAATCAATCCACACCCCTAATTTCGCACATACGGGACTTTTTGCACCACACACTCTCCACTTGGTTGAATTTTACACACACTTTGGCTAGCTAGCTGGATTTGGAGCCAGTATCATAAATTCAGTCTTTGAAATCATTTATTTTTTAATTTATTTGATAACACCCAAGCTCTCAAATCCTTCACACAGTTTTTCAATTTTCAGTAACTTCTCTCCATTGGTCTGCATCTTGAGACTGGGGTTAAAAGCGAAGTAAGTTGGGTGTATCAGCATGACACAGGAACTTGGGGTAAGTGCTTTCTGCATACAGCAAATATTGACTGGCATATAACAGAATGCCACGGACCATAGCAGCTTCCCTGGGGTACACATACTTAAGTGGTCGTGGCTCTGAACATAACACCTGACTGACGTTGTACACGCTGAGTACGTATTCTCAGAAGATTAAGAACTAACCCAGGCAATACATTCACCAGTGGATGCCCTATCTTTTTCCGTACGATCTCCAGTATAGAATGATCGATAGTATCAAACGCGCGCTCGAAATCTATAGAACTAGCAATGTTACTTGCTTTTGTCCATAGAACATCAGGATGTCAGAGGTACTTTGAGCAGCGCAGTCTCCGTTGAGTGATATGGCCGATATGCCAACTGGAGATCTGGGGAAAAGATCCATGTTGATGAATATGCTCCAGTTGTTGGACCAAGAGCCCTTTCCTCAATCACCTTGCCTCAAAATGGGAATATTAACGAAGGCGATAATTGCTGTATACTGAGATTAATCCGTTCTTTTTTAACATGCGGTTTCACCTAGCCCCTCTTTCCAAATGTTAGGAAAATGTGATTTAATAGTGATGCATTGACACTGCTGGTAATAGGTGACACAAGTACATCCCAAAGCATTCCTTCACAACTTTGTTGAATTTGGGTGCAGAAAGTGACAATGTAAGCATTAACTAACTCACTCACTATTTTAAAAATTTCTAATTCAGTACAGGACGAAATTGTCCAAAAAATACTTCAATGTCTGGATGACTTATATTTGTGTAATCGATCACTTGGACTTCATCTAAACCTATAACGGATCTTTTAATTTTTTCTGAGAAAAATGCAGCAAATTCATTTGCCAAAACTTGTTCATTTTCTGCCTCTGGCAGTGGCATCTGACATTTACCTTTCCTCAACTCTTTTACTATTTTGAATAAAAGTTTTTGGTCAGGTTTTACCAGGGTCAATGGCAACATAGCCCCCCTAAAAATGCCTCTACAACAGCACCTGCACAGCAGCAAAAGTTGAAACCTGTTTACGAATTACCAGGTAAAAGACGGGCTTTTTGACTGGCATACAGGTTTGTTGGCATCTGAATGTAGTTTGTTATGGAAATCTTATTTAATGAAAAAATTTGGCACGGTTTTGCACTCCATCTCATGACCATTATTAACTAGTAATTATACATGGGGGAACTATTACTTTTCCAAAGAAACACTCTCTGTGACACAACAGGCGAGCCCCAGAAATGCTCTCATGTATTAGTGGAACATTGTATGGCTGAAACCTAGAATTATCCCTTCATCCATTTTGAGGGTCACCTGAACGATGAAACACAATTGACATTACTTTGGGCAGATAATGAAAATCCTTGGCCATGCAGAGCGTATTGATAAACTCATTCTAGATTCACGTTGAATATCCACCTTTGAAAAGATTGTGTTTGGGTGGAAAGGTGTGGAAAAAGGAACTTTATTCATGACACTTGTGACCGAGTGTCACCATCCCGTTTGGCTACGTGTAGCCATGCCAAGAATATAGTTTGTTAAAATATCTTCCAGATTTTTGAAGCGGCTTCCACCAAGCCTTTTAAGATTTACTGAAGCAATCATTCAATTCGAGTCTCATATCTAGGAAAAAAACACACTTCAGATAAGAAAAGCAAATTAGAGGCAACTTTAGGCTATTTTCCTTCTACCAAGAAGGATGTCCCTCATAATTTGCCCATGAAACTTGGTCTGACAGCTTTCCCCCTACGCCTAACCCTTGCTGATCTGGCACCTTATGTTGACAAAACTGTGTTTTGAATTACACAGTTGCTTTGTGGATAATTAAGTTGCTTATTGATGGTAACTTTCTAAAAAATTGAACGTTAAAAAAAAAAAAAAAAAAACATGGGAACACGCCGAACGCACGAAAATTTTGGTTGTTTGTGACGATTTTTTGGTACAAGAAATTTAAAAAGACAATCATTCGAAAGTATCCTGGTCCACATTACAGTCCAAGAGATTCTCCTTTTGGGGGAAAACCAAAATTTTCCCGAAGGGGAACTTATGCAACACATTGTAAAGGCTTGCCAGCCTACAAAAAACAAGTTAAGAAGAATGGTAACCACTCGAAAACGGCGTGGTGAACTACCGATTAGGACTGGCTTTTCAGTAGCTATGACAACTAAACCTTCAAATATACATTTATTCTTTTACATATTAGACCGCATTTTTTGCAAGGGTTCCAAAACACATTCCCCACTGGCCATTTTTGCTATTTTACCCACAATCCCATGCTTTCTTTGTATATATTGTCAGTGGGGAATGGGTTTTGGAACCCCCTTCAAAAAAAATTGTCGGTCTAATATTTAAAAAGAATTAAATGTATATTTGGATTGGAAGGTTTATTGTCAATAGCTACTGAAAGCCTACGTCCTAATCGGTATTTCACCACGCCGTTTTCGAGTGGTTACCATTCTTTCTTAACCTTGTTTTGTTAGCTGGCAAGCCTTTTACAATGTGTTGCATAAGTTTTTCCCTTCGGGAAAATTTTGGTTTTCCCCCAAAAGGGAGAATCTCTTGGACTGGTTAAGGTGGCAGATATCTTTCGAATGATTGATCTTTTAATTTCTGTACCAAAATCGTCACAAACAACCAAATTTTCGTGCGTTTGCGTGCTTTCCCATGTTTAGTTCAATTTAGAAGTTACCATCATAAGCAACTTACTTATCCACAAGCAATGTGTTATCAACACAGTTTGTCCAACAAAGGTGGCCAGATCAGCAAGGGGTGGGTAGGGGAAAGTCTTTCAGACCAAGTTTCATGGCAAATTATGAGATGGACATGCTTCTGTTAGACAGTAAAATAGCCTAAAAGTTTGCCTCTAATTTGCTTTTTCTTATCTGAAGTGTTTTTTTTTCTAGATTTGAGATCTCGAATTGAATGATTGCTTATATAAATCTTAAAAGGCTTGTGTGGAAGCCGCTTTCCAAAAATCTGGAGGATATTTAAAACTATATTCTTGGCAATGCTACACGTACCAAACGATGGTGACCCTCCGGTCAACAAGTGTCATGATAAATTTCCCTTTCCCCACCCAAACACATTCTTTTTCAAGTTGGATATTCACCGCTGAATCTAGAATGAGTTTATCATACGCTCTTCATGGTCCAAGGATTTTCATTATTGCCCAAAGTAATGGTCAAATGTGATACTCTCTGTTTTCAGTGCCGCCTGCACAATGAATGAAGGGATAATTATAGGTTTCAGCCTACACTGTTCCACTAATACATGAGAGCTTCTGGGGCGTCGCCCTGTTGTGTCCACAGGAGTGTTTTCTTTGGAAAGTAATGTTTCATGTATAATTAATAAGTTATAATGGTCATGAGATGAGTGCAATAACCGTGCCACAATTTTTTCATTAAATACGATGTTCCATACACACCTACATTCAGATTGCCGCAACAAACCTGTATTCCTCAAAAAGCCCGTCTTTTAACCTGGTAATTCGTAAACAGGTTTCACGTTTTCTGCTGTGGCAGGTGCTGTGTAGAGGCATTTTTAGGGGGCTATGTGCCATTGACCCTGTAAAACCTGACCAAAAACTTTTTTTCAAATAGTACAAGAGTTGATGGAAAGGGTAAATGTCAGATGCCACTGCCAGAGGCGAAAAATGACAGTTTGGCAATGAATTTGCTGGCTTTTTTCTCAGAAAAATTGAAAAGATCCTATAGCGTTTTAGTATGAGTCCAGGTATCGATACACCAAATATAAGTCATCCATACATTGAAGTATTTTTGACAATTTCCGTCCTGTTTTACTGAATAAATTTTAAAATAGTTAGTGATTAGTATGCTACATGTCCTCTGACCCAATTCCAACAAAGTTGGTGAAGGATGCTTGGATGTATTGTGTCACCTATTACCAGCATTGTCAAGCATCACTATTACATCACACTTTTCCTAACATTTGGAAAGAGGGCTAGTGAAACCGCTGTTAAAAAGAGACCCCGGATTAGATCCAGTATCAGCACATTATCGCCGTCAGTAATATTCCATTTTTGAGCAAGTGATTGAGAAAGCTGCTCTTGTCCAACAACTGGAGCATATTCTCAATTGGATCTTTTCCCAGATCTCCAGTTGGCATATCGCCATATCACTCAACGGAGACTGCGCTGCTCAAAGTTACCTCTGACTCCTGGATGTCTAGGACAAAACAAGTAACATTGCTAGTTCTCTAGATTTGAGCGCTGCGTTTGATACTATCGATCATCTATACTGGGAGATCGGTAAACTGGGGAAAACGATTATTGCATCACTGGTGATGTACTTGCCTGGTTATTTTCTTATCTTGAGATCGTACTCAGCTGTACAACTCCGTCAGGTGTATGTCAAGCACGACCATTTTAAGTGTTAATTTTTTTTAAATTATGGTGTACCCCAGGGAACTTCTATGGTCCCGTGGCATTCTTGTTATATGCCAGTCAATTATTGCTGTTATGCAGAAAGCACTTACCCCAAGTTCATGTGTATGCTGAGGGCACCCAACTTTACTTAGCTTTTAACCCCAGTCAAGATGCAACCAATGGAAAGCGTTACTGAAATTGGAAACTGTGTGAAGGGATTTGAGAGCTTGGATTTTATCAATAAATTAAAAATAAATGATTCAAAGACTGAATTTATGCTACTTGGCTCCAAATCCAGCTTATCTAGACCAAAGTGTGTGTAAATTCAATCCAAGTAGGATAGTGTGTGTGCAAAAAGTCCCGTATTGCGAATTGTAGGTGTGGCTTGATGAGTCACTAGACCTGCACTACATATCAACAAACAAGTCAAAGGCTATGAATGCACCTGCAAGATCTTCGCTCTTTAGAAATGTCTTACTACGGAAGCCACTCGCAGTCTGCTGCATCTTTTGTGACGTCATTGTCTTGACTAGGGTAACATCTTCTTATTGGTGTTCCCAAAGTCCACATAAACAAAGTACAGATGTACAAAACAGGCAATTCGTTGCTTGCCAACCCTTAATAAATATGATCATTTATCACTCTACATTTCAATCTGATCATTGGCTCACAGTGAACAAAAGGATAAAGTTTTAAATTGGATGTTGATAGCTACAATGCTTAAACAATCAAGGACGAAATATCTAAATGACATGCTGATGAAAGAGTTTTAATACTATTCATAATCTCAGATCTAACAGCGCCAACTTACGATTAGTAGTTTCCACTCACCGACTTCAGTCATATGGTGACGCGTGCGTTTATGGTAGCTGGGCCCAGACTCTGAATTCCCTCCCACTCTCTCTCGAAGTGCAAGGATACTGCCAAATTTTTAAATCTCGATTAGCTTACCTTTTCAATGCTATAGTCATATCTCATTAAGTTCGTCTTTTTGTGTCGATATCTCATACATATTAGATTATTATTTTTTGTAAAGTGCACGTGATGACTTTGTCACATCGTGCTTCTATATTAAATCTAATGTATATATATGAGTATATATATAAGAGAAGGCTCGTGGCCAGAGGGTTCTGACATGGGGGCTCCGTAAGGCGCCGTTTGGCACTGAAGAAGATTATGTTTGTAGCTATAGTGGTGTCAGCAGATGATGGCAGTTTGCGGAAGCTCAGGGAGATATCTCAACCATACCCCGAGCGCACTTACAAAAGTGGGGCCTACGAATGAGCGTGTGCCCTGAATGTGCGAATTCCTTTCCTGACGGAGCTCCCCCTTCTCTGCAGTCATAGACTGAATATGTGGAAAGTTCACAAGTGAACGGACCATGCTATGGCTATGATGTGCCTCTTAGATCCGAAGCGTACATGAAGAGTTGTGTGCGTTTCGGATGATGATGGGACAGCTGGCTAATGGCTGGCCATAAGGTCCCTGGGATGATCCAGTATAAGATTAACACCTTGTTTATGCTAGAAAATTCACTAGTACTTTTTGTACTAATAAAAAAATGGTCAAACTCCCAACGGGACCCCTCAGAAAGGGGAAATTGGAGGGCTCACATCACATGGGTGCTGACAATTGCATCCTCCCGATCACTTGATGTCTGAATAATGCGCTAGTGGGAACTTCCAGAGGCAGTTCAGTAACGACCTATCTATTGCCGCTGCTACCACTTTTCATCAAACACTCATTTCAGCTCCTTATCCTTTTATTTTCCCTCTCTTTCGTCTTCTGTTATTCTCCTCCTTATTTTCTCTTCTTTCCTATTCTTCTTTCCTTTTTCTTCTCTTTCTTTTCTCTTCATTTTTTCTCCTCCCCTCCTACCCGAGCGCGTGCTACTGACCATGTGTCCCGGATACGCCCTGATTATGTCGCCATTTTTTAAGTGCAGTGGACGTAATATAACGTAAAATTGGGTCTTGTGACGTCATAGTACTCATGACACATTGTTAAACCAGGTCATTTAATTCTCTGGTAACCATATTCCTATTACACTCATAATACATTTTTGTGCTATAATAGCAACCATTTTGGATACAGTATATAGGGCTTTAAAGTTGTCAATGCGCCATTTTGAATTTATGCAAATTACCCATTTCCTGTTGTCAGCCCTGGATTTGTGTTATTTTGGAGATAATGTTCAGTCCAGCCAATCTATAATCCAAAGCCAAAACCACATCACCTGTCAATGCAAATTCCACCAGAATGCATAGAATAAGTCCCCATATCATATCAAAAGTTGATTTAAGCTTAGACCCCTCACAGGCAAAGTAAGGTTATATTGTGCTTCCAGGTGATACATGAATGCAAACATCTCTTCATGTAAAAAATGATCCCCGTTAATTGTTGCGACAAAGCAGGCCTTGTTTCAAAGCTACTTCTCTCACTCAGGCTACCCTTACATGGCAACTTACATGTTGTATCAGTGGGGGCATCAGATCTTGCCCCTGAATTTTCCAAAACAACTTTTCAATCTGTGTGTAAACTTTTCAGGATTAAACTAAGATTGGTTAATACAACTTATAAGGCTTGTCACTGTCTTCTGCTTGTAAAGTTGTCTACCTATTTATGCATGAAGGAGACAGGTGGTTACGCATCGGTATGCATCGTATATGCCTTGCGCGCTATTGAGTGAATGCCTTTCACTGGAGTTAAAATTTAAAATTTTTTTCGTTTAATTTTTAAAAATATTTCCCTTTTTTTTATTTTCCCCTTTTTTTTAAAAAATTTTTTTTTTTTCTTTTAAAATTTTTTTTTTTTTTTTTTTCTTATTTTTTTTCGAAGGGGGGTTTTTCCCCGGGGGGAAAAAAAAATTTTTCCCATTTTCAAAAGGGGGGGGGGGGGGGGGGGGGGGGGGGGGGGGGGGTTTTTTTTTTTTTTTTTTTTTTTTTTTTTTTTTTTTTTTTTTTTTTTTTTTTTTTTTTTTTTTTTTTTTTTAACTTAATTCTAAGAAATAAGTTTTTGTGCTAATTCTTAATGAAAAATGTAAAAAATGTGAATTTTTGAAAACAGGCTGTTTAATTTCCAATACTTCTATAAAATCAACTACATTTATAGGGGGCACAACTTGGAAATTAGTCAAAAAAGTTGAAATTTGTAACCGTTTCGAAACAAAAATTTAAAATTAAGGTTGCCCAAGTTGGTTTAAAAGTTTTTTAGCATGAAAACTTTAAAAACTATAACTTTTTAGTGATTGATAATTGTTATGGGAAATACCTAAATTATTCAAACCAGTTAATTGACTTACCTATATTGCATGTTCCCTGGTTTATTAAAATGTTCTTTGCCCAGATTCAAAAGCAGTTTAATTTATTTGTTTTCACTCTGAAAAATTTTTAATTAATACAATAAAAAGTATTTGTAATTAGGTGGAAAATGTTAAAAACCAATTTAATTCAATTTTGAAACGACTTCCGTTTAAATGTTAGCTTACATAAAGAGGAAAGTATCCTTTTTAACATTTTGGCTTAGAATGCCTATTTGTTTGTCCAAAACCAGAGTTGCAAATAATTCTAAGAACATGTATTAAAAATGAGGCCCCAAAAGATTTAAGCTACTTAAAACTTCAATATGGTTGAAGTTTAAATTTAAGTTTTCAAATGCTCCAAAAAATTTTCAAAAGAAGTGTTGCCAAAATTTCAAACAAAAACCAGGAACAGGATTTTTTACAGTTTTAAAAAAAAAAAGAATCAATAAATTTTCTAATTATATAAATATGAGTTTTGGGGACCGCCTCAAAAAATACTTTCTAATTAAGTTTAAAAAATTGATGTGTTCGCTTTAAAATTTTTTTATATTTTTTTTATTTTTTTAAGTAGAAAGAAAAATTTAAATATATTTTTTTCTTTTCCCCCTTAATCAATTTTTTTTAGAAAAAATTTTTTTTTTAAAATTTTTTTAATTATTTTATTTAAACCATCATTAAATCAATTCCCAATAAACCATCAAAAACTTATAAAAAAAACCCCAAAACATAATACCACTAAAACATTTATTTTAAATACATTTTTTTAAAGTTAAAGCAATAACAAAATCGTCTTTAATTCACCATAAACCAAAAGGGAGGTAAAATATTTTAGTTGTGTTTTGGGATAAACCCTTAAACCCTTTTGTTGAGGGAAGGGGGTTAACGTATTAAATTAAGGGGGTTAAAATTTGCCAAAAACAGATTTTTTTAATTTAAAAATAAGGCAGTAAGCTAATGGAAAATATTTGCAAATTAGAAATTAAAATATTTTTTGAAATTTCCCCTTAATGTAAATCCAAACAAGAAAAAACTTTTCATTCAGGGACTTTTCCAAAAATCTCAAAAGTAAGAAACCCCAATTGTATTTTGGTAAAATTTTCAGTAAAGTAAACATTTTCCGACTTAAAAAAAACCTTTCCAAGTAATTAATAAATTTAAAAATTTTTCCCCTTGAAATACAAAAAATTTCACACTTCCCACAAATTTTTTTAAATTGGTATAAATAGTAAAACTTGGGACAAAATTTCTAAATTTTTGTTTTTTTTTTCAGTATTCTTAATAATGAGTATTTTTAAACTTAAATTTACAAACAAATTTTTCTCCGGCAATGAAAGGATTATTTTTTCAAATGGGGTTTAATTTTTAAAACCCCGAAATTTGGGGGGAAAAAATTTAAAATTTTTTTTTTGAATGGGTTTAAAATTTTTTGCCCCCTTTTTAAAACCCCCGTTTTACTTTTTTTTTTCCCCCGACTTTTTAAAAAAAAATAAAAAAAAAAAAACACTAAAAGGTTTTATTCGAAAAAGTAAAAATTTTGAAAAATTTTTTTTTCAGGCAGGACATTCAGACAGGCTTTTTAAAAAAAGGGGGAAAACAAGGGGGGGCCCTCAAAATTTTTAAAAAGCTAAGGAAATTTAAATAAAAGTCCCCAAAAAATTTGGGACAATTTGTCAAAAAAAAACATGTTTTAAAAAAATTTAAAAAAATATTTTCCCAGGGGGAATTTTTTTTTATCGTACCTACTAGTGCTACGCCGACTACATGTTTACCGAAGAAATTGGAAAATTTTTGCGGACGGCAAGACCACGGCTCCCTGAGCTTTACCCCGCCCCGTCCCTCCCCACCCCTATTGGTGCCTTTTATAAGGCAGGCTACTAAGAAACATTAATTACATGCCATGCTATAGACATCAATAGCGTAATATTCAAGCATTTTGAATCCAATTCTGGGGGCGTGTTTCAGACAATTAATTAAAGTACGGTACCAATATTTAAGTATGCAGGTGAAAAGGGGTGATCGCTCCAGCTCCCGACCCCCCTTACATCCGGCACTTCTACTTGTATATCACACAACGTAACACTTGAGACTACTAATATTAATTATAGTGCGCTGGAGTATCAGCATTGTTGTGGCTTAGTTGTTATGGCGCTCGACTCCGACTGTTGAGTACGTGAGTTCAAGTCCTCCCGGAGACTGGGCAGTGCACTGCTTTTTCTCGTTTTGCGGTGTTAACGCTGTGGAACTGTCGACTTTTTACAGTTGTTTTTCTCTTTCATATCTTCCTTTTTGTAGCTTTTATCGACTTCTCTTCGTCCCCACTTTTTTTTCTTAATTAGGCTTCGTTTTGTTAATCATATCTTACTGCAAATTTCCAAATCAGGTCACTGCACGCTATTGCATGTAGCCTACATTATCAAGTCGTACACCCCCCCCCCCCCCACTTTGGACGTTGCATTTTTTCGGTTGAAATTGCTAATAGTTTTATGAATGTTTTTCCCATTCATAGATGAAACCGATTCTATATTTCATGTAATTTGCATTTGATACGAAAGGTATCAATAAAGACAGGGCTCCCGGCTACTTTAGTAGCCGGGAGACCTGTCTTTATTGATACCAAATTTGCCTAGGTTCCTAAAGCAACTCTTGTTTCTAAAGGAAAGCCACTCTGAACTGAATATTCATAAATGACCGACTGTAAAATGCTCTTCTTGTATTGCAACTATGGATTGAGTTTCTTAGGGCCAACAATAGGTGACCATTGTCCACGTTTCATGGTGCGATGATTTGTAAAAGAAGACAGCGGTTCCTTTAAACTTGACCAAGTCTCCCTCCGCGTTTTCCCTGCCGTCTTGAGGGGGCGCTCCACCATTCCATAAAATTGCACTTTTGCTGGGGAATGGGTGAACCCTCTACATGTACTCCCTAAAAATTTTGTTTGGGTTGATTTTTGACCCTGTTATGAGAGGGCAGTGAATCCTTTGTTAGATATATTTTGGTAGTGACAGTGCACTAGTTGTCGAAATCTGAATTCAAGAAGGACAGAGCGTGGCGCGGATTATTGCAAAAAACAAAAACAAGAGAAACCAAAAAAAGAAAAATCGAATGACTGTTAGTGTTATGAAGCAAGGGAAACAGTTACTGTTTTGCACCCAATCCCCAAATAAACTTGTGCAAATAAATTTGTGAAGTGAAAAGAGGGGCTCATGGGATAGGCCTATGTCTTATGTTGTCCTTTGATTGTTTAACCTTTATTCCAAGGACAGTTGTAATGTTGGCATATCTTGAGGGCAAGCCTGTAACCAAAGGGGCGGGGACAGGCAGGATGAGGACCTTAGAATACCCCCACCCCCCCTGCTCCCCCCCCCCTGCTCCCCCCCCCTTAGAATATTCACTCACCGACTGCTCTATTAAACATGATCAAACTAGATACTAGCTGGTAAGGCCGATTGAAAGAAAGCATGCAGACCCTATGCAACACCCCACATCACAAAGGGAAAAAAAGGAAAGGTACATATTGAAAAAACGGTACAAAAGATATTCAAAAAACTACATCAAAAACAACTTGAAAGTGCTAGTTTTGGTTATATAGGCCTATATTTTCCGCAGACCAACGGTGACCGAACAAGGAATACGTCGAACGGCCTGCTACGTAGGCAACCTATATATTATATGGACGCGATTTTTGCTGGAACTTTCTGAGCCAAAACCAGTCTGAAGCTGGCACAGGATTCAGCCTCACATTCAGCCTCACATTCAGCCTCACATTCTGAAGCTAGCACAGGATTCAGCCTCACATTCAGCCTCACATTCTGAAGCTAGCACAGGATTCAGCCTCACATTCAGCCTCACATTCTGAAGCTGGCACAGGATTCAGCCTCACATTCAGCCTCACATTCAGCCTCACATTCTGAAGCTAGCACAGGATTCAGCCTCACATTCAGATTCAGCCTCACATTCAGCCTCACATTCTGAAGCTGGCACAGGATTCAGCCTCACATTCTGAAGCTAGCACAGGATTCAGCCTCACATTCAGATTCAGCCTCACATTCAGCCTCACATTCTGAAGCTAGCACAGGATTCAGCCTCACATTCAGATTCAGCCTCACATTCAGCCTCACATTCTGAAGCTAGCACAGGATTCAGCCTCACATTCAGCCTCACATTCAGCCTCACATTCTGAAGCTAGCACAGGATTCAGCCTCACATTCAGATTCAGCCTCACATTCAGCCTCACATTCTGAAGCTAGCACAGGATTCAGCCTCACATTCAGATTCAGCCTCACATTCAGCCTCACATTCTGAAGCTAGCACAGGATTCAGCCTCACATTCAGATTCAGCCTCACATTCAGCCTCACATTCTGAAGCTAGCACAGGATTCAGCCTCACATTCAGATTCAGCCTCACATTCAGCCTCACATTCAGCCTCATATTCAGCCTCACATTCAGATTCAGCCTCACATTCAGCCTCACATTCTGAAGCTAGCACAGGATTCAGCCTCACATTCAGATTCAGCCTCACATTCAGCCTCACATTCTGAAACTAGCACAGGATTCAGCCTCACATTCAGATTCAGCCTCACATTCAGCCTCACATTCTGAAGCTAGCACAGGATTCAGCCTCACATTCAGATTCAGCCTCATATTCAGCTTCTCATTCAACCTCACATTCGGCCCCACATTCAGCCTCATATTCAGCCTCACTTTCGGCATCACATTCAGCCTCAAATTCAGCATCACATTCAGCCTCACATTCAGCCCCGCATTCAGCTTCTCATTCAACCTCACATTCTGCCCTACATCCGACCTCACATTCAGCCTCACATTCGGCCTCACATTCAGCCTCATATTCGGCCTCACATTCGGCCTCACATTCAGCCCCGCATTCACCCTCACATTCAGTCTCGCATTTAGCCTCTCATTCAACCTCTGATTCAGTCTCAGGTTCAACCTCACATTCAGCGTCGGATTCGGCCTCACATTCAGCCTCAGACTCGGCCTCACATTCGGCCTCACATTCAGCCTCAGATTCAGCCTCACATTCAGCCTCACATTCGGCCTCACATTCTGATCGAAGCTAGCACAGGATTCAGCCTCACACAGCCCCACATTAAGTCTCACATTCTGCCTCAGATTCAGCCTTGCATTCAACATCACATTCAGCCTCAGTTTCAGCCTCACACGAAATTTCTCCATATTTTTATAAAGAGTCAAAAATTAATAATCACCGTAGCTTACCTTGTCAGACTTTTCACGCTGCAGATGCAACTTGTTTTGTTTTCCGCTGACACCTATTGGGTAATGGCAAATTTTGCCCCTATGGCCAGTGCCAAGTCGGCGCCTCTGTACCGACGTATGATGGAAGTAGTGGTTGTAGACCCTCTGTTTCAGATGAATTTGTCCGTGTTGAAAACAAACCATAGAAGCGGTATATCAAGTACTGGGATGCATATGTCCTAAAAAGAAGCTGTTAAGAAACTTAGAGAATTCCCTGTACCTTGTACCTCGGGAGCGGACTCGGTTTGTTCAGTATCCCTTTTAGGCTTCACAAACCAACTTGCTTCTCTATTCCTAGCAGGGAGTTGCTGTTTGTCAAATAGCAACTCCCTGTTCCTAGCCCTAACGTTAAGTGATGTGTGAGAAAAATGGAACTCAATGGTTTCTAACGTTTTGATTACCTTGAAGCTACACATCTTGAGAATTGTTTATTCTGAGGTGCGCAAACTTTCCTTGCGACGATCGGAAGCCCATCGAATCAGCAATTAGCCCAGTCATATGCAACAAGTTGACGGAAAGTGTGAAAGTTAGGGTACATTGAACTCACAATTGTCCGATATAAACATCTCAGCTGGTTAATCCTCGGTAATACATCTGGCTGACTAAACACTCCAATTATAATTTTTCTTCGAGACGATGACCTTAGCTAGGTACGATACTGCCTGAGATAAGGAGATATAAAAGACCCAATTGTCGAAGAAAATTTACTTCAGGTTCATTAAAACCAAGGGGGTTGTACACTGACAACTGAAAGAGATATGTATAGTCGGGTAAATAGGGGTTGACCCTAAAAAAGTTCCTACAGTGAATTTTATGCAATTTTGTATTAGTTGAGGTGTATAATGTACCCAGGAAAGTGCTGAAATTAGGTCAAATCCAAAATGGCGGCTTTTTACATAGTTTTTCTCTACTTACCTCGAAAGATGTAGGTAATGAAGGTTTCATTGACATATCTGTGATTGAAAATGTTTTATGGTTATCTTGGACAAAATGTTTCAAGTTACCTTGCAAATAACACAGTGATGACGTTACAATGACGTCGATGATAACTTTCCATTAAAGATTTCAATGCCCTCATATAATGGTTCTATTTTCTGAAGATTTAAGACACGTAACTTAGTGAATACTTTAAAGGGTTTTATGTAAAATTAAATGATGCCAGTGACATTTTTATTGCTGAAGCTGAAGGGTCTCAGAAGTTACAGACCTCACAAAAGAAGGCTATTGCTCAGAAGGCCTACCATCTTCTCTGGAAGAAAGGTACCATTTCGTGGTATTTTGAAAGCTAATATCTTTTCAAATGAATTAGATGAATAGCTGAAAATTCGTACGCGGAGTGATTTATAACTGTACAAACAGAATTTGGTGTCAAAGCCGGATTACTTGGCCCATTTTTGAAAACATACGCATTTGAAAATGCAATGTTTACTTCTAAAAGTCGTTTTTTGTTTTCACATTTTAAGGGCCTGTGGAACCTTGCTTATCGTGAGATGGCCTTCATACTTTAGCTAACTTTAACGTTGTTCCAGGTCTATAAGCTAGAGGAAGCGTAAACATTCAATGTTTCTAATAATTTAGTGGCTGGGGTCCAAAATTGGTTGTTTTGAAATATTTTGAGGTGAGGTCTCATAAGTCCCCACGATAGCAAAGGGACATGCGAAGTGCAAAGGGACTAACACTTTTCTACACTTGACCTTTAAAGTTAACCTACTCCTTTCAAAACCAAGTATTTCAACTATTTAAGTCACGGTTACTGCAGTTAATTTCAAATTTTAACTTAATTTCCAATTTTGACATTCAGATACTAAAATATTTGTTTAGATCTTATTATTCTGACTTAAAATGCGGTATAACTGATTATTAATTTCATATTTTTGGACTGTTTTAGTCTTAGATATTGACTTTTAATATCTCAAAGTCCACCCCTAGTGTTACTGATTTTTTTTTTGTTTACTTTTCAAACCATAACTGTTACTTAAATCTTATTATCACAACTTTTTGACTGATAATTTTTACAATGAGCTATTACTTATCTGGACAGTTCATTTGATTAAACTGACACTTTTATCAACAAAATTTAGACATTGTAAGTCAAAATTTTGGCTTTTTATTTCCTACCAATAATGTCATCTGGAGTCAAAATAATGAGATTAAAAGCAATTAGAAAGTCCAAATTATACAAGTGAATTCTAATATTTCATTTTGAAGTCAACATAATGAGGTCAGTGGTCCCTATAATGGAATAAAAAAGGCAAATACATGTGACCCTTATAGTCAAAATACAGAAATTAAAGGTCAAGACAATAGGATTTAGCCTAGGTAAAAAATTTTGAATTTTCAAGTCAAATCAGTAGCAGTTGGGTGCGGTTTTAAGTCTCAGTCTGCACCCCAAAAGTTTAGTTATGGCATTAATAGTTAACTGTATGAGATTTTAGATCAAAATAATGAGGATCAAGGTTACAATTTGGAATTTGAAAGTAAAAATTGTGAGCTTAAATGTCAACTTGATATTAAGATTGTGAGTCACATTTGTGAACTTTTTAGTCAAAGTTATGATATTAGAAGTTAATAATGGTTTTGAAGACAATACTTGACAATAAAAGTGATTTGCGACATTCTAAGGTTATCTTTCCAATGTACCCATGCTACCGTAACGACATTTGTAAGGCGTTGTCTTCACAACTTTTAGAGGGCGCAGTGTTGAACGCTAGCTACTTTATCACTGAAAACGTTTTGAGGTGTATGATCTTTGTCATGCTTACAAACCTACACTATTGGCGGCTATATTTTGGTTTAGGGTCATGTAGAAGGATCAGAAATTTAGAAACCTATCTTTCAGAAGTGAACAATTTCAGTTTCAAAGACCCATATATTCACACCTAGGTTAACTCCTGCAGGTTTGACACAAAATTTTCTTAATGTAGTAGTAAATCACTCCACATTTGACTATTCATCTACGTATCTTATCTCTGTAAAATGTTACCATCCTGCAAAAGTAGTAAATACGGCACACACAGCTTCCATACTGAAAGTGAAGGAATGCGTCATACTTTTATGAGGACCATAATTCCTAAACTTCTTGAGCTTTAACACTATGTCACTGCTATCATCCAGACACACAAGCATTGGGGGCCTTTTTTATATCGCAAACTGCAGCAGAAGCTTAGTCGCCTTGACGCAAGGGACGTGTTATGCAATTTGGACCTCATTTGACTTTTTCGTAACCTGAAAATCATATTTTGGGGATCGGCACCTGATGTGCCACCAATTTTCTACTTGCAATTTGATTCTACGTGATGATAGCTAAGTTTGACAGTATATACTTAAAACCTTATTTGTCAGTTATTACGTGGTTAAAAAATGCAAAAGTGTCAAAGTATATAACATCCATCATATTCTGAAACTAGACATCCATATGCGTCATTTTTAGTAAAATTTCGCATTGATACCCCACTTCACGCTTATGATTTAACCTCAACAAGTTTCACTCAGGTACTATATGAGCCATCTTATGGCCACTTGCAGTGGCCCGCTAAGAAGGGGCATGTCCCTCACTTGTCCCTCATCCACTCCTGCGCAGAGGTATACAGTTCTCAGGACCAATGTGCACATACTTGCCCTCATTTCTGATTGCTATCCACTAATTGTGCCCTGCCCAAACATTTTCTGCATGCTTCTGGCTCCATAAGTTTTGTATTCAATTTCCTTCAGGCACCAATGACCATTGTCAACTCTTCTGGTTGCCTACCCCCTCCCCCGTCAGAGAGCATGACCCCCTCTGGGGTAGATCCTAGGGCCATGCACCCCTGGAACAAACCTATTGAAAGACGAAACCACAACTTTCTTTCTCTCTCCAGTGCACTATGCCAATTAATTGCCATCTATCTACCTTAGAAAAACGCTAAAAGTATGCAAGAAAGCAAGGTTTTACATTGCATTTATTCTAGAGGAGGCTGAGCACATCCGTTTTGGGTGGTTTTTGTGACTCAGGTGTAAGATCATAGGTGAATTGCGAAAACTACAGGTCTACAGTAGTACTGTTGGTCAATTTAATCATAATACCATCATGCCAAACAAAATTTGAGTACAGTATAACTTCCTGCAATCAGCAAAACGTATTATTTAGATACATTTACCTTCATAATGACATAAAACGGCCATTTTGGAAATGAACCATTTAAATACATTTCCCATGAACCGATTTTGATGGATTTTTGATATGTTTTTCCCACATCCAGTTCCACCAAATATCATTTAAATCTCACTCAAGGGCGTGGATCCATCTCCAAAGATGGGGGGGGGGACTTTTCGCCATTTGCAAATCACCGTCCTGGGGGAGGGGTCTAAGGGGAGGGTGTGTGCCCCTCCCCCTTTAGAAAATTTTTGCTCACATAAGGTGGCCTGGATGCAAACTGGTGCTACATTTGGTGCTAAATTTGGATTGGATATATCACCAAGCATTTCTCCTTTTTTAGGAAGTTTTTTTTCATCTTCCTTGCCTATATGAATGTTTTACTTAGTTCTTGGGGTAAATCAAGACCACACTGTGTGAAGTAAATGAACAGATCGTTAGACTACATGTACTATTAGCCAGGGCCTATATAAATGCATTTGCAGGGGGTGTGAACTATTTTGGGACCAACTACATTTCTTGGAGACCGACTCCCATTGACATACCGTAGTTGTACGACAATTTATATTACAATTTATAAGACGGTAGTAATAATCAAAGGCGTACGGGACTCTTCCACTTTGGGGGCAGAAATTTTTTGCCCGAATTTCAAATAGTTGCCCGAAATTTGTTGCAGTTTAGGTGCATAAAATACACCACTAAACCATTACATGCGCGCGAAGCGCGCAAAACTTTTTGCAAATTTTTCGGGCATTCGATCAAAAATTCGGAAACTCAGTAGAAAATTGGGGGAAACTTTCACTTCAAATGCCGTTCATGTCTGGTGTACTGTTAAAAAGTCATTACTGGATTTCACTATACCACTACATGCGCGCGAAGCGCGCGAAAATTTTTGTAAACTTTTTGGGCATTCGATCAAATATTTGGCAACTCAGTAGTTTTGGCAACTCAGTAGACACTTCGGGCAATCTTTTCACTTGAAATGTTGTTCATGTCTGGTCTTTTGTTACAAAAGCATGCTAAACTGGATTTGAGACAGACTTTTTTTTGCGCCCAGAGACCAACTTTTGGTTTTCACTGGGGGCACAATCCCTGTATTTATGCCCCTACCATTAGCATGTTTACTCATATCTAACAAAATTTGGATATGAAAGTGATCAGGACTGTGCATGTCAGAGCTTTTTGGAAAGTATGAAAGAGGTTATACTGGTATTAATCTTTTCATTACTCCACTGTGGTACACCTTGTCCTTGCATGGTAGTCGACTCTCAACGAACCTACCAATATTTTCTTAACCTTTACTAGCATAAGTTAGTTTTAGGGGTTTTACTTAATAGTGCAAAGTGGAAGTTTGTGGCACAGAACCGACGGCAAACTACAGGGGAATCACAGCCATTTTTGACGTCGGCGTTAGCAATTTTTAAATTGCTTTACATTGCTGTCTCTTACATTTCGAGCAATGAGTAAAGACCACAAACATGGAAATGGGGTGGGGGACCCTACTCTTTAAAAAAAAATGGAAATTGGAAGGTGTCTAGATGGCAAATGGTGCAATATTTGGGCACAGTGCTTTTAAAATGTATGGTCAATTTGAAATCTATGTTATATTATCTCCTTCAAAGTTTTAGTTTTTAACATTTTTGAAAAAGTGAGGGGGACTTTTTGGAGAAGTCCCCCCTTCCAAAAAAGTGAGGAGGACGCGTCCCCCCGCCCCCCCCCCCATGATTCACGCCCATGATCTCACATGTAGGAATCTTTTGAAGGTGAGGTTCATTTTGTTTCAAGTCCACCCGACTAGCAGTCTCTGCAGTTTGTATGCACGAGGAACGTTACAGCTGTGTTAAGATTGCGCAATACTGAACAACAAATTAATTACCTGTAAACTACGCGGAATGAAAAATCATCGTCTTCAGAAATCAGTTTGAATAGCAAAAGTCTAATTTAGTGATAAAATAAGTGTTAAAAAAGTAATTTATCTAAAATCTTAATTTTAAAAACTACTAGTAAAAATTTGAACGTAAAATTAGAGCCGCGTTTCATGAATAAGCACCTGCTGTCTGTGCTTTTTAAATGAATATCACTTTTTATTAGTCCAGCCTCTATTTTTGAAATATGAATATTCAGATTATAAACAATTGGCCACTCACAGGACCTCTTAATTTCTATGAATATTCATCGATATAAGTTTCTTTTACTTTGGCAAGCTGTGGGATATGACTGAACAAGTAATATGCCGTACAGCCTGCTACAGAGGCAATATACCTTGTCGTCTTGAAAGTGTAACAAAAAGACGATCAAAATTAAAGGTAAATAGGGAAGCTCTGAAGTAAAACGACTGTAACAATAGTGTCCCAGTTAGAGTTAATAAGTGAATTTCGAGCAAAACGTTCCAACGGAAATACAACTCCAATTAAGACAAAGCAATGGGCAATGATTGCCGAGTATTGTTTATACGATATTTAATTAATTTCTGAGAGTACGCAGTATATCAAAAATTCACAAACTTCGGTACTCTCTGGGTATTGGTGTTACGGAAGTTAGCTTATCTGCCTTTTACGAAGAATCAACTGACACGAGGAGTAGCAATTTTCTAAAATTAAACCTTGAAAGGAACGTAACGGTTTCATTCTTCCTTGTTGCCTTTTTAGGCGGATGAAGTACCTGACTTTATCACTTGGCAAGGTTAACAAAATATTGACATATTTTACAGCATCTGGATGACTGACGTAAGGAGACGTGGAAAGCTGGCTTAAAAGGCTAAAAGCCGACGGCGTAAAACATTCACTGTTTCACATTCTGCACAAAATTATTGAAAAGTCGACGTTCCACGTATTATCTGGTCTTTTTCGTATTCTCATCTAATATAATCCTTTCATCCTGGTGTTCTTCAAGAAAATATCAAAATAATACTTGAAAACATTTGGTTAAATATACGTTGCTTCTAAGATACAGTAGTAAAGCACAAGAGCGTGTATAGGGTTGTATTTATAGGCCATCTAAGCGGAGCGCCACCATAAGTTGGCGCGGAGCGTACCGAGAAAATTTTGACAAAAATGCCTCCCAGATTGCAGGAAATGGCACTTTCTGAGTATTTTAAGTTGCATTTAAACGTTCCAAATTTTGATATCTCATGTTTTAGAAATTTACAAGTGAGAAAATACGATATATACATTAAATTTTGAGTGAATAATTTGGATTTCAAATTACTTTTTATGAGCTCGTTTTTGTAGGCCTTTTTGTTTCAAAGGCGTAGGAAGCCGGTTTCTCGATAGAATGGAGTTGAACATTGTTTCGGACCGCCGTCCTGGGATAGGGGTTTAAGGAGAAAGGACATGTCCCCTCCCCTTTGGAAAATTTGTGAATATTTTAGGGTACTTAGACGCAATTTCGGTGTCATACTTTGCAAATTTTAAGGATCTATTGTTCGTTTCATTTTTGCGATGATCCCTCCTGCTATACACGTAGGGCGGGGACAAGATGACTAACTTTTTCCTTCTCGTTTCTTCGTTTAATCAGCTTGGAGAGAATGCACAAGTTAATGAATGCATAGTTACGCAATTGTCTCATAAGTGAAAGAAGTCAAACACTTGTAAGCTGTACAACTATCAATTGTCAGTTGTTTAAAGGAAATGTACAGATGTAGAATGGTGTCAACAACGTTGAATACGCCGTGCCCGTTGAACCGTACTGTGGACGTGTTCGTTTTTGAAAACGTGTTCGTTTTTGAAAACAGGCACGGCTGATTAGTCAAGATACATTACCTATTGGAATAATTACACAGCAGATGTTTATTTCTGTGTCTGCAAGAGCTGATGAGTTCGTTTCTTTTGTTTAAAGTGGCTAAGGAAGGTTTGAGTATGATGAAGAACTTTTCTTCTCAACAGAGATTGCAGGTTTTTGATGATGTGGAGTATGCCCGAGTTTTGCTTATAAGCTTCCATTGCACGGAGTCTTCCACATTTGAATCCTTTAATTTTCAGCAGGAGTCGAGTGTCATTTGAGGTCACCGGAGGTCAAAAAACAAAACATTGTATGTACACATTATATCTCAAGATAGGAAAAATGGACACTTTTGATACCACAGACGTGTGATATTGAGAGAAATGGCCCCATATTTTGGGGGAGAGATCATCTAAGATCATCTAAGATCACCAGAGGTAAAGGTACAAGAATTTGAACTAGAAACTCCTTGTAAATTCACGATGTTTCAAGAACCCTGGGGATCTCATTCTTACCGTACCATGTGGATGCCTCATATTGAACTTGTTGTATTTGGTGGTGGTCAGAGGTCAGATTGAGTCGCCAGAGTTCAATGAAAAATGGTGAAAACCTTGTAAACATCAAACCTCATGAAAAGCCTCTTGATGGATCTTACAGTTAACATGTGGATGCTCCGCACTGAGCTTAAGGTTTTTGTTTTGTTCTTGTGGAGGTCAGAAGTCAGGTCACTGGAGGGTCCAGTTGTGAAAGACTTGTGAACATGTTATCACAAGAAGGGTAACCATGACGGAGCTCATACTTAGCATGTAGGTGCTCTACATTAAATTAAATTAAACACCCCTGTTGCTTTTGGTGGATATCAGAGGGCACATGGGATCATGGTGAGGTCAAACAGAACCGGTAAACCTTGTAAACATGATGTCTCATGAAGCTTAGTCACCTTGAGGATCATGCAGTAAGCATGTGGTTATCCCGCATTGAGCTCAAGAAGTTTCATGTTCTTAATGGAGGTCAAAGTTCATTTGAGGTCAAAGTGACAAAAGTCATAAACATGATTTCTCAAGAAGGATTAATTTGAAGGATCTCATACATTGCATGTACATGTTCCCTGTAATTTTTGGTGGAAATCAAATGTTATTTAAGGTCACAAAAGGCCAACTTTTCAAATCTTATGGGAATATTATATCCAGGGGCGGCGCCACAGGGGGGGCAGGGCAGGCATTTGCCCCCCTATGGTTTTTGACCCAAAAAATAAAATCGTCTAAATAACGTTTTAAGACACATAATTTTTTGTAGGGGGTAGGGTGAGGTGTAACAGTATCATGGAATAAAGTATTGTGATACATTATCCGTCGCATATAGGACATTTTCGGTGTAAATCCTCGAAAATTTTGGGCGCTTCGCGCGCGTTGTCTTCTCTGACTAACTCATTGTACATCCGCCCCATACTGCAATAGTCCTTCGTGCAAATATTTGGAATGTTCAAGTATACACGCATTCATCATTTGCTATATATTCTATCTTCATGATACACCTCAGAGCTTACACTTAGGCCTCTTCTACATCCAAGAAGACCCATGATTGAATTTCTCTCTGAGTTTTTTTTTTTTTTGTCGTTTAAGGGTTAATACCTAGTAGCGTAAACATGGGGGGTGGGGTGGGGTGGGGGGTGGGGGGCGGGCAAAGTACAGTATATCCCCTGGCGAGATTCTGTGAAAATTGCTGTCTATTTGAAAACAAGCAAACATAGTATTCAACACTAAACTGGCTGATTTGAGTGATTAAAAGTTAATTCAAATCCGTATTTGACCGACGTATTTATCAATATTCTGTAAATTCTCGGACTACGCGCGAATGTGGTATCTATTACGAATTCCATGGCTACCTCCACGACCGTGGCTCACGGAGAAGTAGGCCTACATCATATTTTAGTGTGTAAATCCAGTACGCATGGACCTACCAGCTCTAGTTGTACACTTGCCCTACACATGCAGTGACATGTCTGTTGTGCAGCATCGTATCCAACCAGGGGAGGGTGGGTAGGATTTTCACTTCCGTGTACATTGTTCAATCATGTCACAACAATCACAATGGTCAAATTGGTACGCAGGGAAGGTTATACCAGAGGAAGAGTAATAGTTCCGTGAAAGTGGGAAAATATATATAAGGCGTGTAACATATCTAGATGTCTTCAGTGCAATTTGAAAGATCTGGGAAGGGCCATTTCTTGCGATCTGGGAGCTGTTTTGGCAAAAATTTTATCGGCGCAGTCCGCACCAGCCAATAGAAATCATGCCACATATCAAGATGGCTTCAATGCAATTTGAAAGGTCTGAGAAGGACCATTTAATTGCGATATAGAAGCCATTTTGGCAGCATTTTAAACGGTACGCTCCGTGCCAACCGTTAGAGGCGCTCCGCTTCTATACCAACGCAACCAAACGCCGTTCACACGCTCATGCCTGTCAGTCGTCACGTATCAAGTATCGTACGGTTCAAAACTGCCTCCAAGATCCCGAGAAGTGCCATTTCATGCAGTCTGGGGGTCTGTAGGGCGAAAATTCTCTTGTACGCTTCGCACCATATTATGATGGCGCTCTGCTTCGATGGCAACTTCCATTCTGCGCCCCTCCCTCAATAGCCAACACAAATAGCCGCCCTTGCCCGTTTGTTATGTAATCGTCGACAATAAGTGCAACAAAATTGGAAAACTGTAGTCGGCCAAAAGTAAAGAACGCTGGATTACTTACCTAGAAACTAGATTTCTCGAGAAAAATATGACTTCAAAAGATGCAAAATATTGTACCAGATTGCGTCTAAGGCTTCCCGGTAGTCGAAAAATCTTTCACACCCCCTCCCCTGAACCCCTCCCTCAGAACCGCGATCATTCATCTCATGCCTGGGACGGATGCAGGGGGAAGGATGCAGTCGCACCCAAAAATTTCAAGAAAAAACGGCAAAAACGTTTGTTAAGCTATAGTATGAGGAGGGGACAGGATGCAAGTACGCTGCATCTTCGGTCTATGTCCGTCCCCTATACGTTTCTTTGCCTGTGTTTTTTTTTTTTTTCGTTTCTTCAGTCAAACCTACGTTACCTATCCGTTCATTGTCAGTCCTGTTCCTTTACGCTTCCGTCACTTATGCGTTAGTGTCCGGCGAACATTCGGTACATGTACTGTACTTCTACGTTTCATCCGTTTGTTGTCCGGCAATGATCCATCATCCGGTGAGCAAATAGCAATCACCGGAGACGAACGAATACTAACGGAGAAGTCCAGTATGAGAAACGCAGGAGAAAATGATAAAACGGAAGCTTAAAGGATAAGTAACGAATACGTAAGGGGGACCTTTTTCGGTCGACGTCCGGTCCAAGTTTTGTGCATGTTCAAAATCTCTCGCCGTTCATACCGGACGTTCCCGGTCATGAAACGAAGTCGGAGGAGAACAGGAGACTAAACGGATACTAACGTACATCAACGGGGTGCCATTTTGGGTCTCCGTTTCCTCTCCATTATTGCAGTCCGGTGAGGTGTGACAGGCGCTTAAAGACTGACGTGTGTTATGGTACGGTATCTTCCTCCCTCCTCCCTCTCCCTCCCTGGTGACGCCATCCCAACCAATTATTTATACCTCTGCCTGTGAATCCATTCTTAAGGTTTAAGTCCAAATTTTACATAAATAATACTGCAATAAAATAAATTTCAACCAGTTTTGTCTCTTATCCCATACATGCACGTTTCATTTTAGGAGTTTAAAGTGGACCTAAAGTGTAAAATTTATAAGAATATATATTTTAGACGTTGGGAACGAATTTCACTCATCCAACTCTCATTTTCATAGCTCACCCTGTTGCTGAGATATGAAAAGTTAAAATTTAATCACTTTATTTGAAATAGTCGATTGTGCAATAATTTGTAATGATCTTCTTGTAAAACTCCGATTATTTGCTTTTGTTTCCTTTTGAAATTGAAATGTTTATATAACCTTGCAAAAATTACTGTTCCACGGAGAGGTTTTGTATAGTTAAGTCACCCTATAACAGTAAGGTGCAGAGGCTTTCGAAAAAATAAAGAAAACAAAGAATGTAATTTGAGTAGTACAAGAATGACATTACAAATTATTGCCCCATCTACCATTTTAAATTGAATAAGCACCAACATTTTATATATCTCAGCTCTTAAGGGTGCAATTTGCAAAATTTCAATATCTCCCATGCATATTACGTAATGATACCATACAATTATGAAGGACACTAAATCGGATTTAAATTTAATGATATACATAAATCAGTCTATTAATGTGAGGAAATGACGTCACTCCTGTTTGCGTAAAGTTTACTTTAGCTTGCAAATTTGGTTACATCATTGGTTCAAAAACTCGAAAAACTACAGGTAAGAATTTAATGTTATCTCATAAGAGTTATGATTCCTCTCCCTTTTATAAAATTCAATTTTGCGTATAACCCTTCCTCAATGATTCGGCTTTTCTATAAGCAAGAAAAAAAATCACATAACGAGGATTAATTTTTTCTCATTAATTAAGAAATTGCAGACATGAGATCCATATTTCAAGGATGAATACATACAGTTTAGAACACTCGGGAAGTGCCGTTTCCGGCCATCTGGAGGGTTTGCAAAGTTAAAAATTTTTTTAAACGCTCCGCGCCAACCGATGGTGGCGCTCCGCTTAGAAATATGTATTACCATTTTTCATAAATTTATTTTTTCTCCTTAATTGAGAAATTGCAGACATATGATCCATATTTCAAGGCTGGGTACATGCAGCTCAAAACACTCGGGAAGTGCCATTTGCGGCCATCTGGAGGGTTTGTGAGGCCAAAAATTTTCTTGTACGCTCCGCGCCAACCGATGGTGGCGCTCCGCTTAGATAGTCTTGCTGCACTCAGCCCCCCCCCCCAATATTTTTTTCGTTCCGCCTCGCCTGCTGCATAGTTGAACGCGTCTCATTCAGTGAGGGGGCGATTTTCACTGACAGACAACTAACCCTTCTCACAGTTCGTATTTATTTTAGAAAAAAAAGTTTTTTTGAGACAGAAAAATAAAGTCAAAGAAAATGAAAACGCCAAAAATGCAGGTTCTGACACGGGGGGGGGGGAAGGAAAGGTAAGGCTCGGAATTCTTCAATGCCTGCACCCCCCAAACAATAAAGTTGGGTCCGTCCCAACATGCTTTGCCCCCCCTCCCCTATCGAAAAACCCTGGCGCCGCCCCTGATTACATCTCACGAACTATTAGTACACTAGTGCCGGTCAAGGCCTTTCTCTCAGCCATCCCACCCATCGGCACTTCCTAGCAGAGTCAAAGAACTTGATGTGTATTATTTTCTTTCAACAAGGAATCGTATAGCTCTGCAGACAGTCTGGTTTCAAAGCAGTGAAAGCTTGCCACTAAATGGATTTGATGGCGCGGTGCTTTTTGGAAATGGACACGAACGAAAGTACCAAACAAACACCCGGACCGGACGTGAACACAAAAGCAATTCGAAAGCTATATAGTAAAAGAGAAATGATTGTTACATAGTTTTAATTGCCGATGACAGTGCCCTTAAATATTCCCAGTCGTAATCCAGGATATAACCTTCCCTGTCGGAGTTGGAAACCTGGCATGAGGAAGACGTCTTTGAACACTGTCCCCTTACTGTAATGTAGTCAGTGGCGCCCCCAGGATTTGGTGATTGGGCGGGGGGGGGTGGCATAACAGATGATGTCATAATGCCATCTCAGTTTTCTCCCAAGTCTGCTTAAATTGTACCATTTTTGTGCGCGCCTGCGATTGTACACAGCAGTGTGGAGTCCTTCTTGTCACTACACAAAGGTGCCGTTCTGGGGGAGGGTCTAAGGGGAGGGGGTTCCCCCGCCCCTTTGAGAATTCCCTCCCCTTTGAGAATTTTTTTTAATTTCAGGTTGCCTAGATGCAAAATGGTGCTATCATTGGAGTATTTTTTGAAGTGATCATATATTACTGGAAAATACCCTTATTTAGTGAATTATAATTTTTGGTTAGCACAAAGATGAGAGTGTAGGTCCCTGCGATGGTATACAGCAGTGTGGAATCCTTTTTGTCACTACATAAAGGTACCGTCCTGGGGGGTCTTAGGGGAGGG
Source organism: Holothuria leucospilota (assembly GCA_029531755.1). Classification (NCBI taxonomy): domain Eukaryota; kingdom Metazoa; phylum Echinodermata; class Holothuroidea; order Aspidochirotida; family Holothuriidae; genus Holothuria; species Holothuria leucospilota. Next base: position 39,096,789 of record CM055971.1, read on the forward strand.
GATCCCCCTCCCCTTTGAGAAATTTTTGTTAATTTAAGGTTGCTTAGATGCAAAATGGTGCTGTCTTTAGGATATTTTTGGAACTGATCATACATGGCTGGAAAATGGCATAATTTAGTGAATTCTAGTTTTTGGTTAGGTGAAAGAGGAGAGTGTGTTGTCTTAAAGAAGGGTACGTTGTCAACAAACCTCTCCAAGCCCCCCTTTTGGCAAGGCTTTAGTGCCTTCTATTCGGGGAAAGTTTTTACGACAAAATACGTGGGTGGAGTCCACATAAACATTCTTGGGCTATTACGAAAATTTTCCTTTGTCTCATTGTGCGTTATAAAGGGGTATCTAATACAGACAAACACCGGTATAGTGCCTCCTGGAAACTCTGGATTAATTATGTAAAATGGGGCACTGAAATGATGATTATTACCTGACATCCAAGTGATACTATAGAGTGTAATGCCAAGCACGTTACAGCAATGGTATTTTTATTAAGTTTGAACGAAAATCCAGACGAACATCTTCCACCAATTGGGAATGAGAGAGAGTGCAGGGAAGTAATATTAGACCCCCTGATAGGTAAAGCAAAATTTAAGGACTAAAAGGCGCTTTTCAGAATGTTCTATGCGTCGTAAGTGTATGAACAATCACCATCTATACCGGTAGAGGCTGCGCCCGAAGGTCGGTAAGAATTTCTGAAAAATGTATAACGGCAAATATACGCACTTTCAACCTTCCACATCATGCTACAAATTAGACTGAAAGATCACATAGGCCTCTACAGATGTTGGGGATGTACTTCTGTTTTTCGGAAATGTGTTGTGATCAGAATAGTTGCATGTGTTATAACCTTAAAAAGGGTCATGAGTTGGAGTGAAAACCGTGACGCATGCGCGCGAAGCGCGCCGAAATTTTCCATGAAATAAGACGACCATGATAAAACCTGCATTCAAGCTCTGCATCGAGACACTTTCGATTCGCGAACAAACCTATTTGCCAATCACAAAGCCAGTCCGAGTTTACCTGAGAATTCGTAAACAGCTTTCAGCTTTTGTTGCTGTGCTTCTGCGGGAGTTGCTACAGGAAATTATTGATAATTAGGACAATGTTGAGGTAAGGTTTGAAGCGCGCGGAGCGCGCGAAAATTTTGAAAAGGATTTGCGATAATTCTGATAGTTTGAGAACCATTTGTGATGGAAAATGGTTACAATAGATCCATCACTCGGTTGAAAACACACCTCAGCCTACCCCATACAGAAATCTATAGCTTAAACGCCTTCTGGGATAATTTTAAAATTTTCAAAAAAAATTCTGAAATCGATTGGGGGGGGGGCACGCGCCCCCCATGCCCCCCGTGCCGGCGCCACTGAATGTAGTGTAAGGTGAATGACCTATTTTAGAACATTCTCTCAACAGAAATGTATATTTCCTGTGTCCTTTGTTTAGAACTTCATTCACTGGCCGCCTTCTGGATTGTCGGGCGTTTCTCACGCTATGTATCTTACACGTCTAGATTACCGGAATCTTAAATTCTTAGTTTGTGGGAGTGGTTTCATTTTCCTATCGACCCCTTCTGATTGGTCACTTTAACACCAGTATATATTATGTTTCCTCCGGAAAAGCTTAAAGTATTCCATTGTTTGTAGTCAATGCTTAGGACTGGGTCCGCTCTATAGTCCCCCGTCTCAATGGTGCCTCGTCTCATTGGTACCCCATTTAGTTTGATTCGTCTTATTAATCCCACTTTCATTATTCCATCTCATTAGTCCCCGTCCCATTAGCCCCCTTCTCATTATTCCATCTCATTAGCCCCCCGGTCTCATTAGTCCGAGTCCCTCTTCTCCTGGGCCCCCATCTCATTGGTTCCCCATCTCAGGCGCGGATCCAAGGAGGGGCTTTCCCGGCCTCAGCCCCCCCCCCTTTTCGCCACACCAACAATAACAAATACGGGAAAATTAGCATAATGTTAATCTAGGAGAATATTCAACCCCTTTTCGAATTGTCTGGATCCGCGCCTGCATCTCATTGGTCCTCCATTTCATTGGTCCCTTGGTTTAAGAATAGGGTAAGGGTTGGGGTTAGGGTAATAGTTAGGGTTAGGATTAGGGTTAGGGGACCAATAAAACCGGGGACTAATGAGACGAGGGACTAATGACACGGGATACCAGTGAGACGGGTGACCAATGAGACTTTGACTAGTGAGAGAGACTGTGACCAGTGACCAGTGAGACGGGGACCAGTGAGACGGGGTATATTATAGATATTATCCCCTTAAAACTCAAACGTATTTGTCACGTTCGTGTTGACTTCGTGATGATCGTGTCGAGGGGCAGGAGGGCAACTGCTCACCTCCGAGATTTCCAAATCGTAAATGAAAGTTGGTCTATTTGCGAGAAAAAAACTGAAATGCTCAAAATTTTACTCTCCAAATTATGATTTCCAGGTCTCCCCAAAACCTGGAAAATCGCAAAAAGGGTCCCTTTTCCCACAAATTTTCCCGGGGAGATCCCCAGACCCCCGCCGTATAAGGCGCGTTCTTGTGCTGGTTTTCGCTTCCTGGAAGGAACCATCTCAAGTTCCTCCTACAAGATACACCGCTTGAATACACCAACATATGGACTGGCTAAAGGTTAATATCCTATGATTACCTTTAGTATTAATAGCTAAACTCAATGAGCTGGTAAAAATTAATTTAAAGGGCATACATAAGCAGTCGCCGCAAACTTATTTTGAAACAACAGCTTAATCTCATAAGTATCCTCTGATTTCACTTCAAGTATACTTCATATGTTAGAACATAAATATTGCATATTCAAGGTAAACCAGTGAGTTACTCTATACGTGAATATTTCACAACTCATTGAGAAACATACTATAACATGATTCTCAAAGGCCATTCATGAAACAGGATACTCGGGTACACTAATTCAAATTGGAGTGACTGCATTTTCCTTTAAATGAAACTGAAGCTTTCTTGTTGGAATCTAAATTTGTTTCTTGAGCATGAAATCTAAAAGTAAAGAATGTTTAGATGCCACCCCAAGGTCTAAAATGTGTCTTTTCCTCTCATCTGGAAGACATTTCGATCAAACATTTTATTGCGAGGCCTACGCCACGGGAAGTTACGCGCCAACCGATGGTGGCTCCCCCATTGGCGTACTAAGAGCTCTGGGGAAAAGCCTGCACCGTGGGACCAGTCTTGTAAGGGGCCTGCACCGTGGTACCAGTCTTGTAAGGGTGCCATGCCACAGCCGAAAATTTCAGTAAATAATTAAAATTTCAGATCATGTTATCAGTCCAAATCTTTACCAAAGATAACACCATTTTGGATTTAGGAAAACTAAGTATAAGAAAAATTTCTCAAAGTGTCGAGGTGTCATGCATTCGTCCCCTGACAGCCTGAGGCAGCATCTTCTTCAATTACACCCTCCCAAAATAGGAAAAAATCACTAAATTCAGAGGATTCCTAAACATATTACCAGTTCAACGCTTTAAAGCTTTAAAGATAGAACCATTTTACATCCAAGCCACCTAACAAAGACAAAAATTTCTCAAAGAGTATAGAGTGCCATCATCTTCTCTAAAACAGCACTTCTTGACTTACACCCACCCAAAAATAGGAAGAATAGCACTAAATAATCAGATAGTGACAATTTGTAAGGATATAATCAGTTCAAAGCTTGACCAACGATTGCATAATTTGCACCTAATATAGGCCTTACATGTGGACCCTTGCCTTCAGCACCCTCCCCCATTATGACACTCACGCACAGGCGACGGAACAAGGAAGGGTCTTCCCGGGTGTCATCTATCTGTATAGGCACGCCACTTGGTACTCCGCTTAAATAGTGTCATGAACTGACCCCCCTAGAGATTTCGCCCAGGCTACGTCCCTATTATCCGACTATTTCAGTTCACCTCCTCTAACCGCTTGAACCTTAGACGATTACCCACTTCATCCAAACTTCCTTCACACGGTGGCAGACACGGAGTCAACACCACCTGCCAAAAAGCGCTCTATGTCAAATTTGTTCTCACATTGCTACAAGTACACATGTGCCTGTTCCAAATGTTCGGTATCCCATCAGTCTCCCATCCCTTCATGAGGCGACCCCACAAACATTGTTCATTTATTTTATTGCACTGTCTGGAATAAAAGGTAATTACGTAGGTAAAACCCGTACCTCTTTACGTTTGGATTTTAATTATCACAAAAATAGGTACGTGACAACTTTTCCGGTTTCCCGTGGCTGAGCACTTGAATCTTCCAGGCCATTCTCTCAAATATTTGAAATGTATTCTTGTAGCATCTAACTTTAATTCATCAGTGGAAAGAAAGCGCAAGGAAATTGACTGGATCTTCCGAATTAATTCTCATGAAAACGGTCTTAACAAAGACTTGGGAGTTTTGTTCAAATATCACCTTTGCAAACAAGTTTAACCCATTGACAACACTTTCTTTTGTTGTCGAAGTTGTTGGTATCCTGTTCAACAAACTTAAACAACGTTAATCCTCCGGTTGTGGCTTCCTCAGTTTATCGTCGATTCTTTAATCGCTAAGTCTAACAGTATATGTTTGCCAAGTTTAATAACACGTTTCCTTGTAGCTCACATTGAACTCTCTATATTTCTCACTTGCAGTCAATTGCTGAGGAAGGCCCCAGGGACCGAAAATTTCAATAAAATTCATTTTTCGAATCTGTATTCTTGATTGTCAACTATGAGACTGGTATCTTCTTTGTTGTTGTTTATATTTTTCACTGGAATACACGTGGATTTACCTTCCATATAATAGAAGGGTAAATCCACGTGTATATATATATATATATATATATATATATATATATATATATATATATATGTCTGTATATATATATGTATGTGTATATATATATATACAATCAAATATATATATATATATATATATATATAAATAATGAGTAAAAAGCACCACAAAGATGACAATATTAGAGCACAATACGGTAATAAAACAGCGTATATTTCAGACACTCCTGTGTCCTTCTTCAGCGCAAAATTTGAAGTGACAGGTCAAAAACATTCTACAGATCATACAATGCACAAGGATTCTTAGTGACCGATATATTAGGCTTAGCCAATCATTCCTTCCGAAAATTTGAAATGTGTACTGCTTGGTTTAAACTTCTTTAATACTAGACACCGAAAACGTACGGAGCTGAGCTTAATCCTTAAGTTCAATATGCACACTAACGGGCCTCTATAGAAATCGGGCCTACTCAGACATAACACTCACTGTAATGATAATTGAATGATTGATGTTTGTTTTCCTCTTCAGCATAGGCTGTACATTTACTGTCTATTTACCCTTGCATGTATTAGGCTTAAATCTACCTTCGCTGACAAAAACAGAGCATAAATACGATGATAAAACAGTTTATACTACGGTCTTCAGTGAAAAAATGTGAGAAAAATGTGAATTGACCGGTCCTAAAAATATACAGATCATTCCCATGCTAAATCCCTTGGTGAGGGGCAGAGACGGACACAGTAAGAGGTTCAGACCCGTGAGGAGGGTAATGAATCACAGAGGGAAAATCGCTCAAGATACCCATGTCCTTATTAAGGCCATTGGTGTGTGTGGACAGTTTAATTACCCACTTGCTTTCAGATTTGAGTCTCTGAGTGACAGATGGGTAATTAAAACCGATTAGAAGACATCTCAAATTAGATAAAGAATGGTTTGGTTCACCATTGAAATGTTTTGATACAGGATAGTTTATTACTGATTTATCCTGTACAGTTTTCTTGTGGTTGTTAAACCTCAGCCTAAATTTGGTGCCGGTCTGACCGATATAGTTGCCTTTGTCACACAAGTTGCAGCAAAGTAAATAAACTACATTAGGCGTGTCACAGTCCAGGGGAGGCGGTCGGATATTGCAAGTAGTGCCGGGAGGGGTAAATGTTTCGTTTGTAATAATGAATTGACATACTTGACACCTAGGCTTGCCACACTTTTTGTTGCCTACGTTCCCTGCAGTAAGAAGCCTGGAGGAAGTGAGTAGAGATTTAAGGTTGGGGGGTTGCCGTCTCGCGGTTAAAGGGGGATCATTAAAAAGATCGGAGATGGACTTGTCTGCCCGAAGAATACTGAAATCAGAACGAATACATTTATGCAAGCCCTCGGTTTTAGAGGAATAGTCAAAAACAAGTGGAATACGAGAGTTTTCAACTTTAGGTCTGTAAGAAAGCAATTTATCCCGGCGGTAAACGGAAGCTTTACTTATTCCCTCTTTGATAATGGGTAGGGGATAGTCATTATTCAGCAAAAATTCGACCAGGTTATTAACGTGTTTTTCGTACTCGGACTGAGTTGAGCAGATACGTTTGATTCTAATACACTGAGAAAAAACAATAGAGCGTTTCACGCTTATGTGATGGGAACTATAAAAATTCAAGTAACCATGGGTGTCTGTTGGTTTGCTGTGAAGCGTGGTTGACATGACACCGTTCTGCAACTTAACCAGTACGTCAAGAAAGGGAATCTCCTTGTCAGAAACATCAAACGTGAATTTGATAGAAGGGTGAAAAGCGTTACAAAATGAAACAAAGGAATGTAAACTGGGTAAGCCATGAGGCCAAATAAAAAAAATGTCATCAATGTATCTATGAAAATGCAACGGCTGCATAGGGTAGCCGGCCAGCATCCTGTTTTCAAGGTCGGCCATGAAAATGATGGCATAACTTGGGGCCATTCTAGTACCCATAGCTGTTCCACACGTTTGAAGATAGTGCTGCCCGTTAAATTCAAAATGATTATGCGATAGAATAAACGCAATAATAGCAGTAAAGTCGTTAATGAACGGTTGAGAGTAGCCGTTAAGAGACAGAATTTTCTTACAGGCTAAAATGCCTTCATCATGTGGTATATTAGTGTACAAAGCACTAACGTGATTCTCGGCTTGAACCAAGGTACAAATACCGCACGCTACAATTTTCCCGACGGTCGCTGTCCGGGCGACTGCCTTAACCACTAACGTTAGTCACGGTGGTGCAGTGGTTAAGGCAGTCGCCCGGACAGCGACCGTCCCGGGTTCAAACACGCGTGGCTCAATTTTCCTTCTGGTTTCTTCTTTCATTCTTCCCTTGTTCAAAAGGCTATGCCAGTACTTGGGTTGAATTTAATTCAGATATATATATTTAATTCAGATATTTAATAATTCAGAATTTAATTCAGATATATATATATATATATATATATATATATATATATATATATATATATATATATACATGTGCAAATAAGCAGTACTAGTAAGCGCTTGCATATTGGCCCGATCACAACCAACCAATACGATAAGAGTACTTTAACACATCACTCGGGTCTGATAACCCAGCTCCGCCTCAGCGGAAACCGCAAATGCCATACCGTTCGTGAATAAAAGTATATGCACTAACAAGGCCGTCAGCCCGGACGATCTAATTACATAAAAAGAGACAAAAGGTTTGATGATCTGATGATGTTAAGATGTGTCTAAAATTGAAGAACCAGTGTTGCTTCCGGGGTCCATCATTGGGCCTGCAGGGCCCAAAATAGAGGGGCCCAAAATGCTTAAGTTCAAATGAAGAGAGACAAGGAGAAAAATACTCATAACGATTAAAAATGTTCGGTAGAATGCTAAACCACCGATGACAGCAACTTTTTCCTGTACAGGGCCATAAGCAGTATCCCTAAAGGGTCCACCCAAAAATGGCAAAACTCATATAAAGAGAGACAAGGAATTTTCTCTTTTTTTGAACGCAGAGTTACACTTTGGATTGACAAAAATGCCAACGACAGCAACTTTCTCCTGTACGTCATACCAGACAGCAGTCTCAAAGGGCCCAGGGCCCTCATATGGTTTATTGATATGAAGAGAGACAAGGATGAAACCGACCTCGGCTGACTACACCAACATAGCAGAGCACTAAAGCATTAATGACAGCAACTTTCTCCTGTACGTTATTAAAGACAACAGCCCCAAAGGACCCAGACCCACATATGGTTTATTCATATGAAGGGATGCAAAGTTGAAACCAACATCGACTGACTACACCAACATAGCAGAGCACTAAAACATTAATGACAGCAACTTTCTTCAGTAGGTTGTTCCAGACAGCATCCCCAAAGGGCCCAGTCCCTCATGTATTTTAATCAAGTGAAGAGAGACAAGGATGAAACCACCCTCCAAAGACTATACTCTAACATAGCAAAGCACTGAAATAACATGACAGCAACTTTCTCGTGTACGTTATTCCAGACAGCAACCCGAGTGGGCCTGTCCGATATTACGGTACATGAAAGTGTACTTTTCGCGCCTTAAAACTTGCATCTCCACAATCTGTACAAGGTCGGTAAATTTACACAGATCGATGGTGATAAAAAGTTTGTTTGAAAATTTGGGGGGGAGGGGAGAACTTCTCCCTCCGCTGTGTAGTGTGTACGGATATGTAAGCATTGATGGTTTCAATGATAATAGAAAAATTTGTATGAAGCTATGACAAGCACACTACTCTAGAGGAAGTAAGCCCGAATCCGAAAAAATATTCACAACGGGTGGACATGAGGCGCGCTAAAGAGAACAGCGTTGAGACAGCGCGCTTGAGAAATTTACTTGTCGCATTTCCTTTTCTTTGGTTTTAAATGTAGTATTGTTCATTGTAAAAACATTTCCATACATTCCCCAGTTGTCTGTTCTTTACATAGAGAAGGATATAGGAACCTGGTTCTTTCTGTCATGTTTCATTTTTGTTGGTGGTCTGGGACAAGCCCTCTCAACGTTTTAATTAGTGTGAAAAAAATATTGTGTCGATTTTGAATGTTATAGACTATATGATCGTTAAAAATATCAATGAAATGTTTTTTGGATAGTTTTTATATGGAAATGGTCAAGGGCATCGGCAGTTAAAGTGTCAGGTAATTTTCACTGGGGCTGAATCTTGGAGGTTGTGGCCGGCGAGCGAAGCTCTTAACCGCGAACACCGAAGGCGTGAAGCAGGAGGCTGCAGGCTGAGGGTCCTCCCACGAGTAATATTTTTCATATTTAGCGGCTTTTGCGGTCATTCTCGACCATTTCTTGAGAAAATTTTGCTTACCGCGGGTGTAATTTGTAATGATAATGAAATATTTTTCTTATGATGATCGAAAATTTGAGATAGTAACCGTCAGTAAATTTGCTGAGGATGGTGGTAGTTGGTGGGGAAAGTGAACAATAGCAAGAGGTATAGCGAGGGTTTGGAAATTAGTAATTAACTCAAGCTGTCTTACCGAAAGTAATAACAAGGTAATTCCACAAAAGTTTTCTGTCGCACAGCAGAACAGCAGTGCTAATGAGACAACGAATTATATAAGGACCATGCCTTAAATAAGAATAAGAATTGAGACTCCCTATACATGGGTAGGGTTGTGACTTACTTTGCAAGGACCATGGTGGATTTCGTGACGTTCGTTATAGTATTTTCAGTGACCCTTATTTCAGAGCTTCAAGTCAAAAGAGTGTGGGGTAGGAGACGCCCATGCACTGAAAGAAATATTAGGGTGCCAGACAAATTTTTCAATTGCATTAGTCAGTTTTCTTTGCAGTTTGGGGGTGGGCGCGAAGCCCGTCGAGAAAAGAATTCCTAGCATTTTTATGGTATTTGATATAAATGTTTTCATTCATTTATCATTGCAAACTTTAATCATAATAGGCTCATAATAGGCTCAAGTTTCAATTTTTAGTACAATTTTGAGTTTCAATATGAAAGCTCTAGATGTGGGAAATTATGTCTAAGTCTAAGGCCTTGTCTCGAGGTGGACGACTCCCAGCCCCCCCACCCCCACCCCCATGTTGGTGCCTAAGGTACTGGTGACTTGGCTTTACCAGATCTGATCCTCGACATTCATGTTCAGATGTGAAACGAAACTGAAATAAACTTAAGGACGTAGGATATTTATGGCTGAATTTGAGGCCGAATATGACACTGAATCTGAGGCTGAACTTCATGCTTAGGCCAAATCTGAGACTGAATGTGTACTTGCTGAATCATTGTAAATAATCTGAGGAACAATTAATGCCCAATTTCCCATTTTGTGGGATGACTAATAACGGTTACAAATAACGGCCAAACTGTATATTGCAAACGACATTTTATGGTAACACAATTAAAAGACTCACGCCAATCTTAAAATACAGCTTTCAAACAACTAAGTACCATTTCGACATTTCTACAATCTGATCAAATACACCCTATTCCCTACCATCCCCGGACTGTTCGCTAAATGTTTCCAAGTTTACTCACTTTCTGGTAATATTAGGTTCATTAATCTTTAGGCAATAGAGTACTGAAAAATTTATCTCGTGTAGGTAAGCTATCTGTAAAAAGGTCATCATGAGTATGTTAATGATTAGTTTACCATAAGAAAGTAAATCATCGTGCCCGCACCGCATCCCTTTATCTTTTTTTGTAAAATGGTCGCTTTGAAACAAATGTGAAATAAACTCAACCATTTGAACAGTTTAACCCGATGGGCCGGTTTTCCGGCCGAACACAACACTTTCAAAAACCCCGCCGAACTGGACGTTTTGCTACCACACACTAAGAACGAATTAAATATACCAGTATATCGAAAGGTTTAGTTCAGTCCAGTTTATTTCTCCATTTATCCTCTTTAAGAGGTTTAAGAGACAAATACAACAGTGTGAACAAAAATAAAAATAATGCATTAGATTTGTCGATGGCAGTCATACGAGAAATGCTTAACAGGCAGAACTAGGCTACAGAATTAAAGATTGTAAATAACTTAGGCCTATGTAACTAAAATGATGGCACCAGCACCAGATAATGTGCTGGGTGTTGTAATTGAGAACAATTTATGGAAAGGCTTTCATAATCTTGCCACAAAACAAACTTGAATTATTAATTACAGATTTAGACTTCGGTTGAAAAAAGTCACGCATCTTAATAGAGCTAGGTCGTGTTCTAAAATAAGGTTTGAGTAATAGATTTCTTTCGTCTTTAAATGCTGGACATTATAAAATATAATGAAACTCATCTCTAATAACTGTTGCTCTTTACATAAATTACATATACGATCATGGAATACAATATTGTGATATCTTACTGAAACGACAGGAATATTGATACTTGTACGTATACAGCAATCTTCACATAAATAATTACGATTCCTCGGAAGTCAAGGAAATGCAGACATTTTTCGAATTCCAGACTGGTCTTAAATATCCTGTATGCGTTACAATAGGAATACTTATTTACCTCAGCCACCAGTCCTGCTTACTCTCTTAATGTAAAAGAGTGAAATTCACTCTTCGACGATTGCCTACAGTGACAACTCTTTTTTCGGGTGGAAATCGACTGAAATTCCACTCTGCTCGGAGTGGTAATTAACTCTAAATGAGTGAAAATGTCACTCGATGGAGAGTGGAATGTCACTCGAAAAAGAGAGTGGTCACTGTAGTCAATCTTTTTGGTAGATTTTCACTCTTTTACATTTAGAGAGCATACATACCACTTAGTCTTAACTTAATTGGAATACTCAACCATGAGAGAGATATTATAGGGTTATTGGAACAAAGCCGCACTCGTTTGCACTGTTAGGCAAATTACAAACAAACGACATAGCAGTTTTTTTCAAGGATATTTACAATTGTACTTAACCAAGTAGAGTAATAAATATTCTTATCATAGAGAGCCCTTAGGAACTTGTATATCATGCAGGATAATTTAAACTCACTCCCATTAACAATTTTACACCAAAAATAAACCATTCGTACCTCAATTATTTCATTTAACTTATGACGTCCCAATTCACCATGTGCCATACAATTCGGGGTATGCTTATTAAGTTTAAGAATTTGCTTGCGAAATTTAATATGGAAGTCTTCAACTTGGTTGTAATATCACACCCCAACGAGTGGATGAGGGGTAAGTGAGGGACATGTCCCCTCTTGGTGGGCCACTGCAAGTGGCCATACGATGGCTCATATAGTATCTGAGTGAAACTTGTTGAGGTTAAATCATAAAAATGACGCATATGGATGTGTATTTTCAGAATATGATGGATGTTATATACTTTGACACTTTTGCATTTTTAACCACGTAATAACTGACAAATAAGTTATTAAGTATATCCTGTCAAACTAAAGCTATTATCACGTAGATTCAAATTGCAAGAAGAAAATTGGTGCCACATCAGGTGCCGATCCCCAAAATATGATTTTAAGGTCACTTAAAAGTCAAGTGAGGTCCTGATTGTATAACACGCCCCTTGAGTACAAGGCCAGCTGCAGCTGCAGTTTGCGATATAAACAAAGGCCCCCAATGCTTGTGTGTCTGGATGATAGCAGTGACATAGTGTTAAAGCTCAAGTAGTTTAGGAATTATGGTCCTCATAAAAGTATGACGCATTCCTTCACTTTCAGTATGGAAGCTGTGTGTGCCGTATTTACTACTTTTGCAGGATGGTAACATTTTACAGAGATAAGATACGTAGATGAATAGTCAAATGTGGAGTGATTTACTACTACATTAAGACAATTTTGTGTCAAACCTGCAGGAGTTAACCTAGGTGTGAATATATGGGTCTTTGAAACTGAAATTGTTCACTTCTGAAAGATAGGTTTCTAAATTTCTGATCCTTGTACATGACCCTAAACCAAAATATAGCCGCCAATAGTGTAGGTTTGTAAGCATGACAAAGATCATACACCTCAAAACGTTTTCAGTGATAAAGTAGCTAGCGTTCAACACTGCGCCCTCTAAAAGTTGTGAAGACAACGCCTTACAAATGTCGTTACGGTAGCATGGGTACATTGGAAGGATAACCTTAGAATGTCGTAAATCACTTTTATTGTCAAGTATTGTCTTCAAAACCATTATTAACTTCTAATATCATAACTTTAACTAAAAAGTTCACAATTGTGAATCGCAATCTTAATTTCAAGTTGACATTTAAGCTCACAATTTTTACTTTCAAATTCCAAATTGTAAACTTGATTCTCATTATTTTGATCTAAAATCTCATACAGTTAACTATTAATTTCATGCTTAAAGACAATGGGCAGTCGCCCCAAAATTTTCTTTGAAAAATCAGCAAATTCTTGCAAATCTCGTCTTATTGCAAGCAACTCTGAAGATGTTTTGAACATAACTATTACAAACAATAGGTAAAGCAAGGAGAAATTCTCCTTGAATTTCACAATTTACCAACAAAAATATTGTCACATGATCAGAATGGGCCAATAATGAACTAGAGTGACAGGATACACTCACTCTGATTGGGGTGACTGCATACTGCCTTTAAACTTTTGGGGTGCAGATTGGGACTTAAAACCGCACCCCAACTGCAGCTGATTTGACTTGAAAAGTCAAAATTTTTACCTAAATCCTATTGTCTTGACCTTTAATTTTGTTATTTTGACTATTAGGGTCACATGTATTTGCCTTTTTTATTCCATTATAGGGACCACTGACCTCATTACCATAGGGGGATTACGGGGGGCACTTGCCCCCACTTTTTTCCAGAGCTTAAAAAATAAAAATAATAAAAAATGAGAGAAAGGAAGCGAGACCAGAGAAATTGTAAGATAAGTTTTAATAGCCTATTATGATTAAAATTTTTCAATGTTAAATGAAGGAAAACATTAATGCCAAAAACCATTAAAATGCTAGGAAGATTTTTTCGGCGCGCTTCGCGCGCACTTCTAGAGAAAACTGACTAATACAATTGAAAATTTTGTCTGGCGCCTTAAAATTTCTTTTCTCCTACGCGCCACACTATTGAAACTCAGTACGTCACAAAATGCACTATGGTCTTTGCAAACAAAGTCCCCTACCCATGTGAAGGGAGTGGCAATTCTCGAAAAAAGAAATCGGCCTGCTTCGCATACTCCTTATATAAATGAACTGCTGTACTGCTGTGCGCGTAGGAAAACTTAGGTGGAATTGCCTCATTATTACTTCTTGTAAGGCAGCTTGAGTAAATTACTATTTCCAAAATCCTCGCTACACCTCTTGCTGTATACGTTCCTCACCAACTACCACCATTCTCAGCAAATTGACTGACGGTTACTGTCTTAATTTGCATCATCATCATAAGAAAACTATTTCATTAGCATCTCAAATTTTACCTGGGGGTAACAGGAGTTTCTCAATAAATGGTCCAGAATGGCCGCAAAAGCCGCCAAATTTAAGAAAAATTTCTCGGGGAGAACCCTCAGTCCCCAGCCTCCGGTTTTCGCCCCTTTGGCGCTCACGGTTAAAGACTTCGCCGACCACAACTTCCCAAGATACAGCCTTCAATAAAAATTACTTCCATGGCACTTTAACAGCCGATGCCCTTGACCATGTCCATGTCCATGTAAAAACTGCTCATAAAACATTTCATTGACTTTTTAAAGCATCAAATAGTCTATAACCCTGAAAATCGACACTAACTAATTTTTCACACTGACACAGTTGAGGGTTATGCCTTCATAGCGGGTGTCGAATATGTACTCCTCTTTTGACGTACATACTCTAATACTCTAGTCTGAGGGCGTTGGTATTACGAGTGCAGCCGATATAGATACAGGAGTAATACACGTCCGCCATGCGAGAAAACTTTGAGGGGGACTTGTCGACAAAATGAAACCATCGACAAAATGAAACATGACAGAAAGTACCATAGAGCAGGATATAGGTTCCTATACCCTGTGGAAAGAACAGGCACCCGGGGACAGGGGCGGCGATCTGTTAAAATTATTGGGTGGACACTTGCTTGAGAGAACACTTTGCGGTTCCGTCAGGGGTACAGGGTATACCATCAAACGCAGACCCGTAGCCATGCAGGAAGTTTAATACAGGGGGCACCTGCACCTCATCGGGGGCACCGAAGAAGATTATGTTTGTAGTCAGTAGTGCCACCATGTGATAACATTTTGAGTGAACCGCAGGAGAAATCTCAAGCCTACCACAGATAGCTTAAACTTATCAGTGGTATGTGTGCACTGCACATGGGCGCGAAGCGCGAGAAAATTTCGCTCTTCTGGTGGGAATTTACCCCTGTTTTGCAATACTGCAGAGACGTGGAAATTGGAAAGTCTCCAGAAGTGAAGGGAACAAAGCTATGATCACGATGGTGATTCTTCAGCTCCACAAACGAAGTTGAAGAGTTAATTACTTTGCGAACGGCGAGGTGACCAGGAACTGCCATTAGGCAGGCTTGATGTGATCCAGTATGATGATTTTGTTAGCATCCAAAGGAGAATTCCCCGAATGTCCGAGGAATTAACAAAATGGGAACACTAGCATGGAGCTTTGAGCAGGCTATGAATGAAAGTGAGAGCACATCAAGCTCTTCACAGCTCTGCACATTTCAGATGATAATTACAGTATTTTTGATTGAAATTTTGCGTGAAGATAAGAAGTAAGAAGAAAATTTTGAATAAATTGTGATATGAGTAATTTTAGTTTATAGACGTCACGTTACGCATGTTACTCAAGGCGTTAGGTCGGTTGCTACATGGAGACCCCTTGCTGCCCGGCATATAACTTTGAGCCTTTACCTAGCTTTGGCTAGAATGGTTCACTGGGAATTTTTTGTGCTAATAATGTTCATAGGTTATACAACTCGTGAGAATTGGACGCGAGGAGCGTCGAAATTTTGCAGGAAAGTTATTTGCCGTGCATGGTAAAACCTGCTGGCAGACTCAGCTGGCAGTGGTAAAAGGGTATGCCCAACGTGGGGAGCAAACTACAATAAGGAGTTCAGCCACCTGAAGCCCTACCAGAAGCGACGGGTGCCAAAAGGATGCCAAACGGAAACGCTTGGGCGCGCGGGGAAGCGCGCCGAAAAATTTGGGATTCTGTTGAAGAAAAATTGTAAATATTTGGTTCTTGCTAAGAAAATTTAGAAAATTTGAGTTTTTATGGTAGAATCTGACCCTCCTCGTCCCAGAAAGCTCCAATTATCCTAACTAAGTTACTCCTAGCCAACCCCAGTCTGTCTTGAACTCCTCCGTCCTTGCACCTCAACTAATACAAAACTGCATAAAATTCACTCGTAGGAAATTTTTAGGGTCAAACCCTATATCTACCCGACTATACATATCTCTTTCATTTGTCAGTGTAGAACCTCCTTGGTTTTACTAAACCTGTAGTAAATTTTCTTCGATAATTGGGTCTATTATACCTCCTTATCTCACAACGGCAGTATTGTACCTAGCTAAGGTCATGGTCTCGAAGAAAAACTATAACTGGAATGTTTAGTCAGCCAGATGTACTACCGAGGATTAACCAGCTGAGATGTTTATATCGGACAATTGTAGGTTCAATGCACCCTAACTTTCACACTTTCCGTCAACTTGGAGTGTTGCATTTGACTGGGCTAATTGCTGATTCGATGGGCTTCAGATCGTCGCAAGGAAAGTTTTCGCACCTCAGAATAAACAATTCTCAAGATGTGCAGCTTCAAGTTAATCAAAAGTTAGAAAACCACTGAGTTCCATTTTTCTCACACATCACTTAACGTTAGGACTAGGAATAGGGAAGCAAGTTGGTTTGTGAAGCCTAAAAGGGGCACTGAACAAACCGAGTCTGCTCCCGAGGTACAAGGTACACGGAATTCTCTCAGTTTCTTAACAGCTTCGTTTTAGGACATATGCATCCCAGTACTTGATATCCCGCTTCTATGGTTTGTTTTCAACATGGATAAATTCATCCGAAACAGAGGTCTACAATCGTCCCTGTCAACCACTACTTCCATCATATATCGGTTCGGAGGCGCCGATTTGGCACTGGTCACAGGGGCAAAATTTGCCATTACCCAATAGGTGTCAGCGGAAAACAAAACAAGTTGCATCTGCTTTGTGAAAAGTCTGACAAGGTAAGCTACGGTGATTATTCAATTTTTATTCTTTTTAAAAACGAGGAGAAATTTCATGTGAGGCCGAATCTGAGGCTGAATGTGGGGCTGAATGTGAGGCTGAATGCGGGGCTGTATGTGAGGCTGAATCTGAGGCTGAATGAAAGGCTGAATGCCGGGCTAAATGTGAAGCTGAATGTGAGGCCGAATGTGAGGCTGAATGTGATGCCAAATGTGATTCTGAATCTGAGGCTGAATGTAAGGCTGAATGTGATGCTGAATGTGGGGCTGAATGTGAGGCCGAACATGAGTCCGAATGTGAGGCTGAATGTGAGGTTGAATGTGAGCCTGAATGTTAGACTGAATGACAGGCCGAATGTGAGGCTGAAAGTGTGGCCGAATATGAGGACGAATGTGAGGCTGAATGTAAGGCTGGATGTGAGGCTGAATGTGAGGCCGAATATAAGGCTGAATGATAGGCCGAATGTGAGGTTGAATGTGAGGCTGAATGTGAGGCCGAATATAAGACTGAATGATAGGCTTAATGTGAGGCTGAACGTGAGGCCGAATGTGAGGACGAATGTGAGGCTGAATGTTAGGCTGGATGTGAGGCTGAACGTGAGGCCGAATGTGAGGACGAATGTGAGGCTGAATGTTAGGCTGGATGTGAGGCCGAATATAAGGCTGAATGATAGGCCGAATGTGAGGCTGAATGTGAGGTTGAATGTGAGCCTGAATGTTAGACTGAATGATAGGTTGAATGTGAGGCCGAATATAAGGCTGAATGATAGGCCGAATGTGAGGCTGAACGTGAGGCCGAATATGAGGACGAATGTGAGGCTGAATGTTAGGCTGGATGTGAGGCTGAATGTGAGACTGAATGATAGGCCGAATGTGAGGCTGAATGTGAGGTTGAATGTAAGCCTGAATGTTAGACTGAATGATAGGCTGAATGTGAGGCCGAATATAAGGCTGAATGATAGCCCGAATGTGAGGCTGAATGATAGGCCGAATGTGAGGCTGAACGTGAGACCGAATATGAGGACGAATGTGAGGCTGAATGTTAGGCTGGATGTGAAGCTGAATGTGAGGCTGAATGATAGGCTGGATGTGAGGCTGAATGTGAGGCTGAATATGAGACTGAATGATATGCTGAATGTGAGGCCGAATATAAGGCTAAATGATAGGCCGAATGTGAGGCTGAACGTGAGGCCGAATATGAGGACGAATGTGAGGCTGAGTGATAGGATGGATGTGAGGCTGAATGTGAGGCTGAATATGAGACTGAATGATAGGCTGAATGTGAGGCCGAATATAAGGCTGAATGAAAGGCCGAATGTGAGGCTGAATGTGAGGTTGAATGTGAGCCTGAATGTTAGACTGAATGATAGGTTGAATGTGAGGCCGAATATAAGGCTGACTGATAGGCCGAATGTGAGGCTGAACGTGAGGCCGAATATGAGGACGAATGTGAGGCTGAATGTGAGGCTGGATGTGAGGCTGAATGTGAGGCTAAATGTGAGGCTGAATGTGATGCTGAATCTGAGGCTGAATGTGAGGCTGAATCTGAATGTGAGGTCGAAAACTGTGCTACTTTCAGAATGTGAGGCTGAATGTGAGGCTGAATCTGAATGTGAGGCTGAATCCTGTGCTAGTTTCAGAATGTGAGGCTGAATATGAGGCTGAATCCTGTGCTAGTTTCAGAATGTAAGGCTGAATGTTAGGCTGAATGTGAGGCTGAATCCTGTGCTAGCTTCAGAATCTGAGGCTGAATGTGAGGCTGAATCTGAATGTGAGGCTGAATCCTGTGCTAGTTTCAGAATGTAAGGCTGAATGTGAGGCTGAATGTGAGGCTGAATGTGAGGCTGAATCCTGTGCTAGCTTCAGAATGTGAGGCTGAATGTGAGGCTGAATCTGAATGTGAGGCTGAATCCTGTGCTAGCTTCAGAATGTGAGGCTGAATGTGAGGCTGAATCTGAATGTGAGGCTGAATCAAGTGCTAGCTTCTGAATGTGAGGCTGAATGTGAGGCTGAATCCTGTGCTACTAGTTTCAGAATGTGAGGCTGAATGTGAGGCTGAATGTGAGGCTGAATCCTGTGCTAGCTTCAGAATGTGAGGCTGAATCTGAATGTGAGGCTGAATCCTGCGCTAGCTTCAGAATGTGAGGCTGAATGTGAGGCTGAATCCTGCGCTAGCTTCAGAATGTGAGGCTGAATGTGAGGCTGAATCCTGTGCTAGCTTCAGAATGTGAGGCTGAATGTGAGACTGAATCTGAATGTGAGGCTGAATCCTGTGCTAGCTTCAGACTGGTATTCCCAACCAGGCTCCAATACTCCGTTCCGTTAGGTCTGCGAGATCGAAAGAAATGGTAGGCCTAACACTTAACAGTTACTGTTAGTGTGAGTGAGAGATAGGTCTACCCGTACCAAACAAGAATAAATGGGTTCAGATGAAGTTCTAAGAACTGATTCAGGAAGCTCTGGAAAGAGGGTAAGTATTTCTTCGTGTGGAACTTGTTCAAGTCCTATCACCTCATCTGGGCGATCTTCATTTCTGATTTATCAAGTTAAATAGGCCTATGTGATCGTGTCGCATAGCAGCTACTGTATGTACAGCATGCAGCGCACGGGCTGCTACAATGAATCAGAAACTGACACCTGTAATTGAAGTGAGATTTATCAAAACACTTCGTGCATAATCCTGCATTGCGTCACTTTATTACGCTATTAAATAGTGTCAAAAGTACCCAGTGGTAAAATTTTGCAAACAGTTGGCTCCGTTTCTTCCTGGTAAACGACCACACCCAGTCCCGTCTACATTGGCCAACGATGTACGGTACAATCTGTATGTTGTCCAACGTTAGTCAAGAATGCTAGGCCTGTGTAGCGACTTACGCTGTGGTATTGTTCCTAAATGCAGTGCGGAGGTCGGTTATGTTTTCACAGGCACGGACCAAATTAATCTGAGAAATGGGAATGGATCCCAAAGAAGAAAGGTGACTCTTCCCTTTTCCTGAGTTGACAAAAACTGGTTAAAAAGCCACATGTGAGTGATGTGACTTTTGGGAAGGATCTGGGTGTTGTTATTACAGGTGATTTAAAGCCATCTAGGCTAGGCCTAGACAATGTGCAGCTGCTGCTGCTAGGGCAAATAGGGTGCTTGGATTGATCAAGAGGAACTTCATTAGTTTTAGTAAAGAAATTGTACGTAACTCGTATTTGCAGTTGGTAAGACCCACCTCGACTATGCAGCCCAGGCTTGAAGTCCCATCTATGAAAAGGACAAGCTTCTTTTAGAGCAAGTTCAGAGGAGAGCCACTCACCATATACCCGAGGTGAGACACCTATGTTATCATGTTAGACATAAGCATCTTGGGCTTACCACCCTGGAGTTGAGGAGGATTAGGGGGGACATGCTTCAGGTGTACAAATTTCTCTCTGAAAGGAATCCTTAGTCATCTTGCAATTATTTAAAGGTTCAATGTGATTCTCTCGGGTTCGAGGCCATTGTAAGAAGCTAGTTAAGTGTTTTGCAAGGCTCGACATTAGGAAGTTTAGCTTTTCTCATGGAGTTGTTAACGAGTGGAATAGTCTGCCTGAGTGGGTAGTTAACTCCACATCTGTGCACTGCTTTAAGGTTAACATTGACAAGTTCTTCCATAAGTGTGGTAGAATCTAATTATGCTGGCCTCGTTTGGTGTTGGTTGGTTCTTTGTTTTCAGTTAAGGTTGTATGGACTTCAGGGTATCTTATGGGGCCTTAGTCCTCCTTTGACCTTTAACCTGTTACGTTACGTTACGTTACATAGCCTAGGCCTGTTCCAGTTGTATATTCCATTACCAAGCCTCACATTTAACTTTTTCTGTTACTTACCCACCACCCCTCCATTGGGAAAAAACTAAAACCAATGCCAACGAATGCCTATACTGTACTGCTAAAAAGAGGGAATGCCATTGAAGCACTACCGAATGCCTCTGATTTGCACTGAAGTAAACAAATGCCAATAGACGTAGCGTAATGATTAACTCAGATACGGAAGACTATAGGGCACAACCGAAATTCCTCTCATAGGGACAACTAGTGTTACAGGTATAGGATGAAAACCCCCAAATTCAAGATATTTACTTCAAATCGGAATCAAATCAGAAATCCTTACAATGTATGTGTTCTACCTTTTCACAAAACTAGCAAGATTATACAAAAACATCATTAATAACACTACCTAGCTTGAAAATAAGATGATTTTCTGCAACGTCTGAGCGCTCGGAAGTGTTCGTTAGAAAAACATGATTGCGCAACACCATGTTAGCCTTGTGCCAGTCGTTTCTTATGTCTTGAATGTACTATGTATGTACCCATTATATATTTAAGAGAACGAAACGACTGGCGCAAGGCTAACAAGTTGATTTTATTGCGCAATCATGTTTTGCTAAGGAACACCTCCGAGCGCTCAGACGCTTCAGAAATTCATCATATTTTCAAGCTAGGTAGTGTTATTTTGTGATTTTTTGGCATAATCTATAACTAGTTTTTTGAAAAGGAAGAACATGTTGGAAGGATTTCTTATATGATTCCGATTTTTAGTAAATATCATGAATTTTCTGGTTTTTGCCCTATAACTGTAACACTAATTGCCCCTATGGTTTGAATTTTGGTTGTGCCCTATAAAAAACATGAGGCCTTTCAAGGGACTGTACAGTACAGATAAATGTAGAGATCATGTACGTATAATGTAGGGATTATGCCCAGATGTTATAGTGTAAAGTATGTAGTAGGCCTATCACGCAGGCCAATGTGTCTACCTGCCAATAGGCGAATGCCAACAGAGCGAATTCCAACATAGCCTGCACGAAAGTCGGTCAAAGCATGAGTGCCATATTCATACCTAAATATGCTAGTATTACCCAATGTCCGTGTCGAATGCCAGTGTGCAAATGCCATGTATGTTTCACATTAACTGTACCAAAAGATAGACCTGTTCCTTTGTGATAAATAAAAGTGGAGATATGTTTATTAACTTTTTTGATCTCCAGTTATCATATAGACCATCTAGTGAGATAGAAAAATTAAAATGAAGCTCACAGTCTTGTGCAATATAAAACACTAAAAACTTTCATTACTGAAAAGTGCTAAAATTTGACAGAAAATTGTCCCCACATATAAAATGCTGTCCAAGTATGACTAAAATCATCATAGCAATTCTTTATGTGCGAACACTTCTGTGTACATTAATTAACTTTTTATTCTAAATAGCATTGACCCATTCCTTTGATAAAGTAAACAACCTTTCATCTATGCAGCTGTTTTGGGTAGTTTACAGTATGGTCTTGAATTGAATTTTGATGCTAATGTTATGTTGTGCTGTCAAAAATCACACAAAATGAAAACTGAAGCTGGAATCCACAAAGACAGAGGGAATAGTATGACTACCACATGAATGAATGATTACCAGGATAGCATATCAGTGATACCAAGATCACACTTGTATCTAATTGTAAAAATGGTTAATTTCCGGCTTTAGATGTTGCTAATGTTACTATTTGCAGTGCTGTCAAACTTATTAGCATAACATTAGCACTCAATGCATTTTACTAGAAAAATACTGAAAGTATTCATACCTTTCACAGTCAATTTATGGCATCTACCTGTCTGAATCTAACATAATAGTGTGGATCGCAAATATCCATGACCTGTCACCTCACCTGAATAGGTATGGTTGCTGTCAAGAATACATAACATCTGCAATAGAGTAACATTAGCACACAATTTTTCAAAATTTTTTATCTGAACCATTATGGAACACATCATATTTATGCCTTCTTTCTCAGAAATCTTGGTCCTGCTGAACTTGTAAGGCAAATGAAAGTACAAATTTGTTTCCTATGCAAACTAGGGTTATGCCTAATGTTTGACACCCTGTGTTAATGTTGATAATGTTACTATTGACAGCACTGTAATGGGAACTTAACACTAACCCAGTTAAATTTTATTTGAATGAAGGAAATGCACAAGGAGTTATCTCCTTTCTATTTTTTTTTACAGAAAAGTGGAGCCTAATGAATCAAACTAAGGGAGCTTTAAGGAATATTGGAAATTTTTATTTTTTTTCCATTGTGGGACCTACTGTAATTGGAACAGTTACTGTGAAACATATAGCCTAGGCCTACGCGATTGCCAAAGCATGAATGCCAATGTATCTACCTGAATGCGAGCGTGAACGGGACATGATCCTTGGGTGTTGTTATGGTTCAATTCCTATGTCGAACTTCATTGAGCAAATGGCAATTTTGCCTGTGCAAGCATGAATGCCAAGTGTGCCTACCTGAATGCTATTGCCCAATTTCTGGGAACTCAGATCATGGGAGAATGCCAGTATTAATGTTTGCACTGGGTCCAAAATTCGGAACTGGGTACCCGAAGTCGATGGTCGGTCAGGTACCCGGGTACCCGAAAATTTAACTTCTGTTAGGCTACAAGTTTGTTGTAAAGTCATTTAATTTTGCTTTGCACATTGATATAATATAACACCAACGTATCTTACGTATGGGTATGACAAGTGTTCTTAGGAGTGTGCGTGATAAATTTTGCCAGGAAAAAGAACATGTAAGGTGTTCTGTCACACGTGCTAACTGCAATCTATGTTAGTGAAACTGGATCCGGGTAGCAATTTCAGAACCGGGTCCTGACATCGTTGGTTGGGTACCCCGTGCAAACACTAGCCAGTATATACACAAATGCCAAACCATGAATCCAGTGTTCCTACGAGAATGCGTTTGCCCAATTTCCCTGTTGAATTCAGATGGGCGAATGCCAAAGCATACACTGTACATGCCAATGTGCCTACCTGAATGATATTGTCAAATCTCCATGCTACCTGTAAATGCCAATGAGTGAATGCCCAGAATTTAAACGTAATGTGAATCGCGTTTTAAAGTTACAGTATAGGGACGTTACTGCATTGCAGGGCTGGTCATGAGAATTTTTCAGGAGGGCAAGCAACTGCCTGCCTTGCTTTAGCTGTTACACTTCAAGGCGGGCAATTAGTTGCCCACCCAAGATTTTAGGCGGGCAGTTGTGTAAATATAAAATTTACATTTAAAATTATCTTAGCTAAAAGCATAACAGTATTGTACAAACTGAACTGCAAAGAAACCTTGTTGCATAATAAAAACAAGAATGAGGATGAACACTTTCATGTTTAATTGCAAGAACTGCGCAAAACTCAGGCTTGACTCAACCACCCCATGTAACCAATGGGGAGGTTTTGATATGAGCAAAGGGCAGTGCGTACCACAAATCACCTGGAGCACAAATCATGGGGGTCATGGGGCCATAACCCTCTCTGAAAATAAATGTTAGGGGGAAGCACCCCCCACCCCCACCCCAGCCAGATCCAAACTTAGATATGCAACACTCATAACAAAAACAGTGGTGCAATGTTTTCTAAAATCATGTTATAAATCAGTCAAAAAATGAAAATGATTTTATCTCACCGTGCCACAAACACCCAAACTAGCAACATCATGGCACCCTTCAGGGTAGAGTTGGTGCTCTATTCCCTTCTACCTTATGCACCACTGTGGACACTGGGTGGACCAAGTCCAGGGTAACATATGGCGGAGCCACTCCATGAATGGTGCCAGTAAGGGTCCAAAGATCAACTGACATCCACACAGTTGGGCCTATATTCCTTCTTCAATGGTATGTAATGTAGTCCAGGCGCAGATCCAGAATTTTCGAAAAGGGGGGGGGGGAGGGGCTAACAGCCCCCTTCAGTATTCTCCTACATTAACATGCTAATTTTTGCGCATTCGTTATTGTTGATGTGGCAAAAAAGGGGGGCTGAGGCTGGGAAAGCCCCCTTCCCTTGGATTCGCACCTACTGTAGTCGGACCCAGGCCTGCAGTCCGGAAATGGCAGTGACAAGTTAGATCTAATCTCAAAGCTTTGTGTCCTTCTTGTGAGTAATTATTTAGTGAAGTATGCACAAAAATCATACTTGTTCCCCATTAATATAATGGGTATATACTTTGACCATTATCTTCCGACAGGAGTGGGGGAGCTAGGTTGGGGCCAAGGCCAGGCCACAATGTTTTCGTCTGGTGGTAACTGATGAATCCTCCACCCCCACATAGCAACAAAATGAGGATTTAGAGTGTTATGTTCATATCACTTTAAGGACTTCAAGAGACTAAAACTACTTGCTTCTCGTAACAGTAATATGTATGGCAAAAGGCTTTGAAAATATTCAAGTTGGTTTGACAAGCAAAGACCTATTCTGGCCATAAATATGTCTGAACTCTCATACCAACATCTCAGACAACATTTGATAACACTTTCAAACAAAAATGATTGGTAAATTTTAGACCCTGTAGCTCTACGAGTAAGCAGACACTACTTCTGCATATTGCAGCATCCTAGTAGGCCTATCCATCTATTTTACACATTAGGCAACAGCAAAATTGCAAAGCCCCCCCAGAGAAATTTGCCTCGTGGTGAAAACCTTCCAATCAAAAATTGTCAGTATTATGTAGATACTTGTTTGAGAGTCTTTTGAACATGTCAGGACAATAGATTTGTCATTTCTGACAAATTTAGTAATGTTTGACAGTGAATTGACACTCAAAAACGATGTATTTTGAAATTGTACTCTCTGCAGTACAAGATGTATGCAGCAAGCTGTAGCTTTCTTGTGCAACTGAACCATGTAAAATCAAGCTGTGCGGCATGCTAGTTTGTGCGGCGTTGTCAGATTGTACAGTTGGCTGTTTTCGCTAGGGAAGTTGCCGAATATTTTGGCGTGGAAAGTCATTAAATTTGGGTCTTTAAATGTACTAATTTGGATGTGTTTTGATGGTTTTAGCATTGTATTTTCACACGGGCGATCATATTTTCTCAAGGTGGGCTGTTTGTTGTGCGGCACACAATTTAAGGAGGGCATTTTGTTGCACACCTTAGCAAGTGTTTTTGCTTCCAAGGCGGGCGTTTAGGCGGGCACGGGCGATCGCCCCGGCCATATGACCAGCCCTGCTGCATTGGCAAAGTAGGAACAGAGAAGCTGTGCTGATAGCATGCTTTTTCTGCTTTCTTCATTTCATTATTTACGCGATGTCCTTTTTTCAACTTCCGTATGTAAGGTGTCCATAACACAAACATGTTGTTATTCGCTCGTTTTCTACATAGTTTTATATAGGGCATTCGAACAGCATTTGTTTTAGTATGCCCCCTCCATTGCTTACCCATTTACCTTCATAATGTAAATTTATTGACTCCTGTGTCCCTGTACTGAGTATAAGCATTCGCAGCAAAGTAAATAATATACTGTACAATCTTCTCATGATGCATTTCATATCTTTTGATCAGCATATATAAATTATTTCGATACAATTTTAAGGTAATAGTAAGTTAGACCTATTTGTGAAACCATGAGTGTTTCACTTACCCATGGACTGACCAGCATTACCAGTGACACCACGAGAAAAACATTTACCAACGGTAAGAAGGCAAGCATTACATGCGAGCCTCGTCCATTACCAACTTGTGTCAATGCATTGATTTGGAATTGATCAACCAGAAGAGGACCATAGCATAACCAGGTATAGTCCTCAGTAAAGGCATGTATAGCCGGTCACTGATAGCTCCCTATAAACGGTCCTTACAATGCACCACTGAAAACCTGGAGTCTTATACCAGCACAGTTCTGGTTGAAATTTTCTTCCTACTCTATACTAAAGCAAGGACCTGAAGTCTTAATTTAGTACCGAAACTTGTCCTTTCCAAATCTTACACAAGTATTGCAGTTATTTTTGATCCCTTAAAAGTTAAACTTCTAAAACCCTAAAAATTTGAAATAAAATCATCACCTTTGTCATTTTGTAAAATTTACTGTACGTAGCATTGGAAATATTTGTTATTGGTTTCGATGAAAGAGAAACCTATGCAGTCATGATTGCGTATGTATGTATGTATGTATGTATGTATGTATGTATGTATGTATGTATGTATGTATGTATGTGTGTGCGTATGTATGTGTGTTTGTGATGCCTGCTTGTGTGCACGATATCTCAAGAAGAGAAGCTCTGATGGTTCTCAAACTTGGTACATAGATGCTCCATATTAAGAGGAAGAACCCTATTGTTTTTGGTGGGGGCCAAAGGTCATCTGGGGTCACCAGAGGTCAAACTCTGAAAACCTTGTTAACACGATATCTCAAGGTAGGAAGCTTGGATAAATTTCATACTTGGTATGTACATGTGTTATAATAAGAGGAAGGACCCTATTGTTTTCGATGGAGGTCAGAGGTCATCTGGAGTCACTGGGGGAAAATCTGAAAACCTTGTTAACATGATATCTCAAGGTAGGAAGCTTGGATAGATTTCATACATAGTATGTAGATGCATTATGGTAAGTGAAAGAAGCCTGTTGTATTTGGTGGAGGTCAAAGGTCATTTGGGATCACCAGGGGTCAAACCTTGAAAACCTTGTTAACATGATATCTCAAGCTAGAAAGCTTGAATAGATTTCATACTTAGTATGTAGATGTGTCATGGTGAGAGAAAGATCCCTACCATATTTGGTGGATGTCAAAGGTCATTTAGGGTCACTGGGGGTCAAACCTTGAAAACCTTGTTGACATGATATCTCAAGCTAGAAAGCTTGGATAGATTTCATACTTAGTAAGTACATGTGTTATTGTGAGAGGAAGAACCCAATTGTTTTTGTTGGGGTCAAAGGTCATCTGAGGTCACAGGGGTCAAACTCTGAAAACCTTGTTAACATGATATCTCAAGATAAGAAGCTTGGATAAATTTCATACTTAGTATGTAGATGCGTTATGGTGTGAGGTAGATCTCTGCCATTTTTGGTGGATGTCAAAGGTCATTTGGGGTCACTGGGATCAAACCTTGAAAACCTTGTTAACATGATATCTCAAGCTAGAAAGCTTGGATAGATTTCATACTTAGTAAGTAGATGTGTTATGGTGAGAGGAAGAACCCTATTGTTTTTGATGGAGGCCAAAGGTCATCTGGGATCACCGGGGATCAAATGCTGAAAACCTTGTTGACAGGATATCTCAAGGTAGGAAGCTTAGATAAATTTCATACTTAGTATGTAGATGCATTATGGTAAGAGGAAGAACCCTATTATTTTTGTAGGAGGTCAAAGGTCATCTGGGGTCACTGGGGGTCAAAACCTGAAAACCTTGTTAACATGATACCTCAAGGTAGGAAGCTTGGATAGATTTCATACTTAGTAAGTAGATGTGTTATGGTGAGAGGAAGAACCCTATTGTTTTTGATGGAGGCCAAAGGTCATCTGGGATCACCGGGGATCAAATGCTGAAAACCTTGTTGACAGGATATCTCAAGGTAGGAAGCTTAGATAAATTTCATACTTAGTATGTAGATGCATATTATGGTAAGAGGGAGAACCCTATTATTTTTGTAGGAGGTCAAAGGTCATCATTCTGGGGTCACTGGGGGTCAAAACCTGAAAACCTTGTTAACATGATACCTCAAGGCAGGAAGCTTGGATAGATTTCATACATAGTATGTAGATGCATTATGATAAGGGAAAGAAGCTTTTTTTTTGGTGGAGGTCAAAGGTCATTTGGGGTCACTGGGGGTCTAACCTTGAAAACCTTGTTGACATGATATCTCAAGCTAGAAAGCTTGAATAGATTTCATGCTTAGTAAGTAGATGTGTCATGGTGAGAGGAAGATCCCTACCATATTTGGTGGATGTCAAAGGTCATTTGGGGTCACTGGGGGTCAAACCTTGAAAACCTTGTTGGCATGATATCTCAAGCTAGAAAGCTTGGGTAGATTTCATACTTAGTAAGTACATGTGTTATTGTGAGAGGAAGAACCCTATTGTTTTTGTTGGGGTCAAAGGTCATCTGAGGTCACAGGGGTCAAACTCTGAAAACCTTGTTTACATGATATCTCAAGATAAGAAGCTTGGATAAATTTCATACTTAGTATGTAGATGCGTTATGGTGTGAGGTAGATCTCTGCCATTTTTGGTGGATGTCAAAGGTCATTTGGGGTCACTGTGGTCAAAACCTGAAAACCTTGTTAACATGATACCTCAAGGTAGGAAGCTTGGATAGATTTCATACTTAGTATGTAGATGCATTATGGTACGGGAAAGAAGCCTTTTTTTTGGTGGAGGTCAAAGGTCATTTGGGGTCACTGGGGGTCTAACCTTGAAAACCTTGTTGACATGATATCTCAAGCTAGAAAGCTTGGATAGATTTCATACTTAGTAAGTAGATGTGTTATGGTGAGAGGAAGAACCCTATTGTTTTTGTTGGGGGTCAAAGGTCATCTGGGGTCACTGGGGGTCAAACTCTGAAAACCTTGTTAACATGATATCTCAAGATAAGAAGCTTGGATAAATTTCATACTTAGTATGTAGATGCGTTATGGTGTGAGGAAGATCTCTACCATTTTTGGTGGATGTCAAAGGTCATTTGGGGTCACTGAGGTCAAACCTTGAAAACCTTGTTAACATGATATCTCCAGA
Organism: Holothuria leucospilota; assembly: GCA_029531755.1. NCBI lineage: Eukaryota > Metazoa > Echinodermata > Holothuroidea > Aspidochirotida > Holothuriidae > Holothuria > Holothuria leucospilota. The sequence continues at coordinate 39,126,166 of CM055971.1, forward strand.
ATAGGTCTTTGCTTGTCACTGAACCAACTTGAATATTTTGTAAGCCTTTTGCCATACAAATTACTGTTACAAGAAGCAAATAGTTTGTCTCTTGCAGTCCTTAAAGTGACATGAACATAACACTTCTCTAAATACTCATTCTGTTGCTACAGTATGTGGGGGTGGGGGATTCATCAGTTACCACCAGAGGAAATCATTGTGGCCCATGGCCCCAACCTAGCTCCCCCACTTCTGTCAGAAGATACAGGTATGTGTATAATGATCAAAGTATTAAAGGGGAATAAGTATGATATTTGTGCATACTACAGTACATTTAATTACTCACAAGAAGGACACAATTAAGCTTTGAAATTACAGTAGATCTAACTTGTCACTGCCATTTTCCAGACTGTACAGTAGGCCTGGGGCCGACTACAGTATGTACCATCGAAGAAGGAATATTGGTATAGGCATTACTGTATAGATGTCAGTTAATCCTGGGACCCTTATTGGCATCATTCATGGAGTGGCTCCACCATATGTTACCCCGTACTTGGTCCACCCAGTGTCCACAGTGGTGCATACAGTATGGTAGAAGGGAATAGAGCACCAACTCTAGCCTGAAGGGTGCCATGATGTTACTAATGGGGGTATTTGTGGCAAGTTGAGATACCTGTACAATCATTTTCATTTTTTGACTGATTTATAACATGATTGTAGAAAACATGGCGCCACTGTTTTTGTTAGCAGTGTCGCATCTAAGTTTGGATCTGGTGGGAGGGGGGCGCTTCCCACTAGCAGTTATTTTCGGAGAGGGTTATTGCCCCATGACCCCCACAATCTGTGCTCCAGGTGATTTGCGGTACGTACGGCCCATTGCTTATGGCAAAACCTCCCCATTGGTTAGATGGGGCATTTGAGCCAAGCCTGAGTTTTGCGCAGTTATTGCAATTAAACATGAAAGCTAGTGTTCATCCTCATTCTTGTTTTTATTATGCAACAAGGTTTCTTTGCAGTTCAGTTTGTGTACTACAATACTGTTATGCTTTTAGCTAAGATAAATTTAAATGTAAATTTTATACTTACACAACTGCCCTCCTAAAATCTTGGGTGGGCAACTTATTGCCTGCCTTGAAGTGTAACAGCTAAAGCAAGGTGGGCAGTTGCTTGCCCTCCTGAAAAATTCTCATGACCAGCCCTGACACACTTACAGCCAATCACCCTGCTATTTCAATAAGTCATTGTAAGGTCTGTGTATTGTGAGCTTTAGGCAAAAAAATATCACTCCTTTACTGAGGACTAAACTAGGTACTGACATTTGGTAATTTTCAATGAGTAATGGGCACAGGCAGTATTTTTGGGGGTGGGGGTTAGACTTTTCATAACGATGTGACTCTTTGACCAACAGAAGGGCAAACAGACACTTCACTAAGTTTTGCCAGATGCATGTGGTGTAGTGAAATACATAATAAAAGGCACTAAGTTTCAATTGTGGATATGCTGTCCTTGCAGTTTCCTATAGCCTAGGATACCTAGGCCTCATTCACATGTATACCAGTTCCCTGAACTAGGCCTAGGCCATTCATGTTCAAAGTTTTTCCCACATGTTACTGTGAGAGTATGCATTTGCATGCTTTGCTCTGTAGTGATCGTTGCTACATGTGTGTATGTGCGTGAATGAATGTAACCATAGCTATGGACTATAGGTATGTCACAATTGAACAGCAATGTGCTACTGTACAGTATGTAGCATACAATATTGTGAACTCTTCAAGTAGGGATGCAGAAGTTTAGTTTGTGTAGCACAAAACTGCAAGCTTAACCAGGATCATTTGTACCCATTATTTAAGCATTTGTCATAGGTATAGGTATTCGATGGGCAGTTTCTTTTATTTTTTTTTAACTTTTGCACATTTTTTTGGTTCACTTAAAATTGTCTCAAGTTACCCTGGCATCGGGGATAGTTGAGATGGACACATGATTTAAGTTCATAGAGTAGGAAAATATTTTTAGCTGTTTCTGGCTTAGCTTAGAAGTCTCTGAATTGTTTTTACAAAAGACTAGAAATAAGGGTAAGGATGGACCTATGTTGAAAAGATAATCTCCCCCATTTTTTTTTCGTTTCAAGTGGGGTTACTTGAGACAGTTTCAGAAGATATTTAATATTACAGTAGAAATGTAGGTTTAATGGGGGTCATTACTCCATGTGATTCAGGGCCTTCACATATGTGTATACTGTATTTGACAGTGTTTTATATTCTTTTGCAACTTGAAAATATGTTTTTTCATTGACTTAAAAAGTCTCAGGCATATTGGATTTTTCCATATTGTTGGATGATACCAAAAAATTCAGTGGAATGAATAATCAGTAGTCCCACTTACTTGGTCTGATAACATTGATTTTATCATGTCTAAACTTAATTCTCGCCTTTATTGTTTGAGGAAACTGAAGGCATGGTCTCACGTACCCCATGTTTCCTGGTGTTACCCCGTGTTTATGCCAAGGCAAAACCGCAGGTTAACACCGTGATTTTTAGCGTGTGTTCTCATGTACCCTGGGTTGAGATGATTGGGTTGTGACGGAAGTGAAAATGTGTCACAGGAATTTTCTCTGGTTATCTCCAAATTGTTAGCGAAGGTAAATCATTATTTACAGGCTACAGCGGGAAATGAAGACACCATCGACTGGTAGAAATAAGGCTGCACTTACTCATATCAACTCAAGGCACTAGCCTATGCTGCTAGAATTCTGCTTTAATGGCCTAGCCTAAGTGCAATATCTGAAATTTGCCCTCATCGTTTCAGACACTGTCGACATACCCAGCTTCATCCAAATTGATCTTGGTCTTGCATTGCTCTTGTTTGTGAGAAACATCAGTGCTACATACCATAAGCTTTCCTTATTTATATAGCTTAGTTTAAGTCCAAAGTAGCTGTCTTTCTAGTTGTTTTGCGGCTCAGTTTACTTCTTTGAATTCGCGGCATCAAACGAAAGGCAAAACTCGAAGGACGTCAGCCACTATATGATACTTACAGTAGGCTACTTCCAAGTTGTAAGGATTTTCGCTGAAGCCTATAATTTTAAACATACCTTTGCTAGCAATTTGGAAATAACCATATGAGAAAAATTCCCGTAAAATGCCACAAATATGATGCCTTAGCCTATACTGTACAAAAGTGCAAGTCGAACACTTATTTTCTTTCGACAAGTATATCTTTTAGACAAGCCCTTAGCAGGGGGGGATCGAGAGGCACGGGCAGAGCCCCTCTGAAAATTTTTCTCCCCCTAGAAAATTAAACATTACCATTGCCTTATAATGCATTTTAGTACAAGTTCTCGGCCTCTAAAGTTTCGCCAAGGAGCAACTAGCAGTAGTTTATTTACTACAATACCGGTCTGTTTAGTGTGTACATCGCTGATGAGAAAGTGGAGGTCACGCAGCTCTGTACCTGTGGTTTATGGTTGATTACACAAACACGGTGTTTAAAGCCGCAGAACCCTCCGTTCGGAGGTGGATCGAAATTTAAACACTGACACAGAGTAAACCCGTGTTCTCATGTTACTTGCACTCAGGGTAACACGGTGTTACCCCGAGCGCGAGGTACGTGAGACCACAGTATGAGATCTTTTAATGTTGATCATACTCTTTTATCTCTTTTTTATTGTTCGGTTATTACTAGCAGTTTCACTTATTGTATTGTGTGTTGGGGTGGCAGTGCTTCGGAACAGGATGAGAAGAAAATTAATGGGATTATTAAAAAGTCTGGTTACCTAATTGGGGATCTTCAATTACCTAGGCTAATGGGAGAAATTACTGTAAGTGTATAAATGAACAGACTCAGGTCTTGGCTGATTTTATTCTGTGGCAGGATTTGAACCGGTTGTCAGTTACATGTGGAACTTATCTCTCACGATGGATCTACGTACAGACATGAGCACATGTTAGAGATCAGCTGATGCTGAAGTTTGCCATAAGCAGCAGGACATAAAGTTGTAGGGTCCATGCACTAATTTTTCAGATTAACAGTTTGGTGTGAGAATCTTTATAAAATTGAAAATCATTGTGAGGAAGTGTATTCCATATGCTACAGTAAGTCAGTCTTAATACGATGTTATTTGAGGGTCATTCATACATATTTTAACCTGTCCGACTCTGCTCTTGTTTCTGACTATTTTGTATTCCATATTTCCAGCTTCATTGTAAAGTCATTGCTGAAATGAAGGATTACCATTGTCCCTTGAAGAATATAATGGTAGACAGTGTGCAGGCAAATTTCTTATGTCCTGGTGCCATGAAAGTCTTTTGATCACAAAGTATACATTCGCATTGGGTATTCCAAATGATGGGGCTGCAGCATTATCATAACCGCTCTGCAGTGGCAGATGCCATGGGTAATGGTGCCAAAACACAAATGGAATCACAAGATACCTGATGTAGTTAGGGTACTAAAGGAAATTTTTCGCAATATTGGTAATAAAAATTCCACATCACAACAACCGTACAGCATATATTGATTCTGAGATCATATGGGGCATACTACAAAATTATTCCTGAAGCTATTATGTGGTACCTGTATTTTTCTTCAAATAGTATGGGCAACCAAGTCATAGGTGTGTCAGTTTTGAGCCCACCTTGTTTTAGTCCATAGTATGTGATTATGGATCTGTACATATACTGTACCTCTTAGAAGGCAGGTTGATGGAGGGAATGAAAGATTGTGTTAGAGTGTATTATATAACATCATATCTGTAGTGGTTTTGATAAAGCATGAAGCTTTACCCTTTCATAATTCAATGCTTCCTGTGGCAGAGGATACCTAATTCTGTACTGTTTGCATACAGCCTGTCCTGAAAAATTTCAGCAAGGTCATCAGTTGTTATTGTTAAATCTCTTCTTTGTTCCTCACTATTTTTCATGCAACACAGATACTGTACCACATTTGGGTCAGTTCTATTTAAACCATCAATTTGTCCTCCTCGCACCTGCAGTATAATGCAATTGCAGAACCTCCATACTGCTTTCTTGCATAACATACAGTATACGAGTTTACCTCATACTGTCACTACAGTAGTCTATCCAAGGCTTAAGCCAGAGAGCAGTCCAGGAGTCATTTGGACTCCCAAAATTTTGGATTGCCCCATATATATAATACATTTTAACACACAAACTTCACTAGAATTTACTGTTTGGACTCCCTGATCTCACCATGCTGGCTAAAGCCCTGAGTCTATCCACTTCATTACAATTTTTTTGTTCTTTGTGACTGTACTTTTATGGCTGGGCTATAGTAAGTGTGTAATATACCGTACATGAAGCATGGCTTCTGTAGATCTATGTTAATGTACAGGTACATTGATACTGTATAGATGTATATAAAAATGGGAAGTATCAAGCATAAAGTATATTTAATTCTTTTGGGGAATTCATATATTTTTTTAATGTTATTATCCACTTCATTAATGCACAAAACATTTTTGCTATCTTGGTCATCTACATTGTGGCTGCTCTTTATGGCTGGACAAGGTGTATAAGTTTACACTTTGTGTATGTACTGTACTTGTACAAGAATGTGGTATAGATCAGTAACAGCTTCAAGGCCACTTTCATGTGGAAGTTTATTCAGTCCTTTTGGGACATTTATTTACAATTTAACTTTACCGTGCAATCATAATTCTGGAGAAACCTACAAGTGTTTATGACCACTGCACAGTAAAATTCCCATGTTGGGTGGCTTTCTGTTCAATAGTTTGCTCCAGTCTGTATGAATTCTACTCAGTTTCAAAGGTTTGTTGAAGGGGAAATATTGCTCTTGAATGGCTCTGCATTAAAGTCTACTGTACCTTACTTTGATACATAGATCTGGGAATGGAAGTCCACCTCCTTATTCCTTACTCCTGACTTTATTGCCTTTGTCAGTGGTGTGGATCCATCTTTAAAGGTAGGTGGGGAGGGGGGACTTTTCACCATTGGCAAATCATCCTGGGGAGGGGTCTAAGGTTGTTCCCCTCCCCTTTGAAAAAGAAGGAAAAAATAAGGTGTCTTTATTGCAAATTGTGCCACATTTGGGCGCAATTTAGCTTTTAAATTGTAGTGTCAATTTGTAATCTACTCTATGTTATATTACAATTTATCACAGTTTTAGTTTTCATCATTTTGAAAAAGTTAGGGGGCGGGACCTTATTGGAGATGTCCCCCTTCCAAAAAAGTGAGGGGGATGCGGCCCCCCGTCCCGCCCCCCCCCCCTTCAAGATCCATGCCCATGGCCTTTATCCTTCAGCCAATCTGTGGTTGCTTGCTCTTCACACCTTTTTGAAATCTGGAGATAGGTGTGGTTATAATATGAAATGGTATCATTGTGCACCTCACAGTACACACATTCATCTTTGGTATGGTATTGTCTCAAAAGATACAGTGGTATGTAATGGAAAGTATGCTTTTATTGCAGCCTGGTTTCAAATTGTTTGACAAGAACAGCAGGGAGAAACGTTCCTCAAAAGAGTACAGTCAAACAAGTCCACCTCATTTAAACCCAGGAAGGATGGGAAGGAGACAGTTACATACCATAGAGCTGAATCCTCCAGACTACAAAGTACCCAGTGGTCGCAACCTCATTGATGACTACATTGAGAAAGAAGTCAGAGTGAGTGTGTTACTTAAGTGTGTTTTACAGAATGAGAAGTTCTGCAGCTTTTCTCATTAGGTGAAAATCTGGAAAAGCTCTAAAGACCTACATGTAAGATACAACTGAGACAGGTTCTGGTGTCATCCATTATATTTGTGTATAGCAAAAGAGCTCAACTAGTAGACCAAGATAGACTGGTGTATGGGAACAAAGTGACCAAAGGTCAATTGTTTGCTTATTGTCAGCAGATTTTTATTGTTGGAACCCCTATTTGGACCAGTAGAGCAGCCTGGCAACTGCCAATAGGCATATAGATCTGTGGTTCAAGAAAGGTCTGTTACTGTTGATGTTCAGTATTCTGTCAATTGATTGTCTTATACAGCATTATCACTCAGAGCTTAAATTACAAATACTTTACAGCAAGAATCACAAATTTTTAGTTTGGATGAAAGGGAAACCTGTGCAGTCATGGTTTTGTGTGTATATGTGCAGTATGAATGTGTTTGTGACATTACAAGTAGCTAGTTAACACCTTATCTAAAAAGGGAAAGTGTGACAGTTCTCGTAAGTGGTACAGTATGTAGATGCCTCATATTAAAAGAAAGAACTCTTGTTTTTGGTGGAGTCAAAGGTCATCTGAGATCACTGAAAACCTTGTTAAGACTCTCTCAAGGTACAGTACTGTAGGAAGCATGGATCTTCAGTATTAGCATATAGATGCAGTGTATAAGGAGGCAGCATCCTGTTGGTTTTGGCAAGGTTCAGAGGTCGTATGAGGACACCAAAGGTCAAATTCTGAGAAGCTTGTAACCACAATAATCCTTGTTAGAAGTCAAAGGTCATCTGAAGTCACTAAATGTCAACATCTGAAGAACTTGGATATCTTATGCTTTGAAACTCAAGAAACTTTTATACATGCAGGGTTCAAAATAACAGATGGCCATTGCCATCAGGCCTCTTTACAGTACTCTGCCATAATGCTCTTCAAAAATTACCAATGCCAATGGCTAATATGGCCTCGATGCCCTCCTGCATTTGTCATGGGTTCTGTGTCACAGAATTCCACTCCCACTTTCCCAAAACTCTTGTCGAAATGTTGTTACAGTTTAACCCAAATTCATTGCTTTTATTTCTAAGACAATTTGCAAGTGCCTCTTAACATCTGTTTTGACCAGCTAGCTTGCAAGAATGGCTCCACCTTATACAACTGTGTAACAAATGTTACATTTCTAATCGATGCTCATCATTGATATTAGAAAAAGCAATGCACTGTACCATCATTTCAGCAAAGATTGGCCATGCAGACAGTCACACAGGTTTTGTGAAGTTGGAGCTTCCCAGGCCCAAATGACATGACAGAACTGGCTCAAATATGAAGCAACTTAGACTGTATAGTAACAGCAGCATTGCTTTTCTCTGGTTTGTACAATACACAATGACTACTACTGTAGTTAGAGGGATAACCTACAGATTCACAATCAAAATTTTGCCTGCTCCTGTATATGACTTGGCAAAATATTAACCACTGATATTCCTTCAGTTATAACTTTTGGCATCTGTTGTTATGAATGTACTTTTGACTTGTGAAAGGAAGAGATTTCAGCTCCAGAGTACTCAGTTCGATTGCAGAAGTATGAAACAACAGTACTGCCTTGTACAGAAATATTGTACTGTACAAAATACCCGTTACCTAGAGATCGTGAGAAGTATAACAATTACCTAGTTGGTCAGGAGTGACAAAAACATTTTACGTGGAAAAGACCTTCAAATAACAACTTGCAATATTTTAGCAAGTTTTAGCTTTAGTTTTAACTAAAATCTCTGTGGTTTCGTTTTAAGTCTACAACTCAAGTATTAAACAATAATAATTGATCATGATATATATGTATGCCCATTTCAAAATGGCCTTGGTGAAACTGGTGATACAGTTCTGGCTTTGGTTCCCTGTCAAATTTTTGTCGCACGAAAACCATTTAGCCTTGCCCTTTTCTGTTCTTATTTTGAGTCTGTATGTGGTGTTAAATATTTAGCACATTTATTACAAAAATGCTGTTGTTGTTGTTTTTGTGTTCAGTGAAAGATCATTTTAGGTCAAAGTCTGCATGATATGTCAAGGTACAGTAGTTATCATAACAATTTCTCATACATGGTGTGGGGATGCATCACATTGGATTGGTCCAAAACATTGACATTGTAGAGGGCTTGGAGTTGTGAATACTGTAAAGCTTAAGTCCACTGAAATGAATTCATTGAAACCTCAGTGCATTTTTGCATTCTGGTTTCCATTAGTGGGTCACAGTTTTACATCTTGCTGGCCACAAGCAGAATCTTAAGGCAGGATTTTGTTTTTTAAGTTGGATAACCAGTTAGAATAATAGTGCCAAGACCATATAGAGAGAGCAACACACAGGCCAAAAGTTTTAGAAATTGCCAATGTTTTCTTTAGCCTAGTGTGGACTAATAGTTGAGTGATGCAGGGGACAAGATAATACAGGGGTCTGTGGTGGATGATGATGGGTTGCATAGGGATATTGAGAAATGGTAACACTCAAGCTGTCATGCTGTACAGGAAGAAAAAACGAGAACAGGACAGTATCTTACTGTAGATCAGACCAAAAAATAACATATTTTGAGAGATCTTAGTAATGTTTAAATACTTTATACTGTAGTATTTAACTCTTGTACAGTATGTCTTGTAACTGATTGCTTGATTGCCAACTCTTCACTTTTCTTTCAACCATAATTTGCTTCTAGGGTTGGATTTAATCGCTTTTTGGGCCGTAATCAGCCCTTGGGTTACCATTTAAGATCCCATGTTGCCCAGTATTTAAAAGATTTCCAACATTGTGGAGGATTCGGCAGGTTGATGATGATGAACAAGTTGGGTAATGCAGAACTACAGTGCATACTGGGAAGCATTGAGCTATTATTTTATCTATGATGAAGACTGTCTGTAGTATTTTGTATTTGCACACACAATTTCATCTTTCCTTCATGTTTATATCAGTTGCAGGTTAAAAAGAATCGGTTGTTAAAGAAAATGTTATCTTTGGAGTAAACTCTGAAACTTGGAGAGAAAAGGGTCTTTTTGTACTGTAGAAAGTAGAGCAAACAGTTGGAAGTATGTGTATCTTTGCAAAAACTGTTACAGAATCAATCTGTTGGTACTGTACAGCAAATTCTTGGATTCCTTACCACTGAAAGTGCTTACTGCAGTAATCAGCAGTATAAACTCCAGATACTATTTGAGAATTCCAAAGAATTCTCTTAATGGTACAGACAGAGTCATCTAACTTGATAAATACTAGATAATACTACATGTGTCAAGAATTTTTCAGCATAAACTTATTACAGTTTCTGCATCTCTCTCAAACTGTATTCAGTACAGGTTGATCTTTGATTAGATTTAGTATCTATAGTACAGCATTATCATCCATGGATAGCTGGAACTGGAAAACTACTGTAAATAGTCTGGATACATAATAGTCCCATGTTAAATTATTACTGCCTCAGAACTTTGGGGAGACTTTGGATGGTAGTGGCCCTTTTGACTCCCTTTTTATTTTTGTTTATGACTTCTTGATCATGTGTTAAAGAAATATTAACTTCACAGGTGTAATTTTGTAAGGAGTTCATGGAACACTCTGTTGTTAGAACTGAAAGTTTGCAAGTAACACAGTGTCAGCTGTCCTTTTCAGTCAGTGGAAATGGAATAATCCTTAAATATGTAACCTTTTGTTCTTTTAGTTTATTGCAGTCATACCAAATGTGCCATTCTCTATTGATCCTACAAGAAGAACTGAAATTCTAAGGATATTAGACAATGCAAGGGTAAGTACAGGTACAGAATTTAATCTAGTCATAGATGAAAAGATTTTAGGAAATGTCAAGTGAATCACTGTAGGGAGCTTGCACCAAACGTCAAAAGGACAAATTCAGTGGAGGTGCTAATTGTTCTGGAGGACACTGCACAATGCACCACGTACCACATTGCTTTAGTACTGTCCCAGCATCCGTGTGTGTTTGTTTGTCCTCCAAAAATGTGCGTTGTGTTAGTTGACTTTGCACCCATCAAAACTCCCTATAGTAAGTATGTCAACATCTTAAACAGTTTTTAATTAAGTTTGACGATCCGTACTAATATTTTCATCAGTATGGAATAACATTGTTATAGAAGGTCAGTATTTCCGTGAAATCGACTTGAAAGTAAAGTTTGGAAGCTGATGTTGTATTGTGTGAAGTTTTATTTTAGCAACAGGTGTGATTAGGTATGTACAGTAGGATAAATACCAATTTGCATTACCTGTTGACTAGTGTTTGCACCGGGTCCAAAATTCGGAACCGGGTACCCGAAGTCGATGGTCGGTCAGGTATCGGGTACCCGAAAATATAACTTCTGTTAGTCTACAAGTTAGTTGTAAAGTCATAATAAGAAATTTTGCTTTGCACGCTGATTTAATGTAACACCAACGTGTCTTACGTATGGGCATGACAAGTGTTCTTAGGCGTGTGCGTGATAAATTTTGCCAGGAAAAAGGAACTAAACATGTTAGGTGTTCTGTCACACGTGCAGTCTATGTTAGTGAAACTTTGGATCCGGTTAGCAATTTCAGAACCGGGTTCTGACATCATTGGTCGGGTACCTGGTGGAAACACTACTGTAGACAGATCAGATTACTAGTATAATAAAGTAATAATTCAGACAGAATGGAATGAAGGTTTGCAAAGTGGGTGCATTGAAATCCTTTGTTATCATCTGAGCCACAGATATGTCGAGTGCTGTATGTTGTTTGGCCTATCAAATGGCAGCTTTCTGTAACGAAATCATATCAAAGATCATCAATCAACTGTACAAAGACGTTTTTTGACTCACTGAGGTTGAAGGTATCTTACAGTATGTAATTTCTTAAATAGCAGTCTAATATAAAGGAAATGCATGACTTTGTCCACTCATTTTTTGAACCATTGGGGTTTTCTCTTCAGAGGCAGAATATAGCTGATTTCAGTGCAGGTTCCAGCCAAGATGCCATATTCAGTTTTTCAGCCAGAGAAATTAAAGTTTTGAAGCGGGATTCAGAGGTATTGGTCTGTCATATATGTGTTGTTTTGCAGTTTTTGGTTTCGATGACAAGAGAAACCTATGCAACTGTGCTGGCGTGTGTATGTATGTATGTATGTGTGTGTGTATGTGTGTGTGTATGTGTGTTTGTGACACTTGCTCGTTAACACGATATCTCAATAAGGGAAACTCTGACACTTCTCAAACTTGGTACATAGGTGCCCCATATTGAGAGGAAGAACCCTATTGTTTTTGGTGGGGGTCAAAGGTCATCTGGGGTTACCAGGGGTCAAACTCTGAAAACCTTGTTAACACAATATCTCAAGGTAGAAAACTTGGACAAATTTCATACTTAGAAGGTAGATGCGTTATGGGAAGAGGAAGAACTCTATTGATTTTGGTGGAGGTCAAAGGTCATTTGGGGTCACCAGGGGTCAAACTCTGAAAACCTTGTTAACACGATATCTCCATATAGGAAGCTTGGATAAATTTCATACTTAGCATGTAGATGTGTTATAGAAAGAGGAAGAACCCTATCGATTTTAGTTGAGGTCAAAGGTCATTTGGGGTCATCAGGGGTCAAACACTGAAAACCTTGTTAACACGATATCTCGATGTAGGAAGCTTGGATAAATTTCATACGTAGTATGTATATGCCTTATGGTAAGGCAGAGAATCCTATCTCTTTTGGTGGAGGTCAAAAGTCATCTGGGGTCACCAGGGGTCAAATGCTGAAAACCTTGTTAACACTATATCTCGATGTAGGAAGCTTGGATAAAATTCATACTTAGTATGTAGATGTGTTATATAAAGGGGAAGAACTTTATCGATTTTAGTGGAGGTCAAAGGTCATTTGGGGTCATCGGGGGTCAAATTCTGAAAAACTTGTTAACACAATATCTCAAGGTAGAAAGCTTGGATGAATGTCATACTTAGTATGTAGATGCATTATGGGAAGAGGAAGAACCCACTTGTTTTTGGTGGAGGTCAAAGGTCATCTGGGGTCACTGGGGGTCGAACACTGAAAACCTTGTTAGCAGAATATCTCAAGGTAGAAAGTTTGGATGAATTTCATACTTAGTATGTAGATGCATTATGGGAAGAGGAAGAACCCTGTTGTTTTTGGTGGAGGTCAAAGGTCATTTGGGGTCACTGGGGTCAAACTGAAGACCTTGTTGACATGCTATCTTGATGTAGGAAGCATGGATAAATTTTGTGCATAGTATGTAGATGAGTTATGGAAAGGCAAAGAATGCTATTGTTTTGGTGGAGGTCAAAGGTCATCTGGAGTCACCGGGGGTCAAACCCTGAAAACCCTGGTGACATGATATCTTGACATAGGAAGTTGGATGAATTTCATACTTAGTATGTAGATGCCTACTGGTGAGAGGAAGAACCCTATCACTTTTGGTGGAGGTCAGAGGTCATTTGGGGTCATCAGGGGTCTGGCCTTAAAAAGTTTGCAGTCACTTCATACTACTGTAATTCCATGATACTGTAGGTGTGTACGAATCATCGAAACCACAATGCATTTATGCATTCTGGTTTGTAAAGGCTGTTAGTAATGCTATTCTATTTTATGTCAGATGTTTTTTGATGGCAGATTGTAAGGAAATAAAGTTTTTAGTGCATGTTTTTTGTTTTGTTTTGTTCTGTTTTTTTGTTAATAAAGTACTTAGGATGGATTGAAGTCATGGTGACATCTGAGGACAGTTATTATACACTTAGATGGATTAAGAGTGGTGATAATAACAGTTTTATAACCCTTGTTGTTTTCTTTTTTATTGCACTTTATTAGCAGCAGCTAGTCTCAAAGCACTTTACACATATCACCCATGGTAGAAATAGTCCGCCACAGAGAAAATCCCTTTATGTGGCTGCAGTTCCACACTGAGCCTAGTGACAAGTTACCTCACATGTACCCATTTAAACCCTGGGTGGAGAGAGATAGTTGAGATAAAGCATCTTGCCCAAGGGCATAACATAATAAACTACAGTAGGGAGAAAGTGAACCAGCAATCCTTGGATCATCAGTGTGATATCTTTCGGCTGGTAGACTCTCAACCGAAAAGACTACAACGTGACTGAAAACCAGTCAGGTTGAGACAGATCAATGCAGTATGCACCAAACTTTGTTGTGACCACATCACGTATACAGTATCAAACATTTTTGATATTTGTTGTGAAGTTGGTGACAGTTGCATAGCATCTGAGTCAGGTCATGACAGGTGGCTGTCACCAACCTGACTGTGACCAAATTCTTTTGGATGGCCTATAAAGAAGGGTTGGGAAATCACGTGACAGTGGTAGAAAGTTAAAATAGTGGCCCCCATATGGATGCAGTAACTAGATTGGGAGAATCATGTTGTAGTCTGGTCTTTGCAATGGGCAGCAAACCTACCATCTAACTGTGACCTGACTACTTCTTGACTAGCTGGCCAAGATTGCCTCCAACTCGGCCTCAATAAGTAGTTGGGGTGAGTTGCATGGGGTCACAGTTTGGTGGGTGCAGTGTGCGCACACTTTTACTCTAGTCCATAGTTCACCATACTCTCAGTCCGAAATAAGAGTGGTACCCAAGAGGGGTCCTTTAAAGATTCAAAATATCCAGATTCAATCACCTTTTTGTTATGCTTTTTTTTTGGTCCCATGTGCTTCACAATCATGCAATTCTCTGTTTTAAATCCACAAGGTGATGGTGCTTGGTGCTCAGCATAAGCAATGGAGTAGGGAAAACAAGCCAGTGAGCCACAACTGGAAAAAAGGCCGTGGCCGGCCCGACTTAAACCAGTTGGTTAGAGACTGAGCCGTAAAACCTCGTCTAACTAACTAACTTACTCCACAAGGTGAATCAAAATTGTTTATCAATACAAAATGTGCAAAGTCTTGACACGTGGTGGGGGGTCCTGGGTCAGGGAAATTTGAAAATTAAACACAGCTGGCATCTGGCAATCAAGATATGTAAATAAACAAAACATATAGCAGCTACAGTACTTGTGGGTATTAAGAGGTAAATGTGTGTGTGATTATTTTCTTTAAGGCCAGGGTAGGAGTTGGATGCTTCTGCTGGATCCAGATTCACAAAGAATACTTCCATGAATGGTTGCATGAGCTTGACTTAAATAGCTTGCCATGCTTAGTTGGTATTCATGAAATGAAAACAAGCATGGTAGTGCCTAACTTATGCAACCGTCAGAGTTGTGGTAAATATAAAATGCCACAGCAACACAGTCATGCTGAGGAAAGCTGCACTCAGTAGTTGTTATGTATGTACATACATACGTACATACATGCATGCATACATACATACGTACATACGTACATACATACATACATACATACATACATACATACATACATACATACATACATACAGACAGACAGACATACATATATTTATAAAGCGCTAACTCCAAAAGATCAAAGTGCTGAGAAAATGGGAAAAAAAGCTAAAGTATAGTTAGAACAGTTGAGACTTGAACTTTATAAAAGTAGTGGCTGTCTGAGCTTTGCCGATATTTTGCAGGAGTGTGTTCCAAAGTTCGGTGCCAGCCACTTAAAAAGCGTTGTCACCCATAAGCTTCTTCCTAGATGGAACTACAGTAATGGAAGAGTTGTATCTGTGGTAGACTCTTAACCAGGCATATAGAAGGGAGTGGTTTCTGTATCAAATAGTTTGTAAGATAAATTGGTCCACAGTTATTGAGGAGTTTTTAAACATAAAGACATTTAATACCCTTTTTGATAGGAAGCCAGTGAACATTTTTCATGAACGATGAAGGATTGTCAAGTCTAGAGGCAAAAAAAAAAAAAAAAAAAAAAAAAACAGTTTAGCAGCTCTGTTTTGAAATGGCTGGAGACAGTTGAGGTCTCAAGCATTAGCCTTTCGGGCTTATGTCTTGGGCGAGCCTAAGTACCTTTCACAACTTCTCTTGCCATATATTCCAACTCGCCCACTTTGATCCTCCTGCAAATCATATTTATCTGTACCAAAACTACGCCTAAAAACCTATGGCTGTAGAAGTTTTCAGTACTGTGCATCATCTTTATGGAACAGTTTACCAGACGATTTACGAGCTTGCTCACAACTTTCTGTTTTTAAGGGTTTACTTAAGACTCATTTGTTCAATACTGCTTATACTTAATGAACTTCTCTGTTTTCTTGTAAAGCGCCTTGAGCAGTAACAGCTTGGAACTGATTGGCACTATATAAGCCTAATTTATTATTAATTTATTATTATATACATGTAGGAGTGCATTGCTATAATCCAATATAGAAAGCACAAGTGCACTGACAATGAGATGACATGTGTTCTGATCAAGAATATATGATGGATATTTTGGAGTTGCAAATTTGCAGCTGATTTGATTACTTAGCATCTGGATTGCTAACATTGAGTAGACTATCCCTATCATTTTTTGTGGAGGTCAAAGGTCATTTGGGGTCACAAAAGATGAAAACCTTGTAAAAATGATATTTTAAGAAGGATAACTGTGAGGGATCTCATACTTGGCCTGTGGATTGTTCATATTTAGCATGTAGATGGCCATATAGGGTAGATGATCCCTATTGTTTTAAGTGGAGGTGACATGGGTCACATGATTTGAAAAGGTTTCAGTTTGACCTTACTAACATGGTATCTCATGTAGTATAACTGTGAGTCATCTCATGCTTGTTATGTGGGTGATTCTCATGTTTGTTGCAATATATCCATATGGCAAGGAATCACTTAAGCCTTTTGGATTCTGGTTAATATTAATTTGTGTTGATTCATCCAGTGTTTGATGTTATTAATGCAGTGTTGCAATATTTGCAATGCCCTATCTGCAGCACCAACTCCCTTAGGACTAATAGAAACATAGAGCTGAGTATCATCAGCATAAGAATGAAAATTAGCATTATGACTATGTATGATATCACCCATTAGTTGTGTGTAAATTGTGAAAAGAATTGGCATGATAACAGAACCCTGAGAAACACCAGCACCATAGATTATGAGTTAAGACTGCACAGATAAAATGTTATCAATCCAAACACAACTTGATCTACCATTCAAGTGGCCTCTAAACTAATTTACAGCAGTACTGGACACACCTGTATTACAGTACAAGTACTTCAGTAGGATTTCATGGTCAACAGTATCACTTACAGTGTGGTGTATGTTCGCACAGAAGACAGTCTGTGGCATTTCAACAACAGCAGTCAATGTGACTGGCCCAAAGTGTGACAAAGCAAGATGCTCCCACTAATAAGATTGAACCATGTGTATCTATTGCAGGTACCCTGCATATATTTACAACCAGCTAGTAAGCTTATGAATGTTTGCACACATTACATGAGTACTTTGACTTATGCAAGTACTTGCAGTTCTTGGTGAATCTACCCCCTGGTTTCTGAAATTGAGTTACCATGAGAAAAATGTTGGGAACCTTGGCTTGAAGGGGTTACTTTTCATCTAATTCAAAACTAAGGGCCATTCTCCCCAAATTCCTAATTGGGCACTAACATACTCAGTGACATCAACTGCATTAAGTTTTATTTCATGTGACCAAGTTGAAGTAGTTGACTGACACTGTGTGATTTCGTTGCACACGATTAACCTGTGTTAAAAGTCCCACCAACTCACTTTGTAAAATTGTCATGGAAGCAAGGTTTTTGGGAAGGATAAATTAAGAAGAAAGTAACAAAGTTTTAAGGATGTGGTTTGATAGTCCATTAATAGTTTAAGCTCTAGATGAGTGACCTGTTGTACAGTAGGTAAAATGTGTTCTTCGAGTGACATAGTAGTTCAGATGTTGTTCTCAAAATTAGTAAAGTATGAGATCTAACCATGGTGAGATTTAAAAGGTCCTTTTTTCTTAAAAGGAAGTGAAATAAATTACAGACACTGTATGATGTCTTTTTTAATACAGCAGTGTTATTTCTTGTTGGTCAATGTCTGACTTTTTTGTTTTCTACATAGCATGTTGTTGTGAGAGAAGTTGTGCACAACATTGCTGCTGTAAGCTACATTAAAGATTCTAGTAAACATCTCATCTTTGTCAAGACTGGTAAGTAATTGGTCATGTGGTTATTCTTAACAATGCATTTTATCATTCTCAAATCTGGTACTTTATTAGGGGGTTGATTTGAATATTTTATATTTTACTGTATTTCTTCCCTACCAAAGTAATAAAGTCAAGTTCAAGTAAATATGGACAGAAAGATGAGTGATGGAAAGTTAATGTTAGTGTGGTTTGGTAGACAACACTCTTGAATCCTTTGGACCATTGTGAGCAAATTGCATAATTTTGAAGGTACTGTATTGCATTACTGGCTTGAAAATTGTGTGTGAATCGATTTGATGCTACATATCACTATACGCACAGCTTGTTTACTGAGACTATAAATACAATATTGTGTGCAATAGTGCTGCAAGAAGCACAATTTTCAGTGCCTGTCTTCTCCATTGCTGAGCACACAAATATGACTTAAAAGATCTTTACAGTTTGATTACACCTAGCCAATCATTAAATACTGCTTGATAGAATAATTAATTCATCGGTATACATTAAATCTTCCAGGACTACTCACAGCACTGGTAGGGATACTTGAAGTAGGTCTTTTGCTACCTTGTCACCTGTCCCAACCAAATTTGTTTTAGGGCCATTAAATCAGCAAAAAAAAAAAAAAAAATACATGCAACCCTGAAGGGACATAAGCATTGACAACACGCTGTCAGAAAGCTTTGTGATATTACAAGCAAGAAGTATTTTATAACAGTTTTACCAAAGGAAGTATTTTATTGGTGTAGCCAGACAACACAGTATTTACAAGCAAATTTATTGTTCAAATTAATCCTAGACCACATCACAACTATGATTTGCAAGTCTTAAGATTGTAGTAGCCAAGGTTCCCTCACAGTAGGGAAACTGTAAAAAGTCTAGAAGTTTTGTATGGTCTTCAACTCCCTGAATTTGGGGTATTAGGTTTGGAAAAATTGTAGTATAGTCTGAAGCAGTTTATGCCTTACACACGGCCTTGTACACTTCATGTCATGTTGCTACATCTTTGTATCACTTGTGTGTAAATGTGGCATCATAATTTGTCACTCTTGCTTCTTGAAAATGGACCATTTTGGTGTTATAAAAGTCATGAAATAGTCATGAATTTCAGTGGAACTCTGTCACATCATGTAAAAACAAATGATTTAAAGAAAACAGTTAATCAGTTATAGATTCGGCAGTTCTCAATTATGCAAAGACATTTAAATGATCTGTTTTCTTCCACCAGCTAATGGTGAGACCAGACAACAGGAGCACTGCAAACTAATTGTGTGTTCATGTGCATCTAAGGTAAGAGAATGAGAATAGAAAAATAGTTCTTTGTACATTTACCCAGCTTCTTTGGAGGCTCAGGTCTTGTACATGAATATTCTTTTGGTTTCTGTATAAGTTCAATAGTTGAACACGAATATTCAGTTGGAGTCGGGGGGGGGGGGGGTCCAGAAGTTGTACATGAGTATGTATTTGATTTATAAAGAGATTCAGTAGGTGCTTATGAACATTTATCTGGTCTCTACAGAGCAGGACTTTTCACTATTCTTGCTAGCAAGCCACATATTTCATCTGAAAAATCTGGCATGCCACAGACATGCTCCAGGAAGCTTCTCCTTGGATAGTCTCATGTTCGAATTACTGAACTGCAGTATGGAAGGTCAAAGTACTTCCCATGTCGCTTTCACGCCTGATACTGAATCCTCCAAAACTTTTGTCCTTTTGACTGATTTCTTATTATTTGCTCTTCAATGCACATGTCGGTTGTCCAGTGGATAAGTGTTGTTGTTTGGTGGGCATAGAGGAAGTACCCAGTGCTGCATAGACATCGGACACACTTTGTTCACCAGTGGCAGTATTTTGGTGTTAGAATACTGAGTCAAGCATTGTGTTGGTAGAACTGTTGGTGCAGAGTTAATTATGGGAGGGGATGGGAATGGATACCACACTGGATTACAATGTTTAAAAACTAAGCTTATCATCATACAGTGAGTAGGACGACAGTTTAACTCTCCTTCAACAACGGCAAACAGGGTGAGATTTTTCAGAAAGGAATATTTTGATGCAAAATGTGGATAAAGTTGATGGTGTGTGTGGGTGGGTGTTCATGACCCTTAGCTGGTAAACACAGTAGTTCAAGGTAGAAGTGATGGATTCTTTTCATACTTGGTATATAGATTTATCATATCAACAGAAAGAGCCCTGAAGCTTTCAGTGGAGGTCAGAGATCATGTCAGGTCACCAGAAGTCAAAAACCAAAAACTTTGTAAACACAAGGTAGGAAGCATGGATACTTTTTATACATGGCATTTGGATGCATTATACCAAGAAGATGAACCCTGTTGTTTTTAAAAGAGGTCAAAGGTTATCTGAGGTCACCCATGGTAATACTTCAGAAACCTTGGAAATAACTTGTAAAAATGATTTCTGAAGACAATAATAATGGACATGTCATATTTCTTACATGGATTTATCACATTAAGAGGAAGAACCCTGTAGTTTTTGGAGAAGTCAAAGGTCATGTGAGGTCACCATAGGTCAAATACCATAAGCCTTGCAAACAATACCTCATGGTAGGAAGGATGGATACCTTTTGTATGTGGCAATCTACTTCGCCCCTCATTACCTTGCATTAATCTCAAAAGATGAACCCTGTTGTTTTTGATTCCTTGGCACAAAGTTGTAACGAGTCATGACTTGAGTCACTAATTTTCAAAAGGGAAATGACTCAAGCAACTGTATTGTAATTTTCCTCATAGAAATAACAATGAATTGAGTCATTGATTCAACTCAAGTCACATTGAGAGTAGTAAGTGACTCGACTTGACTGCAAAATTGAGTGATTTGTTACAACACTGCCTTTGCGTACTCAGAGGAATCTTTGCGATTGAGATGCGGTGTGTGAATGTGACACTTTGCTTGTAAACACTCTATCTCAAGAAGGGTAACCTCAAGGGATCTAATACTTGGAATGTAGATACCCCTTATTGAGTAGATGATCACCACTGTTTTTGATGAAGTTCAAAGGTCATTTGGGGTCACCAGAGGTCAAATGGTGAATACTGTCGAAAATGCTCATAAACACTATCTCAAGATGTGTAACTTCAAGAAATCTCATACTTGGCATGTGCATGGCCCATATTAGAAAGATGATCTCATTGCTTTTGGTACACCCTAGAGGTCAAAGGGCTAAAAGATTGTAAACACTATATCTCAAGTAGGGTAACTTTGATGAATCGTATACCTGGCATGTGGATAGCCAATACTGAGTAAATGATGCCCATTTTTGGTGGAGGTCAAAGGTCATTTGGGGTCATCAGAGGTCAAAAGGTTGGAACCTGGTAAACAATATATCTCATGCTGGGAAACTTGAAGGGATGTCACACTTGACATGTAGTCCTTATTGTGTAGATGATCCTTGTTGTTTTTGTGTAAGTCAAAGATCATTTGAGGTCACCAGATGTCAAAAGGTCAAAATCTTGATAACATTATATATTAAGCAAGGTAACTTGGATGAATCTCACACTTAGCATGTGGATGGCCCATATTGAGTAAGTGATCCTTATCACTTTTGGTGGGAGGTCAAATGTCATTTGAGGTCATCAGTGGTCAAAAGGTTGAAACCTTGTAAACACTGTATCTCATGCTGGGAAACTTGAAGGGATGTTATACTTGACATGAAGGTGGCCCTTATTGAGAAGATGATCCTTGTTGTTTCTTTGTGGAGGTCACCAGAGGTCAGATGGTTAAAATCTTGATAACATGATATATCAAGCAAGGTAACTTTGATGAATCTCATACTCAACATATGGATGGCATATATTGAGTAAGTGTTATAGTGTTAGAGTTAGATGAGGTTTTGTGGCTTAGTTTTCTAACCAATTGGTTTAAGTCAGGCTTGTAAATGAACCCTATTGTGTTTGAAAGAGTGGATCACCCTAGTTTATGGGACCTAGAGGTGAACAATGATAACCTGGGAAATTGCTTGTAAATGAACCCTGTTGTGTTTGATGGCGGTCATCGGTTATCTGAGGTCATTGGAGATCAAGTGGTGAAAACCCTGTAAACTGTTCATAAACCTAATTTAAATGGGATAACAATGGTTGCAGCTCTTCTTCCTTAGCATATAAGGATGACCCATACTGAGTAAAAAAAGAACTGCATTGCTTTTGTGGAGGTCAAAGGTCATTTGGGGTCACCAGAGGTCAAATGGTGAAAACTGCATAAAAATGGAATTTTATGAAGTTAACTTGATAGATCTTATAGGTGGCTTTACTCCCAGTTGTCAGAGCACAGTACATACTATACCATCAAAATCAGTTACATAAGCTGATGAAGTCAGTTGCACTCTTGGTCTAAAGAAGCGTCCTAGTGGGGACCAGTTAAGTTACTGACTCTGCTTGCTTTTGTTAAAGGCTGATGGCTTCTCATTAAGTCTTTTCCCAATTCTCAGGGTCTTACTCTTTTTAGGAGAAGTTTCAGATTTAAAATATGCCTACAGTGGAAGGTACCTAGGTAAGATTTCCTTAAGGAGCACTTGGTGCTCAAATTGTGTCAATTTGAAACTCTGGAAAGTGAAAGTACTTTAAAAGTATGTTTTGAGGCAAGGAATCACTCAACTTTTTTGCTTTCTGGTTAGTTTATATGGGCACAGGTTCATGGTACATCAAAAAAGAGCATCAATACCTTTCTATTACCCTTGCTTTTTGTGACTTGATCCCATCATATTAGGAATGTTTGGTATTCTTTTATAGGATAAAGCTGAAGAAATCTGCAGTATCATCCAACAAATATTCAATGTTGTATACACAGAACTCACCATCAAGTTCTTTGAGGAGTCTATTAAGCACTTAACTGGAAGCAGTAAGAGCTCTTTTCGACAATTCCCATTTACTCATAGCAATGCATGCTTACTTTAACATTTATGTCATTCATGTTTGTGTGTAATTGCTGGCATTTTTAATTATGAAGGCTAGCAAGCAGTCAGTTTGGGGTTCAACCATTGGCTAGGTCATTGTATATTTGGTCGTTGTCAGTCTACACTTTTCCTCATCTAAACTGACCTTAAAGTGGACCTAAAGTCTAAAAATTCAAAAATATATATTTTAGAGGTTACAAAATTAATCTTATTGGTCCAACTCCCATTGTCATAGCTTATTCCATTGCTGAGATATTAAATGTTAAAATTTATTCACTTAAATCCAAACAGTTCATTGCGCAATAATTTTTGACATTCTTGTTGTACAACTCACATTAAATGCTTTGTTTTCTTTTAAAATTAAAAATGTTTATATGACCTTGACCGCTTCCTGTTTTCTTGCATGACATGCTGTACAGAGAGGGCTTATATAGTCAAGTCACCCCAAAGCAGTAAGAACGCGATCACATTTTGGCACAAGGTGCGGTGGCTTTCAGAAAAACAAAGAAATACAAAGATTGTAATTTGAGTAGTACAACAATGACATCACAAATTATTGCGCAATCTACCTTTTTAAATCGAGTGAATAAACTTCAACATTTTATATCTCAGCTTAAGAAAGTCCTGTGAAGATGGGAATTGGACCATTGGAATTCAGTTTTCATGCTCTGTAATATATATTTTTGAATTTTCAGACTTTAGGTACACTTTAAGTACAAAGGACCCAAATTTTATTTTGACTTTGTTAGCCACTCCATGTGAACTTTTAGTTGAAGATCTTTAGGGTTTGTCCACAGTTACAGTCACTCAGAGAAATGACTGCCATTCAAAGCTGCAGTCTTTTAGTGTAATTGACAGTGGAAGTTTATTTGGTTTTCTAGAGTATGTGCTTGTTTACTAATGTCAAACATGCCTTTTCTGTCTGTGTAAATGTGTATGTGTTAACATAGAGAATGATAATAGCTGCCACTATGGTGGAACTTCCAGGAAAACATACATTATGGGCCTTTGGTGAGCTCTCATGCATGTGGTTGGGTATATTTAGTTGTATTTGTACCTGTGAGAATGTATTTGAACTTACAATAGGTATTCATTTGTTGAAAGAAATACTATGTGCTAGTGGAAAAAGGTGTACACATGCAATACCCGTGAAAATCTGCAATTGTTCTCACAACCAGTGGAAAAGACATGTGCAGTACAATGTACTCTTGCTGGTACTCACAACTACTGGTACTACAGTTGTACATGTGAAACTATGCTCATACTACAAGTATGTTTTTATTTTATCCTAAACTATCACTGGAGGCAGCAGTATAACAAAGAAAGATTGTTTGTATGTTGAGACTGTACAATGTAAAATGAGATTAATGAGTGTCAATGTTTTATAATGATTGTTCCTCAGCTCCATCCACTAGTACTCCTCCCAGTAGACCAGGAAGGTCTTCAGAAGATATGTCCTTAGAGTAAGTTGTTGACCTATTATTCAAGTAGATTGTAAAACCATTAACATGCATTGTGTTTCTAGTAGCAGTGGCGAAAAGCCATTGAGTTGGAGAAATGTGTGTAGCACAGTTGTACATATTTACAATGGACCAGAGTTTCTTCACCTTTTGTAACTTTGGGGCCCACTTGTTCAAGTTGAGGACCACCTTGTAGAAATTAGCTGAGGAATGAACTTCTGTTCATGTATAACTTTATCATGCAAGAAGAGTTTCAACATTATAAGCAATGTATACTGCTTAAATTCTGTGTTTCAGATGAGATAAGTAATATTAAAATGATAGTACAAACAGACTTTTTTTTTATTTAATCCTGCTAACCTTGGTGCCCACCAAATGGCCCTCCATGGTCCACTGATGAAGAAACACTGTGCTAGGTCACTAATGCACACACAGTTACGTTGTGTATACACATCACTTCACATGCATGTTGCCTGGGTAACACACTCAGGCTCTCTTAATATTACTAGAACATGATTGTATTAAAAAGAACCTGATGTCACTTGAAATTGGTGTATGCTGGGATCATGTGAATAACACATTCAGATAAAGAAATCAGAGGTGTATTCTAAGCAGTTTATATCTTTTCTTGTTGTAATGAAACAGTTTCAGTTGGTTTGTATTGTATCTTAGTTTGGTTATCCAGTTAGCCCAACTCAACCCTCATAGTTCTGTATGTACTGCTTATCTTTGCAAGGGAGATGCTTCTGATTTTTTTTCAATGTGCTGTAAATGATCAGGTTCTACCTTCTGAAGAATTTTTTGAAAGCAAACGTGAACACTTCCATGTTTGACCTTGATATTCAATGACATAGGGAGGCACTGCAGTCTGTGGTGGCACATATGTGTATGATATCACTCCTGTAAGCGTGGTATCTGCCAAACATAACACATCTACTAAATATAAAACATACTAACAACTTTATAAGCTAAATATGCTTAATCTTTGAGTGCATATTTATTGAATGGCTTAACACAACGGTATGTAAGTTCGTAGCAGAACTGCTGAAGCTAAATTATGTGTAACATATTATGATATGTGTTCAGCATTTTCTGGTGCCTTGGTCAAATGTCAATAGGAATAGCTGACAGAAACAGCTCAAAACAATATTTTTAAAAGGAGTTATTAAGGTGAGATGTTTGGTTTTAGGGGTTTTTGTACATATTTAATCTTTAATAAGCGAGTTGGGAAACTTTGATACACAATGCATGCTGGTAAGGAAAGTGTACCATAACAGAAACTGCATGTGTAAGACAGATATTTTGTATAATCACACATATTTTGTATAATCACACACAATTTTCAAGTTTAAAATTATGGTTCTCTAGAAATTAGTCACAGGTCAAAGAGAATTTCCTTTGGAGGAAATAGTTCTTTTAAAAGTTAATATTGTCCACAACTTGGACCAAAAAGGTTGGGCATTATGAATGTAAATTGTGGAAGACAAGAAAACAGAAGGTCCTTGTATGCGTACAGAAATATCTGTGGACTTGATCTGTGGTACTGCATGGTACAGCAAAATCCAATTTCCCAACTCATCTATCTGACTGGTGAAGCCAGTCAATTCATATTCCAATGTACTGGGTAAAGACTGACTGCAAGCTTGATTACGCTCTGTAATATATTTCACTTATAGTTTCTTACATCTAAATCATTATCACTTCAGGGTTGCCAGACTTCCGTCAATAGCTGGAATTCCGGCTTTTGTCTGACTTTCAGTATGGCTCCAGTCCCACACATTGCTTCCGTCCCCAATTGGAAGTAAAACCGAAGCCAATGTGACAGCCCGGGCGGGACTTTCCCTGATGTAAAAATACAGAACAGACATTCATACTAAATGTATTTTGCAAACCCTACGATGTTTGTACATACGTGTAATATAAGTAATAAAAGCGACTGGTCAAATAAGGCTAGATAAGTGGTTACCCAGCTAAGTGTGTGTCGTAACGGCACTGCACTATACTGTATTTACACACAAGTTTAGTATTTTGCTAATTCTACGTGCATAGGTGTTGCACAATGTACATTAGTGCAAACATAGGGCAGCCTAACAGGGCTGTGGTGTATGTAATGACTGTGTGTCGGCACTAGCGCGATGACAAATTGTTGTTAGTGACTTTAAAGTTGTTACTATACTACATGTACGCTACACGAGATTAGTAGTACGATCGTAATCATTCGAAATGGATGTGGAAAGAAAGTAATTGATGCAGGAGTCAAGAATACAGTAGATTTAGGACTTATTAGAAGTGGCTGGAAAACGAAGATTACCCGGGAGTTTATCTCTCTGAATATGTACGGAAAATAGATGTCACAGGAATAGCATAGGCCTAGCGTTAGGCCTTATATTAATCCTAATGATTAACGGTAATAGTAACAGACGAAAGATAGCAAGTATTAGGTAGGCCTAGGAGCTTAAATTTGACTCTTCCTACTCCATTATGTGTTTATTCATATTTGTATTTGTTTGTGTGTGTTGGTCCTTTCATCCTTTTGAAACTTTCTCCATAGCTTTAGGCCTAGAGCATAGGCTAGGCTTACAGCCTATAGGCCTGTGTTACT
The DNA here is from genome assembly GCA_029531755.1 of Holothuria leucospilota. NCBI lineage: Eukaryota > Metazoa > Echinodermata > Holothuroidea > Aspidochirotida > Holothuriidae > Holothuria > Holothuria leucospilota. The sequence goes on from CM055971.1 coordinate 39,152,844, forward strand.
AACCCATCAGTTGAGTTCAAGGATAGAACCCCTTATTTGTTCACCTTAAAAAGCTCAAAAATGTTGCTGGGATTTGCTTAAAAATTCGCACAATAGTTGCATTAAATAGCATCTGAGGACCCTCAAATATTCAAAATTTTTCCAAAGGGAAGGGCGCACCCCCTCCCCTTAGACCCCTCCCCCAGGCTGGCAGTCGATAAATTTTCAGGCCCTGGAGGCAATACCTGCTGGCAACCCTGTTACTTGTAGAATGTTGTCATGGAACTATTCTTATCATCTGATGATACATTTTACCAAGGAATACCTTATGAGTTAACTTGCATTGCATGATACAAATCAAATTTGGGACCTTCATTCCTCCTTCTAAATCAACCCTGGAAAATCATCTGAAAACAAATTTTTGTAAATTTCATATTTTGGCAGCTTCACAGATGGCAGCTCCACTGCAAAGTTTTTGCTGAAAGAATACATTGAAACAGTAAGTCAAATATGCTCAATAGTAAATCTCTGGTGTAGTTGGACCTTCTTTAAATTGGAAACCTAGACACGCTTGCACCATATACAACAGCAGCAATCCTCCACTTTGTTAGTTTGAAGGAACATGTATATAATACTTGATGGACAACTTTGGAAAGTTGGTCTATCATGAAGTTTAAGGTGTTAATTTTGCAGTCTTATGAAAGGCAATGTTTTGTTTCCTTGAGTCCAGATTAGGTACTCAGATTATCAAATTGGAAATCAAAATAGAATACAGCCAGTGGCTGCATGCTTACTTGCTTTTATATGAGGTTCCTTTTGTCCTTCGTTAGATGATAAATTTCTTTAATTCATTAAATGTATTGCCAAACACTTAAAAAGCCTGTTTATGCTCCCAGTCTTACAGAAGTAAATACTGTATTAATAGTTTGCAAGCAATGAAACTCCACTGGAGCTCTGTTTGTAAAATGTTACTTTGGAGTGTATGCCATGTGCTTCTTGTTTAGCATTCACAAAGATAGCTCAAGTTGCATGTGCAACTCATCTTAATTTCTCATTTATAATTCTGATTGAAGTTTGACAATTGCAATATAGTTTCTTTCATAAGCTTTCAATGGGGATTTGTGATCTCAGTTGCACTTAACACATTGCTTTTAGGGGAGTGCTATGATACACTCAACAATTGAAAGTTTCTTTCCAAGAAATTTATCTATAGTTTCAGTCTCTGTGTTTGTTCTTCTTGCTTATATTTAGATGAAACAGAATCTCTCAGCTGGAGAACTCAGTCAGTTTGGACAAATTTTGGAGGAATATAGGTCTAACAATGATATCACAACTTTCTGCAGTAAGCTTCATCGTTTGTATGGTGAAGAACGAGAGAAATTGATGCCAGGTAATTTAAAGTCAATGTTTTGGTGACATATTTGTCCGTCATGTTTATGGTAGAAAGTATGAACTAACCAGGTAAGTTTGTCAAATTCCATTCCTGTTATTTTTACTGTGTTCAGTTTTTCACTATTTTGTTAAATTATTCCATTGTGCTTTATGGCAAGTTGGGACGTATACATATTCTTGCATTAATCTTAAATCTGTTACATAAACATGTTTTGTCATGTGCACGTGATCCATTAACTCAAATAAGCAAATGACTTACAAGAATGATCAACAATGACCACAGTTCTGTTACTCAGTTTTACATGGTGTGGTAGACATACTTTTTAATATTCAACATTGTTCTTTGACATAATTTAGCTAATTGAATCATCTTTTGTGTTGAATTCACTACAATTGTTGAAATTTAGACACCACTAGGTTTATCACTTGATGACTTAAAAGGATAGTTATTTTCAGGTTCACTCAGAGAAGAGTACAGTCAACTGGAACTTTAATCAGTTGCAAAGTTAGTCAGTCACATTGTCATAAGAAAGTCCAACACAAGGAAAATTGTTTACATGGGTCTGAAAGGTGTTATAAAGGATTGTGCAACTAAGGAAAACAAAATGGAATCATTGTATATTAAAAAAAAATCTGCAGAAATAGTCTGATCAGTTAGCAGGTCAAAAAAGAAAGAAACTTATGGTAGGAGTTTTCAAGGAAAAGTGTGTTATGTGAGTATCATACAAGAGCAGTAGATCCATTAAATGGAAAAGACTGGTTCATGGCAGTGAAGTTATGTTTCCAGTTCATAAAAATTATAAACTTTTTTGGTACCCAGGCAGGTTCCAGCCGTTAATGCCATCATTACATATTATCACTCCGTTCTTGCTTTTAAATGCTTTACATCTAATAGGAAAAGGATTAATTATGACATGTTTGTTTTCATAGGAATAAGACCCTACATTCCAGAAAGAGACTTGGGTGCCTTTGATAGATTCTTGGATGAGCATCAAATCAACACCATATTTTGGCCTGTATCTAGGAGAAGTCCAAGTGAGACGTCATCCTCAACAATTGGGCCTGCAGATGCAGGACCATACAGTCACTCTGAAATAGACGACAGCCATGATATTGACCAGAATCTTTTAGACCATGCCTCATATGTGGATCAACTGGACAGAAGTATTGATTCATAGACTTGTGAAACATAGTTAAACAATTCAGCCAGCTTGATGTATTGCTATCCATCATCCTTGTAACACGCGGGTCACACTACAACAATTTCAGATCGGATTACGGTCCGATTTTTTTGAGTTTTAGTTAGAATCTTCTCCATCTCTGGTCGGAGGGAACTAAAAATTTGCCAACCTATGTAAATATTTCATTTGTATCAAAGGACGATGCAAGTGAAATGTAACCTAAATATTTTGTGACGTCACATCGACAGACCACTTTTATCGGACTACGCGTGTCCAATTAAAGCTGTCTGTCGATGTGACGTCACGAAATCATTAGTATACATTTCCATTTCATATTCATGCGATACAAATCAAATATTTGCACAAAGTGGCAAATTTTTTGGTTCTTCCCAACCAGCGATGGAGAAGATTTTAACCTAAAACTCAAAAAAATCGGACCGTAATCCGATCCGAAATAGCTGTAGTGTGACCCGCGCTTTAGAGTTGTCTTTGTGACAATGGAATCAATGTGCTCCTATAAGTCAAAGCAGTCTTTTGGCAGAAAGAGGCAGACATATGTGTTATAGATTTGGAGAAACACATTTTATTAGGGTACTGTCAGATAATATGAGTTCATGTAAGCTCTTTGTTATTGTAGGATACCCTGAGTATCTTTGTAAAGTCAAATATAGAAGATGTAATAGCTAGAATATGTAATAGCTATCATTGTGGTGGAAGAAAATGAGGAGCATTGCTTCTATTAATCTGCCTTGAGTTTGACCCATTGGCCTGCTAATGTGTGTCACTGAAGTTTAGATGAAAAAAAATTATCATTTGTTAATTAAATTGATACAATGTGAATTACAAAAGCATACTTAATATCCAGGTAACGGCTTAAGTTATTCTTAATAATTTGCTTTTTAAGAGGTATCAAATACATCTTGTATATAACCAGAAAGCACTCAAAATGATACTGTTTTGTAAGTGGACCCTGAACCCACCTTTAAGAGCTTTGCACCAAGTACTGGCACGTGTATGCTCTGCATATAGGAAAGAGTGAAGTTCAGATATTCAGCATTTTAACTGAGTAGATAACTTTTCAGAAGCTATTTTATGAATTACAGTTCCAAGTTGATGTTGTTGTACACATTTGAAGCTTTCTTCCTTTTGTTGCAGAACAATATGTTGTTTTGTGTACCTTATTTTTTCATGACTTGTTGCATAGTCTGAAATAGTTTACTTCTCAGTTTGTTGCAGGATCAGTTGTAGGTAGCGAGCTATATTGTGAATGGCTACAGTGCAGTGCTGTAGTACATGAGACAGGTCTCAAGTCACCATTTTAAGGACTGGAACTCGTGACTCAGACTGTGACGGCAAGGACCCGGACTCCGTCTCACACAGTCCGGACTCGTGACTCGGCTTTAAAATTCCCGAGACCAAGCTGGAGACCGGCACTGACTTTTTTACACTTTCAATCCATCATCACATTACATTCACCTTGTACTGTGAAGTTCCTCCACACTCTACGTCTTTGAAATATGCACTAATTTTGGAGAAATTCTTTTTCGAGCACCTCGTGCGATTTTGTTTCTCCATTTTTTTCCTTCAGTGTACAAAAGAGGGGAGGATACGTGCAACTTTCATCTGTTTAATGAAACCTATTATGGAAAAGTATAGGGATTCATACTTTTAGAGAGATCCCTTTACTGAGATAGTCTTATGCTAAAATTTTGTTAGTTGGTTTCTTGATGCTTTAACATTTGATCTTATAGCATGCAACTAAAATTTGCAACTACCAAATTCATCTAGGGTGCATTTAGAACACTTGACCAGCCAGCCTTGTGTAGCATGGAGATACCATTGATGCGGCAGTCACTGTTGCAATTTCATTAAACAAATACTGACATTATAGTTATTGTTTTACCATTTCACCAGAGTTGGCACTTGAAGGGGACCAGTTGGAGAAGTTTCAGATTTTTTCGCGATGTATTCTCCAAGACAGTATTTACAATATCACATAAAATCCTCATTGGTGAGCAGTCTCCTAACGGCTTTTTAATATTTTCAAGGGGTGCCACTCCTTCTATACTAACACAAATGTTTTGGTGCACTTTGCGCGCTGCAGAGTATACCAGTTACTCTCAGCTCATAACTTACTTTCATGTGGTAAATAGTAAATAGCAGTACACTGGGTGCTTTCAAGTAATAAATAGTACGTAGTAGGCCTAAATAAATGGCACACCAGGTGGTCTTTGCAAAGTGGGTCCCAACTTCATTTGGAAGTAGTTTCAGGTTTCTCCTGTAATGGGAAATCACAGGAAATACCTCACAGGATTTTTCTTAAAAGGTGTAAATGTCCTCCTCCATGGCTATCCACCTAGCTGTACTTGGCTATTCTATACTGTTTTTTGTTAATGTTGGAAAAAATCATCCTCAATCGCACAGTTGTTCTCTTGTGAGTGGTTCAGTACAATATATAACAGATTACCTCATGTCGAGGTGGGTTCTATTTTTGCCCACCATCAATGCAGATTTGTCAACAGGTATTTAATTTTGGCCACCCTTCGCAGTTCTGGATTGTTTTTATAAAAACAATCAGTACCACACTATAATGGAAGGAAGAGGTTAAGTTGTGTCAGTGGGGAATTAACAACCCTGGCTGGTTTATGATGAAATAGTGACAAAATATGTGTTTGCTTTGGTTCACAAAACCTGTAAAGGTGAACACTAAAAATGGAAAATTCTAGTGCATGAACACTCGTCAGTAAATAAAATATTATTTTTGCACCATAATGCATCTAAGCTTTGTAGTTCAGAATTTTTCACTGAGGCAAGGGGCTCACAAATCCCTCTCCAAGGAGGGCCGACTCAAATGTTCCAGTAGTCTTCCCCCTGAAACATTATTATTATTATTATTACAAATATTTATAAAGTGCTCACTTATACATAACAACAGAGTAATCAGTGGCGCTTTACATCCTACTAAGTGTACAAAATTTCTACACCATGAAAGATCAGACATTTCGATGTACGCACAAGGTTTGGAAAGTGCTATTTTCTACAATCTGGGGCCATTAAGGGGAAAAATTCTGGGTATGCTACTCTCCAAGGTGATGCTGGACTTACTGTTTAGCGGGAAATTTCCGCAAGGCTAATTTTTGGCGAATCTGTACCTTGTTCGCATATTTGCGGAGTGAAGAATTCGCTGTTGCAGGCAACCAACATAGTCTTGTACAAACTAACGAAAGTACTTTCGCGGGGCTTAAATTCACGATTAGATACTTGTTCGCGAAAAGCGCGAAAATTTAACCCCCGTGAAAATTTCCCACTATACAGTAGATAGTATGACAAACCCCTCAAGGGGTCACTGACAATATGTTTTTATTTCTCCCTCTCACTTCAGTATACCTTCTTACATGTCTGTGAATTCTTATCCTTATAGTGTATACATCTCCACAGAGAGGACTCTGACTCAAGCCCTGTGACTCGGACTCCGTCTCGAATGCCAGTGACTCGATAGGTGGGGACTCGACCACAGTACTGCTACAGTGTATTGACTGCTTTGTTATAGTCACTTTTACTATAGAACTGAATTGTCAAATGTTGGGCACATATATGCTGTCAGAAAACTTGTAGTGCTTCATGGAGCATATTATTTCCATTTTGTGATAGTTGTGAGAGTTGATAATGAGTTGTACATTATTACTGATAGACTTGTCTTTCGTGGATTCAATTTGTACAGATGTTAATATAAGTTTTTGTCAAGTTGCAACTTATTTTCCAAATACTGACCATTTTTGAGGTGAAGATACTGTGTCAGCTGTTCGATCACATGGATTCGTCCATTGTGCAGTGGAATTCAGTTTGGTAGTGAGAGAGTAACTTCATTAACTAAGTAAAGTTGAAAGTGGATTGAACTAGGCAGTGTATCCTTTAAGCTGTGTTTGCCCTCAAAGAATAGTGTGTATACTAAGTGGACACTATGAAATGCATGTACTCTATATGTGAGCTCATTATGTAGTAAATCTTGGGTGTAAAACAAAATCTTTAGACTGGGAAGAAAGACAGTAGAATGATGAGACGATTTTGCCACGTGGAATAAAATTATTTTCATACCTGAACTATTTTCAATCCTTTTAATTATTTGAAACTATTTTTATAAAGCCAAGTGAAAAAAATGTTTCACAATCTTGCTTGTGTCTGGTTTAGAGGCTGCTTGGACTTTTGGTTTCCCTTATGAGAGAAACCTATTCGATGTATTGTTATGGCATGTGACAGGCAGAGAGCTAAGTTTGCTAGAATCAAATTTCCAAGATGGGGGGGGGGGGGGGGGGAAACCCCAACATTTGGTAAGCTTACCCCAAGAATACATGCATGCGTAGACCTGTACTGCAGGTCACAATATCCCATTAGCCTAAGGCATCCATACAAAACAGTTTGAAACCAATTGTCTGCTTACAAATATAGTTGTGGTAAACCTGTCAAAAGAGATTGCCCTCATTCTACCACCTCTAGCCATCCGTTATTGAGAACCCTGCATTCTGACTGGTTAAACACTGACCTTTTATTCCACAACACATGGTTAGTAAAAATAAAAGTGTAAACAATAAAAACTGATAAAAATGAAGTTTTTTCACCAGTTTTCGGTTGTAGCATAGGAATGAACCACATTTGTTGGGCTATTATTGTCTCATAAACCGTCTGGACTCCAAATTTGGCAAAGTGACTGCGGACTTAGCTTCGCCTTGACCGTTGCCAATTTGTAGTATCGACGGTTTATTCACCAATAAATAGTCCATCCACCAAATGCGATTTATTCCTTAAATAAGGGTATGCAAAAGAGCAAAGCCCTTCCTGTCAGTGTAATCCAGATAAGTGTGCATGATGCTGTATACTACAGTACAGTGTTACTTGCAATGCAGTTAAAAAATTTAACAAGAGGGCAATCCACGGAGTTGCTTATCTCATCGCACTGAGCCATACCAAATAAACTGAAGTAGGCACGTCAATGTGTAATCATAGCGCAATATCCTGCTCTCGTAAGTGTGGAATATACGAAGAAACTGAAGCCGATTTGAGGGTCAGTGATGTAGGTTACCTTTGGAAATAATATAACGCTGAGGCATTGTGGGTCAGCATAGATTTCAAACTTAAAATAGCGTGTCGACTTTTCATTGAGCAAAAATATCTCGTTGGAAGTGCTAATCAGAGCTCAATCGTTTTGAAAGTAAATACACAGAACATTGTTAACCTAAGAAATGTCACTTCTCAGTAAAACCCTTTACATGAAGAACTTTATCTCTTGTTCGTGGCATTACACATAAGTACACTTGAATATGAACGCAAAATTACTATTTTGAAGTTCAAAGACTATTCAAAGGTCAGCTTCTATGGTATTTTCAAACTGGGCAACGCACTTTTATATCGGCCTTTAATTTCTCACGCGCTCATAAAATGAAAGCAACTACGTTCGTTCAAGTTCTGATAAGCAAAAGTGGGCGTCAAGTATTATATTCTGGGTATACCTGGAACTGTATTCTGTGCGTATACAATACTCACGCAATTTGCGTTGTTCTAAACAATGACATTTTACGTAATCTATTTCTATGCACATCACCGAATAGAAAGGCGCGTATATCAACTCCACATTTCCGCACTGATATTTTTATCTGCACGAGGAGTAAATTTCGGTAACAGTGTACGTCCAAGAGTTTGGTATCTATAATTATATTAATATCTTTGGTAATGAGTGCGCCTTACACCTGTAGAGTGCTTTTAAGCCTGTTCGGTCTCTAATGCGTTAATTGGCGATATTACGCGTTAGCGCAAGTGCATGCCATTACATATTTGCACTGAGTGTAGTACATGCAATTGCCTTAGCAAATTAATGAAGTGGCTACATCACAGTATGTGGCGCAAATGACACCAATGTATTACAAAAACGAAAGCACATATCGTTACCTTTGACGTGTTTACAGCACAAGTCAATCCAACCCGAAGAATACTAATCTAAAACTCCATTGGCCTACAAACTTATGGATATAAGCATAGATTTCCAACTGAAAATGGCGTGTGACCATGGCCGTAAGGGACTGTTTTTCTCAGGGAGGGCGGTGATTTTTGCCCGACTCTAGACCTAATTTAACTGTCCAATTTTCCACCCGACTGAGACAAAATATTTGCCCGATTTAGTCAGGTTTCTGACATTTGGGGGATCATCGCTGCCCCCAGCACCCCTGGCCCGTACGGCCATGGTGGTGACTCCTCATGGAGGCTACAATATCGGGGCGGAAATGCTGATGACAGTTCAGTCATTTGAAAAACAAACAGGCAAATGAATGTTTTACAAAAGTAGCCTATCAATTACTGGCGTTTATATGAATACTGCATTTTATATCTTTCTAGTTTACCTCTTTAAAAATGGAACCTACTGCCTTTGTGCTTGGTGCTCAGCATAAACAATGGAGTAGGGAACACAAGCCAGTGAGCCACAACTGGAAAAAAGGCCGTGGTCGTCTCGACTTGAACCAATTGGTTGGAAACTGGGACGTTAAACCTCATCTTACCTAACCTAATCTCTTTCTAGTAGCATTACACATAAGTGCCCTTGAATATGAAAGCACGATGACTGGTTTGAAGTTTATAGACTTATCATAGGCCAGTAATTCCTATGGCATCTTCAAGTTACGCACTTTTATATGCACGCTTGATTCCTCACGCGCTCACAGCGGGAAAGCAACTACCAGGTTCGCTCTCCATTTTCGCAGTTTGCGTCAAGTATTTCGGCGGATAAAAATAAAAATTTATACTGCGCGTGTACGGAACGCCTTGAAAAAGTGCACGCACGCTAACCTTTATAAACGATGGAATTTTCTGTGACGCGGTCTAAGTATCGTACGCAGATTCCGATTAGAACGGCGCGCATACCAAATTTACACTTCTGCTTCTGCGATATTTGCGTTTCCATGAAGAGTCGATCACTTTTCATAACAGTTTAGGTCTATTAGTTTGGTGTCTATGCTAAGACCTATATATCTTTGGTGTGTAGAACCTACATATATGGATCAGTGGGACAATGTTGGAGGCTTCTGCGCGCGTGTTAACTATTCAGAATATGCGTCCTTTTGTTGCGCAAAAAGAACGCTTTCAGTGCGCTATAGAAAGGTTCAGAACGTCATGTGACACGTCTCTTTGGTTTTGAAGGGCACGCCTTCATTGTGTCGAGTATTATCAATGGTTATGTCTTGCGCGTGTGCTGTAGGTTCTTTACTGTCAGTGGCGTAGCCAGGTTTTTTTTGTCGGGGGGGGGGGGGCAAGAGCACCAAGATTTCCCCCAATTAGCGATCTGCTCCCTAATAATCAGTGTTCTCCGCAGGTCCAAATTTTGTCCGGGTGCTTTCCTCTGACCTGGCTGATGTGACTGATCGCCGTCCTGGGGGACGGGTCTAAGGGGAGAGGGTGCCCCCTCCCTTTGGAAAATTTTGCTCATATAAGGTGGGCTAGATGCAAAATGGTGCCACATTTGGTGCTAAATGTAAACTGAATACATCACCAAGAATTCCTATTTTTTAGGAAGCTTTTTTATCTAAGACTTGCTTGTCGTCAGGTCTTGGTGAATTTTTCTTGAGTCCTACTGGTAGATAAGAATCACAATGGGTGAAGTACAGTAATTAAGTGAACCCTGCTACACCTTTCCCTTCATCAGTTCACCACATTCACCACAATCAGTCCAAATTTTACGAGGACCTGCCCTAATTGTAGCAGAGTATAGCACTTGACCACTGACCCATTCTAACAAACTGCATATACAACAATGCTGCTGCTTTAATTATCAAGAAACATTGGAAGTATAATACAGTAAAAGGACAGAGTCCCATGTCAGAGGTCCAGAGATCCCATGCTGTATGAAACAGATAGTAAAACATAACTAGTACAACTATAAGCATGGTGTCATCATTCCATCTCTGAAAACCTTATAGAGGGATTTCAGTCACGTGACTTTAACCAACTAGACGCAATTTTGAAGGGCAAGATAGCACGTTTCTTTAGTTTTGACAGGCACGCGTCCATTGTGTTACAGTAGTATCTATAGTTATGCCGTGCGCGTGAGCTGTAAATTCGCTCACTGCGTGTATGTTTTGCCCTTCAGTGCCTGGGGATCCATTGCGCGTGACGTCACATGAAATACCTCTGTAGGACTGGTTGTGTCAGTGTGGCATATACTTTTAAATAAGTAAAGTGTACTGGTTGAGAAATTTAAAATTTTACCAGATCATGCGCAAATTTCACCATATATTCACTTTCAAAATTTCCCTCAAGATTTTTCCAGAGGGGGTAACTCGCCCCCTGTCCCCCCTGGCTACGCCACTGTTTACTGTGCGTGTGTTTTGCCCTTTAGTGTCTGAGGCGCCCACTCGTGTGGCGTCACATGAAATCCCTCTATACTGAAAATCTCTGCACATATCATGTGAATACTAGCGCGCGTTAGCATGTGCATCATTGGAATAGACAGGCAGTACCGTACAGGCAGGCCTATACTGTGTACTGTTCATTTATGTTGCTATCATCAGTGTTATCAGAAGCCATCGCGTACCGAGGCTCTGTTTAGCGTGCAGTCACACGCCTTACACTAAAAATACTGGACAACGCGTCAAAGTCGCGTTGGTATCTTACATGCTTACTGCGGGGAAGCAATTCAGTCTTGCATTTGTTTCTTTTAACACGCGCTAGGGTGCGCGCCAAGTATATTTAAGATTGATACACAGAGAAATGTATTCTGTTTGATGATACCAAGAGCAGGCCCACAAAGCTATTATTTACCTCTGACTCTTGACCTCTGTTTCCGGGCTGGGTGAGACATATGTTCCCACCCTCGGGTATATTCCCACCAAGTTTGAAGAGAATCGGTCCAGCCGTTTGGTAGTAGTTTTCAAAATAAGAAGATGTAAATTTGACCTTCTGTCACGTGACCTTAGACCTTGGTTGCCATGGCAACCATATACTTTGTTATTAGTAGATACGTTTAATATGTGAGTGAAGTTTCATGTAAGTGGGATGTTTGCTTTTGAATTTATACTAAAAATTACTAAAAATTGTGATTTCTCACAAAATTTGACCTTTGACCTTCACTTCTGAGGGTTCTGGGAAACAAAAGTTCTGACGCCGGCCGGGGTACCTTCCCACCAAGTTTGAAGAGAGCCGGTGTAGCCGTTGAGTAGCAGTAGCAAAATAAGAAAATGTAAATTTGACCTTCTGTCACGTGACCTTTGACCTTGGTTGCCACGGCAACTATATATTTGTATGGTACTAGACACATTTAATATATGTGTGTAGTTTCAATTGAGTGGGATGTTTCTTTTTGAAATAATACTAAAAAAAGTGATTTTTGAATTTTTCACCAAATTTGACCTCTGACCTTTGACCTTTACTTCCGAGGGTCTGCGAGATACAAGTTTCCACCCTGGGGTACCATCCCCACCAAGTCTGAAAAGAGTCGGTCTGGCCCACAAGGAGGAGTTCATGTCACACTTTTTTGGCTTAAAAATAGGCATTTTTCCTTCCATCACCTAACCTTTGACCTTGGTTGCCATGGCAGCCACATATTTTAGTAGTACTGTGTACTATGACATGTTTTTCATGTAGTGAAATTTCATGTCAATGGGATGTTGCCTCTTGGAGTTATTGTAGAAAAAGTGATTTTCACATAATTTAACCTTTGACCTCTGACCTTTGACCTTTACTTCCGGAAGTCATTGTAGTACAGGTGTTCTACCTAGGGCACCTGCCCACCAAGTTTGAAGAAAATCAGCTTCACCGTTTAGGAGATATTAACCAAACAAAATTGGACACACACACGTTACACACCACGGGTGCACCCATAGCACACGTTACACACCCCCACCCATAGCACACGTTACACCCACCCACCCACACACACACGGACACGCCTTGACCCCTCCTTCAGTTATGGACTTCTGGTCACCCTGGGGTACCCCACCATGGGTCAGCCCCTTAGACTAGTGACTTGGGAAAATTAACTGTTACCATGGCAACCGTTGCTATTTTAGCTGGTATTGCCGTATATAGCCCAACAGGCCAAGTGACTACAATATCTCATCCTCCTCACGGAGCGATGAGATAACAACAACAGTGCACACTTTAAGAAAAGAACAAGCATAGTATTCCCAATCCCCCTATCCCCCCCCCCCCGACATATAGTAATAAGCAATTACCAAATTGGTCAAGTCTCGTGCTTTTAATTTCCAGTTTACAAGTGTCTTCACTAAAACTATGTTTCGCGTCATTGCACTCGGTGGATCCACCTATAATAGAATGGCTGACATATTTCTTTATCAACCCATGGGGTTAACAAGCTGTTGAAGGGCCTTACGAAGAACAGGGCTGAGTACAAGACAATACCCACCTTTGGGTCTTTAAAGAAATTGCCTGGGACTTTGCTCCTATGTTAACTAGCCACCTTTATCAACAATCCTATTAAAGCAGGAGTATTCCAGTGGATTCGAAAAGAGCTAATGTTTGCGAAAAGAATGACAACTATATCATGAAGGAACTACCGCTTAGTTGTATTTGCTGTAAATTGTTAGAGAATGTTATAAGATCAAAGTTAATGTCTTTCTTTGAATCAAATAAAATGATTTCGTCTAAGTGTAGCATGCTTTGAGTAAGTCGCATAGCTTTGTTACTCAACTGGTATCGGCCATTGAAGACCGGACTTCATCCCTCGATACTAACAAACAAATAGGCCCGGAAGTTTTCATACAAGACGTTGAAAGGGCTTTTGAACTACTCAGGTGCGTAACCAGCATTATCCAAGGGGTAGGGAGGGGGGGGGGGTCGCAAGGCCGAATCTTCAGGCTTAGAAGTAATTTCATATCAATTGTCTTCCCAAATACGTCGTATATCTCTTGGCAATACGCCTTTCTTTTACAACAGATACATCAATGACATAGTGTGAGTAACTTCAGGATCTCGTCGTAAATAGAAACGTTTATACACTGTTGGTATATTTTGCCCGTGTTTGAAATTCACCAACTGCATTTCCAAAACCGTAGTCTTTTAGGTATGGAATATGGAGGGATCTCATACTTGGCATGTAGGTTCAGGGGTCGAAATTCCCACTGTTCCGCTGTTCCGAGAACAGTGCTTTTAGTGTCGGAACAGTAACTTTTCAAAAGCCACTGTTCCCTGGAACAGTGTTTTTCCACAAGAAGCAAAGTGCATACAAATAAACGCACGTGTACAGTATGCTAATCTCTGATAAAGTAATGACGCCGTGAATATAAAAAATCCCCGTAATTTTGGCTTAAGTATGAAAGCAATCTCGTTCCACCGTTATCAATTAAAGTCGGTTACATTTGCACGTGTTATTCCCTATGCTGCACGGTACAGTGCTGTGAAAACGCACATACTGAAGTTTTACTACCAAACGCAGAAAAACTTTTAGTACGGTAGCCCTCCCCTTCCCCCCCCCCCGTATGTCATTTATTGCCCTGCAAGGGAAGGTCATCTTGCATCACCCCTTGTATTGCGTGTATGTTCCAAATGACCTCTTAACTATTCATTGATATTCCCTCCATTTTATTGTGTTTTTAGGGGGTTTGTGTTAATATTCCCTCCAAGCTAGCAACTAAACAACGAAACTTGAAACGACTAAAAGCAATTCTGACTGCTGATATCTCGCTCGCAACCAAAGTCAAGGGGTCCTTAGTGTTTGCTTTTCCTTGCAAGATCTTCCCATTGACTTAATGTGTGGAATGATACTTTGATCAAGGTTATGGCGAAGGATACGACTAGAACGATTTCATGTAAATTTGCTGCGAGAAAATAACAACAGTATGTGCACTCATATATGCTGGAGAACCCACTCATTGCTTTGCTATAGCAATAAACCGCAATGCAAAGGATGAATCAAGCAATGTTCCTTTACAGTGGATTTTTTTTTTTTGCTCTCACTCAAATCCCACTTGCCTTGCTTGCTGTGCCTTCTGCATCAGTTTTGAGTGTACAGTATTTCATCCTACAGTAGGTTTTGGGACACTGCAATGCTAGGTCTCGGAACAATGCAAGGTTATTGGCGATAAATTTGTGCTTACAAATAAGAACGAAAAGAAAATCAAGATATCCCAGTGGCTAATCCCCGCTGCAGGTGAAAATTCACCCTCACCACGTTACGGTCAAGTCGTACAGTCATACCACTCGAATACAGTAGACAGCAATTTGCACCTTTGCAGTTTGCACGTGTGCACGAACTGTACGTATGCTGAGGTACTGTGCTCCGGAACAGTAAAATCTGATCCGGAACAGTGATTTTGGAAAAAGCACTGTTCCGTGGAACAGCAGCAAAAAAAAATTAAATTTCGACCCCTGAGGTTGCCCATATAGAGTAGATGACTCCTATTGTTTTTGGTGGCGGTCAAAGGTCATTTGGGTTACCAGAGGTCAAAAGGTCAAAACCTTGTGAACTCTATATCTCAAGAACGGTAATGGTGAGGATCTCATATTATAATGTGGATTGCCCATAGAGAGTAGATGATCCCTATCGTTTTTGGTGGAGGTCAAAGGTCATTTGGAGTCACCAGAGGTCAGAAGGTCAAAATCTTTTAAACACGATATCTCAGGAAGAGTAACTTAAGGGATCTCATACATAGCATGTGGATTGCCCATTTGAATAGATGATCCCTATTATTCAGACCTGCCAACCTCCAAAAAAGCAAACCTTGAGATTTTCATGAAAAACCTGGAGATTGGTACCTCAGACCTGGAGATTTGAAATTTGTCCGCATGCACTGTACCACTGTACCAAGTTCAACCATAGCTAAGCCGTCGGCGTAGACGTCTTATTTGATTGGAAGGGGGAGGGGGCACAGAAACGTGAGAAGCGTTATCAAAAACTTTTCGGGTGCTTCGCAAGAAAAGGTTTTTAAAGGACCAGTGTGCATTATATTAGGGGCCTATGTACAAACTTTCAGCTTTTGCTGATACGCTTCTCCTGGAGCGGTTATCTGGTTCTGGGTATGACATTAAACTGCATCTAGGTGCGGTGGGGAGTAGGTCGTGTGTGGTGATTAGTTTGTCCCCAACTATCGCCTATAAAATGCACACATGTCAACGTTACTACTCACCCTACTACAACTGGCGGGTTGGTTGGCGCCAATAAAAACCGAATAAGCCCCTCCTGTATCCCCTGTGGGCTGAGAGTTGTTGAATATGCCCACGGCATTCCCCGCCTGTCGTAAAAGGCGACTAAAGGGGAGGACTTAAATCATTAATTCTACAACGTGAAAGACACTGTATAACATGCGGTGTTGATGTGTCGTTAAACGTCACCTACCTATACCTACCTATCTACCTGGAGCTGTTATCAGAAAGTGCTGATGTAATTGAAGGAAAACAGCGCGCGAAATAGTTACCATGACTCGGTCAAAAACACATCTCGTAAACTCTACAGGTATAGCTTAAAGAGGGTATGACACGGCCAAAATAATTTTTGTGTATTGCAAGATTGAATGCAGTATTCTGTAAATATAATCTCACACACAGTTAAAACCGATACCATTCGTCATAAATGAAGAAAAACGTTCAAAATCCAATTTCGAACAATGCCGCAACAGGTCACATGACTTTTATGACGCAATTGGAGGTACAAACACTGCGCTATTAAGGAGTGGCGTAGCTAGGGGGGCAAGGGGCGTCCCCCCCCCACAAAGCCTCCGAAGGCCTCTGTCGGAAATTTCTAGTCTCTGTCGGAAATAAAAACAATTCATTTGAAACAAAACACTTGTTATGTTTTTAAGCAGAATTACACATCGAAATGTGAACGAACGTGAAAATCAAAAGTCGGTTTCCAATTGCCTGGAAAAAAGCAAAAAAAAAAAAAAGAAAAAAATCCCCAGATAATAGTCTGTTGGAAATTTTTTGCTTTTGCCCCCCCCCCCCCCCCCACAAAAAATATCTAGCTACGCCACTGCTTTTAAGGACGCGCATCTAGATGTGGAACTAAAGTAACGCTTGGTAAAGTTATCATATCTTAGCAACTTCATGAAAAGGATTACATCACAATACCCGCCCAACATACAGAGCGCAAAGCGCGGAACATGTTGGGGGTTTCGAAGTATATCACTGGCCAATATGTTCGCGTGCATATGCGTCCGTGTTTTAGCTTCCCTGCATATAATAAACAGCTTTGTTTTTGTGCAAAAAGGACGCGGTCCGGGCGCGCTGTACAGAACAGCTATGAACATGTATGGACAGTCCATAACAAGCGTGCCTTTACTCGGTGAGCTATTCAGTAACGTTGCAATTGTGAATGGTAAGCAGTCACCGCGCAACGACGCATAGTTCACAATGTGGTCACTGGTCACGCGCGCTGCTGTAGTATCGTAGCACAGGTATTTGCAATGATGTACCAGCTAACACGCGTTAACACGCACATGATTCGATGTGTAGAACGATGGGTGAGCTGCCTGGTACCGTACCTCCAATGACAACACGATCTTGAGACGCGCTCACATACGTCTTTTCGCTTTCGGATTCAGATGGGCTGAGTCTGGTCTGTAATTGGGAATTCACAAGGTCGCATGGACATTAATTTACATTCCAAACTTTGGGGCAGCGGCGCAACTAAAAGATGCATAATCCTTCATTACACACGCCCAATGGCCTACCGGTATATACATTACTGCCTAGTCACCCGCAATCAGGGAATTCTCTAGCAACTCCCTGCCCCAATATAAATATAACGCATTCGTGTCGTTGCGTATACGAAAGCAGGGGCGTAGCGAAGGTGTTATCTTTGGGGAGTGTGGAGATTATGTTTTGCCGACGGATCTGGTAATGCGTAGCGCGAAAACGAGCTTTATCCGGTGGGGTCCTGGGCCCCGCCTAAGGACCCATGGCTGGGGCCAGGGGGCGCAGCCCCCGGAAGCTCTAAGGTTTAAGTATATCTCTGGGTGAAAAATTAAGTCTCAGGATGGATATATTTTGGTTCATAATGCATCATCAAATACAAACTAGATCCCACTAATGTTAATGTATCAGGCTATTCCTCTCGTCAGGCCGCTATATTTTTAAGCGGTTGGGATCCAGAGGTCCGCCCATGCTTTAGATAGGACGATTTCTCAATGCGACATTTACTGATCTGTGGCCTAGGTGAGGGGTCTAAGGGGAGGGGTGCCCCCTACCCTTTGGAAATTGTTGGAACTTGCAAGTTGCCTAGATCGCAAATGGTGCAATATTTGAGTGGATTTCTGCCGTAATGAGGAACCTCAAAATTTACACCCGGGTAAAATTAGCATGTCAATTTTTTTGTCCGACATTTGTCGCCGTTTATGCGACATTGTCGCACAAAAAGGGGCTGGCTAAAACACTGGGCTCGCATAAGGAGGATTCCGGAGGGCGAAGCCTCCGGAAGCTCTGAGGTTTAAGTATATCTCTGGGTGGAAAATTAAGTCTCAGGATGGATATACTTTGGTTCATAATGCATCATCAAATGCAAAGATTCCCACTAATTTTGATGTATTAAGCTATATCCCTCTCGTCAGGCCGCTATAGTTTTAGGGTGTTGGGATCAAGAGCCCCGCCAGTGCTTTAGCTTTGACGTTTTCTCAATGCGACATTTACTGATCTGTGGCCTGGGGGAGGGGTCTAAGAGGAGGGGGTGTCCCCCTCCCCTTTGTAAATTTTTGGAATTTGAAAGGTGCCTAGATCGCAAATGGTGCAATATTTGAGTGGATTTCTGCCCTAATGAGGAAGCTCAAAATTTACACCCGGCGGGTAGAAATTGCGTGTCAGATTTTTTTTGTGCGACATTTGTCGCCGTTTATGCGACAGTGTCCCACAAATAGGGGCTGGCTAAAACACTGGGCCGGCTCTAGGGTCCCTGGTGGGGGTCCGGGGGCGAAGCCCCCGGAAGCTCTGAGGTTTTAGCATAAACTGTTAAAAAATTAAGTCTCATGCAGGATTGATATATTTTGGTTCATAATGCATTATTCAATACAAAGATTCCGGTTAATTCTTATGTGTTAGACTATTCCTCCCGTCATGCCACTGTACTTCAGGTGCTGAACCTGTCATTCAGAATTGGAACACTATGTGTTCAGCATTTGAACACTAGATGCGTCAGGCGGTTCAAATTCGATAAGTGGATAGGCGTCCGGCGTTCAAAAAGGGAGAAAAAGTGTTCAGAATCTTATTACAAGCGTTCAAAATATGCTTTGAACGCCAGGATCTGAAGATGGGTTCTGTATCTGTTTCATTTCGGTGTTTAAAAGTTAAAAGCCTGAGATTGCAGTGAAGGCAAGACAAGCGCGGCACGCATTATTTTTTTCCCGGGATGTTTGTGGGTAAACCGGATCCTCAGAAGTTTGCAACATTTGAAGTCAATTAAAGGTGATCAGTCGTCTTGAAATATTCTTTGTGACGTCAGCCTTTTCTTGACATGTTTCTGCAGTCGTCACTGTTCAAGGATACACCGTACAAGCATGGTATAGCTAATCGGTAAGCAAGAAGAGACGGCTTGTAGCTGTATACCTACTAGCTATACCGATGTCATCATAGCTGCTTGTACGGTGTATCCTTGAACCTTTAAGGTTAGTGTTTAGAAGACGGGCTAAGTATACCCTCTCCATGGGTAATCGGGTGCTACTCCCCATGGTGATGATTAAAGTGAGGAATAATCTGCAGAAAGTGGTTTAAGACTGTCATATGACCCGAAATAGTGCACCTACACGGAAGCCGTTAATTTCCTTTCTTTTGCAGAGTTGCCGACGGACTCAGTCACTCGTCCAATTACATCGACGGCTGTTCATACGGCCGTATAAGGCCGTCACATGCATAATAAATTTGCCGACGGGCCTTCAACTTGAATGGACCAATTAGATGAAGAGCCAAAAATCGAAATAGCCGATAACAGACTGGCCCGTTTTTTCTTTCTCTTTTTTCTTTTCATTCTCCGTCTTCCCTTTCCTTCCCTTCCTTTCCCTTTCTTTTCTCTTCTCTCTTCTTTTCCTCCTCTCCTCTTTTTCCTCTTCTTTTCCTTTCCCTCTCCTCTTTTTGCCGACAGATCGAAAATTTGCCGATGGGCGACCAAATATTGGGGGGGGGGGGGTGACACCCCCACACCACCCACTCGCTACGGCCCTGAAAGCAGTCAGGTAAATTTGTATTTGCCGGCTTGTATGCATCCTCTTGTAGGCACTGGACTAGTGTGTGGGGACGGTGGTCAGGGAGTAACACGGTAGTCTTGAGTTTCCTTTTCGCCAAATGTGTTTCGAGGAACTTTTTGTCTCATTTTGAGCGAAACTCCACATGGTGCGGGGATGTGCGTTGTAAAGTTTAAAGGAAAACAAAAGACTGTTCATTAATGTGAGGCTAAAGGCCGGTTCATACTTCCAAATTTCTCGCGCGATAAAGCGATCAATAGCCATATATGGTCAAAATATCTTTGCCGCCAGTTCGATTCACGGTCATCGCTTGGAGGTGAACATTGTTCAACTTCTCTCGCAAGCTCTCGAGATATCGCAAAGGAAACGGCTTCTGATTGGCTGCTTGGTAGGTGAACCTTTTGAAACGAGCTCACGATCCTACTCGACAACAATGGCGGACCTTTCCAGATACCGGCTCATTACATGTATTCTGGTTCCGTGCGACTATCGGCGGCCTGATTGTGACATTGAGATGGTTGTAGGAATGGAAGGAAACAGTTATTGCTTCCCACGAATTAAGACAAAGGTTAGTAAGGCAGGATTTTCTTGTATTCCCTAAAATTATCACGGTAATCAATAGTGTACTTTGTCGTAGAGCCGATCAAACCGCATACACATATGTACTGTACTTGGCCTTTGCATAGGCAGGTATTGGGAGACTGTGCATTGCATGGCAGTACTGCAAAAGTTGAGCTATGCGAGAAAACTGAAGTATGAATCAATTTTACATCGGTATATCGAGACCCAGCTAACATCCTTAAACACAGCTTTATAGCGCTATAATGGAGTATGAACCGGCCTTAAGACATCATGTATGCTTTCTCCAAGTTCACTTTGTGTTGAAAATGTGACAGCTTTAACTGCTTATATCTTGAGAACCACACATCGGACTTCAATGCAAATTTCACTCCTCTAACACTTCAACTCGATTCTAGCTTAGACCCTTCTTTTAAGATGGCGCCTGTACCCAACATGTGAGGGCAAAGAATTCCAGCGGTCTATTCAATTGTTCGATGAGTAAAAAACTGAGGTAATTAATTTGGCCCTTGAGGGTTTGACTAATTTTACAAAGTGGCCGCGAGTCGTAGAATCGGACAAGATAAAAAAGTTCGGAGTACTTTTTTGAAGGCCCTTACACGTGTCACCACGTAATTTTCTGAAGGCTGAACTATGAAGTTTCAGTTGCTGGAGTCTCTCCTCATAAGGTAAGTCACTCATTCCTGGGACGAGCTTTGTTGTCCCGCTTCTCTGCACTACATGCTCATCTATATCCATTAAGCATGTCCAAGCTGGGAAGCTGCATACTCAATAATCGGTCTAAGGTTTTAAACAGAACGCGGGCATTCACACTCGCGAATCTAAAATGGAAGGGGAAAAGAAAGTCGAAAGGCTTGCGCTGATCAGATCGTTCGAACCTTCGATTTACATTTGCTCCCGGATGAGAGACGGCGCCACTTAAAAAGCAGTAACATTGACTGTTCCAAATAGCGGACCGAACGTTTAATATTCCAATGATAGTGATGGCCTTGCTAACAATTGACGATATATGATGGCTAATTAAATGACAATTTGTTATCAACAAATACAATATCTTTCAAATAATCAGACATTGCTAATCTAACCTTAGAATCCTCATAATCAGACATACTGTACGATATGAGAACTCTGGTAAAGGTTTACCAATCCTTAGCGCTTCGCATTTGCCTCAGGCCGGTACGCAGGAGTGGGGGTTCGAGTGGTTCGTCAATGGGTTCATTTTTTTTTAAATCGAACCTCTCTTTGATATCGAACCCCTTTGTGAACTGGAGGTGGTTCGTCAATCTTCCTCCCTATTGCATCGTAGAAACAGGTTGTTGCAATGAAACCAATCCCATATGAACATTGGGATAACATAATAAGCATGGTTACGTAATTATCCCAACACCTTTTTTTTCTCGCGCTTCGCGCGGAATACCATTGATTCCATTTCCTTAAATATTCAATAGGAGGTTACGTTATATGGACCTTTGCTTTCTTTTTCAGTTCACAGCCATTCTCTAATAATGACTGAGCTGGCTCTGCCTGATGAAAATTCCGAAAAATGGCCACTATGGTATTATGTTTATTAATCTCTTAATGTTAGAGGAAGCTTGCTCCAAAAGATCAAATGGTAAAGTTCAGTGGACGCGCTAATTGTTATGGCGGGCAAATGTGCCAATCACCACTACCAAGCTCATTGCTTTTAACCACGCTATACATACTATACGTAACCTTCAGTCGATCGGTTGTCCCCGTACCTGTCTCGCAGTCCGTTAAACGATTTGGGATGTGACCATTCCGTCGTTGAAGACGGGGTAGATACGATGCACTAGTGCATGCCATTTCCGACGGCGCTAGCTTTTCCTCTTATGAGTGCAGATTATACCAAATCATGCAGAACTACCAAACTTTTTGCGAATATGGCTTCGAAAACTGTCAAAATTTCCACGCACTTACAACCTCATAGCTATGCTTATCAGTGCCGTCTTTAAATGTATTAACATGATCATTCAACGGAAAGGGTTGTCAAAACTATGCCGATTGTTTTAAGGTTTGTGCGAAATTGAGAAGAACAAAGCGTTGTACTTTTGAAGACATATTTCAAGCCAATAGAAAGATTTAGAGGATAAAATCAGCATTGCCGCCGGGTAGACATGATTCGTTTGCAAATTGAAAGAGTCCATGTGCAGAGTCTGGTTTCAACTTTTGTAATGAAAAAGAGTATTATTTGCGCTTCCCCGCGTATTCGTCACGGTTTACATTCCCCATCTAAGGGCAATACTGTAAAAGGAATAATTCTGTGGAAAAGTTTTCTGAAAACTATTCTTCAACCCCCGTAGACGCTGGACATCAAGCCTTAATGCAGCTTGTACCAATCAAAATACAAAGAGAATGGTAACGTGCATAGAATTAGGGGTGTCCCCTTCCCTTTGAGAAACTTTTGTTAAGGTAAGGTTGCTTTGCTTAGATGCAAAATGGTGCTATCTTTGGGATATTTTTGGAACTGATCATATATGGCTGGAAAATGTCCATAATTTAGTGAATTCTAAGATTTGGTTAGGTGAACTTAAAGCAGAAAGTGTGTTGTCTCAGAGAAAAATACGTTGTCAATTAACCTCCTGAAGCCCCCCTTTTTGACTACTTTACTGCCTTCTATTCGGGCATCTAAGGCATGGTATAATACCTGTATAGGGCCTACTGGAAGCTCTGGATCAATTATATAACATGGGGCAATGACATAATGCTTATTACCCCACATCTAAATAATAATAAAGAGCATGACGCCAAGCACTCCACATCTTTCCAATTTTACTAATTTTGAACGAAAATCCAGACGAACAGCTTCCAGCAATGGGGAATGGGCGGGAGGGAGAGTATAGGTGCAGAAAGGTGATATTAGACATAGGTATAGCAAAAGGGTGTACGTAGGACTAACAAGCGCGTCTCAGAATGTACACCTAGTTTATGCTATAAAAGTTCACTGGTACGTTTGTGCTTATAGTTACAATTTTCATAAGTGATACAGCGTGGATTGTAGGAATTGCGCGTGAAGCCCGCCGAAATTTGGGGGTATACTTCAATGCCGAAATGAAAAACCTGCATGGAGGCTCAGCAAGGGGTGGTACTTTGATTTGCCGACATGGGGACGAAGCGCCCTGACTGGGGGTCAGCTACTCTAAGTCCCGACAGACGCAATGGGTAGCCGAACTCGAAGTATAAGACGGGCGAAGCGAAAAATTTGGGGTTATATTGAAAAATATTTCACATTTTCGTTTTCATTAAGGAAAGTTCAAAAAGTTTGGGTTTTTTATTGGAGAATCTGGACAAAACCATGAAATTTATTGGGGCGACTGCATGGTCGTCGTCGGGGATTACATTCTTTATCTTACCCATTAAGGCTTCCCTATGAAACTGAAAAATCTTTTTCTTACAAAATATGTTTGCCACGATGGCGAGGCTGAAGAAAGAATCTTCCAAAAGTTAGGGAAAAGAGGAAAGAACTTCGCAACGATGCATCTTCGTGTTTCTCTAGAATCACGCCTACTCGGAAGAACAACATTTGTGGAAACGATGAATAAATCCAATATGTTTCAAACGGGGGGGGGGGGGCGTTACCAGTAGATAGAACTACAGATGAAAGTTTGAAGTTATAGAAAGAATCGTTACAGAACTTACTGGCTACGGGCCTGATAAATAGACATTTGGATTATTTTCTGAGTCTTCACCAATATTAGTCTATATAAATTTTTGCGCAATTTTGTATGGCTTGGGGGTGGGGGGGGGGGGGGCTAAAGCCCTTAGCCCCCCTAGAACTGTGCCTGGTATAATAACCTTAATAATGATCATGAGATTGATTGCAAATTGTGACGCATGCGCGCTAAGCGCTCCGAAATTTGCATTAAATAAGATTTTCATGACAAAACCCGCATTCAGAATCTGCATCGAGATATTTTCAATTGCCCAACAAACCAATATGCCACTCAAAAGGCTAGTCATTTACCTGGTAATTTGTAAACAGCTTTCAACTTTTGCTCTTGTGCTTCCCCGAAAGTTGCTATCGGAAGATATTGATAATAAGAACAACACTGAGATAAGGTTTGAAGCGCGCGGAGCGAGCGAAAATTTTGAGAGTTTGAGAAGAATTTGGGGTAAAAAGGACAGTTTTGATTCGATTTTACGTGAGGAAAATAACGTTTGGTATTATTCTCACTTGATCTAGTTGGAAAATATATACAAAGTTGACATAGGCTCAGTCGAAAAAATGTGCTAGACTGAAATACCAGAAATTCCATCTGGTATTTCAGATTTTCCGACTATCGTCGCTCTGACGAACTTTCAGGGTAAGACACCCCCCCCCACACACACACACCGGTCGCGACGGCCCCGAATGTGATAGCCTTCAATTTCAATCGTGGAAGGAGACGTTTGCCGTTACGCGCGTGTTGAAGCATTGGCGAGATTGATAATGCAGTCTGTTTTGATCAATAATGCTACTAAATTTAGAACCTCTTCGTTTTTCTATATTACAGGTATTTCTTATTTTATTCAGCAATATGAAGGTGAATGTGTCGTTAGTTTCCCACTCAGCTGCGCCCATAAATATGACCAATGTATGGACCGTGCATACATAGGACCGCCATGGTAAACCAGAACGCAAAAATGCATTGAGGTTTCTATTCCAAATAATGCCATGATCAGATGATGTCCCATACTCTGTCAGTCACCGGTCAAGTGCTATCTTAACATGTTGGAAAAATACGGTTTTGTGTCCATATTTGATCTTGATAATTCTTGGGGAATTTCACATTTTGACCTCTGGTGAACCCAGATGATAATCTTGGAAATTCTTGGGAATTTTTTCTTTTTGACCTCCGTGACCCCAGATGACCTTTGATCTCCACCAAAAGAACAGCATCCATTTTCTCACCATAACGCATCCACATACCAATTATGAAATCTAACCAAGCTTCTTTCCTGGAGATATCGTGCTAACACGGTTTTCAGTTTTTGACAACCGGGGACCCCAGATGAACTTTGACCTCCACCAAAAACAGTAGGGTATTTTCTCTGACCATAAGGCATCTACATACCATGTAATGAAATCTATACACGCTTCCTACCTGGAGATATCGTGTAAACAAGGTTTTCAGTCTTTAAAACCGGTGACCCCAGATGACCTTTGACCTCCACCAGAAACAATAGAGTTCATCTTCTCACCATAACGCATCCACATACCAAGTATAAAATCTATCCAAGCTTCCCACCTGCATGGAGATATCGTGTTAATGAGGTTGTCAGATTTTTTCAGTTACCCCTGGTGACCCCAGATGACCTTTGACCTCCACCAGTTTATTTTCTTACTATGACGCATGCACATACCAAGTATGAAATCTATCCAAGCTTGCTACCTTGAGATATCGTGTTAACAAGGTTTTCAGAGTTTGACCCAGTGACCCCAGATGACCGTGATCTCCACCAAAAACAAAAGGGTTCTTTCTCTCAATATGGGGCATCTATGTAGCAAGTTTGAGAACTGTCAGTTTCATTTCTTGAGATACCGTGTTAACGAGGAATGTGTCACAAACACACACGTACACACCCACACACACAAGCCATCTGAATGCATAGGTTTCTCTTATCATGGAAACCGAAAAAACGACAAATCATAAACAAGAGGGCAATCCACGGAGTTGCTTATCTCATCGCTAGCACACGCATTAAGCCATATAACTCACAGGAAGAACTTTCTCTCTTCCTTGTGGCATAAGGCCTACACATAACTGCAGTTTCAGTTTCTATGGTATCTTCAAATTACTCACTTTAATATCGGCCTGTAATTTTTCACGCGCTCACAAAGTGAAAGCAACTACCAGCGCGTTCGTCGATGATAACGCAGAAGTACGTGTGAAGTATTCTAGATAAAAAGACAGGCCAACTAATTTCTGCGCGTATACAATGCTGCGCGTATACGGAAGCTGCGTTGTTCTAACAAAGACGTTTTCCGTAATGCGTGCCTATTATACGTACATCACCGAATAGAAAGGCGCGTATGTCAAATCCGCACTGCCGCCCTGATATTTGCATCTCCATGCGCCCTTTTTTTGTGCAAAAGGGACGAATTCAGTGCACTTTACAGAAAGTCTGTGCACACAATATGATATGCGGAAGGCACATTCATCATATGTGCGAAATTTCATGTATGTGGAATGTTTCCTTCTGGAATTATACTAAAAAAACTAAGAAAATGTGATTTCTCACAAAAATTGATCATTGACCTTGGTTGCCATGGCAACCATATATTTTGGTAGCATTAGACATGTTCATCATATGTGTGAAGTTTTGTGTATGAGGAATGTTTCCTTCTGGAATTATACTAAAAATAGTAAAACAATGTGATTTTTCACAAAAATTGACCTTTGACCTTATTTCACGTGACCTTTGATCCCGGTCGCCATGGCAACCATATATTATGGTAGAATTAGGCAGGTTCATCATATGTGCGAAGTTTCATGTATGTGGAATGTTTCCTTCTGGAATTATACTAAAAAAAACTAAGAAAATGTGATTTCTCACAAAATTTGATCTTTGACCTTGGTTGCCATGTCAACCATATATTTTGGTAGCATTAGACATGTTCATCATATGTGTGAAGTTTGTGTATGTGGAATGTTTCCTTCTGGAATTATACTAAAAATACTAAACAAGCGCAACAATGTTGCCGAAGCTCAGCTTTTCCTGTTGACCTAAAAGTCTGCAGTCAATATTTTGGTTGGGTCTGTAACTCATGTTGTTCATACGTACGTTAGAAAACAAAGAGATAAATATAAACTGAATGCAATGAAATATGTATTGAACTCCCGAAGTCTCTGAAAGACTAAAGCTGGTACACAGAGTTAACTTTATATACTGCACAGATATTAGTATACAAATAATGAATGTTTATGAGTGTGCTGCTTTGTAGACCTCATTTGTTTTCCATAATTAGACCCAGCTAGTAACTTTCGATAAAGAATTTTTACAAATGGTTAAAGGTCTTAAAAGCGATATTTTGCCCCAAAGATATTCCTTGAACTTGTCCAGGGACAAAACTTCAAATACGTGTTGCCACTATGATTTGGAAAAACCAAAACTGCTCAATTACTCAATATAAAGGGATAATTTCTAAATTAAATTCTTTTTGCTCCTAATTCTGAGTACTCTTTAGTCCCGTTTTCCCCCACAAAATTATTTTACTGCGTAACATTTTTATGATTGGGATCTACCAGGTATAAATCTTCGATCGCTTTTAGGACCGGTGAATGTGTCGCAACAGGCCGGAGGGTAACTACAGTTCGTGGAGAGCCTGAGCGTTGGGAAAATATGCACACTTATACTAAGTCTAAGGCTATTGAAATATCATCCCCCATGGCTTCCCCTTAACAACTTGGTGGGGCTTTCGGCAACGGAGAACAAGACTGGGGCGGTTCCTGCAGTGTCGACGCCCATGTGACTGCACCAGGCTTCGTAGCCTGACAAGGTACTGAATGGGGGCAAAATGGCTTCCAGGGGCTAACAAATTTTTAAAGGGGCTAAATGTATACAAATGCCATTAAGCCAATGGCAACTTAAAAACTTGCTAGGGGGCGAACAAATTTCAAAGAGGCCTTGGCCCGCTTGACTGGAAGCCTGAGCTGCACAATTCCTGCAGGTACCGAGACTGACATATGGCACACGCCTCCAAAAAGCCGTTTCCCTTTTCAAACCGAAAATTGTTTTTGGAATGTTAGCAAAACCGTCAAGCTTAAACCATATGAAGCATTGTATTTTCAATCAACGTGCCAGCAGTGCTATGTTCTTTGTTTAAAAGAAAGGGGTGGGTTCCTCTTTCCTCTTACGACATTTCCTAGACAATATTCACCTTAACTTGAAGTAGTGTACCCCGGGGCCTGAATCCCAATTCACGCGGCGAGTCGCTTCTTTCCTTCATGTGACAATATAAACTAATTTGCTCTTAAGGAAGGATAAGTCAAATGTTTGTAAAGGAGATACAAGAAGATTTGAAAGATTAAGGTAATGTTTACAAATAACTTGAAACTTGAGGCGACTGGATATATTCTCTTTAAACTTTAAAGCCAAACTCCTAAACCCATTCAGACTCAGGCTAAGTTGAATACTTATTTCTGCCTCAACACAAAAATGTGTAGGCCTAGCTTATACCACTGTTTCGCACAAGGCCACATATTCGCAAGAACTTGCACAACTTTCAAACGTCCGGTATTTCTTTTCGAGTAGGCCTAACCATCCAACCAATTTAGCTAGTCTATTATTCAAACGCCTGAATG
Source organism: Holothuria leucospilota (assembly GCA_029531755.1). Lineage (NCBI taxonomy): Eukaryota > Metazoa > Echinodermata > Holothuroidea > Aspidochirotida > Holothuriidae > Holothuria > Holothuria leucospilota. The sequence goes on from CM055971.1 coordinate 39,181,437, forward strand.
AGATCAGCACCACATGTTCACGTAACGCCTCCATAGTAGGCTGTACGGTATATTCCTTATTCATGTCATATCCCTGGTTTGGAAAGCAAAGAGCTGAGCAAACATAGTCTGACATAGTGGGGTAGCCCACGTACGGGATTCAAAAATCGATACACTGCACTTTGCGTAAACACTTCCACACGATTCAACACGAGACGTCCTGTATATTTATATATGTTCAGTATACTTTTGTACCTTGTTTCGTTGTACAGTCTCTCAAATGATAACAACTGGGATTCTCGATGTAGGCCTATTCCCGAACATGAGGACTTCGCCAGAATTTGTTTCAAAAAGTGCTGTTTTCATGCCTTTAATGATTGCAGAACGACAAAAAAAAAAATTAAGTTTTGTTCAGCACAAATTGAACTATCTATATGAAACATATTATCAAGATTGGTGCAAAATTGAAAGATAAGTAGGGAATTTTACGTTTTCAAACAAAGCCCCCTCCAGAGGTCAAATAGCGGTCAAATTAATCGAAAAGAGTCGCAGCATAACAGATATCACTTTCGCTAACATCTCTACTAAATTTCAGCTAAATCTAAAACAGCGAAATGTCAGGCACTTAAATGCAAATGTTATGGTGACAGACGTTTGCCGTGCACGACAGCAATAGCTCAGCTGACAGCTGAAAGCTTTCAGCTGAGCTAACAAATGTGATTTTTCACAAAAATTGACCTTTGACCTTATTTCACGTGACCTTTGATCCCGGTCGCCATGGCAACCATATATTATGGTAGAATTAGGCAGGTTCATCATATGTGTGAAGTTTCATGTATGTGGAATGTTTCCTTCTGGAATTATACTGAAAAAAACTAAAAAAATGTGATTTCTCACAAAAATTGATCTTTGACCTTGGTTGCCATGTCAACCATATATTCTGGTGGTATTAGGTACGTTCATCATATGTGCAAAGTTTCATGTACGTGGAATGTTTCCTTCTGGAATAATACTAAAAATACTAAAAAAATGTGATTTCTCACAAAATTGATCTTTGACCTTGGTTGCCATGGCAACCTGGTGTCTAAGAAAACTTGTGTTTCCGTGACTTTCGGCAGAAAAGGTCAAAGGTCAGAGGTCAAATTCAATTTTTGGGAAAATTCACGTTTTTTTAGTATTTTTAGTATAATTCCAGAAGGAAACATTCCACGTACATGAAACTTTGCACATATGATGAACCTGCCTAATATTACCATAATATATGGTTGCCATGGCGACCGGGATCAAAGGTCATGTGAAATAAGGTCAAAGGTCAATTTTGTGAAAAATCACATTTTTTTTTAGTATTTTTATTATAACTCCAGAAGGAAACATTCCACATACATGAAATTTCGCACATATGATGAATGTGCCTTCCGCATATCATATTGTGTTCACAGATTTTCTGTAAAGCGCACTGAATTCGTCCTTTTTGCACAACAAAAGGGCGCATGGAGATGCTACGGAAGCTTAAAAGTGCCATCAAGATCACACGATCTTTTCCCATACAGGTTGACATTTTTCAAAAAATGTTCAGATCACAAGATAATATCTTTACAAAAAACAGAAAAAACGATGAATTGACTGTTTCCAATATCTCGTGATTTCAACAATTTTCTGCAAAATGTTAACTTATTCATTTCTTTTCAAATGAGGATTTCAACAATTTTCTGCAAAATGTTAACTTATTCACTTCTTCTCAAGTAAGCAATTCACAATTTTCTGCGAAATGTTAACTTATTCATTTTTTCCCAAGTGAGAATTCAACAATTTTCTGGAAAATGTTACCTTATTCATTTTTTCTTAAGTGAGCAATTTAACACTACGGGAGCGTACGGAAGCGTATAAGTGCCACGACATCACAAAGAAATGACCTAAAATGGCAAGGGCCTGTCTAGACCTTCTTCCATAGTGGCTAAAGCTGTCCCAAAAATAGCATCTCACTATACACTCCATGACATCTACATCTTTATTTATTTTTTATTTCCTTTCAGTTTCCACTGAAGAAAAAATTGATCCCAAAACATACATCCCAGGCCAGTACCTAAGATTTTTCGTGGTGGGTGCGAAGCGACGAAATTTGAATAAAATACGAATACAGGACAGTACATGGCAGCAGGTCCTCTATCTAAGCGGAGCGCCACCATTAGTTGGTGCGTTGCGCACACGAAAGTTTTATCAAAAGATGCTTTCCAGTTCGTTGGATTTAGCTGTTTAAATCAATGGTTTGTCCAGGATTATATTTGGAAGGGGGGGGGGGGGGGGTAAAATAGTGCCCCAACACTATCTGGGCGGAGCGTACCCAGAAAATTTTGACAAAGAATGCCTCCCAGGTTGCAGGAAATGTCGCTTCTGGGTATTTTAAGTTGCATTTAAGTATTCCAAATTTGATATCTCATGTATTAGATTTTTACAAGTGAGAAAATTTTATACTATAAGTTACATTTTTGAGAGAATAATTTTGATTCCAAATTTAAGGTACTCTTTTTTGTTTTTGTTTCAAAGGCGTAGGAAGGTGTGTTTTCTCGACTGGGTGGGGGATGAACCTTGTTTAGGACCGCCGTCATGGGGGAGGGGTGTCCCCCGCCATTTTTGAAAATTTTTGAATATTTGAGGGTCCTTATACGCAATTTGGTGTAATATTTATCAAATTTTAAGGATCTATTTTTGTTCTTTTCATTTTTGCGAAGATCCCTCCTGCTATACATGTAGGCGGACAAGATGACTAACTTTTTTCATCTCGTTTCTTCAGTTTAATTAGCATGAAGGGAATGCACAAATTTATGAATGAATAGTTACGCATTTGTCTCATAAGTCAAACAAGTCCTTGTAAGCGATACAACTATCAATTGCCAGTAACATATCGTTGCTACTAACAATGCTCAGAACATATGATAATGGACTGAAAAACAACACATTAAACAAGGAAACAATTATGTTTTCAAAATGAAGACTTCTTCACACTTTAACATGCAACCAAGAAGATGCAAACTAGCTTCGGTGGATTACCGATATTATAAGTATCAGTAAATTACAGTGGCGTCGGCAGGCTTTTGGTGTTGGGGAGACAACATAAGATGTCGTAATGCCACCTCGATTAATCCCCAAGTCTGGGTAAATTGCAGTTTTTTTTTTCATGCGTCTTCATTTGATTACGGTAGTGGGGATATTCTTCCCTTGTCACTACTTAAAGGGGAATTTTCATGATCCCAGACAGTTCCAATTCTCCCAACTATGCATCTTCTAGCTCCACCCATAACTGTATGAGGCTCTTCCTTGTGCAAGAATAAACCTGTTTTATTGCTTAAGGCCATGTCCTGGTGAGCACACAAGGCTATAAAATGTGATAAAAGTACTCTCTCTGCCTTGTGTGGAATGTGAGCTACTCTGCATCTTTCAAATTTTCAAACTTTGATGTCAATCAAACAGCAGTCACCAACTGAGAATTTTGATATACATACACTAAAAATATACTTTGGGGTGATGACAGTCTGTCTTTAAAGGTGCCGTCACGGGGGAAGGGGTCAAAGGGGAGGGGATACCCCCTCCCCTTTGAGAAATTTTTGATAATTTAAGGTCGCTTAGATGCAAAATGGTGCTATCTTTGGGGTATTTTTGGAGCTGATCATATATGGCTGGAATGTCCATACTTTAGTGAATCCTAATTTTTGTTTAGATAAAAGAGGAGAGTATGGTGTCTACAGAAGGATACGTTGTCAACATTCGGGAAAAGTTTTTAATAAGGAAATCGTGCGTGTAGTCCACAGAAACATTCTTGGACTAAAGTTTACGAAAATTTTCCTTTCCTTCATCGTGGATTATAAAAGGGCACCTAAGGCTAAGACACTTGCATAGAGCCTCCTGAAAGCTCTGAATCAAGTATATAAAATTGAGTAATGACCTAATGCTTATTACCTGACATCCAAATGATAATATCGAGTATACGACCAGGCGCGTAGCTAGGATTGTGTCATGTGAGGGATTTTTGTTGGAGTGCGACATGGGGAGGGGTCTAAGGGGAGGGTATATCCCCCTCCCTTCTTCATACCCTCCCCTTTGGAGAAAAACGGCTTGTTTTAGGTTTCCAGGTGCAAAATGGTGCAATGTTTGTGTCTCGAACGTAATGAAGTTTATAGTGGCCATGTCTTTTTTGCCATTATTTTTTCAAGCTTGGGCCATGGGGGTTTACACCCCTCCCCTCCCCCGTGGCTACGAGACTGTATATGACGCCGAACACTCAACAACTATCGTGTTGTTACTAATTTTGAACGGAAATCCGTATAAGCAGCTTCCATCAATGGGAAATGGACGGGAGGGAGAGAACAGAGGGATTTCTATGACGTCACGCGCAATGAATTCCCAGGCACTGGGGGGAAAAATACACACGCAGTAAGCGAACTTACAGCTCACGCGCACGACATAACCATAGATACTACTGTGACACAATGGACGCGTGCCCGTAAAAACCAAAGAAACGCGCGATCTTGCTTTTCAAAATTGCGTCTAGTTGGTTAAAGTCACGTGACTGAAATCCCTTTTTAGGTGCCAGAAGGTCATGTTAGACCTTGATACGTATAGCAAAAGGGGTGAAGGACTAGCAAACGCGTTTCAGAATAGACTAGCGGCGAAGTCTGAAAATTTTTGACTCCCACCCCCCCCCCTTACAACTTTGTAAAAGTTCACACCTACCCTTAAAATTTTCCTTAGGGTGTCAGTTTTCATTTTCTGTTGGTTGTTACCTTTTAAATTTACCCGAACATGGTAATTAGGAGGGTCAAAGGTCAAAAGTCTATTTTTCACCCAAATTTCAACAATCTTGGTATTATACATGTGTGCTTCACCTTCAGTTCCTTTTCATGGGAAGGCTTTACCTTGAGTCTAGTGTGATAAATATTTTGAATAAATTTACAATAAACATCCCTGAACTCCAATCAATATGAAAACCCTTAATTATCAATTTTTACTATGGTTTATTGAATATTTCATTAAATATGTTTAGTTTGCCACATTACAAATTTACACAGTATGAAATTTTAATGCATCTCACGCATGTTTTGCCTCGTGGAGATAAAGCGCCTCTCAATAAAGACAAGGTAAGATCGTTATAAGCATTAGCGGCTCGCCATAGGGGCACAGGGGGGCACTTGCCCCCCCAAAAGTTTGCAAAGCATGGTCTTCAATTTTCAAAAATAAAAATAAATAAAAATACATGTAATTCGAGATGGGTTAGGCCCTCCCTTTTCCTTGAGTGGGCTTAAAATTAAAAGAGTGAATAACTTTCCAATGCAATGCGAAGGTTAAACATTAATAAAGTGCTTTTAAAACGCCATTTTTTCGGCGCGCTTCGCGCGCGTTTTCTCAGTTGCTTGTTTGCTACTACCGTATATATACTTCAGACATCACAAATGGACCTGCCGTTAGTGCGAGCTAAGGTAATCAAAACAAATGATCACGTTGTGATATCTGTGATCTGCTTTGCGTAGGCATCATAATGTCATTTACAGAGTGTAACGGTAATGCTGGAGTTAAATGCCCATAGTTTTGCAGACACTTCAGAGCTTTCGGGGTCATTAGATACACAACTCATTAGCCGTGTTGATTATCGTCCACGACTGAAAGCAGTTTTGCCAGGGTGTCACCTGGCCAGATTAGCATAGGTATCTGTCTATGAAAAGTTGTAACGGACATGTAGTCTAAAAGTATTGTGTTTCCCATAGAAGGAGAGGTTTCCCTTCCCTTGTCCAAATCGACAGCGCCGTTGGCCCACGAGCGGTCTTATGACTGTGATATGGCCTGTTATAAGCAAAAGGTTCTCCACCTCTGTGCTAAAGTATAAACCGTTTCAATTGATTTAAAATAAACACACCAAACACTCAATCTTAGCTCAGTGTGATGAGACTTTTGACTAGGTGGCCTAGCTATTTGTATATAGGATGAGACGTCGTTCTGAGTTAGGGGAATTCCCCTCCCCCTGTAAAACAATTCGTTTCGGAACGGTACTGAGATCCAAAATACTAGTGCTATCATTTCATCGTTTTCAAGTGTCTTCATGCTCGAAATCTTCGTTAGTTTATGAAAACAATCCAGAAAACCAACATTTTATGGCTTCTTGGCAAAGCTGAAACATATTGTGGCACAATGAAAGAAAAAATAAAATATTTAAAAGGTGGGGCTCATTTTATACAAATGGATCAAGCCGCTTTGCCCATTTCACCTGGCTCTTACTCCACCCTATGGTAGTACGGTAGCGAGCGGTTGATATGGTTGTATTTATTTTTAAAGTAGCCATCTCATGACTAACTGCCTGAAATGGTTTGTGAAGAGCTTTTGAAAACTACATGGGGCATCGCTGTAATACATAATAATAACCATACTCTCATAGGCGTAGGAGGCAAGGGGCTGGGGGCTGCAGCTCCCCCAACAAAATATTTTTGTGAAAATTCGGGCAATATTCTGAGAATTTTTTGGGCACCTACTGAAAGAAAAATAATGCAATAATGTAGCTTAACGGAAGTCGATACTTTAAAAAAGCTTCCTTGGTAATTAAAACATAGTTCTGATTTGGATTGCACCAGTACCTATATATTCGGTATTAATTCACCAGTGTGTTTTTAATGGTTAAACTTATAAATTATTATTATCAGTGGTGTATTTTAGGAGCCATTAGGCCATGCCGCCGATTCTTTTTTTTTTTTTTTGTACCTAAACTAAAACACAAAATTTTACTTTAGAGGTAGCATATGTGGCACCAGATTGCATGTATGGACACCTAATTTTTCAAAAAATTTTCAAAGGGGAGGGGGACACCCCCTCCCCTTAAACCCCTCCCCCAGGCCGGCGATCACACAACATAGTGCCTGCCCACCCCCATGAGAGAAATCTTGGCTACACCATTGATTATTAGCAGCATTTTTGTAACGACTTCCCCCAGAATTATAACCAATGTGGAATAGATAATAAATTATTGTATGTAATTGGCATGCGGTGTGGTAACGGATGCATGCCGATACGATATGTACATTAACATTTTGGACGCGCGCGGAAATTTTTCTTTCTATTTTTCGGGCAGATCGTTACAGCCCCCCCCCCCCCATCAACTTGGGCCCCTACGCCAATGCATACTCCTGTTGAGGCTATATTACTATCTGGAGCTGACCATTAATATTGCTGGGGAGGGGTCTTCTGAACTTCCCTGAATACGGACTTGAGTTTGCCCCCCCCCCCAAACAAAATTTCTTAGAGCCGCCCATGGTTATAAGTTCTACATTGCAATATAATGCTCTTCTTAGATAAAATTGATCTGTCCAACTTTTGACTGCATAGCGGCTCTCTTTAACTTCTGCCACACAGGGTAACCATAGCGAAGGGCGAAACGAAAAACCCCGTCAGCTGTATTATAAATGTGGCTATGGTGTTTCGCTTCAGTGTTTTCAAGTTATCATTTGTTGTAAACAAATTAAGATTTTCTCATATAGTCGCGCTTTCTGATCATACTTTTTTAAAGCCCTTAGATTATGTGGCATTGAAAAATATACATCTGGCAGTTTTCATATTGAGCTTCTGAAGGCGAAAAATCAGAATGATCATTACAAACGGAATGCACATTGTAAGCAGGAAAAGTAGTACTGAACAGCTGAGTTTTTTCATTATAAAAATTGCGAATCCCATATCAGATGTAAGAATAATAAAATACAATGCTCCACCTTCAAAATGTGTCACTAAAATTTTGCCCTAAATGGGTCAATGGGGTAAACATTTAACAAATTCTTTGCTTTTCATAAAAAGAAGCATTTTGAGTATCCTGTCAATTAAAAGTGCCTTCATTAATCTGAATATGAAATACCGAATCGCTAAGCCCTCTTAGGGCCAGTTTCATCCAGGCCCTTAGCCAGACAACGTGCTGAAGCTCCCAGACTGCCAGAGGGAAAATCATTTTCAGGGCAGGAGATGTGTTAACATAAAAGGCAAAGGTAATTTTTGTTCCTACAATTTCTACCAGGTGTAAATGTTTGTGGGTCCCTCCACTGTTCCTATGTTATGGATCCACCTAGTGAATGTGTTCAGAGATGCCAAGGTGAGTGAGTGGCTGGGCGTGAGATAATGTAAGGCGACTCATGATAACCGTTTGCAGAGAGCACCAAAAACATACGAAAATGGCAAAAGAAATCGTAACAAAGGCAGGGACCGCGGAGACGGGGAGGTGTGTACGGAGACTTTAGCCCCCGCACTTTTTCTGCCGCGGGCATATTGAGCCACCTCAAAGTGCATTTTGGGCTGCATTAAACTGCCTTTATTTTATTGAACATATTTGGCCGCTTCGATGATTAGCCCCCGCACTTCAAGATTGGCTCCGCGGTTTCTGTCAACGTAGGACTATTTTGTATACTACAGTGACAGGGTACCGCGAACGCGATGCTTTAGCTCAGTGCAAGCTTGAAATGCATGCTGTAGTTTTGCGACGTAAGTTGGACTTTACATCGGGAATTTCAGGAAAATTTGAACCTCCGTTTTTCTTCTTTTCCAAAGATAGCTTAGGGTGAGACTGGGTTAATTGAGCGTGAGTTCCGAGGCGTGTCTCAAGCCGGAGTCGCGAGACTTTGTATGCCTGTGTGCTGCGGGTATGCTTAACGTACAATCCGACTGCAACCTGACGCACCTGACTACTAATACCGCCAATTCATCCCCATCGAACAGTCAGGGTGAGTTACATCACATTTCAATAAGGCTGTTGTTTCACGGTGTCGGACATGGTGGCTATTTCATGACAGACAATTAATTATACACACAGGCGGCGGAAGGGGGGGGGGGCGGGGGACACGTTCCCCTTAAATTTTTCAGTGAGAGTACGGACCCCTAAAATTTTAGGAGGAAAACCGTCGATTCAAACCAAACTAAAATTAACATCAAACACTTATGACTATAATTAATGATGTTCGAAAATTAAGCAGAATGACGGTCTTCCGTAGCAACGAAATATTGCCCGTTGACGACTGGACTGCGACATTTACATTTTCAGCGTCCTCATAAACCTTACCATTATCAGAATCCACGAACCAACTGAGATAAGCCGCACTACTTTTCTCCGGATTCGGAATTGCATCTGACCCAATGTAATATCATGAAAGAACTAGACCACCGAGACTTAAAGTCCTCAAAATGTAAGGAAAATAAAGGAATTATAATCTGCTTATAGCGTGTTTTCGTAGCCTTAACAAAGAAATTTGAATAACGGGCTTAGACACGTTGAACGGTCTGTTTTCGACACCTTTCAATTCAATTCTAGACCATTGGTGAAGAGAGAAGAAAAACGACCAGAACAGTGGTGGCACCAGGTGGGGGAAGGGGAGCCATGCCCCCCGTCGGGTAAGGCTTCTCCTTCCCCCCCCCCCCGTCGGGGAAATTTTCAGGTTTCGTAGGGGAGCTACGATGTATACCAAAAATATGTAGTCCGTGACAACGGGCAGTAGCCCCGACGATTTACTTAATTTTGGTCTAAATTTGGGCAAATTCTTAAATAAACTCCCCACATTTTCTAAAATTTTCTTTGTAAAAACCCAAACTTCTTCAAATTTTCTATGGTAATAGCCTAACTTTTCCATTTTTTCCCATGAAGAGTCCGAAATTTCGACGCGCTTTGCGCGCCAAAATTTTGCTTCAAACACCGCTTCGGCACCATATCGCCCTCATCGAGGCTTCGAGTTGCTGGCACCCCCATCAAGGAGCTTCCCCCTGATCGAGCAAATCGTGGTGCCACCCCTGGTCCAGAAACTATCCCACGCGTTGTGTAAACTGTGGACAAGTGATGTTTAAAATACAACTTTTGAATGTTTCTTCAGTTTCCGAACATACAAAGTTTTAAGGTCAAAGGTCATTGAAGGTCGCACTTTTAAACTTGATCTGCATTTTAGTTTTTTCCGCATAAGGACCCTTCACAAAATAATATGACTTCAAACAACATTTATTCAGATGTTTTAAAGCAACTTTATCAGGGTGAGGCCCGGTGGGGGTGAGGAGGCCATGGCCCCTTCGAGAAAGGATGAGGCCCTCGTCGGGAAAATTTTCTAATCTTTTTAGGGAAAATGAGTGTGTGCGATGAAGTTTTTAATCTTCGACGGCGACTGGTCGTCCCAACAGTTTAGTTGAGTTACTCTCAAAGAGGGTTATTTTTCAAAATAAATTGCAAACCTCACCTTTTACATTTACTTCAATAAAAAAAAAATCAAATTTTTAAATTTACTTCAATAAAAATACCAAATTATTGAAAGTTCTCCACTAAAAGCCCCAAATTTGTGCAGCCCAAATAGCGCGAAAAGTTTATTCACCCTTCCAGTAATACGTCGCTTTTGTCCTGGTTTTGGGCTATGGCTTCCGCCCCTACCAATGTCGAGAACTTGAAATCCTTAAAATTAAGTAGGATATAATGAAAATATTTATAGGCTTACCATGCAATGTGGGCTATTTTCGTAGCTGTATCAGAGAAATCTGAATATTTGTTTCAGTCGGTTGTTAGGATGTGTAGAACCATTGCATTGATTATATTAAATGTGCAAAATCACATAGCCTAACTAAATTGACTTAATTTTTTATTAAATACATTACGGTATTTCTGTCATTGCAATTACTATTTGCCAGCATGAACCAGATTAGCGAAAAGGGGTAGAGTGTAGCAATGTCTCACGCAAAAACAGTGAATGTATGTCTAAATGTTTTCGAACATGATGGTAAATTTTATTAACACAGAAAGCGTCTTTGCTCGGGAAGACATGCAACTAATACATTTTAGCGCTACAAAGTGACAAATTACGGTTTTGTTTTGTTTCAACACACATTTTCTGCTATCTTTTTATGAGAGGGAGTTGGAACTTAGTCACAATGGAACTTGGTCGGCCTTCAACTTTTTTTTTTTGTAAATTTATGGGCGATATCTCTTCTCTAAGGAGCCTCGATTAGTGCATTGTTTCCAACCCACTGTCATTCCGAAATTTAGATTTTTAGCTTACGATAGTATCGTAAGCTTATGCAGCCGTATGAGCTTTTGGAGCTCTATGACGTCATCAAACAATAAAATACAAAAGATATCGCGGATTTTCCCTTCACACCCTGTCGAAGAATGTTACTACGACAAAAGAAAAAGTAGCACCAAATGTTTGTCCCAATTGACAGTGCCCATTATGGAACTTGCAGTGCCCTTTTGCAAGAAAGAATTGATCATTTAAAAGGAAGGTAGGAAGAAATTGTTAAAATCTTTCACAATTTCGCTGAAAACACAACTTAGGACGCCTTAAAAAGGACATTTAATGTATTATTCCGCTAACGATCTGCAGTTGTTTCACTATACTAGGGCACTACGTAAACATGTTAGTAACAGTCTGCAGCAGGTATATGGTATATTATTCTCAGCACGCGTGAAGTTGTGTCACATGACTTGTACGTAGCTTCTGTTTGACGCGACCGACGACCACCAGGAGCAAAAAATGTATTCCGATGGTTGCGAAAGGAATTCGCCCTTTCGACTCCTTCTGTAGATGCCATGTCTAAAATCATCACCAAACGGTCTTTAAAAGTCTCTTTTTCGGGGCGCTTTGCGCCCATCCTTCATGTTCACTGTATTTCCAATTCTTATTTCAAGAAGGACAGAACGTGCTACTCAGGCGCAGATCCAGAAATTTTTTGGGGGGCAGGGGCCCAAGATGGAAAATCTCATGTCCACCGAAGGTGCACCACGAGCGCGAAGCGCGAGTTCCTACGCGTGGGGTCCAGGGGCCCGCGTTAGGGCCCCTGGCGGGGTCCAGGGGGCGAAGCCCCCTGAATCTCTCGCAATATTGCATTTTAAGGGCACAGAAATCGGCTCCAGTTCTTATGTCAGTGAGATTTTATACCTTTTCATGTTGCATGGAATTTGATATGTATGGCTCAGTATAAGCAGCTCCCTGGTATAAGTTACTATATGTACCTGCCGAAGTTCCGGATAATCTAAGATATCTTAAAACTTACACGCCAACATTATGAGCCCGTGTCGGTAACTTGAAATGATTTTAGCCCTAAAGAGTGTTTTATTTCCGTTATACGGTATTCGGGTATAGGACGTCAGAAGGAAATATTTCGCGCAAGGCGCGCCGAAAATTTGAATTTACATTTAAAACCATTGCTATGACTATGTCAATTCCCTTTATGTGTGTCTATCAATTAGAAGGTGAGTTCGATACTAAATTTTCAGTTCTCGTAAGAAGGGTGAAAAAATGAATAGCAGTTGCTTTACATCCTTTCAGTCCTGGCTCCTCTGAAATCACGTTTATGTAGAACCCCACCGATGAGTTATGCGAATACATGTGGGACCTTATTGATAGTTAAAGGAGCAATTCAAGGCTAAAAGTGCGCAGATCAAGCGAAAATCAAGAAATATTGAGAAGACTTTGCAAAAATGGTGGAAGATTTCAAAAGATTTTTGGCAAAATGTGATAAAATAAATCCATCACTCAATAAAAAGGTACCTCTCTTCGTAAGCATAAACAATTGCCCGCGAAGCGCGCCGAAAATTTTCGTTATAGAGCCTCCCGGGAGCTCTGCATTAATTGTACACTAAAAAGGGGGGGGGGGCAACAGGACTCTCACAACCTGATATCCATAGGGGAGGAGAGATGATATATTACCTTCTTTTTGGTTTTCTGAAGGGTATACCCTTCAGAAATCTATGACCGATGGTGCCGGCGGGAGTTGGTGATTGGGGGAACCGCAGATAACTGCTAAACCGTGCCTTTTTAGGCAGTGTTATTTTGTATACACTGTATACAAGAGTGCATGGGATAGCCTTTTCTTGTTAGTACATGAGAGTGCGCAATCCCAGGAAGGGTTTTAACCCCCCCCCCCCCCATTGAGAAATTTTTGTTAATTTTATAAAATTTTAGCGGGCCTATATGCCAAAAGGTGGTATCTTTGGGTTATTGTAAAGTGATTGTATATTTAAAAATGTCCACAATTTAGTGAATTCTAATTTTTGTTCGGGTGAAAAAGGGGAGTAAGAGACGGTTAATATATTTTCTTCAAACCTCCTTATGTCCCAGGAAAAATCATGGGCGTGGATCCATCTCCAAAAGTGTGTGTTGCGGGGGGTGGGGGACTTTTTCACATTTGTGAATCGCCATCCTGTTGGAAGAAGCAGTGGTGGTAGCCAGAATTTGCATCACGGGGAGGCAATAACTTTTGTAATCGTCGGCATCGGGGAGGGGTCTATGGGACATTTTTCTAGAACTGAATGCCCTCAGATGCGATTTGGTGCAGCAAAAGTGTAGGATATTTAGGTTATTTTTCTTCTAAAAATTTCGTTTTCCTGGTCATAGTTGCAGTCCGTTCCATCATTTTTGAAAAAGGGAGAGGAGTTTTTGACGATGTCCCCCTTCCAAAAAGTGAGGGGGACGCCTCCCCCGTCCCCCATGATCCACTCCTATAGGGAAAATTGTACACGCAATTGTACCTGCGTGGAGTCCACAGACACATTCTTGGACTATAATGAAATTTTTCCTTTACATTTTAAAAGGATATCCAAGGTTGACAGAGAACAGTATAGAGCCTCAGGGGAGTTCTGAATTTGTTACAGTATACAAAAGAGGGACCAACGGGATTCTCACCACCCGACATCCATATGGGAGGAGATATGATATATCACCTTCTTTTTAGGTATAGCAGGGAGTTGCTATTTGTCAAATAGCAACTCCCTGGGTATAGCAAGAGGGATGGTGGACAGGCAAAATTCGTTTCAGAAAAGATTTTCGTCGTTATTGAATGTCGCGGTAGAAATGTTTGGAAAATAAGTAACGGCAATTACTAACTTTCAATCTTTCAAACCATGTGCTAGACTAGATTAGTCAAAGATCCCATAATGATGAGAGCCGTACAGAGAAGATGTACTTTTTAGAAAAATGTTTGCATTGGAATAATTTCTTTCGTCATAGCTTTGTCAATGGTATATGGAATCGGGTGTAAACCCTGTCGTATGCGCGCGAAGCGCGTCGAAGTTTTGAATAAAATATTAGTCCATGACAAAACCTGCATTCAGAACCTGCATCGCACACTGTCACTTTCCCACCAACCTATGCTATTCAGAAACGAATTTTCTGACTGAGTATTCTTAAAAAGCACTTTTGTTCCTTTGTTCCCCTGTGAGTAGTTACCGAAAGCTATTGATAATAAGGACAAATCTGACAGAAGGCTTGACGCTAGCGGAGCGTGCGAAAATTTGGAATTTGTCAAGAATTTCCAAAATTTATGGTAGTTTGAGAACAGGTTGTGAAAGAAAATGGTTAGAAGAAATGAACCAATCATCAAAAATACATCTCACCCTCCACCCTCCACAGCAATCTGTAGCTTAAACGACTTTTGGGACCATTTTAAAAATTTTCAAGAATCAATGGGGGAGGAGGACACACGTCACCCATTGCCCACTGCGCCGACGCCACTGCCTGTAGCTTGAAAGCCTTTTGAGTTCATTTTAAAACTTTTCAGACAGTTTCGAAATCGAATAGGGTATGCACGCCGCTACTTTGCCTGCAACAGCTGGTGCCACTGTGCACAATAGCACGTCACCTGACAGCTTGTCTTCTGTATTCATTCTGCAAGGTCTGTATGGTGAAAACTTTGCCTCTCAATCCCTCTAGATTACAAAAAATTTGACTCTTTAACACGAAATTATTACTAAATTTCAGTGCAGCTATTCGGGCCCACACTGCATATGTCACGATGTTTACTAATTTAGATCTTCAGTCAAGGATCGTTATTGCAAATTGCTAGGTTATTTCTTTGTGATGTCGTGGCATTTATACGCTTCCGTACGCTTACGTAGTGTTAAATTGTTCACTTGAGCAGAAATGAATAAGTTAACATTTTGCAGAAAATTTTTGAAATTTTGACTTGAGAAAAAGTGAATAAGTTAACATTTTGCAGAAAATTGTTGGATTGCTTACTTGAGAAGAAGTGAATAAGTTAACATTTTGAAGAAAATTGTTGAATTGCTCACTTGAGAAGAAGTGAATTAGTTAACATTTTGCAGAAAATTGTTGAATTGCTCACTTGAGCAGAAATGAATAAGTTAACATTTTGCAGAAAAATATGTAATTGTTCACTTGAGAAGAAGTGAATACGTTAACATTTTGCAGAAAAATGTGTAATTGTTCACTTGTGAAGAAGTGAATATGTTAACATTTTGCAGAAAAATGTTTAATTGTTCACTTTAGAAGAAGTGAATAAGTTAACATTTTGCAGAAAATTGTTGAATTGCTTACTTGAGAAGAAATGAATAAATTAACATTTTGCAGAAAATTGTTGAAATCACGAGATGGTGGAAACAGTCAATTCATCATTTTGACGAAAATTGTTACAATCACAAGATCTTTTGACGTAGGCAATTCATCATTTTTCTGTTTTTTGTAAAGATATTATCTTGTGATCTGAACATTTTTTTGAAAAATGTCAACTTATATGGGAAAAGATCGTGTGATCTCGATGGCACTTTTAAGCTTCCGTAAGATGCAAATATCAGGGCGGTAGTGCGAATTTGACATACGCGCCTTTCTATTCGGTGATGTGCGTATAATAGGCACGCATTACGGAAAACGTCATTCAGGTTAGAACAACGCAGCTTGCGTAAGCATTGTATACGCGCAGAAATTAGTTGGCCTGGCTTTTTATCTAGAATACTTCACACGTACTTCTGCGTTATCATCGCGCTGGTAGTTGCTTTCACTTTGTGAGCGCGTGAAAAATTACAGGCCGATATTAAAGTGAGTAATTTGAAGATGCCATAGAAACTGACATACATATGGATAGACTATGAGCTTCAATTCAAACCACTCATTGTGCGTTCATATTCAAGTGCACTTATTCAGAGACCGGGGAGCCAATTTTGAAGTGCGGGGGTTAATAATCGAAGTCGCCCAATATGTTCAATAAAATAAATGCAGTTTACTGCGGCCCAAAATACCCACGGCAGAAAAGTGTGGGGGGCTAAAGCCGTCTCAGCGGTCCCTGCAGTTATGTGTAGGCCTTATGCCACAAGGAAGAGAGAAAGTTCTTCCTGTGAGTTATATGGCTTAATGCGTGTGCTAGCGATGAGATAAGCAACTCCGTGGATTGCCCTCTTGTATTTTTTTTTTGAACTGATCATGTATGGCTGGAAAGTGTTCATAATTTAGTGAATTTTAATTTTAGCTTGGGTGAAAGATGCTTTACTGGGGAGTGTTCTAAGGGGAGGGTGGGAGGGTTTCCCCTCCCTTTTGAGAAATTTTTATAAATTTAAGGTTGCTTAGATGAAAAATGGTGATGTCTTTGGTACATTTTTTGAGCTGATCATATAATGTTGGAAAGTGTGAAAATATATTGAATTTTAAGTTTTGGTTGGGTGAAATGGGACAGTAGTTTTGTTGTCTAAGAGAAGGGTATTTAGTCAACGAACCTCCTGAAGCCATCCCCCTTTTATGTATGGGTATATTTTCACTCAAAAATACGTGCGTTGAGTCGACAGAAACACGAACTATTACGAATTTTCGTTGCTTCATGTATGCATTATACAAGGTATCTAAAGGCTGGTAGACACCGGAATAGGGCCTCCTCGAAGCTCTGGACTAATTATATGGATCAAATATATGCCTACCCCACCCTCCTCCTTTCTTCTTTCTCCTTCGCTTCCCCTTCTTCTCTTTCGTTTTCTCCTTTTCTTTTTTCCTGTTCTTTTCCTTCTCTCTCCCCCTGTTCTTGCAAATGATAGGAGGCGGTTGCCCCCTGCCCCATGTAGCATCGCCCTGTTTTTCTTTGCTCCTTTTCTGATTGACTCGAGATTTCTTTATACAGTAAAAGTTTGTGTGGCGTAAGGCCATGCACCTACTATTTAAAATTTGTTTTCTATCGATTACTCAAGACAACGAGACAACACCAAAATAAAGCACAATAAGGCATAGGCGTAGGTAGCTTTTCGAGACCGGGGGGCTGAAACTTGTTTCGGATCGCCGTCCTGGGGGAGGGTCTAAGGGGAGGGGTTCCCCCTCACCTTTGGAAAATTTTTGGGTATTTGAGCGTCCTCAGATGCAATTTGGTGCAACATTTTGGGCAAATTTTAAGGAAAATTACTGCAATTCTTTACATTTTTTACTGAAGAGACAAATAAGGGGTTTTTGGCCTTGGATGTTGGGGGCAGAAACATACTTCAGCCTTTCAGATTTTTGACTGGGGACTTTAGCCCCCAGCCCCCCTTCCTACGCTTATGCAATAAGGGAGACATATAATATTACTTCAAAGTTTCATTAATTTTGTTAAATGTTTTTTTATATTTTTATTGTCAAAATGTTCGTTAAGTGATTGACTCATGATACCCCCAATATATATGTTTACGTTCTAAACTCTAAATGGTCACATGCTGGGAATGGAGAGACAGTAAATGTTTGAGATTGCCAAACATTACATAATCCGGGCACGGGAGAATACCCATAGACGGAAGGTTCACTTGGTCGTAGGTTCACTAAAGACCGAAGATTCCCCTGGACGAAAATATATAACCGAGTTACGGGTAGGGTTGGGGTGTTGGTTAGATAGAGATTCATGGATCAGGCGTATCCCCTGATGCACAAATTAGCTGTCTGTATTTTTTTGGTGTAACTTGCAATGATACGCACCTTTTCTCCAAGAGAGGGAGAACTTTTTGCTCTGTGACACCATATGTGTAAGGTCTCACAACAGGGTATAGTACTGTATTGTTTTAGCTTTACTCTCAGTTCCTGTGCTCTTTTTGTTTGCGCTTAATGTATAATGGTCTTAGTGTTTATGTAATACTTAACCTGCATTCACGTAAACAATGGAGAAAACAGAAAACATTATGGATTGCAAGTTTCAGGTATTTTGTAACGAACAATTTAACTAATATTGTGATAGATGGGTGACATACTGTAACACCTCACCCCACCCCCTACAAAATTATGTGTCTTAAAACGTTTTTTAGACTTTTTGGGGGGTTGAAAAACCATACAGGGGGCAAACGCCTGCCCTGCCCCTGTGGCGCCGCCCCTGCTCGTAACCTAACGGCCCGAAGTCCGAAGCTCAGACCACTGAGCTAATCCATGTGACATTTAAAGAAACTGACTCATTGTTTAGGACTTTTTTCAAGAGTTGACTTTCAAAACCAAACCATACTTCATTCAAGTTAAAGAAACTGATTAAAGCAACAAATATTGCACCATTTGGCATCTAGACACCCTTGAAAACCGAAAAAATTCCAAAGGGAGGGGGACCTCCCCCAGGACGGCGATCTATGTCCTCCTTGCCAGAAAATAAATATGGTGACCATATGCTTGAGTGAACACTTTGTACCTCCGGCCAGGGGTACAGGGTACCTCCATATGTCCCCTGTTGGGGTCCAGGGCAAAGCTCCTGGAAGCCAAGCGATTTGGTGCATTCTAAAAGACACAGATCACATATTTGTGATCTAAAGTTCTCCCCAGCTGCCATTAGCATGCTAATATCCGCACAATTATTCATATCGAAAATGTGTTTAACGACATTTAACATTTATTTTTCTGCATACCTCTAAATATTGGGGGAGACATTTGATATTATGTCCCACCCACTAAAAATATTGAGGGGGACATGTCACCCCGTGATCGCCGCCCATGATGTGACGGGTGTGATCATTGAGTCCACACCCGGTGTGCTGGCATAGACAGGGAAGGTTATAGACATAGGTGGGATCACGGGGGGAGGGGGCAAGCGGGGGCACTTTTCCCCACTTTTTCCAGAGCTTAAAAACTAAAAATAATAAAAAAAAATGAGCGAAAGTAAGGAAGACCAGAAAAATAAGAAAATTTTCAATAGCCTATTATGATTAAATTTTGCAATGTTTAAAGAAGGAAAATATTAATATCAAAAACCATAAAATTGCTAGTAAATTTTTTCTCGGCGCGCTTCGTGCACACCTCCAGGGAAAACTGACTAAACAGTTGAAAATTTTGTCTGGCACCGCAAAATTTCTTTCCTTCTACCCGCCACACGATTATGACTTGAAGCTCTGAAATAAGGGTCACTGAAATTACTAATGTGCGTGATAAACTTCACCATGGTACTCGTAAACGAAGTCCCAAACCCTACCCATGTATAGGGGACCGCGATTTTCGAAAAAAAAACAACAATGTCTCATTAGTACTGCTGTACTGCTGTGCCTAGGAAAACTTTGGTGGAATTGCGTCGTTATTACTTCCTGTAGGACAGCTTGACTAAATTACCATTTCCAAATCCCTCGCTAAATCTCTCGCTGTTCAAACTGACAGCAAACTGACTCACGGTTACTATCTTAAATTTGCAATCAACATATGAAATTTATTTCATTAACATTTCAAATTACACTTGGGGAAGCAGGGTTTTCTCAAGAAATGGTCCAGAATGGCCGCAAAAGCCATCGAATTTGAGAAAAATTTCTCTGGGAGGACCGTAGGTTCCCATATCCTGCTCTATGGAAAGAACTGACACCTAAGGAAAGAAGGAAAATTTTTATGCAATAAAATTAAAAACAGTGGGCTACAAATAAATGTCTCAACGCTGATTTCTTCTGCGCGCTTCGCGCGCACCCGTTTTAAATATTACTTCGGGGTTTCGAGGTTACTTCCTGAAGAACATCCTGCTTTTCATAGCTTTGTACAAACTCTTCTATTATCATTAAAACCATCAATGTCCCCATGGCCTTATGCAGCGTAAGGAAAGTTGACCCTCCCCGAAATTTTCAAAGCAAACTTTTTATCACCATCCATCTGTGTAAACATACCGACTTTTTAAAGATTGTTTAGAGGCAAGTCGTAAGACACGGAAAGTGTCATTTTCGGTACCGTTATAAGAAACAGGCGCTTAGCGAAGGGGGGGGGGGGTCAGAGCCCTCTCCTTGAGGATACTTTTCTTTCTTAGCATTTCTATCACTCATATTACTAAAAAGGATAAAAATGCGACTTTTTCACCGCGCTTCAGGCGCACCCATTCCGAATACTTGATGTACCATTCTTTAAATTATTGTTCCAAAGCCCCGGGAGACCCTCAAAACAATCGATTCTCCCCTACTTCCTCAAGCCCTCAGTACCGTCGATCTCATATGACTGTTAGTCTAATGGAATAAGAATATAATTGAAAAAAAGTCAAACTGTGATTTGTATGGGAAGCCTATGTTAATTGCCCACCTTATATCATTTAAAGTTGAAGCTAAAATACATCATTTTAATGCCTACAATTTCGTAAATACCCCAGAGCTTCCGGGTTCTTCGCCCCCTGGACCCCGCGCCGTTGGGGGGGGGGGCGCTTCGCGCTCCCGCGGCGCCTTCGGCGCCTTTTGACAGTTCACCTTGCTTTCCCCCACTTCCAGACATCAAATCCCGCCCCTGATTATAGAGAGTGTGTGGTGGCTTAGCTATTGGTTAAGGTGTCGGACTTGTGATCTAAGGATTGCTGGTTCGACTCCTGCCTGGGTTATTATGTTGTGTCCTTGGGTCAGATGTTTTATCTCAATTGCTTCTCTCTACCCAGGGGTTAAATGGGTACCTGTGAGGTTAATATTCACTGGGCACGCCGATAGAGCTGCTGCCGTACTGGAGGGATTGTCTCTAGAGTTGATGAATGGAGTCGCTGACTTGGACTGGATTAAGACTTGAGTAGCACTTTTTCTTGACTTGCGACTTGACTTGAAGATAAATGGCTTACAACTTGACTTTACTTGAACATACCTGACTTGGCGACATAAATTTCAATGTTGTCGCTGAGTGTAGCATGAATTTCTTCACCGCAAAATTAAGTAACGACAGAGTGCAAACTTTTTCTTGTATTTGAGATTGCGTTGTGGCGCGAGTGTGACGATTCTGGAAAGACACTCCGGGGTAAAAAAGTACATCTGTTATGTAGCACAGGCGCGTAGTCGAGGTCTTCGGCCCCGGGGGGGGGGGGGGCAAAATTAAAATTTTCGTCCCGATTTCATGATTTTTCAAACTAATTGTAGAGGTGGGTCCCCCCCCCCCACCGTTTCTTTTGGGTCCACTTTATCACCCCGGGACAAGTCCGGAAGCTTCTGAATAGCACTGGGGGTATGAGAATAAATTATCGACTTGATATTTAAATGGCCTTATCAGTATGCGAACTTATAGTCACGATGATCACAATTTAACTATTTACCATAACTCGATTTGATGAAGCCGGGGTGAACTGTCAGTGATAAACTCGGTGTAAGATCCAGGAGGAATCATTCTTGAGGGATCAATGCCTTTCTTCAAAGAGACCCTTTGAGACTTTATCATCGCGGAGCGCCACCACCAGTTGGCGCGAAGCGTATAGGGAATATTTTGGCCAAAATGCCTTCCCAAACTACACTGAGGAAATGATCCTTCCCGGGGTGTTGTACGTTACACCAGTGGCGTGCGCAGGATTTGTGAGGTGGGGGTAGACTGTGAATTCCACCGACTGGCACAGAGAAAAGTCCAACTGGCTAGACGCAAACTATTAACAGGGGCGTAGCAAAAAAATGTAAAGGAAGTGGGAGGGACGCAGCTCATAGAAAGTCTCTCAGCGCTCCGCGTCAACCGATGGTGGCGCGGAACGCAAGGAAATTTTGGTCCAAAATGCCTCCCAGATGGCTGGAAATGGCACTTCCCGTGCCTATTTATCGCATATGAAAAGGGGAAACACTAGCACTATTGTAGAAGGTAAACATAATAAAATACTAAAAATAAGGTGGGCGCCTGCCCTCTTCCTCCACCCCCTGGCTTCACGCTTGCCTAATGACCAGTATAAAGGTAGTCATCTTTATAACTAGATGATTGACCGTTCTTCAGACTGCTATTTGTGTAGTGATTATTGTTATAATAGAGACTGAGACAAAAAATTGATTGTTCGCCGTCCCGGGGGAGGGGAATTTTTGCTTTTAGAAGCTCGCTGAGATGAAAAATGGTGCTATATTTGACACATTCTGAAGCATTTTAAAACACCCATAACGACCAATTGGGGGAGGGAGAGTGCGCCTGTTGCTCGGCCAGTCTCGGTCAGACTGCTTCCGATTTCCCCCGACTAGCTGATTTTCCCCCGACTACTTACAACGGTGGGGGCCATGGCCCCGGCCCCCATTGTGCACATTACTACGATGCACTCCAAAATTACTACATATTTTGGGTTTTAAGATGTTTGAGGAGGATTGCTGCCAAAGTCCGCCACACCAGGAGGTCCCCTGAGAACAAAATAAAATGTAAGTGCATAGAGCTAAGATTTATCACTTTATATCTAGTCAGCTGGGAAAGCAAAATATGGGTGGAGCTTGCCCATGTTATATTCAAATTCATGCTTATAGTTTCTCTTGGCAATTTTTCTTTACCACTCATTAGGGTTCTGACACCAAACCCCAATAAGTGGCAACGCAACTGGATACTTTCCACTCATTGTGTGACTTTGAAAGAAAAGATGCACCGGGACATTTATTTTAAGTATCCCTTTTTGACAGTGATTAAAAATGAAAATCGGGACGGTAGCTACTATCCCTATAGCTCCCACACTGACAGCCTTGCTTTACGTCCATTTTTCTATCCCCTTACTCTGACTGCTCTGCTTCATAGTCTGTCCTTCCGGACTCCCTAGTCGTCTAACGCTCTCTATTCCCTTTCCTAGTTCATCTTTTCCTCTTTCTCATGCACAATCTGCCATGCTTCATCCCTCGTCCCGTTTCTGCCTTCTTAGCCCTTCTCTTTCTCATTCCCTTTGGTCTTTTCCACGGTCCCTAGCCCTACCTGTATCAGTATACTCGTCCCGTCGATATTTGAACCAGTGCTCTACCTTATCAAGCCCGTTTCCTTCTGTCCATCCTTTCCTTCCATCGATAATGATTCCTATTGTTATTATTTTATTTCCCTTTTCTCCTGTTATTTTCCCTTTTTTCTCTCTTTCTCCCTTCTTTCCCTTTCCTCTTCCCCTTCCCTTTTCCTTCTCCCTCTTTTTCCCATCGTTTATTTTTCTTCATTTTTCCGTCGTCCCGATTTTACTTCGATTTTTCGCTCGGGGGGCAGTCTGCCTCCTGCCCCCCCCCCCTTCTGGCTACGCTATTGATGTAGCACTGCAATTGAGTCAATCATTCAAACCCATGTGGTATACCTTACACGGCTCATCCCATATTACAAGCACACGTCGCACTAGTAGTTAGTATTAATCAGTGCTTTCCAATCTTTTTCAGCTTATTGCCATTTGCACTGCTGCTTGCACAGAATGGAATTGTGAGAAATCTCCCTACCCTCATGTCTACAAATACAGATAAAAAATTAGAAACACCCTATGTCTATAAATATGAGTGACAAGAAAATGAAACTACATGGTTTGAAAATAACGTGTATTAAATGTGGTCTTTGTATGTGTGGAACAATAAAATATAAATCGATGGGGGTTCACCATGTGATGACAAAGCTAAAACTTACAGTCTTGGAGGGCGTGATGACCTAATGCGGTGTGAGCGTCCTACTTGAAAAAGAAAAAGAAAAAAAAAAATGAAACGCTGTAAAACGCAACTTCTTGGCATCTGAAAATCAAGATTAGGTCGCAAACGGCAAACGTTCTTTTATGAAATTTAATATTATATATAAGGCACTGCAACCTTTGCAATTCCGGTACCTGGTAGCCAGTAATAATTATTTATCAGTCAAATGGACAAGACAAGGGGTCAGGGGTCCTTCCAAGAAACAAATAGACATTTGCATTGTTCGATGCATTTTGCTGGCGTCTGGCAATTGAAACAGTTTACGAATATATCAGTGCACCTTAAGGAGGGGTAATACGTACTTGTTGACTTCATTTTATCTCCACTTTGTGAACAATTATTCGAGAGCACGGTGGTCATTTACCTAACAAGCATCTTGTAAAGCTCCAGAGTATATAAAAAAATATTAGTTTCCAAGAGGTCTCTGGTGCCCTTAGCATTTTCCCTCCTCATTAATAGCAAAATCCCCCTCCCCTACCATCAAAGAATTTCCGTATTTGTGTGGGAACGTACGGTCCATCATAATCATACACGCAAGCTTGCGCGATGAGAGAAAATCATGGCATCCTCAATGCTGCTTTTCAGAAATTTTCTGAAGTCTTTTATAGTATAATTCAATAAGAAAAGGTTTCATTGAATCTTTTAGGAAAATAGCAAGCATATTTCAGCTATTTACTATTTTAGTCATACATTCAGTTTAATGGGTGCCCTTACACTGGTTCACAGAAAAATACACTGGTTCACAGAAAACCTAACACCACACTTACCACACTTGGGAAAAGGAGGGTTACCGCCCGGGAGACCGAAGGTCCGCGAGACCGAAAGGAAATTTTTAATTAATGGACGAAGAAAAATGCTATCTCGATGCTCTCATCGAGGCGCTCTAAAAGAGCATAATTTTGAAAAAAATCTTGTTTTCGAATAAAGACCTGCAGGACAAACAGTCCGACTACTGATGAAGCTCAACATCTAAAACCAAGAAACATGTCTAGTCATGTCTAGTTAAAGGTTTTAGAAACCTAACAGAGCAGTACTACAAAGTATCTGCGGTCTTTAAGCTCATCCAACAGCACAGAGATGCTATTTGTCTAATTATAAGACGTATGACCGTTAAGAACGCAGAAATTATATATTTTTTGAAAAAATTGAAACACGGGACTGCCTACGTAGTATCAGATAATGCCACCGCCTACCCTATTTAATTGATCCGCGAGACCGAAAGGAAATTAGGGTTCACGAGGCCGATACGATAAGGAATATATGAGACGGTGATATCGTGTGTGTGTGTGGGGGTGGGTGTGTGTGTATGGGTGTATGTGTGTATGTGTGTATGTGAGGCTTAGCTTCTAAACACGTTTTCTCAAGATAGCAATGATGGACACTGACCCTGACCCTTTCAATTTTCTGCCCGAAATGACGACTCTTCAACAAAAATTAATGTCACTTTATAGGAATGGGTTAAGGAAGTCATATTTTGATGACGTAATTTCCGGGACCCCATGACCTCTGAACAATAATGACCTTCGTGACGTTTCATTTCATTAGTACACTTTTAAGTTCCAAAAGTTAAAAAAAAAAAATCAAAATCCCATAAGTTCATAGTGATATCCCACATTTTAATATCAGTGTCTCGCAAGTTCAAACGAGGTGTCATAAGTTCAGAAAGGGGTCCCATGAGTTCAAGGTCCTAAGCCTGATTCGGTCTCGCGGACCTTATTTCACTTTCGGCCTCGCGGACCTAAATGACCATACGATGGCACGTCAGCCCAGTTCAGCTTCGCCCATATGCTTCAATGCGATTTCGGTCTCCCGGACCTTCGGTCTCTCGGGAAACCCCCTGTTCGGTTTACCCATGTAACACAAAAATATTGAGTGGTGTTGGTCAGGTGCGTAACGAGGATGAAATTTTTTGGGGGCCTAGGTATCAAATGGGGGTCACGGCATTGATCGCCATCGTTAATGCTTACAAATTTTATTAGGACATACAATTTCTGGGGGCCAGGCCCTCCAGACCCCCCGTATCTACACGCCTGGTGTTGGTGTGTTTGGGCAATATCCTTCTTACTTTTAAAACCGATTCCATTTCCGTAAGAACTTAGTTCGGAATATTGCGTTCAAAATGCACCAACAAGACTTACAAGGGAAATACCTTTACTCATGATTTTGCACAGAAATTCTAAGCCGCCTTGTTTTCATGTTTTGGGTTATTTTAATTTTAGTAAAATTGATTGGAAAAATAGGTTAGGTTACATAAAGACAGTGGGTGTTGTCTAACAAACTGCTGTGGCAAATTATACTCCTGAATCATAAATGATTTTGCTGCTCATCAACTTGTGAACACACATGGGGACAAAACACATGGTTGATCCCTAGCCAGTACATTGATGTCAGTCCCATAGAATCCCCTAGTGATCATGAGGCTATGTTTTGTAGACTGAGTGTCTTCTTCCTAATACCAAACAATTTCGTAAGCATACATTACAGTACTCGAAAGAGGAATTAGCCTATGTTGCGATGAGGAAGGATACCTGTAGCATTTATTCTGGCTATTTCAATGTGGGGTGGGGGGGGGGGGTCAGGGCCGGATTAGCGTTGTGTGGGGCCCCCGGCACTTTCTATAGCGGGGCCCCTTTTACAAGTTTAACCTCCTTCCCCCTCGCCCACCCGCTTACACAAAATTAATAACACTCAACAGATTAAATTTTAGCTTTTATCCGCTAATAACTAATAGTTGCTTTTACACATTATACAGTGATACATGACAGTTATTATACATTATATGCCAGATAGCGTTAAGGCATGGCAAAAGTGCACACCCATGAAGGGTGTCTAGAAAAGTAAGACCTAGAAACATAAGACCTAGAAACAAAAGACCTAAGACCTAGAAACATAAGACCCTGAGAAAAATTCATACTGCCGTTGTCAGGAACCCTCAAAGATATTGTAATACATATTTCAGACTATGATTAATGCAAAAATAAACCACAAACTGGGTGTGGGTGATTTTTCATCAGGGTCTTATGTTTCTAGATCCTGTGTGGGTGTCTAGAAACATAAGACCCAAGACCTAAGACCTAGAAACATAAGACCTAAGACCTTGAAACATAAGACCCTGAGAAAAATTCATGATGCCGTTGTCACGAACCCTCAAAGATACTGTAATACGTATTTCAGAATATGATTAATGCAAAAATAAACCACAAACTGCCGTGGGTGTGGGTGATTTTTCATCAGGGTCTTATGTTAGAAACTAACCTTTCTAGATCCCTGTGTGGGTCTTACTTTTCTAGACACCCCAAAACAAACAGGTGTTGTAGCTGGAGCAGTCAGCAGATGTGTGGTGCAGTACACTTGAGAGCGGCCCTTTCTGAAATGAACAGAATAACTTTTGATTCATATGTGCTGGTGACTAAATTTGCTACAGAGAGGCATGATGAAGAGTGTGCTGAATCATTATTTCCAATATAAACTCTGCTAATTAAGTAGACTAATTTACACAATGTGTGTTTTTCTAAATAATGTTGAATTTATACAACTTGGTTGCAGAATTTTTGAGGGTCATTTCAAGGACACTGAAGGTCATTTGGGGTCAAGTTATCAGGCAATGCAAACTCACATTCTGTATGAGCTATGATGACGAAATCACGTATACACCGTAAATGTTCGATTGCAAACATTTGAAGGGCCATTTCAAGGTTACTGGATGTCGTTTGTAATCAAATTACAAAACAATGCATAACTCATGTTCCATACAAACTATGATGACAAAATCTTGTAAAGTAAATGTTCGTTAAAACTGATTTTAGAAGGGATAGTAGATTTGGTCGCACTTTTATTGAGGCCATAACACAGACAGTTTTCCCAGTACCCTGATCCTGTTCCAGTTACCTACAATCATGAACAAAATGGTTGGGGCACTTAGTGTAAAAGTGACTTACTGAGTGGTCTTTGACAGGCAACTGACCTTGAGTGCATGATTGAACCCTCCCCACCCCTATCCTTGTTCAAAGGCTCTAGGGTTTGTCTTTCTAACTTCAGTGCACTTTTTTCGATAAACCCTCGGATTCTGGTCACATGTCTCTTTTTGCCTGACTTATGATTTGTTAAACCGCTGATCTGCCCCACCTCTGATCTGTGAACCAACTACCAAGCGGTACCACTGTTAATATATGCACTAGATATCGAGATGTTTAATCACGGTGTACTATAGTGACGTGTAGCAAATGCAACTGCCTTGATGCAAGTCTACCCCGCCCCCCGTTGTTCAATGTTGTTTTGAGACCTGTTATAGATGTATTGACTTGCCATTTTGGACCAACATTGTTTGGTAGTGTTGGGGCAGGGGTTGAATGTGGGGGGTCAAAAACACCAATTTGGGAGGTAGGGGGTTGTGGAGGGCTGGGACAATGGTTTGAGGGGCATAATGCAATAATTTAGATTAGTTTATACTAGCATTGAGTTCAAAATTCTCATTGCACTTTCAACTAAGAGGCTGCCCCAAAAGATGGCTGAGTAATGCCATGTTGCAGTTGTGCTTCGGTGGCATCAGTGTATGAAACCATTATGGGGTGTCCCAACCAATTTTGTGGGAGATTGTAGCTTCAAAGCTGTTGGGATAGCCTAGGGGCCTACAAAATTAACTCCAGGGAAAATCATGTCCTTGTTTATAAGGCACAATGCTCCATCCACTCACAGTACTTAATGTATAGGCTAATTAGACCAATGGGTTGGATTTGACCTTGGAAGCTTCCTCTGTGGCAACTCTGTGCTGATACATGATCTACTTTTCCCAACAAAACCTTAAGCCCACATGTATAGTGCACACATGTATAGTGCACACATGGTGTTTAGGCTATTAATTCTTTCTTGGTACATAAACTTAGACATAGTATGTTATATGTTATTATCCATGGGGTTAAATTATTTTGTAACCTATTCACAACAAAAACAAATTGGCTCCCACAACTGAGCATGGGGGCCCATTTTATGATTTCATAAAATAAAAATGCTACTTAAACAGCTTCTCCAATATTGATCGAAACATGTTCACAATAGCCCTTAATTGGCTTTATTAGTATGGGTAGGCCATTGGGGTTTTCAGGGGTTTTTTTCCCAAAATTTCATTGCAAAATGCTGGTTGTAATACTCAAAATGATATTTCGATAGCTGTATAGCTACCAAGTTAATTTAAGGGTGTAGGCCTACACTAATTTTCAGTCCAAAACACAGACCCAGCTATGTTACTCGTACAGTAGCGGGGATGTTCAAGAAAATGGTGCCCTGCCCTGCCGGGACTGTAGCCGGGGTGTAGTGGGAGAAGCAACACCTATGTGACAATTTCTAAAATAACATCCCCCATTCAGTGCCCGCTATCCCCGGGTACCGGGGGCAGTGGTTACACAAGTGCATAAAAAATGCAAACAGCAGTTTGTGGTTTATTTTTGAAAATGCATTATGAATTCTTCTCAGGGTCTTACTTTTCGAGGTCTTATGTTTCTAGACACCCACACAGGGATCTAGAAACATAAGACCCTGATGAAAACTCACCCACACCCAGTTTGTGGTTTATCTTTGCATTAATCATAGTCTGAAATATGTAATATCTTTGAGGATTCCTGACAATGGCAGTATGAATTTTTCTCAGGGTCTTATGTTTCTAGATCTTAGGTCTTATGTTTCTAGGTCTTAGGTCTTATGTTTCTAGGTCTTACTTTTCTAGACACCCACACAGGATCTAGAAACATAAGACCCTGATGAAAAATCACCCACACCCAGTTTGTGGTTTATATTTGCCTTAATCATAGTCTGAAATATGTATTACAGTATGTTTGAGGGTTCCTGGCAACGGCATCATGAATTTTTCTCAGGGTCTTATGTTTGTAGGTCTTACTTTTCTAGACACCCACACAGGATCTAGAAACATAAGACCCTGATGAAAAATCACCCACACCCAGTTTGCGGTTTATATTTGCATTGATCATAGTCTGAAATACGTATTACAGTATCTTTGAGGGTTCCTGGCAACAGCATTATGAATTTTTCTCAGGGTCTTATGTTTCTAGGTCTTAGGTCTTATGTTTCTAGGTCTTCGGTCTTAGGTCTTATGTTTCTAGGTCTTACTTTTCTAGACACCCCATGAAAACGTAAGCCCGACAACCAGTAAATCAAAACAATTTGGGTCTCAATTCCGGGGGGGGGGGGGCAAAAGCGCGGGGCCCCCGGGATATGCCGGTTCTGCCATGGGATTAATCCGGCACTGGGGGGGGGGGAGGGGTGCAGGACAAGCGTTCTGTAGAAGAGAACTGGCAGCCCATAAAGAACATTCTTGAAAGAACTGTGAATGCCAATATTTCTACTAAAAAGACTACTAGAACCAGGCAATGTGTTCCTTGGATTACTGATAACATACGTATATTAGTCCGATGTACTGTCATATAATACCCCCTCCTTGCATCCTCTCCTTTGAAGATAACGCCTATTTCCTTTCAAACCTCAGGTATGTTTACCCCCTATCATGATTCATAAACAGGAAGTTGCTCTTTGAACAATCCCTCTTTGATCATAGTCAGTGTTGCACTCAGCCGTAAATAATTACAGACTTCCTCTCGTCCGGTTCTCACGAGAAACTTCTGCTTCCGGCTCAGACATTACGTAATCAAACTTACCTTGCACAGGCGTGTCTTAAGTTTGTTCAATACAGCTTTGATTGGACACTTCCTGAAAGTAACTTGTAAATGATTGACCACCACGTGCAGGATTCTGAAGTCTACCTTTAAGAGTTTCACTTTAGGGATCTCCAAAAAAGTTGAATTCTGACTTTCAAAGAGAGAAGATATAATTTTCAGTTACCTTTGTTACAAGAAGTGTTTTTCTGTTCACAATTTTAATAATCATGTTTCATTGAAAGAAGCCGTTAATAAAAAGATGTAACCAGGACTTCGATTTCTCGAATTATTCTTTTGGTGAATTAATTTCTACCGAGGCAGAACAGCTAGTCGAGGCATGGCGCGAACCCAACACAACAGTAGGAGTTGATTACTACGGAGCTTTTAAGGTGTCATGCAGATGTTGAGATATTATGTGACTTTCACAACTTTTTTCAGTAAAATATTCAGATGTTGACATCCGAGATCTTTTTATCTCAATATTTTACTGTAAAATATTGAAATATAACATTACAGGATCTCAATATCTTAATGTCTTCACTGAAGGATATTGAGATATTGACATCCAACATCTCGTTATTTCAATATTTTATTGTAAAATATTGACATACTACATTACAGGATCTCAATATCTTAATATCTGCACTGAAAGATATTGAAATATTGACATCCGAAATCTTTTGTACTCAATGTTTTAGCGTAAAATATTGAAATATTACATTACAGGATCTCAATATCTTAATTTCTTCACTGAAAGATATTAAGATATTGACATCCAAGATCTTTTCATCTCAATATTTTAGCATAAGATATTGAAATATTACATTACAGGATCTCAATATCTAAATATCTTCACTGAAAGATATTCAGATATTGACATCCGAGATCTTTTCATCTCAATATTTTAGCGTAAAATATTGAAATATTACATTACAGAATCTCAATATCTTAATATCGTCACTGAAAGATATTAAGCTATTGACATACAAGATTTTGTTACCCAGTGGCGTAGCCAGTGGGGGCAGGGGCGTAGAGTTCCCCCTCCCCCCGAAAAAGAGGAAGGAGAAAAAAAAAGAGAAATGAAGGAGGAGGGAAAGAGGAAAATGAGAAAGAAGAGAAGGAAAAATAAAGTAGAAATAGAAAAGGTTAAGCAAAACAAATACACCTGAGGAAGCCACTCCTAGTACCGGGCCTCTCCCGAATACGCCCATTGGCGCCAGCACGAGGGCATGGGGATACGCCCCTGTCAATTTCTAAAAAAAAATCTTTAAATTTAAAAATGGCCCCAAAAGGTGTTTAAGCTATAGATTTTTGTAGGGTTAGGGTGAGGTGTGTTTTCGACCAAGTGATAGATCTGCTGTAATTGTTTTCTATCACAAATGGTTCTGAAACTATCAGAATTTTCTCAAATCCTTCATAAACGATAAAAATTTCGCCCGATCCAAACTCTTATAATCAATATTTTCCGATAGCAACGCTCGGAGAGTACAGCAGCAAAAGTTGGAAGCTGTTAAAAAATTTCCGGATAAAATACTGGCTATTTCATTGGCTTATAGGTTTATTGGGGAATTAAAAGTGTCTCGATGCAGAGCCTGAATGCAGGTTTTGTCAAGGGAATCTTACTTAGTGAAAAATTTCTGCGCGGTTTGCGCGCATCGTCAACTTCCCAACTAGCGTATTTTTCGCTATTTAGCGTAATTTTGAACGAAAATCCAGACGAACAGCTTCCAGCAATGGGGAATGGGAGGGAGTGAGAGTATAGGTGTAGGGAGGTGATATAGACCTCCTGATAGGTAAAGCAAAAGGGGCGAAGGACTAACAAACGCGTTTCAGAATGCGTTTTCGTCGTAAGTGTATTAACAATCACCATTCACACCAATAATGGCTGCGCGCGAAGCGCTCGGTTAAAAGTTCTTGAAAAGTGTCGCAAATACGTAATTTCAACCTTCCACGTCATGCTACAAATTAGATTAAAAGATCCCACATGGATGCGAGGCCCCTAAAAATGTTAAAGATGTACCTCTGTTTTTCGGAAAAGTGTG
Organism: Holothuria leucospilota; assembly: GCA_029531755.1. Taxonomy (NCBI): domain Eukaryota; kingdom Metazoa; phylum Echinodermata; class Holothuroidea; order Aspidochirotida; family Holothuriidae; genus Holothuria; species Holothuria leucospilota. Next base: position 39,213,674 of record CM055971.1, read on the forward strand.
ATCAGAATATCTCCATTTTATTATAACCTTAATAATGGTCACGAGATGGAGTTCAAACCGTGACGAATGCGCGCAGAGCGCGCAGAAATTTTTTCATTAAACAAAATTTCCTCGACAGAACCGGCATTAAGGTTATGCGTCGAGACACTTTCAATTCCCTAACAAAACTATATGCCAATCAAAAGCCGGTCTTTTACCTGGATTGGAGGTCCGCACAAGCCTTCAAAACACTGTTTTGAAAAGCAGAAATTTGCGACAGATAATTATGATAGCCTACAAGTTGTAAGGGTTACATCCCTCAAATTACAATCAACTCGATAGCAGAGGAGGGCTATAGCTCTGTGTTGATCCTGTAAAATAGAAGGGTACTGCGTGCAAAAGAGTACACAATAACTTGAAGCTGAGGTCTCACTGAAGCTGAAACTAAGAATTCCTGAAATGTTGTGTTATAAAAAAAGAATCCAGTCAAAGTTCTTTCTTTGGAGTATTTGAAAGGTTTTACCAACCATGAATCCAAGAAAATGGGTAATAATTCTTTAGAGTTAATTTGGAGTCCAAAGGGGATAGCCAATTAAAGCAAATTATGAAAAAAAAAAATGCAAAAATAGGCTATTTTAAAAAATGCAGAAAAATTCAAAGGGGGTTATACCCCTAACCCACACACCCCTGGATCCGTCACTGAAATGATAAAGTTCGACACATAGTTGATCGAAATATTGAACGGCGTAATAGAATTTAGATTAACCATATCACGAAGGCTTTTTGGCGCTGGTCCTTAATAATAAACACCAGTTCCAACAGAACATCCAATGTGGAACACCTGTATCCAATAAAATACGACTTACATTGTTTTTTGTTAACCTGTAACAAACGAACAAATAAACTGCCAATTGCCTTCGGCCTAAGAAAATGCCTCCTGGTCGCGGAATTTTTTTCCCGTTACTGTCTCCTGATTCTTTCAGACTAATCATATGCGTAGGAGGCGGGGGACTGGGGGCTGCATCTCCCAACGAAAAATTTCTGTGAAAATTCGGGCAGTATGCAGGGAATTTTTCAGGCACCTACTGAAAGAAAAAATAAATTGCAATGATGTAGCTGACACAAATTTTATTTCAAAGGTAGCAAATGTGCACCAGATTACATGTAAGGACAACCCCTCCCCTTAGACCCCATCCCAAGACCAGCAATCACACAACATATGTCATGGCCCCCGCGTGGGATAAATTCTGGCTATGGCACTGATTATTATCATTATTATTGTTGTAAGGACTTTCCCAAATTTATAACAAAAATGGAAAACGGGGCAAAAGTGATTGAATGGAATTGACATGCGATCATTGCGATGTAATAACCCATGCATGTCTCTATGATTTCATGTACATTAGCATGTTGAATGCGCACGGAGCGCACGAAAAATTTTGGTTACATTTTTCGGGCAAGTCGTTACAGCGCCCCCCCCCCCCCCCCCCGCGATCATTGCGATGTAATAACCCATGCATGTCTCTATGATTTCATGTACATTAGCATGCTGAATGCGCACGGAGCGCACGAAAAATTTTGGTTACATTTTTCGGGCAAGTCGTTACAGCGCCCCCCCCCCGAAAATAAATTGGCTTCTACGCCCATGAGACTAATGCTAACATTTTACGCCAATTCCTGCCTCACAAAGTCGTTCTTTTGAGATTCAAATGTGAGCGGTAACTTCCGGTAAGCAAAAGAGGTAACCATAATTTTCGGGGTTTGGAAAGAGAACACATGGTGCTGCTTTTGTTTGAAAACACAAAGTAAATCTACCAAATTTGAATGAGTAAACAGACAGTTTTTCGGCCAAATGTACCACCATTTTTCACTTGGGCCTAATCAAATACTGAAAAATTTCCCATAGGGGAGGGGGTGTCCTTTGACCCCTCCCAAGGACACAGGTCAGTCACACGTGATCGAATCTCTCTTCCCAAAATCCTGCGTGCGGTCCTGTAATTCGTAGTTATTACCTTAACTTGGTCAAGAGATGGAGTGCAAATCGTGACGACTTGAGCGCAAAGCGCGCCAAAATTCATAATTTTCATAATAAGATTTCCATGACAAAACCTGCATTCGGCTCTGCAACGAGACACTTTTAATTGCCCAACAAACCTACAATCCACTCAAAAAGCCAGTCTTTTACTTGGAAATTCGTAAATAGCTTTCAACTTTTGCTGCTTTGCTTCTCCGAAAGTTGTTATCGGAGGATAATGATTATAGGATCAACACTGAGGCAAGGTTTGAAGCTCGCGGAGCGTGCAAAAATTTTGATAGTTTGCGAAGGATTTGAGAAAATTTTGATAGTTTGAGAAACATTTGTGATAGAGAATGATTACAATAGATCCATCAATCGGTCGAAAACACACCTCACCCTACCCCCATGCACTTACACTCCCAAATATTACTGCAAATATTAGTATCGTTGACCATACTTGGGGTAGGACGAAAGAGGATCCGTCCTTTAAACATATTCTTGGGTGAACAATTTCAGCCTGTTTCCTCCCCTCTATAATCGTCGCCCTTGTAAGAAGGTACGATGTTGGGAGATTGGGACTCTTCTGTGTTATTTTATAGATATTAACATTCAGGTCTTGACGACTGCAGTCATATACAGTGGCGTCGTTAACGGTGGGGCAGGGTGGCACATTCCCCCAAGATTGGCTGTACCCCCCGTGTGCCCCAATGAGATTTTGGGTATGAAAAAAATTATGCACAAACAATATGTTATGTTCGAAAGTTGTAAAAAAAATCGCGATTTTCATTGCCTATTTCAACGCCTATCCAGTAAATATGAGGATAATTAAACAGCTTTACTCTCATAAGCGAACGTCTGTTTGTTTTAGATACAAGTGCCTTCAGATTTGCATGGCGAAACTTTGCCCTCCTGTATCATAGCCGAGGTGCAGCCAAGCACCACACCAGGGATCATAAAGTGGTGGTACCTCCGAAAGAGATAAAAGGACTTGCACAAAATTTTCATAGATGCTCAAAACCAGAATTTTCTGGCCACTTCGCATGTGCACCTGGGATGGTCTCAGCAGGTGCTACCCACCCTCTTCCATTTATTTCTGAAGAAAATGCAAAAATATATATTGGTCATAATTATAATTTTGAGGCACCCAAAGCCTACTGAACTGCGTTCAAGCGGGCTTTTCCACATTTTTCCCACTAGCCCCGCTTTTGAAGCCGTCAATTGGTTGTTCCCATTGAAGGCTTCACCTCAGTGACACACCTGGAAGGTATTTGCCTCAACATCAATTCCTATTATGCAGCATCAGTGGATTTATTTTTAAGCTCAGTGCAAACGTTAACATGAGCCGTTGTCCCCATTCATACCCCACCCCCCATCATAAAATCGTTAGTGCGAGTAAGGCTAACACAATGGTCAAATTGTGATTTCAATTTTCGCGGCCCGTTTTAGTGCGCTGCAATGACATTTTGGAGATTGTAAAACGTTTTATTCTAATGGTCACATTTTTATAAATACCCCAGAGCCTCCACATGGGCTGCACCCCTGGACCCCAATGGAGTACTGTCCTTTGACCCCACTAGGGGCCCTACATGGGCCCCTGGGGTTTAACGCCTACAGCTGGGAGCGCTGCGCGTCACTAAGATGCCTTCAGTGACGCCGTCCTTCACTTTGAAATGGCCCTTCGTCGGACAGCTTTTCCCCCAGTGCCTTCCCCATTTCGAAAAATCTGGCGACGCCACTGGACATGTGACTACGCTAAGCAGCCACAAATGTCCTAAAATTTGGTGTCAGACAAAATTGACAATTTAGATCAAATTTAGATCTAACTTTCTTGTGAAACTTTGAAGGTAAGTTTAGATGTGAAAACCTTTAGAGTGATCTTGGGTGAAAAACCCACCTTACTTTGACACAGCCTGAGATCAGACCTCGAACCTCCCAATTGTCTCTGCATACCTTTTTTCAAAATGTCAATTCCTTCTATCCACTCGACCGCGCACCTTGATTAACATACTGAAAGATAATTGGTGCAATTCCATTGAAACTGAACTAGCTCCAAACTCCTACTTTTTCAACATGTCTAATAGACTTACAGAAGTGCAAAGCTAAATCAAAATGATTTATGAAGTGGATGGGGTGAATAAACTAAGACCACTTCAAATAGCTTGAAATGATAGGAATAGTCTTCACAAAGTTGGCCTAAAATCTGAATATAAACAACTCCGAGGGATTGTTGGTACACGCGTATGAAAAGGGGCAGTGTGACTGTCCCCAAATTTTTCGGCAAACCAAAATTCGGTAGAATCTGTATAAAAATAAGGTAAAAATTCTTCTGAAAACGTTCAGAAATTAGAGCAAAAAATTGTACCGGCCCGCTTTAGTGGCTGTACCAGTGTTTTGAAAGTGAGGGGAGGTATGGACGGAAAAAGTGTTGGGGGAAGAACACGTTTTGTTCGTAGCGCGAAATCGAGTGCGAAGCGCGAGTTTTAACGGGTGGGGTTGAGGCGGGCCTCTGATGGGGTCCGGGGGAGCAGCCCCGGAAGCTTTGATGTTTTAGCATATCTCTGGGTATAGTTCAGGAGCTGAGTGTGGGGCCAACTAAGGGGCAAAGGTTCTGACTGAGGGGCGTTCCCCCTTCCCCTGCATCCGGCCCACCCCTTGGTGCCGCCACTAACCCTCTCAAACCCAAATGCTTCTATACGCCTATGATCAGATGATTGTTGAAAAGGGTTTACTATACAATCTTCCCTATCAAAAATGTCTTAAGAGATATCTCTTTTTATCACTTTTAGACTGGTAAAAAATAATGAGAGCAGGATGAAGAAATACTGAGATTTAAACTTTTGAAGTTCTCTGGTTTATATTAACACCAACTTGCAGACAAGAGTTCGACGTATTTTGGAATGTCTTGAAAGACGCTAAAATAATGATGGTGGATGTCAAAATCTTAATATCTTTCTCATTTTCCTCTTTCCCTCCTCCTTCATTTCTCTTTTTTCTCCTTCCTCTTTTTCGGGGTGGGGGCACTCTACGCCCCTGCCCCCACTGGCTACGCCACTGGGTAACAAAATCTCGTATGTCAATATCTTAATATCTTTCAGTGACGATATTAAGATATTGAGATCCTGTAATGTAATATTTCAATATTTTACGCTAAAATATTGAGATGAAAAGATCTCGGATGTCAATATCTGAATATCTTTCAGTGACGATATTAAGATATTGAGATCCTGTAATGTAATATTTCAATATCTTTTGCTAAAATATTGAGATGAAAAGATCTTGGATGTCAGTATCTTAATATCTTTTAGTGAAGAAATTAAGATATTGAGATCCTGTAATGTAATATTTCAATATTTTACGCTAAAATATTGAAATGAAAAGACCTCGGATGTCAATATTTTAATATCTTTCAGTGAAGATATTAAGATATTGAGATCCTGTAATGTAATATTTCAATATCTTATGCTAAAATATTGAGATGAAAAGATCTTGGATGTTAATATCTTAATATCTTTCAGTGACGATAATAAGATATTGAGATCCTGTACTGTAATATTTCAATATTTTACGCTAAAATATTGAGATGAAAAGATCTTGGATGTCAATATCTTAATATCTTTCAGTGAAGATATTAAAATATTGAGATCCTGTTATGTAATATTTCAATATTTTACGCTAAAATATTGAGATAAAAAGATCTCGACTGTCAATATCTAAATATTTTACTGACAAAAAGTCGAGAAAGTCACATAATATCTCAACATCTGCATGACACCTTAAAAGCTCCGTAGATTACACTCACCTTTTAAGAAAACCGAAAAGTCTGGTATGCATGAGACAGAACGGCTGGTATCACAATATCCACCTTATGGAGGTTGAAAAGCTTCTACGTGGTCTTAAAACCAACAAGGCAATGGGGCCTGATAATACTCATCCGTGGATATGCCTACTGCAAGAAATTGCCGCTGATTTTGCTCTTGTTTTAAGCCATCTCTTCAGCAATCCTTCACAAATGGATGCATTTCAGAGGACTGGAAAATAGCCAATGTCTGCCCCAGTACAACAAAAGTGAGAGTTCTCTATCATGTAATTATAGACCGGTTTTTCTACTTGTGTCTGCTGTAAATGCAGTGCTGTAGTCGAGTCCCCACCAATCGAGTCCAAGGTCTCGCCTCCTCCCCCCCTCCCCCCTCCCCCGAGTCCGAGTCACTGGCATTCGAGCCCGAGTCACAGGGCCCGAGTCCGCTCTATGGAGAAGTGTACACTAAGATTAAGAAACCATATGCATAGGAGGGTATTCTGAACTGCAAGGGCGAATGAAAAATATATGGCCAGAGTAAAAATATATGACCAGTGACCTCTTGAAGACTTTGTAATACTATTTAAGCGTAGCACCACCGCAAGCTGGCGTACCTAGAAAAGTTTCGCCCTAAGCGGCTCCCAGATCGTAGGAAATTGCACTTTCCAGACCTGTGGATCAGAACATCCTTCATTTGATACCTCATGCTGTAGAAATTTAGTACACTTCCAAAAGAAGGTAAAGCACTATATGAAAGACTACTTGGACACTCGAGTCGACCTTCCTTGGAAAGGAATTTGTAAGGAGGGGAAGGCCCCTCGCCTCAGGAAAATTTTTGCACGAAGCCTTAAAGTTTAGACTGTTAGATGCAGCATGAGTTACATTATAATATTTTGTACTCACGCTCTGAAATTTACCACTTATAATTAACAGCCCTACCCGGTTCATGACAAAAGGGTGTCCATTTTTGCATTATTCCTAAGTATGTTTTTGCTTTGTTTCACAAAACATGTTGGTTTCCTGGATGTGAAACCAACATGTTTTGTGAAACAGCAAAAACATATTTTCGAACAATGCAAAAATGGACACCCCTTTGGCATGAACCGGGTAGGGCTGTTGATTCCAACCTCTTTCGTCACAGTGTAGTACTGATTGTTTTCAAAAACAGTCTACAGAACTGCGAAGGGCGGCAAAACTTGAAATACATGTTGAAAATTCTGTATTGATGGTGAGCAAAAATAAAACCCACCTGGGCATGAGATAATTTGTTTTGCATGGTATCGCGCTATTCACAAGAGAACAACGTCTCTTTACTTTATAAGTAAGGTTCAGTTTAGTACCTCCCGCTACAGGCGAAAACCCGGCACCAGTGGTGTAATAAAGGGGGCAGGGAGAGGCAGCCGCCTCTACTTACACGGGCCAGGGGAGCAAAATGAAGGCAGACGGAAAAAGAAAAATAGAGAAAAAGATAGGAAAACAAAGAATAAGAAAACATAAAAGAAAAGGAAAAGAAAAATGAAAGCTTGTGTACTTTTCGCGCCCCTCCGCCTCCGGTGAATTGTAAGTTCGTGAAGGCGAGTGCACTTAAATTGAGCGATATGATGCTGTCATGTTTTTTGTTGCAACAATGACACCGCCAGATGGGCCTTAAGTATAGCCGGACGCACACGGACGACAAAACGCAAAACACGAAACAGAAAACACGTTTCGTGTTTTTGACGTCCGTGTACGTTGGACAAAAACAGAAAACTGCGTTTCGCGGAACTGTTTCGCGAAACAAGTGTTTAGATAAGCAAGTGTTTCGCTGTTTTTTGTTTTCGTCCAACGCACACGGACGTCAGCGTGAGAAAGCACGTGTTTTCTGTTTCGTGTTTCAGATTTTCTGTCGTCCGTGTGCGTTTGGCTTAAAAGTTTGCTGAGTTCCCACAGGGGATAATCGAGCAGACAGGGAGTCCGGGCCCCGGGCTCTGGGGCGCACGTCGAGTCACTTGACCCCTCTGCAAACAACCCTTGTGACGCCACTGCCCCAGGCGCGGTTCTAGATCGAGACTTTTGGGGGGGCTTGAAATGGAAGAATCATAAAATTTTCTCTCATATGTAAATCGGCCACGCGCACGCTGATATGAATGATAATAAAAACAGTACCATAACCAGGGACGGCGCAAGGTTATTTTGATAGGGGCATGGGGGAGGGGTCGTCCCCTTCCTCTGAGAAATTTTTGCTAATTTAAGGTTGCTAAGATGCAAAATGGTGCGTTCTTTGGGTAATTTTTTGACTATATGACTGGAAAATGTCCATAACTTTGTGAATTCTAATGTTTGGTTGGGGGATAGAGGGCTTTCTTAGGGGAGAGGTCTAAGGGGAAGGGTGTTCCCCTCCCTTTGAGAAATTTTTGCTAATTTATGGTTGCTAAGATGTAAAATGGTGCGGTATTTGGGTTATTTTTTGACTGATATATATGGCTGGAAAATGTTCATAACTTTGTGAATTCTAATTCTTGGTTGGGGGAAAGAGGGCGGTCCTAGGGGAGAGGTCTAAAGGGAGGGGTATTTCCCTCTCCTGTGAGAAATTTTGGTTTCTTTAAGGTTGCTAAGATGCAAAATGGTGCGGTCTTCGGGACAGTTTAGACAGATATATGGCTGGAAAATGTTCATAACTTCGTGAATTTTAATTTTTGGTTGGGTAAAAGAGGGCTGTTCTAGGGATAGGTCTAAGGGGAGGGGTCTTTTGAGAAATTTTGGTTACTTGAAGGTTACTTAGATGTAAAAATGGTGTTGTCTTTGGGATATTTTGAGACCCGATTATATGACTTCTAAACATTCTTAATATTTTTGGTTAGGTGAAAGAGGAGCCTTTTTTGTCTAAGGGTATGTATCAACAAACCTCCTGAAGTCCCCTTTTGGACACATTACTGCCTTCTAGTCGGGAAAAGTTTTACGCAAAAATACGTGCGTGGAGTCCACAGAAATATTCTCGAACTATTAAGAAAATTTGCCTTGCTTCATTTGTGCATTATAAAATCGTATCTAAAGGCTGGTAGAAACCGGAATATGGCAGGGGCGTAGCCAGGTTTTTTTTTGTGAGGGGGCGATTCCATGCAATCATATTTGAAGATTGTACAAATTTTTTATAGATTAGAATGTGAACCATAACAGCATCGATAGCAAACATTTCTAATGAATAACAGCAAGGTACATGAAAGTGTGCAAGATGATTTATCTTACTGTACAATGATCCGTATTTATACTATTGTATACACCGTGAATACAAGTTAATTGAATGAAACTATGAATGGCATAGATTAGCATACGAAATGAAGAATTGGAAGTAAAACAAAACAGTATCGATAATGAATATTTCTAAAGAATATCAGTATGGGAGTGTAAGTGTACCAATGATGATGACCTATCACAAAATAGAAACTGATTTTCGTTCTTTCCATATGGCTTTTTAAATACAAGTAATTCACAAACATCATCAATATGGCCTCTTGGAAGCTCTGGATTAACTATATGGATCAGATACAGGCCTACCCCGCCCTCCTCTTTTCTTCTCCTTTCCGTCTTCTTTTCCTACTCTTTTTCTCTTTTCCTGCAAATTACAGGGGATAGGCTTCCCTTCCCCCCGAGTGGCCCGCCCCTGACCATGAAATAGATGTAACGTATATACAGGCACATATTTTTTTTATTTGGAAGAATGTAGCAAACCTTACTGAGAGATACGAGCAACGGACCACATTAATGGGAATAACTATTCGGCCTGTAGATTTGACTTAAAGGAATGCTAGTATAGCTTGACGAGATCAGCGACGAAATGACTCGTTTTGAACTTCCAACAGATGATTAATCCGTTAACTTGATTTACATGTACGTACATACTATCATAGATGTTACTTATGTTACTTATCTGACCCAACTTCCATTGTATGAAATCGTGAACCTAATAATGTGATTTCGTGACACAGACGACAGTTTCCCTTGACAAATTAAATCAACTGGACCAAGATGTGCACAAGTGTATTGGACAATTTTGTTTTTCTCAGTACACGCAAGATAGCATAACACAACACTGAAAATAAAAAGTGAGTCACTGTCCTAAACGTGAGTCAATTTGTCCCTGGGGCGACTCATTTTAGATAAGTGAGTCACCTCAGGAACAAATTGACTCGGTTTTAGGATAGTGACTCACTTTTTATTTTCTGTGAATCTCTGAAAATTTGGGAGGGGGGGGGGCTTGAGCCCCCAAAGCCCCCCGTAAAACCGCGCCTGCACTGCCCGGAACTACTCCCGAATAGAGTTAAGACTCACTTTGCACAAAGAACCCGTTGTCGTTTATTTATGGCTACTTTGCACTATACGGTAAACATGCACTACATGAATACCCGGTGTGCTGTTTGTTTGCTATTTACTTCATGAAAGAAAATTCTGAACGAAGAGCAACTGAGAAATTCTACACAGCGCCGGAAGCGCGCCAAACGTTTTGCATTCGTATTGTAGGATTTGCGCTCCTTGAAAAACTGAAAGGTAAACCATCGGGAGCTGATCGCCGCTGATGATTTCATACGTGATCGATCGTACCAGAACTGCCTTGGACAAAATTTTCGCGATGAAATTTGCGGAGAAAGTGTTAACAAGATTTCAATTTTTTGACCTCTGGTGACGCCAAATGACCTTTGACCTCCACAAAAACAATAGGGAACATCTATCGGTACTCAAGATGGGCAATCCACAAGCTAAGTAAAGATCCCTCACTGTTATGGTCTTTTTCTTCAATATGGGCAATTCACTTGCTAAGTCTGAGATCCCTCACAGTTATCCTTCTTGAGATAAAGTTTTTACAAGCATTTGACCTTTTAAGCTCTGATGACCCCACAAATGAATATTGACCTCCTCCATAAAAATGAGGTATTACCTACTCAATATGTGCAGTCCACATGCTAAATATAAGATCTCTCACAGTTACCCTTCTTGAGATATAATTACAAGATTTTGACCTTCTAACATCTGATGACCCAAAATAACCTTTGATCTCCACCATAAACAAGAGGGATTCTTTACGCAATATGTGCAATCCAAATGCTAAGTATGAGATCCCTCACAGTACCCTTCTTGAGATATAGTGTTTACAATGGTTTCACCTTCTGACATCTGGTGAACCCAAATAAGTATGACCTACACCAAAAAACAACGGGGATCTTATACTCAATATGGATATACATGCTAAGTCTGAGATCCCTCACAGTTACTGACTGCAGTGGTCAAGTGGTTAGAGCATCCGACTTATAGCCGGAAGGTCCAGGGTTCAAATCCTGGCCGGGTCATACCAAAGACTTTAAAAATGGAACCTACTGCCTTTGTGCTTGGTGCTCAGCATAAAAACAATGGAGTAGGGAAAACAAGCCAGTGAGCCACAACTGGAAAAAGGCCGTGGTCGTCTCGACTTGAACCAATTGGTTGGAAACTGGGACGTTAAACCTCATCTAACCTAACCTAACCCTCAAAGTTACCCTTCTTGAGATAACGTACTTACAAGCTTTTGACCTTTTAACCTCTCATGACCACAAATGACCTTTGACCTCCACGAAAAACAATTGGGATCATCTAAACAATTTGGGCAATCCACATGCTAAGTATGATATTCCTCAAAGTTGCCCTTATGGAGATATCGTGTTAACAAGGTTTCAACCTTTAACCTTTGGTGAACCCAAATGACCTTTGACCTCCACCCAAAACTATAGGGATCATTAACTCAACATGAGCAACCCACATCCTAAGTATGAAATCACTCAGACTTACCCTTTTTGAGATATAGTGTTAACAATGTTTCGACCTTTTGACCTCTGGTGAAGCCAACTGACCTTTGACCTTCACCAAAAACAAGACGGATCATCTAACACAATAGGGGCCCTCACTGTTAGGGCCTTCATGAGATATAGTGTTTAAAAGGGTTTGTGATCTTCTGGCCTCTGGTGAACCCAAATGACATTGACCTCCACCACAACAAGAGGGATTATGTATTCAATATGGGCAATTTACATGCTAGGTATGAGATCCCTCACAGTTACCCTTATTGAACTTACAAGGTTTTGACCTTTTGACCTCTGGAGAACGACCCAAAATGACCTTCTGGTGACCCAAAATGACCTTTGACCTCCACCAAAAACTGTAGGGATCATCTACTCAATATTGGAAATCCACATGCTAGGTACAAGATCCCTCACAGTTATGTTCCTTGAGATATCTTGTTTACCAGGTTTTGACATTTTGCCCTCTGGTGACCCAAATGACCTTTGACCTCCACCAAAAACAATATGCATTATCTACCCAATATGGGCAATCCACCTGCCGAGTATGAGATCCCTCGGAGTTATCCTCCTTGAGATATTGTGTTTACAAGCAAAGCTTTACATACACACTCAAACACGCGCCATCATGAATGCAAAGGTTTCTATTTCATTGAAACCAAAAACCTTGCTTCGGAATTCCCAATGGATTTTTCGTTTTTATCGAAGGTAGGGATACAGACTTCATAAAAATAATTTACTTATGCGTCGCAACGGTTTACACTCCATGCCTGATGACCATAATATGGGCAATAATGCATGGAATTAATCTACTAAGAACTCCACCCCCAGGACGGCACCTTTATGTAGTGACAAAGGAAGGATCCCCACAGCTGTATACAAACGCAGGGCGCATAAAAACGAAGGTATGATTTACGGGCGGCAACTCATTTGGAAAAAGAATACAGCCAGTCGGAAATATTAAAATTCCCTTAATTATGGACATTTTCTAGCCATATATGATCAGCTCAAAAGATAGCACCATTTACCATCCAAGCAACCTTAAATCAACAAAAATTTCTCAAAAGGGAGGGGGACATCCCCTCCCCAGGATGACATCTTTATGTAGTGACAAAGTAAGGATCCTCCACTGCCGTATATAAATGCTATATATAAACGCAGGGCGCATAAAAAATGGTGCAATTTACGTGCCACAATTTGGTTGGAAAAAACATCCAACCAGTCGGAATTTTGGACATTCACACCTCCCCCCCCCCAACAGATGGCCCTAACTACGGACCTGGTTACCCCTCTGGAGATACTGTGTTTACAAGCAGTGTCACATACACACATGCATGCACATACACAAACATACAGATACTCCCCATCATGAATATATAGGTTTCTCTTATCACTGAAACCAACAAAACCTATAGGATCTTTTGAACTGACCCACATAGTTCAGTTCAGTATTTACTTCATCCACACAAATACAATTTAAACGTAAAGTATAAGTATAGACCTTTTTGACCCTGAAGATGCCCCATTTTGGACGACACAGCAACTTTACAAGCAAATAAATACAGAACAAAAACATCTAGAACTCTGAAACTGTATTTTGTAAGAATTTTGTACCTCAAGTACACAGGTAAAAATACATTAGTTTCCATCCCATAATCAGGGATACTGGTATCTCCAAAGTGCTCTGTTTGCAGCCATTCAGTGCAAAATTGAATTTTAAGGCAATAATTCTTAAACACCCAACACATGAATTCATTGAACACAACATTCTGTATTATCTGTTTACCACAGAATTACCTTCAACTTGAGCAGCAATGGTGCAGAAGCTCAAACCTCTCAAATTCAAGCCAACATTTGTTCTACAAAGGTAGTATCTTTAGTGGTATTTTGTTATCTATTCTTCCATGAACTGCAAGCAAACATGGAACCTAGTAACAGAAGGGCTTTTGTACAACTAATCATGAACAAAGAGCACAAAGGTTCCTTTTGCTGATGGCCCTTGAGTGACATTTGAAAATTTGAAACTTCAAATGGTCATTATCATAAAAAAATCCTGGCACCATGTACCATGTACATCTATGAATCCTTGAAATGCGACTTAAAGGACCAATGACAGTGCCAGTGCTTCCATAGATTTTGATACAAAATGTTGAAAACATCTACTAAGTTTTATGTAAATGCAACAATCTTAGCAAATTTGACCTCAAATGACCCCTGATTACCCCAATCTGATCTCCAAAGTTTCTGGCATGTAATGCTGCCTATATCTTCCAAGTTTCACATCATTCAAACAATAACTGCAAGTATGGCCTCCAATGCTCTATGATGACCTAAGGTGGTGTCCTAATATTTGGAAACAAAATGCTAATTACATCCACTAAGTTTAGGTACAAAGTTAATATTGATTTTGACCCCAAACTTCACATTACTTGGCACCAAATGGTGATTACACACACCAAGTTAAGCCTTCATCTGACTTACAGTAACAGAAAATTCTAATTCAAAGGTTTCCTCCCTTTTGACCTCTAATGACCATGTACTCAAATCTGTGTACACCCTGAAAGGAGCACAACTTGAAGAACATTATGACCAACTTCCAGGAACAAACTGACTGAGCTCAGTAAGAAAGAAGTTACATTTTTGCAATTTCCACAGAATAGCCTGAACTGCCCCTTAAACAGGGGTGGCGCCAGGGTATTAGTATAGGGGGCAAAGAGTGAGATGAGTGATCGCCGTCCTGGGGGAGGGGTCTAAGAGGAGGGGTCCCCCTCCCCATTAGGAAATTTTTTGTTAATTTAAGGTTGCTCAGATGCAAAATGATGATGTCTTTGGTATGTATTTTGAACTGATCATATATGGCTGGAAAGTTTATAATTTAGTAATTTTAATTTTTGTTTTGGGAAACATGCTTTTCTGGGGAGGGGTGTTCCCTCCCCTTTGAGAAATTTTTATTAATTTAAGATTGCTTAGATGCAAAATGGTGATATCTTTGGTATATTTTTGAACTGATCATATATGTAAGAAAGTGTTCATAATTTATTGAATTTTAATTTTTGCTTGGGGGAAAGATGCTTTTCTGGGGAGGGGTCTAAGGGGGAGGGGTGTCCCCTCCCCTTTGAGAAATTTTTATCAATTTAAGATTGCTTCGATGCAAAATGGTAATGTCTGTGGTATTTTTGAGCTATCATATATGGCTGAAAAGTGTTAATAATTTTATTGAATTTTAAGTTTTGGTTTAGTGAAAGAGGAAAGTAGCCTTTGTTGTCTAAGAGAAGGGTATGTAGTCAACAAACCTCCTGAAGCCAACCCCCCCCCCCCCTTTTATGTATGGGTATGTTTTCACTCAAAAATACGTGCCGTGAGTCGACAGAAACACGAACTCTTACGAATATTTTTGTTGCTTCATATATGCATTATGCAAGGTATCCCAAGGCTGGCAGACACCAGAATAGGGCCTACTGGAAGCCCTGGACTAATTATATGGATCAAATATATGCCTACCCCACCCTCCTCCTTTCTTCTCTTTCTCCTTCACTTCCGCTTCTTCTCTTTCGTTTTCTCCTTTTCTTTTTTCCTGTTCTTTTCCTTCTCTCTTTCCCTTGTTCTTGCAAATGATAAGAGGCAGTTGCCCCCTGCCCCATGTGGCATCGCCCTGTTTTTCTTTGCTCTTTTTCTGATTGACTCAAGATTTCTTCATACAGTAAAGATTGTGTTGTGTACGGCCATGCACCTACTATTTAAAATTCGTTCTCTATGGATTACTCAGTCGAGACAACACCAAAATAAAGCACAATAAGGCATAGGCATAGGTAACTTATCGAAACTGGGGGCTGAACCTTGTTTTGGATCGCTGTCCTGGGGAGGGGTGTACCCCTCCCCTTTGGAAAATTTTTGGGTATTTGAGGGTCCTCAGATGCAATTTGGTGCAACATTTTGGGCAAATTTTAAGGAAAATTACTGCAAATTTTTACGTTTTTCTGAAGAGACAAATAAGGGGTTTTTGACCTTGGATATTGGGGGCAGAAGTATGCTTCTGCCCCCTAGATTTTTGACTGGGGCTTTAGTCCCCAGCCCCCACTTCCTACGCATATGCAATAAGGGAGACGTATAATATTACTTCAAAGTTTAATTCATTTTATTAAATGTTTTTTATATTTTTATTGTCAAAATGTTCGTTAAGTGATTGACTCATGATACCCCGAATATATATGTTCACGTTCTAAATTTTTAATGGTCACATGCTGGGAATGGAGAGACAGTAAATGTTTGAGATTGCCAAACATTACATAATCCAGACAGGGGGGAATAACCATTGACGAAAGGTTCACTTGGTTGAAGGTTCACTAAAGACCGAAGATTCCCCCGGATGAAAGTATACTCCGAGCTACGGGTAGGGTTGGGGTTTTGGTTAGACAGAGATTCATGGATCAGGCATATCCCCTGATGCACAAATTAGCTGTCTGTATTTTTTGGTGTAACTTGCAATGATACGCATCTTTCCTCCAAGAGAGGGAAAACTTTTTGCTCTGTGACACCATATGTGTAAGGTTTCACAATAACTTGGCTTTAGGGTATACTAATGTATTGTTTTAGCTTTACTCTCGGTTCCTATGCCCTTTTTGTTTGCTCGTTATGTATAATGGCCTTAGTGCTTATGTAATACTTAACCTGCATTTACGTAAACAATGGAGAAAACAGAAAACGTTATCCGTGCTGGGATTGCAAGTTTCAGGTATTTTGTAACGAACAATTTAACTAATATTGTGATAGATGGGTGACATACTGTGCACCTCACCCCACCCCCTACGAAATTATGTGTCTTAAACGTTTTTTAGGCGATTTTATTTTTTGGGTTGAAAAACCATAGGGGGCAATCGCCTGCCCTGCCCCCCTGTGGTGCTGCGCCTGCCCTTAAATGACCTTTGACCTTCACTTATGTGAGTCAAAAGTCCCCCTACCCCTGTACCCTTTGATCACTGTGTCAAAGCTTCATAAAAGAAATTATGAATCAAAATGAACATTTGAGAGCTCGTTGAACATTTGTTAACAGACATAGAAACATGGATAGGGTGACAATGGCTGATTGTAATACCTCAAATAGATATACATTATATATATATATATATGTATATATATATATATATATATATATATATATATATATATATATATATATATATATATATATATATATATATATATATATAACGCTAGGTCGACCTGTTAGGCGAAATCGGTATACCGCCAATACAACCGGCGAAGAAAAAAACAATAAAATACATAAGATTATATTTCCCCTTTTCGTTCTGAGATATATATGCACGTTATTTCAATGGCCCGTAAGTCCTTAGTGTTAACGGATACATGCACGTAAGTTGGTGTGGAACTAAGTAATTGCATTAACATTATGTGGTAAATCGGACTTGCGTATAGAGTTACGCATTCCTATATAAAACAGTGTGTAAAACGTTAAGGCGAAACGATTTTTCCGCCTAAGGGTCGAGTTCTCCCAACAGTCGCGTTTTTTCATATGGTTTTTCGCCTAAATCCCACATTAGCAAAATATATATATATATATACATATATATATATATATACGCATATATATATACACACACACATATATATATATATATATATTGCTAATTTGGGATTAAGGGGAAATATTGTATGAAAAAACGTGCCTAAAAGGGGAAGTCGTCTAAAAGGGGAAAAAATCAGGTCGACTTTGCGAAATCACACGCTTTTTATATATGAATACGTAAACGGATGGTAACGTCCGTTTCACCACATAGTTTACATGCTATTACTTCAATGTTGACCAAGTTACGTACCCGTATCTTTTAACACCTACGAATGGTGGACCATTGAAAAAGCGTTGTTGTATATCTGGTTTCCAAAAGGGGAAATATTTTTTAATGTATTTTATTGTTTTTTTCTTCCCCTTAACGGAACAGAGATATATCGATTTCCCCGTACAGTAGGAATTAGCGTTATATATATATATATATATATATTATATATATATATATATATATATATATATATATATATATATATATATATATATATATATATATATATATATATATATATATATATATATATATATATATAGCATAAACAGAAAATGGTGAAACATATTTAAATTTTCGGACCACACAGGGCCCTTCATCAGTTTCACCATTTTCTGTTTATGCTATTTGTTTGTTACTGGTGTGATGCTACTTTTCTTGAACTATATATATATATATATATATATATATATATATATATATATATATATATATATATATATATATATATATATATATATATATATATATACGTAGAGGTAATTATGTCGGTGAAACTGGCTCTAAATTCCGTCTAAGGTTTAATAATCATAAGCAGACTATCCGGGACAATACCCAGGGTTTTACTGTTGGACAGCATTACAACTTACCCGGTCACGACCTCAACGATCTAAAATGTATACTGTTGGGCTCTTCTTTACTTCCCAACAGATCCGCCGTAATTCTGAAACCAAATGGGTCCTAACTCTCAATACACACATCGTGGGTCTGAATAGGGATTTAGGGATAATCAGTGATTACACCTTCCACAACCCCCAATTAATCTGACTGCCTAGCTTTTGCTTGTGAATCTTTGCTAGTGAATCTTTCTTATTGCTAGCCTTTTCTCAGTCATCTGTCGTTATACGCTGATGAAGAACACAGGTGTGTTCGAAAATTTCGTATCACCATATATTGTACATATTTGCTATATATTTGCAATAGATCGAATACGTGCTTCAAAATGTCAACCGGCCTGTTGGCCTTCTTAACGTCTACTGTATTTTTTGTATGGAGCACACGTGGATTCCATCACCCCAATATATATATATATATATATATATAGGTCGAAGAGTAAGTAACTGATTCGATCTGAATTAAATTCAACCCAAGTACTGGCATAGCCTTTTGAACAAGGGAAGAATGAAAGAAGAAACCAGAAGGAAAATTGAGCCACGCGGGTTTGAACCCGGGACGGTCGCTGTCCGGGCGACTGCCTTAACCACTGCACCACCGTGACTAACGTGATTCTCGGCTTGAACCAAGGTACAAATACCGCACGCTACAATTTTCCCTCCTTGTTACCACACAAAGTGTGTAAATCCCGAAATATATATATATATATATATATATATATATATATAAGGTCAAAGTACTGCGTAGCACTTATGAAGTAGGTAGGTAAAAATGAAGTAGTAAATAGTGCTAAAAGTTTGTGAAAAATTCCACAAATGGAATTTTTCACAAACTTTTAGCACTATTTACCACTTCATTTTTACCTATATATATATATATATATATATATATATATATATATATATATTTTGCTAATTTGGGATTAAGGGGAAATATCGTATGAAAAAACCTGCCTAAAAGGGGAAATCGTCTAAAAGGAGAAAAAATCAGGTCGACTTTGCGAAACCACACGCTTTTTATATAGGAATACGTAAACGGATGGTAACGTCCGTTTCACCACATGATTTACATGCTATTACTTCAATGTTGACCAAGTTACGTACCCGTATCTTTTAACACGTACGGATGGTGGGCCATTGAAAAAGCATTGTTTTATATCTGGTTTCCAAAAGGGGAAATATTTTTTAATGTATTTTATTGTTTTATTTTCCCCTTAACGAAACCGCGATATATCGATTTCCCTGTATAGTAGGAATTAGCGATATATATATCTATATATATATATATATATATATATATATATATATATATATATATATATATATATATATATATATATATATATATATATATATATTATATATATATATTATATATATATATATATATATATATATATATAACGCTAAAACCCACGGTTGGGGGAAAAAATTTAGAGGGCGCTAGACGACCTTTCGAAAAGGCGAAAAAAAAACAATAAAATACATAAGATTATATTTCACCATTTGGTTGAATTTGAAAAACAGATATACATCAACGTTATTTCAATGGCCCACCAATTGTACGTGTTAACAGATACGTGTACGTAATTTGGTCAACATTGAAGTAATGGCATATATATTATGTAGTGAAAAGGCCATTACCATCCGTTTACGTATTCCTATAGAAAAAGCGTGTAGTTTCGTTAAGTCAACCTGATTTTTTCCCCTTATAGACGATTTCCCCTTATAGGCGGGTTTTTTCATACGATATTTCCCCTTAATCCCAAATAAGCAAAATATATATATATATATATATATATAGCTTGAGAAAACATTACAGAGCTTTAGGTTTAATCCAATCATCACAAATCACAGATGTATTATAAATCCCTAAAGTTGACAGATTATGTGGCGGAAAAGGTCAAGAATGCAAATTTTGGCCAATTTTAAATAAGCCATCACTCTACAAAACAACACTGGAAAGTGTTCATAATAGAGATACCTATTCAATGGGATAGTCTTATCAGAGTTTTACCATTACAAGCTGGTAGGATGTATATTTGCTGGGAAACAGGACTTCAAAGTTGAAACCAGAATGCAAAAATGCATTGGAATTTCGGTGAGCTCATTTCTGATGACTGTAAATGATCTTTACCACAAGCAACAGGGTTCTTCCTCTTGATATGATGCATCTATGTGCTACGTATGAACAGTATTCATGCTTACTATCCAAAGATATCCTGTTAACAAGGTCTGGAAAGTTTGACCTCTGGTGACCTCAGATGACCTTTGACCTCCACCAAACTCATGAAGGTTCTTCCTCTATATAGAATGTACCTACAAGCAAATATGAAGAGTTTCCATGCTTCGTATCTGGAGATATTGTGTTTAAGAGCTTCTCAGTGTTTGACCTCCAATGACCCCTGATAACCTTGGACCTCAACCAAGAACAATACAGATGTACCTCTTGATAACTTGATAATACATCCACATACTATATATGGAAAGTATCATGCTTCCTACATGGTGTTAACAAGGTTTTCATAAAATGTCCTCTAGTGACCTTGGATGACCTTCGACCTCCAACAATAAGGTATATAATGTACATGGTATTAGTGTGAAGCGTTTCTGTGCTTCCCCTCTGAAGATATTGTTTACAAGGTTTTCAGAGTTTGACCTCTAATGACCCATGATGATCTTTGACCTCTACCAAAAATGATAGTCCTTCCTCTTGATGAGATGCATGCACACACTCTTTTTATCTGGAGATATCCTGTCAACAAGGTTTTCAAAATTTGACTTCTGGTGATCTCAGATGACCTTTGACCTCCACCAAAAACAATAGGGTTCTTCCTCTTCATAAAATGCATAAACTGAGTATGAAGTTTCCTTGCTTCACACCTGGAAATATTGTGTGAACAAAGTTTTCCCAGCTTTGACCTCTGATGACCTATGGTGACCTCTGACCTCCACCAAAAATTATAGTTGTTCCTTTTGATTTTAGTGCATGTAATACTACGTATGAAGAGTACCCAAATTTCCTTCCTGGAGATATCATGTGAACAAGGTTTTCAGAGTTTGTCCTCTGGTGCCCAAGATGACCTTTGACCTTCACCAAAAACAATAGGGTTCTTCCTCTCAATATGGTGCATCCACATACCTAGTATGAAAACTTTAGGAGTTTCCTTTGGTGCAACTTTGTGATAAAAAGCTAAGGATCATAAGCACCCATATACACGCCATCCCAACTGCATAGGTTTCTCTTCCATCAAAACCAAAAAGTGCTTAAACAACATTCTGCTGAAGATTCGCAAAACTTCAAAAAATAAAATTTCAACTAATTGCTCTAATTTTCAGGATATAAATGCTTTTTTAATGACAGACTCAGTCATAAAAATATTTTGGAAATTGTTTTAGTTGGTCGAGCAACAGCCTTCTGTGATTTGACATGAAGAGACTAAAATGTATCCATGAGTCCTACCTGAAACTATTGTGTAGATTAGTCTTACACATTCTTGAGCCTTGGTGACCTCAGATGACCTGTGACCTCCTGTGAAAATAGGGCTTATCTACCACATTACACATCTACACACTACTTACCCAAAAAATCCACGATTCCTTCCTTGAGATATGATTCAAACAAGGTTTTGGTATTTGGCAATTCATGACCTTAGATGACCTTCGACCCCCACTGAAAATAATGGGGTACATCTAAGCACTTCACACATCTACATGCTATGTATCAAAAGTATCCATGATTCTTATCTTGAGGTATCATGTAAACAGGGTTTTCAGTGTTTGACCTCTGTTGACCTAAGATGACCTTTGACCTCCACCCAAAATGATAGGCTTTATCTTCTTTGTATTACATATCGACATGCTATGTATTAAAAGCGTACATGATTTATATCTTGAGATATCATGTAAACAAGGTTTCAGTGTTTGACCTCTCGTCGACTAAAAGCAACAGGGTTCATCTACTCAATACGAAGCATTAGTTTGCTGAGTATGAAAGTTTCCATGATCCATATCTTGAGATGATGTGTAAACAAGGATTTCAGTATTTGATATATGGGGACCTCAGGTGACTTTTGACGACCTCCATCGTAAACAACAGGGTTCTTCCTCTAAATATGATACACCTACATACCAAGTATGGGAATTTTCAGGGTAACACTGCTTGAGATATTGTGTAAACAAACAAGCTAAGTGTAACAAACTCATACACACACCCATATAAACACATGCCATCATGATTGCATTGGTTCTCTTTTTGTTAAAACCAAAAGTTTGTACATTATGACAATTGCATACATGGAATACCAGCAGACAGGCTGGATGTGATACTGTTACAGCTCCACTAATTTCTGAAATGGATATACATGTAAAAGCTTAAGTCTCAATGTGTTCAAGTTGTCTCACTACCAGTGCTGCAACGAAATTACATGTGAATTGAAATGATCCTTGTACTACTATCACAGTCTATACTGCAATTGAATTAATTGGAGAGTCCCTTTCTCCATAATAATAAGTACAAATAAAAAGGGGAGTAGGGTGTTAATTTATGAAGCTACAGTACCATGCACCAACCTGATATGGAATAAAATATTTTTCACCATCTATTAGGCCATATGGTCAGGCCAGACCAGATATACAGAGCATTTGCATGCCTTGGTGCTTTCGAGATTATGTTATAACATCCAAAAAATAAACCTGAGCCTGCTTTTAGTGCAGAATACAATGCACTCATCTTTGATGCTATGATCAGCTTCCCACATACTAATTCTAAGATCTCTTTGTCAGTCCTGATTTCAACATCCTTTCATTTTGAAGGTTTATACGGTTAGTCTACAAGTCAATGAGGGTTGCACACTATAAATCATCTACCTGTCAGTCTCCAGACTTGATGGCTCCCAAAGGGGTACATGAAGCTGTGGAAGAGGAGGCTGTCCTAGAATAATGTCTGCTGCTTTTTCTGCAATCATGATTGTTGGAGCATTCAGGTTCCCACTAGCAATACTTGGCATTATGGATGCATCTACAACACGCAAACTGGACACTCCTAGAACCTCAGTTTTATTGTTCACGACAGCCATGGGGTCAGTGTCAAGACCCATTTTACAGGTACAGCTGGGATGATATGCAGTATCTCCAAATGCTTTCACAAACTCATCAATTTGGTCATCAGTTTGAACATCTGGCCCAGGCTGAATCTCAGAACCACGGTATGGATCAAAAGCTTTCTGTGCAAATAACTCTCTGGCCAGCTTGATGGACTGCCGAGCTTCCCAACGATCAATTTCAGTAGAGAGGTAGTTGAAGTCAATGAGGGGACTTTCCTTGGGATTAGCTGACCTTAGTTTTAAATGGCCCCTACTTGTTGGCCTCATCGGACCAACATGAACTTGATAGGCATGACAGGTGCCAGGTACTTGACCATGATCATTCACAACTGAAGGAAGGAAGTGATACTGAATGTCTGGGTGTTCCACACCAGGCCTACTCCTAACAAATCCCCCTGCTTCTAAATGAGGAGTGGCTCCCCACCCTGTTTGTGTCAGGAACCATTGCAATCCAACTTTGATCATTACATGAGGAAATTTCCACTGTGCTTTGTAAATAGTTATTGGCTTAGTGCATGCTTGCTGAACATAAAATTCTAGATGGTCCTGAAGGTTACTTCCAACTCCTGGTAAATGTTGAACAACAGGCACACCAAGATTTCTCAAGTCATCAGCATTTCCTACACCTGATAACATTAAAAGTTGTGGACTGTTTATAGCGCCACCACAAAGAATAACCTCATCTGCAGCATAAGCAATTTTGGGTTTGCCAGCTTGCTCATACTCTATCCCTGATGCTTTCAATCTGTTGAATAATATTTTTGTAGCATGAGCCTTAGACTCCACTCTCAGGTTTGGCCTTTTAAGGGCTCTACGAAGATAAGCATTGGCGGTACTCCATCTGATTCCCTTGTACACGGTCAAGTCCATAAAACCAAAACCCTCCTGCTGGAAACCATTCATATCGTCAGTTCTTGGATAACCTGCTTGTACTCCTGCCTCTATAAATGTTTCAAACAAAACATTGCCTGTTTTACCTCTTGAAACATGTAAGGGACCATTCCCTCCTCGGTAGTCATTCCCACCTCGCTCATAATTTTCAGCCCTCTTAAAATATGGCAGGCAATCAGCAAACGACCACCCTAGAGCTCCTTCTTTTTCCCAGCGATCTTGGTCTTTAGGGTGTCCCCTGACATAACACATAGCATTAATGGATGAAGATCCTCCCCATACTTTGCCTCTTGGACAGTACATCTCCCTGTTGTTCATAAACTTTTGAGGAACCGTTGAATAGCCCCAATTGTATTTTGTTCCTCCTAAAGGGTACATCAAGGCTGCAGGCATCTGTATTGTCCAAGAGTGGTCTCGTGGTCCTGCTTCTAACAAGAGCACTTTCTTGCTCTTGTCTTCAGTCAATCTATTTGCTAGGACACATCCTGCAGACCCAGCTCCGACAATGATGTGAGTATACTCTGCAGATGTTGATGCTTGTCGCACCATTCTGGTACATAACAGATTTCTCAGTTTCAGATTCTTGAGTACTGATAAACTGGTGTGGACTGCCATAATTCTGTAAAGTGGAAAAAGACAGAAGTATTTCCAAGATGTGGGTAAATCTTTTCTTGGATGGACCAAAGGAGATTCTCAAAAATAATTTAATGTATGGTCTGACCTCAGCACTAACAAATTACAGTTGCAGAACTTGCTGTTGTTCAAACTGGCAATATGACTCCAAGCTACCATCCTCTTAGTTACACATCTTTAAAATTTTAGAGAGTCTGCACCTTACTTACCATACTGTTATAAATTGCAATGGTGTCCATTGCATATATCAAATTTACTACATCTATGTACATGTACAAAGGTTGAAAAATTAATCTCATAGTCAAGGCTCACATTTAATTCTTACCCACTTACAGGAGATAAATTAAACAGAGGTCCAATTTAACAACCCAAGTACCCCTAAACAAGATTGTGAAATAACATTTGATATTACCCTTGTACTACTCGGTTTCCAGTTTCTGTTTTCCTATGTTTTCCCACAGTCACTATGCCTTAAAGGCTTAATGAAGAAATGTGAGGCCTGCCTCTATGACTAGACTGTACAATCTCTCTCTTCACAACATGCTATGCACAAGTTATTTTCTTAGGCCACACAAACATTTCATACCAGAGAAATGCAGGAAAGCAACCCATGGAGTTTAAAATCAAATCTCCCTAACATTCTCCAAACCTCTTGTGATTACTGAATTTCCCAACGTACTGTACTGATAAGGAAATAATTTGACAAAAGGCCACTTAAAGATCATTTGACCATTGAATTATAACCTATGATGTCATCCATGCATGTACAAGTTTTGATCAGGTACCAACCCATTTAGTTGAACTTCAATGGACTTACAGTTTAGTTCAAGACAATTTTTTGCAAAATTCTGATAGGCCAATGTGACCTTTGACCTATATTTGACCTGTGACACTGACTCTTAGCAAACATAAAGCATGCACTATTTTAGGACTTGTCTTATCACCCTCTACATATTACATGATTTAATGGCCTCTGCCATCATACTGAAAAGCAAATAAAACCAAAGAACACTAATACAGGTCATTTGGTCTTTGAACTTTGACCTAAGACATCATCGAACATGAATGCACACGTTCAATGGTCAGACATTCACCCACAAACTTTGAACTTGATCGGGCTTACACAGAATTTGCACCACGCTAACTTTTCAAGATTTTGGACAATTTGACTGTTGAGTTTGGCCTATATTTTACCTTTGAGCTCAACCATCAGCAAAGGAAAGCACAACTGTAAATATTGTCTCATCATCATGTGGCTTTATGACCTTTTCCAGCATACTGATATAAATAATGCTTAAAAGCCAATTTTTACATTATCTGACCTTTGCCATATTTCACTGAGTACTCATGACCACGACTGCATAGTCTACCTACAGTACCTAGTCAAGTGGTACCTACCCACTAATATTACAATTAGTTCATGACAAATATTTTTGCTCGCACACACTTCACACACAACCTCACATTTTTATGTTAAGTGATTTTCATTATTTCATCTCCCTAAAATTTAGTACTGTAAGCAGGAAGATGAGATAAATTGAGCTTCAAGGATGCAAACTTGAAAGTATCATCCTCCCTGACCACTGAGCTCTTACTACACTTTTAGGAATGCCAGCCAATTATTTTTCCTTTGCAAACTTCTGTTTTAGCTTATAACAGTAAGCTTTTGTTACCATACTCTTCTTTTGGACTTCTTGTGACCCTCATCAAACAATAAATTGCAAAAAGATTCAGTGATTTTCTTTTCCCACCCTAAAGAATATCATTACAACCACAGAAAACATAGCACCACATGTATGTACCACTGTTCTCACTGTGGAACTTCCAGTATGCTTTTGCAAGAAATAAATTGATCATCTCAAGAAATGCAGGAAGTCATTGTAAATACCATGCAAATTTTCACTGCAAACTATGCCTAGAATCAGCCTTAAAAAGGATTTTGAAGTATTATTCCACTAAGGATCTGCAGTTACGCACTGGTCTTCAAGTCTACAGCACTATGTAAACCTGCTAATAAGTCTGCAGTACTATAGGTAAATATATATAATTCTCAGCACTTGTAAAGGTGAGTTACAATGCTCGATTCTGCTTGGACCAACTCAACAACCAAGAGAGAGGGACAAATGATTGACACCAAGATTGTTAAAACTGAAGCGATTCCTGCATCAGTCTGATCAATTTATGATTGGAATGTTCAAATATATGTCTACAGGGCAGCTACACAAGCAAATTGTTTCATCCAGCTGAACACTGTCAGTGGTTTTACAAGACCACACAGTATTTGCAAGCAAACTATTCTAGTACTAAACGTATTTGTGAAGTAAGACAGAATATGTTTTCTCCGTACATTCTACTGCTTTTTCTCAGAATACAAGCCACTGCAGGTTACAGTGCAGCTAACACACTGTATAAAAGGGGGCAGCCTATTCCTACAATTACATGTAGATAGAAGGCCAGCTCAATGCTTCAAGGGCTCTTGAACTATGTAGCATGGGCCCTGGCAGACTTACTTCTCATAAGCCTGGAAGCCACTGGCTTTTGATTGCACATGGTTTCAGCATGGAGTGTCCGAGGTACTAACTCCATGGTTTCAGATGGCTAATGCTGTTTACACCATTATGAGAACATACAATGTTTATGTATTCTCACAGGGCAATGGCCATACATACCTGACTATATGGGTTAGGCCAGTTAAACAGTTAACTGGTTTTAAAGCGACCCCAGACTTGTTATCTTTACTTTAATATCTTGAGCGAACAAGCTTCCAAGACACTATTGACCACAACTCCCTTATCAGCAAGTTGTCAGAACAACTTGAGAAAGTCATCACTAAAGAGTCTACTGTCTGAGACTGGACATGCACCACTGCACAACTGACTCATGCTCTGATAAACTAAGTCAGAAAACCCACCCAGACAGGCATAAGACAGGATTCTGAGTTTTCAGAAGATGCAGCGTAATACTAATGGCCATATTAGCAGCATATGTATTAAAATTACAATGTTATATTATTTTACGGAGGCTGCAGGAATAAATATGTTTAAAAATTTTCTCATCATTACAGTGTTGGAAATTATTAGCACCACATGTATAATGTATGTACTGCAGGCAACATCACAAGACGTAGTGTAGTGTATTTATGTGAAGTATCATTTGCAGTATGTTCGTACCCAATGTTACAAACCCATGATCTAAGTTAGATCAGTGACTATGTAGAAGCCCTTTCTTAAGTTCAGGGGCAGCACCAAAGGGGGGGGGGGATGGGGCATTCCCCCAGTCGAAAGCTCTGCCCCCCAGATGACCCCCACTCAGCTCCAGAGGTAAAGTGGCCAGACAGGATGAATAGCCTAATACATTGAAATTATTTGGAATCTTTGCATTGGATGATGTAGTATAAACCAAAATAGCTATCCTGAGGCTTAATTTTTTACCAAGAGATATGCTAAAACCTCAGAGCTTCCGGGAGCTTCGCCCCCTGGACCCCCATCAGGGGCTCTAAGGTGGGCCCCTGGACCCCAACAGCTTAAAGGTACAGTGGTCTGGTGGGAGGAATAGCCTAATACATTAAAACTATTTGGAATCTTTGCATATGATGATGCATTATGAACCAAAAAGTATCCATCCTGAGACTTAATTTTTTCACCCACAGATGTGCTAAAACCTCAGAGCTTCCAGGGGCTTCGCCCTCTGGACCCCCCTGGACCCAACCTGCTTAAAGGTACAGCAGCCTCACAGGAAGAACAGCCTAACACATTAAAATTATTTGGAATCTTGGCATTTGATGATGCATTACGAACCAAAAATATCCTTCCTGAGACATAATTTTTCACCCAGTGATATGCTAAAACCTCAGAGCTTCCGGGGACTTTGCCCCTGGTCCCCCACTGGGGCTTTGCCCCTGGACCCCACCAGGGGCCCTAGGGTGGGCCCCTTGGCCTCACCCCCCAAAGCTCACGCTTCATGCTCGATTTCGCACTATGCATGAAAATTTTTTGCCCCCAACATTTTCTTTTGCCTTCCATTTGTCCCCCACTTTCAAAATCCTGGTGCCGCCACTACTTAAGTTCATGAACAGAACTATAACCTCTGCTCTGTGAGACAGCAAACATTTTTGAAGTACTCTTTTGATACTGTATACTTTCTCCAAACAACACAATCAAATGGAACAATATTTTCAGAATGTAATAAGGTAATAACAAGTACCTGTACATAATGCAATTGAGATCAGTCAAGTTTTCAAACTGTTGAAGAGCAATTCCTTCCATCCCAAAATGGTCAATTTTAGTTTCAAAATATATGTCCCCCTAAAAACATATTTCTTTGTGTTATAATGAATCCCAAAATGTTGTGCATGATCGGCCTATGGCAACTGTGCAATGTTTCAAGCATACAGTATGCATCAAAATGCCTTGGAGGAAAAGGGATCTGTTAGATGGAATTTGGAATCATACAGGGAAAAGGCTAAGTGATTCCTTGCCTCTGAAAATATTTTCTAAGTACAGCACTCTGACTTTGAAAGTTTCATCACTAAAATGCTTTCAGTCCTGTAGGCTATTTCCCACTGCAAGCAAAGGATATTACTCCCAATATAACTTGATGCAAGAATTAATGATAACCCAGTAGACAGCAATGCATCAGTGAGAGCAAGATATGACTTGCATGGCTTTTGACAACTACAGGAATTAAAGTTTCTGGCCTTTAATATGTGTCATATACTTAGGTTTGAGTCACCAAAGTTTATACTGAAATCAATTTTACTTCAAACAAACCTAAAAACCAGACAGGTGAAAGGCTTAGCGATTCATTGCTTCTTGGATAAAAGTAAATGTTTTGGACAAGTTGAAAATATCATTTTATCATTTTGTTTATACTGTAAACTGTCCTTAAATTCAGGAGGGAAAAGTTCACAAAAGTCCACTGGCATAGATCAGACCAATAGATATCATGTCAACAAGGCCATAAATCAGTTCACTGCTTATTAATGTGGGTTATCACATGTACATCTATGCCAGATGTAAGATGCAAATATGTTTTATACTATATAAAGTGGGATTTAGGCGAAATATGGTATGAAAAAACGCGACTGTTGGGAGAGCTCGACCTTCAGGCGAAAATGATACGCAAGTCTGATTAACCACATATATTTATCCAATTACTTTGCTGCACACCAACTTATGTACGTGTATCCATTATCACTAACGACTTGAAGGCAAATATAATCTTATGTATCTTATTCATTTTATTGTTTTTATTTTTGCCTTTTGTATAGGCGGTACTGACCTTTCGCCTAACAGGTTGAAATACTGAAATCAATAAATACTGAAATTGAAATACTGAAAATAATATATATATATATATATATATAACGCTAGATCGACCTGTTAGGTGAAATCGGTTAACCGCCAGTACAACCGGGGAAGAAAAAAACAATAAAATACATAAGATTATATTTGCCCTTTTGGTTCTGAGATATATATGCACGTTATTTCAATGGCCCGTAAGTCCTTAGTGTTAACGGATACATGCACGTAAGTTGGTGTGGAACTAAGTAATTGCATTAACATTATGTGGTAAATCGGACTTGCGTATAGAGTTACGCATTCCTATATAAAACAGTGTGTAAAACGTTAAGGCGAAACGATTTTTTCGCCTAAGGGTCGAGTTCTCCCAACAGTCGCGTTTTTCCATACGGTTTTTCGCCTAAATCCCAAATTAGCAATATATATATATAACGCTAGATCGACCTGTTAGGCGAAATCGGTATACCGCCAATACAACCGGCGAAGAAAAAACAATAAAATACATAAGATTATATTTCCCCTTTTGGTTCTGAGATATATGCACGTTATTTCAATGGCCCGTAAGTCCTTAGTGTTAACGGATACATGCACGTAAGTTGGTGTGCTGCTAAGTAATTGCATAAACATTATGTGGTAAATCGAACTTGCGTATAGAGTTACGCATTCCTATGTAAAACAGTGTGTAAAACGTTAAGGCGAAACGATTTTTTCGCCTAAGGGTCGAGTTCTCCCAACAGTCGCGTTTTTTCATACGGTCTTTCGCCTAAATCCCAAATTAGCAAAATATATATATATATAAATATATATATATATATATACATATACATATATATATATATATATATATATATATATATATATATATATATATAGATATGAAACAAACTACAAGCTTCGTTCAGGATACCACCGACTTTATTAATAAATTGGCAGCTTTACCTACTCCTCTTCTACCACAGACCCTCCTTGTTACCTCAGATGTCACTGCCCTTTATACAAACATCCCACATGAGGAGGGCGTCCTAGCATGTCGGAAATTCCTTACTAGGAGCCATGATGAGAGTGTTACTGATTCCATTTCTTCTCTTATGGATTTTGTTTTGAGACACAACGTCTTCGAACTTAATGACAAATTATTCATTCAGAACAAAGGCACTGCTATGGGAACCAAAATGGCTCCTTCATATGCCAATCTTTTCATGGCTGACCTAGAAGAGAGGTTTCTAGCTGAGGCTTCCTTGAAACCCAGTCTTTATCTATGTTTTATTGACGACATATGACTTGGGAACATGGTCCACATGCACTAGATACATCTGTTCAGTACCTTAATGGAATTCACTCTTACATTAAAATTACGGTCGAGAAATCCACCTCAAAGATCCCTTTTCTCGATACGTCTGTTCACTTAACAGCTAACAGTTCAGTGCAAACCTCGGTTTATTCCAAACCCACTGATCGTCACGCCTACCTAGATTTCAACAGTTACCACCCCCTTCATGTCAAAAAGTCCATCGTTTTCAGTCAGTTTCTGTGCTACAAAGTATCTGTTCCGAACCACAATATTTCCAAGATCAGGCCATCACTTTGTTCAATCATTTTTTGAATTGTAAGTACCCGTATATATTTATCAAGAAAATATTTGAGAAAGTTTCCTCCATTCCCAGGGATCATCTTCTCAGATACAATCCCACCAAAACTTCAGAACATATTCCTTTTGTACCTGTACTTACTCATAACGCTCAACTCGATCCTTTTCTAAAACTTATTAAGAAGGATTGGCCCATTTTGAGTTTAGATAAGGATATCAAAGAAGTCTTTGCCAACCCCCCTGTTATTGCTAGAAGACATTGAACTCCCCAATCTACACCAACTCCTTGTCAGGAGCAAACTGAAAACCAACAACCCCCGTCCCCAGGGTAACATAAAATGTGGCAAGACACGGTGTAGGGTTTGTGACCATATGATTACTGATTCCACCATTCCCCTAAGCCCCTCTGGTTATATTCTTAGGCCCGGTCCCTTCAACTGCGATACTTCCCATGTTTTTTTACCTAATCATATGCACCCTTTGCCCCTATACACAGTACATAGGTCAATCTTCTACCTCGTTTCGCACACGGTTCAACAACCACAAAAGCAGTATACGGCTCAATAAAGCTGGTTGTCCTGTTGCCGAACATTTCAATCTCCCCGACCACAGTCTAAATTACCTTAAGTTTGCAATCATCCATGGCAACATGACGCAGCACAACAAAAGAAATCTATATGAAATGCAACTAATCCTGAGGGCTGGTTCACATTGACACGGGTTGAATAGAGATTTAGGCTTTCTTTCGAACTTTCAATTTTACGAGAAGTAGTTATCAGTCACTTTGCTCTTACACCTGAAGAAGGACCAAAGGTCCGAAAATTTGTGTATTTTGTGCATCACAATATACTATGTTGGAACCAAGGACATTACCAGTGTTGTTTGTTTTTATATATATATTATATATATACATATATATTTTGCTAACTTGGGATTAAGGGGAAATATTGTATGAAAAAACCCCCCTAAAAAAGGAAATCGTCTAAAAGGGGAAAAAATCAGGTCGACTTTGCGAAATCACACGCTTTTTATATAGGAATACGTAAACAGATGGTAACGTCTGTTTCACCACATGATCTATATGCATTTACTTCAATGTTGACCAAGTTGCGTACCTGTATCTGTTAACAAGTACGGATGGTGGGCCATTGAAAAAGCGTTGTATATCTGGTTTGAGGTTTCCAAAAGGGGAAATATTTTTTAATGTATTTTATTGTTTCTTTTTTCGCCTTAACGAAACCGCGATATACCGATTTCCCCGTACAGTAGGATTTATCGATATATATATATATATATGTTGCCGAACATTTCAATCTCCCCGACCACAGTCTAAATTACCTTAAGTTTGCAATCATCCATGGCAACATGACGCAGCACAACAAAAGAAATCTATCTGAAACGCAACTAATCCTGAGGGCTGGTTCACATTGACACGGGTTGAATAGAGATTTAGGCTTTCTTTCGAACTTTCAATTTTACGAGAAGTAGTTATCAGTCACTTTGCTCTTACACCTGAAGAAGGACCAAAGGTTCGAAAATTTGTGTATTTTGTGCATCACAATACACTATGTTGGAACCAAGGACATTTACCAGTGTTGT
The DNA here is from genome assembly GCA_029531755.1 of Holothuria leucospilota. Taxonomy (NCBI): domain Eukaryota; kingdom Metazoa; phylum Echinodermata; class Holothuroidea; order Aspidochirotida; family Holothuriidae; genus Holothuria; species Holothuria leucospilota. Next base: position 39,246,855 of record CM055971.1, read on the forward strand.
TTGTTTTTATATATATATTATATATATACATATATATTTTGCTAACTTGGGATTAACGGGAAATATTGTATGAAAAAACCCCCCTAAAAAAGGAAACCGTCTAAAAGGGGAAAAAATCAGGTCGACTTTGCGAAATCACACGCTTTTTATATAGGAATACGTAAACAGATGGTAACGTCCGTTTCACCACATGATCTATATGCATTAACTTCAATGTTGACCAAGTTGCGTACCCGTATCTGTTAACAAGTACGGATGGTGGGCCATTGAAAAAGCGTTGTATATCTGGTTTCCAAAAGGGGAAATATTTTTTAATGTATTTTATTGTTTCTTTTTTCGCCTTAACGAAACCGCGATATACCGATTTCCCCGTACAGTAGGAATTATCGATATATATATATATATATATATATATATATATATATATATATATATATATATATATATATATATATATATATAGTGTGTGTGTGTGATGCTTGGGCAAGGTTGTGCGGAGCGCCTGGGTGTAGGTGGGGCAGCTCCGCAAAGCTGCTCTTTATTCTACGGAGCTTAGACATGTATTGTATCAGGATTCAGGGATTTACTCCCCACCCCTGTGGACCATTGTCCATGAATGAAACTTATAAGTGGTTTACCCTAATCCATTACTCCATATTACCAAATGTTATGTAACATTACAAAACTTGTCCTCTTCTTCGCAAAAGCAAGCTTGGAGTCAGCTATTTTTCGGGTCACAAATTTATTGTAAAAATGCAAATGTATTCAAGTTCCCTTGTACTTTAGGACTCGTACGACTTGTATGAATACCATGATTATTTTAAGCCAATTGTATTCAGCCTGGTATAAAAACGTATGAAGTAATAACACCCAAGCAGATAGTATCCTTCAAGTGTTCAGCAGCACACAGAAGAGTGGAAAATCCCGCAGGCAGGGCTCTGCCAACGCCCTTCAGCCGGGGAAACTTCAACTCTGTGTCTGTACACTGCAGTACTTAATGTAATTTTCATCAAGTTTCCCTGGTTTTGTATGCAATTATTTTCTTTTTATTTTCAAGCAAAGTCACATTGTGAAGTTGTATCTATTTTACACTGGGAGGAGGAACTCCCAGTTTCGGAACTAGTATTAAACTATCATCGAAATTTAAGCTTGTTTCTCGTGCCCTTTCTTGACTTGTAAATTGTCGGTGGCCAATTAAAAGACAACAACGTAGGCCAAGACTCCACACTGCTGCAGGCTGAATCGCTGAATCGCTACCACACCCATATATATATATATATATATATATATATATATATATATATATATATATATATATATATATATATATATATATATATATATATATATATATATATATATATATATATATATATATAACGCTAGAGCGCGCGGTTAGGCGAAATCTGTATACCGCCAATACAACCGGCGAAGAAAAAAACAATAAAATACATAAGATTACATTTCCCCTTTTGGTTCTGAGATATATATATGCACGTTATTTCAATGGCCCGTAAGTCCTTAGTGTTAACGGATACATGCACGTAAGTTGGTGTGGAACTAAGTAATTGCATTAACATTATGTGGTAAATCGGACTTGCGTATAGAGTTACGCATTTCTATATAAAACAGTGTGTAAAACGTTAAGGCGAAACGATTTTTTCGCCTAAGGGTCGAGTTCTTCCAACAGTCGCGTTTTTCCATACGGTTTTTCGCCTAAATCCCAAATTAGCAATATATATATATATATATATATATATATATATATATATATATATATATATATATTTATATATATATATATGTAAATATATATATATATATATATATATATATATAAGACAGATCATGAACTAAATAAGCACATGCATGGCAAGAAAGAAGTTAACTGAAGTTTCTCTTCTTGAGATATCATGTTTGCAAGGTTTTCACAATTTGAACTATAGAGATAACAATGTCCTTCTATCTCCACAGTCACTGGGAACCAGTGTTTCCTTTAAGAAATTATCCAGTGAGTCAAACTGCCCAATATATGCAAATTTGACTCCTTGCAAAATGCAGAGTATGTGCACAATATGCCATGCCCATAAAACCCTCTTTTTTCTAATTTTTTCTCCAACACCAGTGTGTCAAATAAGGAATCAAGTGGGTCAAAATCGCAACAATGGCCTAGCAGAAACATTGCTGGGAACACCTAATGAATGTGGCCACTTATGTGTGAAGTATGAGATTCATACACCTTCTCCTTCTCAAGATGTCAACGTAATCTAGGCTATTCTTACAGTGTGAATGGTAATGAATACACAAAATACAGGAATGGGATTTCAGTCTTTGTTTATATCATAAGAAATCATCTTTCTACAAAAACATGTTGAACACAAGTTTTGTTCAGATAGCAATAATCTTTCATTTGATACCAAAATATATTGTATACTGATCCCCTTTCATGAATTCTGGGACCAGTAACAAGCCAATGGCCGAAACTCTTCATAGCTACAGGCTACATTGTACAACACACAATACAGGTGGTGGCCTATTGTTTAGGCCTTGGCCTAATTGCAGTGCACGTTATCTTAGAAAGGTTCAAAAGCAACATGCATCATAAGAGACATCATGTGACAGCTATATTTGTGTTCTACACAATTAGGAACCTTAACTCCAAAGTGATGGCACTATGTATCTATTCACTTTTTCTGGAGAAAAATGTCTAGTCTGGCAGTCTCAGATAGGGGACTGGTATTTTGGAGAAGGGCCCATCAGTGACAGAGATCCAGGAAGCATTAATGGCATCAAAATTTAGAGACATGATGGAAAAGTTGCTACAGTAATTACATACACAAAACGGAAAGAAAGCTGTATGACTACATTTTGCTGCAATTTCTGTTTTTCAATTTGTGAATTCTTTGGTGATCCTTCCAACTGGCAATGCAAGAGAAATGCACTTGGGATGTGCCCTTCAAGAAGTAATAGACAATTAGTAAGTTCCTAATGCTATTGAAGTTAATTAAATTTGGAAGAACATTATGAAATGAAATTACTGATCACAAATACTACACGTAGGTTCAAACACAGTGTTGCAATGATGTCTCCTTTTAAAGTAGTACCTCCCTGCTCTGAATCTTTGTATATAAACAACTAAAAAGACCAAAGATTTAGTGATTCCTAACTGAAAGGTAGTGATTTGTTGAACTGGAGGTTCAACCCTCAAATTTATTCTTCTTATATCATTTTTGATGATGTTTTCACAACTTGACCTCTGCTAATTACCTCATATATGACCTTTGAACCCCACCACAAAGTGAATAACAAAAATGAAAACCCACACTTCAAAAATGCATTGAGGTTTGAATGATATATGCTCTATTCCAAATAATGCCATGATGTCCCACATCTTCCAGTCACTGGTCTGGCTATCTTAATGAGTTAGAACCAGAATGCGGCAACAGTGCAATGAGGTTTCGAGGGTTTGTTTTATTGCAAATAATGCAATGTTATCCAGGGCTGAAATTTAGCACTCGTCCGATCGTCCGTGACGGGTAAACCTTGCATCGGACAACCACTTTCTCTCTTTGAACTTGTCCGATGGACGAGTAGATTTTATTTTTAATTGGATAGTTCCCTACATCAGCAGGAAAGTATGTCATAAACACCCCCTTAAGAAGTGGTATTGAGACAATGGTATTGACTACCTTTCATTATTGTACTATGCAAATAAAAATGAAAAAATGCAGGATTTAAAGTAAATGTTTGTTTTCTATGGCAGAGACAGGAAACAGAAGTGTTCATCTCTTGTTTGTCACTTTCACTCGGGCAACCAAAAACTATTTCGGACGACCTAAATTTAGCTTCAGGTTGTCCGATGGGCAACCTGAAAATTTCCTTAAAAATCAGGCCTGTTATCCCATTTCTTTCAGTCCTTGTTCAAATGCCACTGTATCTAACCATGTTGGAAAAATAGTTTTGTGTTCATACCTCATCTTGGAAATTTTGCATTTTGACCTCTGGTGACCCAGATAAAGTAAGCAAAAGGTCTATGCTTGCTTGCTTGCTTCAAGCTTGCATTTTAAGGTCTCCCACTATGACTGCTCCCAATGGTCGAAGTGTAGTAGGCCTATTTCGGGAGACAGGGCATTCTGCAGAACGGGCCTACTCCCCTGCGTCATTCACACACAGGCATTTAATGTATGCCTACTGACTGGCAACACTGGGAATTCATTAGTAGGCCTATGACCCGTTAGGCGTCTGCTGACTGCAGACTATTACGTTAGGCCCAACTATTCGGCCTCGGCCAACCGTCCTTAGCCTAGGGTACCTTGGCCTGAATTAGGCCTAGGCCTTAATTCCTAACATTATAGCTGTCACGTAGGCTACACTTTGTTCCATGAACTATGCGAAGCCCAAAGCGACCCAAATACTAGCCTAGCCTAACTTAGGTCAGCAGACTGCGGCCAACCTCAACGGTTCTTTTGTTTCGTTTCGTTTCCACTTCGTGTATGCTTTGTCTCTGCTTCTTGCGAACAAAAATTACGTAGGCCTAGGCTTACGTAGACGTAGGCCATGTTTCAGTGACATGAAACGTTACCTTATACTCCCGGCACAGCTGCACTGAGATTGTGAAAATATGGGAATGGGTGCAAGCAACACTAACATGTAGTATGGGTGAGCCGTAGTATGTACAGTGGCCTAGGCTAGGTCAGCACTAAGTTAATTCCAATTTACTGTATACTAACATACATATTAGACTAAACTGAAGTAACTCAAACCAGCGACTCACCGAAACGTAAGACCGCTCGGCATAGTCATGATACTGCAGTAAATGTAACGTTCTGATCTCCACTAAACCCTGGATCCAGGTACGTAGTGACTGACGTTATCTGGTTATGTCCAAAACACACTTCACGTGTAGATTTGCTGCTCCTTCAAAAGTTCCACTCTGTATTAACCTGCATGGCGCACATTACCTTGTTATTGCTATACCCCTACAATAGCACGCGTTCAATCCTGGTGTTTGCTCAGCAGGCAAACTGATGAATGGAAAAAGCCACCAGTCTGAAGCTAGCACAGGATTCAGCCTCACATTCAGCCTCACATTCAGCCTCACATTCTGAAGCTAGCACAGGATTCAGCCTCACATTCAGCCTCACATTCTGAAGCTAGCACAGGATTCAGCCTCACATTCAGCCTCACATTCTGAAGCTGGCACAGGATTCAGCCTCACATTCAGATTCAGCCTCACATTCAGCCTCACATTCTGAAGCTAGCACAGGATTCAGCCTCACATTCAGCCTCACATTCAGCCTCACATTCAGCCTTACATTCTGAAACTAGCACAGGATTCAGCCTCACATTCAGCCTCACATTCTGAAGCTGGCACAGGATTCAGCCTCACATTCAGCCTCACATTCTGAAGCTAGCACAGGATTCAGCCTCACATTCAGAGGCTGAATGTGAGGCTGAATCTGAATGTGAGGCTGAATCCTGTGCTAGCTTCAGAATGTGAGGCTGAATGTGAGGCTGAATAGTTTCAGAATGTGAGGCTGAATGTGAGGCTGAATCTGAATGTGAGGCTGAATCCTGTGCTAGTTTCAGAATGTGAGGCTGAATGTGAGGCTGAATGTGAGGCTGAATCTGAATGTGAGGCTGAATCCTGTGCTAGTTTCAGAATGTAAGGCTGAATGTGAGGCTGAATGTGAGGCTGAATGTGAGGCTGAATCCTGTGCTAGCTTCAGAATGTGAGGCTGAATGTGAGGCTGAATCTGAATGTGAGGCTGAATCCTGTGCCAGCTTCAGAATGTGAGGCTGAATGTGAGGCTGAATCCTGTGCTAGCTTCAGAATGTGAGGCTGAATGTGAGGCTGAATCCTGTGCTAGCTTCAGACTGGTAAAAAGCCACAGGCATTCAAAGCATTGTATATACATACACTATGCATATATATTTAACATATATATATGTGTATACTGTATATATGCGTAATGCTCCGAATGCCTTTTTCTAGATGCCGCCTACTTGAAAATTTGCGCGGCGATTTACAAGTATTACGTACAGGGCCAGATTTATATGAGGGGTGGGAGTGGGGGAAGGGGAATCGAGGGACTGAGAGTCGGCCTAAAACATCACGACGCTTGCCTCCGGACCTCGTGACTCGGCTCTAAATTTCACGAGACCGGGCTCGACATCGGCAGGATTTGGGAATCACTTTCAGGGCCGTTGCGAGCGGGGGTGTGGGTTGGGTGGGGTGGGGGTGTCACCCCCAATATTTGGTCACCCGTCGGCAAATTTACGGTCTGTCGGCAAAAAGAAGAGAGGGAGGAAAAGAGGAAAGGTGGAAAAGAAGAGAAGTAGGCGGCCCGTAGCCAGACTAACCGATTTGGGGGAGGGGCACATTGAAGGTTGGAGTTTCGCCGGCCTGGGGGAGGGGTTTAAGGGGAGGGGTTTAAGGGGAGGGGGTTCCCTATTTTAAAGGACTCTAAATGCAAAATGGTGCGAGATTTTCCATTTTTTCTCCTTATATTTGTATTCCAAAAAGGCTGGTCTCGTCATAAATCATTCTCCTCCTTCAGTGCAAGACCTTTATTGAAAAACTTTTGGGGGGTACGTGCCCCCTGTGCCCCAGGCCCGTAGTCAAGGGGGCAGAGGGTCAAGCCTCCCTTGGAAAATTTTTCGCCCCCCCGAAGATCAAAAATTAGCGTTGCCGTAATGCATTTTAGTATGTTTCGCCCTCCCTGGAAAACTTTTAGCCCCCAGAAGCTTTTTCGCCCCCCTTCAGCACCTTGTCAGGCTACGGGCCTGCTGTGCCCCCTCCGTGGCTACGTGCCTGAAGAGAAGAAGGGAAAAGGAAGGAAGTGAAACGGAAAACGGAGAAAGAAAAGAAAAAAGAGAAAGAGACAACGGGCCAGTCTGTTATCGGCTATTTCGATTTTCGGCTCTTCATCTAATAAGCCCATTCAAGTTAAGGGCCCGTTGGCAAATTGATTATGCATGTGACGGCCGTATCAACAGCTGTAATTGGACGAGTGACCGAGTCCGTCGGCAACTCGGGAAAAGAAAGGGACTTAACGGCTTCCGTATAATTTCGGGTCATATGACATTCTTGAAAAACCACTCTCTGCACATTATTCCTCACTTTTGTAATCACCACGGGGACCAGTACCCGATTACCCACGGAGAGGCAGCGGCGTAGGAAGATGTTTGACATTGGGGTGGGGGCAGACCAGATGCGATTTCTCGACCTTGATCCCCCTTCCAACACCAGAACACAGGGGCGTAGCGAAGGTGTTATCTTTGGGGGGGGGGTAGAGATTATGTTTTGCCGACGGATCTGGTAATGCGTAGTGCGATAACGAGCTTTAGCCGGTGGGGTCCTGGACTCCGCCTAAGGACCGCTGGTTGGGTCCAGGGGCGCAGCCTCGGAAGCTCTGAGGTTTAAGTATATCTCTGGGTGAAAAATTAAGCCTCAGAATAGATATATTTTTGTTCATAATGCATCATCAAATACTAACTAGATCCCACTAATTTTAATGTATTAGGCTATTCCTTTCGTCAGGTCGCTATAGTTTTAAGCGGTTGGGATCCAAGTTCCTCCAGTGTTTTAGCTAGGACGTTTTCTCAATGCGACATTGACTGATCTGTGGCCTGGGGGAGGAGTCTAAGGGGGTCCCCCTCCCCTTTGGAAATTTTTGGAATTTGCAAGTTGCCTAGATCGCGAATGGTGCAATATTTGAGTGGATTTCTGCCCTAATGAGGAACCTCAAAATTTACACCCGGGTAGAATTTGCTTGTCAGATTTTTTTGTGCGAGTCGCCGTTTATGCGACAGTGTCCCACAAATAGGGGCTGGCTAAAACACTGGGCAGTGGCGTAGGAACCGGCCGGGGGGGCCACGGCCCCCCAATATGTTTTGAGGGGGGGCAAATGTCATTTTGGCCCCTCCAATAATTGCGACAGTTTACAGTTTCGTTTTACCCATTTTGCTCTTATAAGGACAATTTCTCTAATAAAAACCTAAAATTTTCAGCGCGCTACGCGCGAAGGAGAGATATTCTGGTTTCTTCAATAGTTTCATTCTACATCACTAGATAGCGCAAGTCCTTTCCCCCTTACCATAACACGTAGGAAAAGTACACAGTTTATGTAAAGGTTGTAAATTTCATCCCATATTGCAAAGCCTAGCTACCAGAGGCGTAGCCAGGGGGGAGGGGGCGAGTTGCCCCCTCTGGAAAAATCTTGGGGGAAATTTTGAAAGTGAATATGTGGTGAAATTTGGGCATGATCTGGTAAAATTTTAAATTTCTCAACCAGTGCACCTTACTTATTTAAAAGTATATGCCACACTGGCACAGCCAGTCCTCATTAAGGTTTTCAGAGATGGAATGATGACACCATGTTTATAGTTGCAGGGGTGGATGCAGGTTTTGACTAAAGGGGGGGGGGTTGCGATATAGTTACTATCTAAGCGGAGCGCCACTATGAGTTGGCGCGAAGCGTACAGAGAAAATTTTTGGTCCAGAAGACCCCCAAATTGCAGGAAATGGCATTTCCCACGCGTTTCCAAGGCTCTTTGATCCGTATAAAAACAAGCTTTCATTGAAATTCCCTGTGTCAGAAATTTTATGATAAATGTCCTGTCAGAAATTTGTCTTCCTTCTTGTGAGAGATGCATGCTGTACAGCCCGAGAACGATCTTGGGCGTCAGGAGTTCGGAGCATTGAGTCATTTGTTGTGCTCTCTCTAGGCACTCACAGTGACTCACTCAAAGTTGCTCGCTTGTGCTCAATGAAGAAAATTTGGTTTCTCTTTTTGAAATCTTCTGAAAGTAGTTTGGTATTGGGGCCTTAATTATAAAATTCAACTGGTAGGCTTAATCGCATGCATGGGATGTTTGGTTGTCTCGTTATCTAAGCGGAGCGCGACCATTGGTTTGCGCGGCGTCAGGGGTGGCGCCAGGATTTGCCCGACGGGGGGCCAGCGACCCGAAGCCCCGACAGCCATGATGTCGTCGAGGAATTGGTGAGGAGGAATTTGAAGAAAACTTGTGTACTAGATTATGATATTGTGGGGCATATTTATCATAATATTTGTATATACTAGAGAAATATATTTCCGCCCTGATTTATCGTTTTTCCTAGAATCTAAACTGTGAAATTTCAAAGCGCGCGAAGCGCGCGAAATTTTTTGTGGAGAGGCCTGCACTAAAAAGAATCTGTACTTATTTGAAGCATATATATATAGGTCAAATGCCAAGGCAGTTTGACCATATCGGGCATAACCCACGCTGTACTTTCCTCCTCGAGTCACTAGCAGTATCGCACGACAGACACAAGAGAACATTAACTAGGTTTAGCAAAATAAGATGAAATGACCGACATTTACATAAATCCATGTATTCTACTTATATTAAGTTAATTGAAAAGGTGAAAAGGGTTTGTACTATATTTAGCTATTAGTAACAGAACTGAGGAAGAGTGGGCAAGGTGGACAGAAAATTTTGGATTTTATCGCAGAAATGACCCTTTTGAAAGCCAAAATAAGTAAACCGACCAGGTCGGTAGCGACATGTCGAGGGGGCGGTAAGGAGGGGATATGAAGGAGCCTAAATATTCCAAGCCATTCCAGGGCATATTTTGCATAATATCACTGAATACTTCATGAACCGAGTTGCGCACTGATAGTGTACTTTTGAATCTGAAACGTAAAATTGCAAAGCGCGCAAAGCGCGCGATTTTTTTGTTTCTTTTTGGGGTTTTACACAAAAAACATATGTAATCATTAAGAACAAAAAGAAAAAAAGAAAAACTGTAGTGGTTGTAGACCATATCAGGGATAACATACATTTCATCGAAACCACCTGGACTACCCTATGGAATACCCAAACTTTGCTCCTTGAGTCGCTCACCAACTGACCGTACCGCATGACAGTGACACACACAAAACAACAGCAAGTAGGCTTTGCGATGTGGGATGGAATTTACGACCTCTACATAAACTGTGTACTCTGCCTACATGTTACTTGGTTAAGTTTGACGGGTCTTGTGCTATCTAGCAATGTAGAATGGAAGTATTGAAGAAACTGGAGTGACTCTACCGCGCGCCTAGCGCACCGAAAATTTTGGGTTCTTTTAAGGGAAATTGTCCTCTTGAGAGAAAAAAAAACAGGTAAACTGTCGGGGTGACTTGTCGCCGTTGGGGACTACACACTTTACCGTATCGACTAAGACTCCCCGACGAAACTGTAAACATTCCCCGACGGGGGGGGGGGCATGGCCGCCTGCCCCCACCTGGCGCAATCACTGCGCGGAGTGAACCAAGAAAAATTGACCCTTCTCAGACCTAACAAACTATACTTAGGCCATGTTTCATGTTTTGTATGTTTGTCATTTTCATGGAAACATTACGTTTCTTTGGTACTCTCCCTTGCTGTACATACAACCATGTCGTCTAGAGGCACGAAGGAAAATATGCTAAAATATCGCCTACAGGTCCCTGGCACTTCCCATTGGCAAGAAACTCCAGGCAAACCCCCACTCTTTTGCATGGAATAATGTTTAAACTTGATCTTGGTCATAATGTACTCTTGGATAAAAAAGTAATATATCTCGTCTAACAAATGAAAGAGATCCAGTATACTTTATAAGCGAATTTTTGATTATAATACCTTCCAGAACAATGGTAACTTCTTTAGATGTATGTTCCAACTGAGCAGTTTATTTTTCCCTGAACGTCTTTACATCCAACGGATGTCCAACGCATGATTGGCCTTTTCGATTTCTGATTATATTAAGTGATTCCAGTTCAACGACAACCTCTACTAGTCAACACAATATTTGAATTTTTCAGCGGGAGTACAAGCGAAAAGCTGGAGTCGCGTTCCCATCTTTTAAAACAGAGTTAGGCACTATTGGATGCGATTTCATTGCATATGGGAACCAAGATTAGAGCTGGACCTCCTCTTGAAGGACTCACTGACTCTGTAAGGATTTTGAATGAGAGAGAATCGGAACGATAGAAGGAAAAATACGATGTCAGCAAACTTATAATTATGGCATGTTAATTGCATTGTTGTAACTGAAAATAACCTTCAAAACATACCGGGGAAAACAAACAATATATTATACAAAATGAAAAAAATCCTCGAAACTCAAAGGAGGGTTTAAACCCCTACCCCCCCCCTTGGATCCGCCCCTGTGTTTATAGTTGTACTAGTGATGTTTTACTATCTGTTTTATACAGCATGGGATCTCTGGACCTCTGACAAGGGACTCTGTCCTTTTACTGTATACTTCCAATGTTTCTTGATAATTAAAGCAGCAGCATTGTGGTATATGCAGTTTGTTAGAATGGGTCAGTGGTCAAGTGCTATACTCTGCTACAAGGGCAGGTCCTCGTAAAATCTGGACTGGTTGTGGTGAATGTGGTGAACTGATGAAGGGAAAGGTGTACCAGGGTTCACTTAATTACTGTACTTCACCCATTGTGATTCTGATCTACCAGTAGGACTCAAGAAAAATTCACCAAGACCTGAAGACAAGCAAGATAAAAAAGCTTCCTAAAAAATAGGAATTCTTGGTGATGTATTCAGTTTACATTTAGCAACAAATGTGGCACCATTTTGCATCTAGCCCACCTTATATGAGCAAAAATTTTCCAAAGGGGGAGGGGGCACCCGGTCCCCTTAGACCCCTCCCCTAGACCCCTCCCCCAGGACGGCGATCAGTCACATCAGCCAGGTCAGAGGAAAGCACCCGGACAAAATTTGGACCTGCGGAGAACACTGATTACTAGGAAGCAGATCACTAATTGGGGGAAATCTTGGTGCTCTTGCCCCCCCTGTCAAAAAAAACCTGGCTACGCCACTGCTAGCTACTGTTCTCTTGTGTGTCATGCGGTACGGCCAGTTGGTGAAGGACTCACCGAGCAATATTTGGCTATTTCATCGGATAGTCAAGGTAGTTTCGATACAATGCATATTATCTCCTATACGGTCTAGAACCCCTACAGCTTTTCTTTCTTGTTTTTAATAATTACATAGGCCTATGTTTTTTTGTAAAAAATAACCCGAAAAATTTTCGCGCGCTACGCGCGCTTTGCAGTTTTACAGTTAAGAACAGAAAAACAGAAAAACATTTAATCAGCTCGGGACTTAGCTTCTCTAGTGTATACAAATTTTATGCAATATATGACCCAAATGAAATGGACTCTAGTACACAGCCTTTCTTCAAATCCCACCTCACCAATACTCGACGGCATTGGGGCTGTCGGAGTTTCGGGTCGTTGGCCGTTCGCCGGACAAATCGTGGGGCTACCTCCACTCAACTTAACAATAAGTTAACAGACTCTGGCTGTAGAAAATCTCAGTTCCAACTAATCCACTGAAATCCATGGAGGATAACTCAACGCTGAACAAGTCGGATAGATTGTAACAGACTTAAAGTGTTAAATTCAAATCAAACTTCACAAAATGTGCACAACAAGGATATATCTTGATGGCTTCAAAAATCCTGGTAAGCGCCACTTCCGGTGATTTAGGATGTATTAAAATCTCAGATTTTCTCGGTACGCTCCGTCCACGCAAACCTATGGTGGCGCTTTGCTCAGATGGTAAATAGGGTTCAAACTTCCAATCCTCGGACCCCAAGTCCAGGCCAGCTCAACTAATCTGTCCTCACAGAAATGTGTTTTATAAAAAAAATCAAATCAAGGTTTACATTTTTTCACAAAAATTGCATATCTTGATGGCTGCTATCAAGCCTGACAAGTGCTATTTCCGGCGATCTGGGACGTATTCAAATCTAAAATTTTCTTGGTACGCTCCGCGCCAACCTATGGTGGCGCTCCGCTTAGATAGTGAACGGGAGTCACCCCCACAAAATCTCCAGTCCTCCAGAGCCTCCTAAACAAAAAATCACTCCTGCATGGTGTTGTTGGGGTTTCCTTTTGCTTTGAATATTTTTATTTTGCTTAATTTAAAATCGGAAGAATCACATTGAGCAAATGTGTTTTAGTGTGGGAAGGGGATTTAAGGTCGAGAAGTCACATCTGGTCTAGCTCACCCCCCCCCCATGTCAAACATCTTCCTACGCCGCTGCTGGGCCGGCCCTAGGGCCCCTCGTGGGGGTCCGGGGCGAAGCCCCCGGAATCTCTGAGGTTTTAGCATACTCTCTCGGTAAAAATTTAAGTCTCATGCAGGATTGGTATATTTTTGTTCATAATGCATTATCCAATGCAAAGATTCAGCTTAATTTTTATGTGTTAGGCTATTCCTCCCGTCATGCCACTGTACTTCTGGTTGTCGTTCAGAATTGGAACACTATGTGTTCAGCATTTGAATACTAGACGCGTCAGACGTTCAAAGACGATAAGTGGGTAGGCGTCCGGCGTTCAGAAAGGGAGAAAAAAGTGTTCAGAATCTTAACACAAGCGTTCAAAATATGCTTTGAACTCCAGGATCTGAAGATGGGTTCTGTATCTATTTCATTTCGGTGTTCAAAAGTTAAAAGCCTGAGATTGCAGTGATGGGAAGACAAGTGCGGCACGCATTATTTTTTCCCAGGATGTTTGTGGGTAAACCGGATCCTCAGAAGTTTGCAAAATGTGTCTGAAGTCAAGGTTAGTGTTTAGAAGACGGGCTAAGGATACCCTCTCTATGGGTAATCGGGTGCTGCTCCCCATGGTGATGATAAAAGTGAGGAATAATGTGCAGAAAGTGTTTTTTCAAGAATGTCATATGATCCGAAATAGTGCACCTATACGGAAGCCGTTAATTTCCTTTCTTTTCCCGAGTTCCCGACGGACTCAGTCACTCGTCCAATTACACCGACGGCCGTTGATACGGCCGTATAAGGCCGTCACATGCATAATCAATTTGCCGACGGGCCTTCAACTTAAATGGACCAATTAGATGAAGAGCCGATATCGAAATAGCCGATAACAGACTGGCCCGTTCTCTCTTTCTCTTTTTTCTTTTCATTCTCCGTCTTCCCTTTCCTTCCCTTCCTTTCCCTTTCTTTTCTTTTCTCTCTTCTTTTCCTCCTCTCCTCTTTTCCTCTTCTTTTCCTTTCCCTCTCCTCTTTTTGCCGACAGACCGAAAGTTTGCCGACGGGCGACCAAATATTGGGGGGTGTGACACCCCCCACACCCCCGCTCGCTACGGCCCTGCCAGAACATCATATTTGCTCATTATAATTTTTCCGATTTTAATTTAACCAAAATAAAAATATTCAAAGAAAAGGGAAACAGCTACAGCATCAACATCCATGCAGCCTTGGGGTAGCTCAGATTTTTTTGTTGGGGAGGCTCTGGAGGACTGGAGTTATTTTTGGGGGGTGGGGGAGGGACTCCCGTTTACTATCTAAGCGGAGCGCCACCATAGGTTGGCGCGGAGCGTACCAAGAAAATTTGAGATTGAATACATCCCAGATAGCCGGAAATGGCACTCGCCAGCCTTGATAGCAGCCATCAAGATATGCAGCTTATGTGAAAAACTGTAAAGCTTGATTTGATTTTATTCTAAAACACATTTCTGTGAGGATGGATTAGCTGAGCTGGCCGGACTTGGGGTCCGAGGATTGCAAGTTTGAATCCATTTATTACCTAATCGGAGCGCCACCATGATTTGCACGGAGAAAACCGAGAAAATTTGAGATTTTAATACATCCCAGATTGCCGGAAATGGCACTTGGCAGGCTTGATAGCAGCCATCAAGATGTGCAATTGTTGTGAAAATTTTTTAAAGGTTGATTTGAATTTGTTCTAAAACACATTAAGTTTGTCACAATCTGTCCGACTTTATTCAAAATTATTTAGAGCGGAGTTAGCCCCATCGATTTTGGTGGATGGATTGGAATGGAGATTTTCCATAGCCAGTCTATTATTATTAAGTTGAGGGCGCCAAGATTTGCCCTACGGGGGCCACCGACCCGAAGCTCCGACAGCCCCAATGCCGTCGAGTATAAGTGGGATTTGAAGAAAACCAGTGTGCTAGACCATTTCATTCGGGGCAAATATTGCATAAAATTTGTATATACTAGATAAGCATAGTTCCCCTTTGATTAAATGTTTTCCCCGGAATCTAAGCTGTAAAAATTGCAAAGCGCGCGAAGCGCGAAACTTTTTGGTAGGTTTTCACAAAAAACATATGTTAACATTAAGAAAAAGAAAAAGGAAAAAATCTGTAGGTTCTAGACCGTATAGGAGCTAATATGCATTGAATATCAAACACTTAACCTATTCGATGAAATAGCCAATATTGCCCCGTGAGTCCCTCACCAACTGACCGTACAGCTTGACACACACAGGGGTGGCGCCAGGATTTGCTCGACAGGGGAGCCAAGCTCCCCGACAGGGGGGGGGGCAGCCGCCAAAAGGCCAAAAGGACTAAGAACGCATTTTTTGACGTTTTTTACAAAAAATGGAAAATTTGGGAATTCTATTGAAGAAAATTTCGAAAAAATTGAATTTTTATGGAAGAAAATTGAAAAATTTGGGTTTTTTGTAAGGAAAGCTGGAAAATTTGGGGTCTTTATTGAAGAATCTGCCCTTCCTATGAGCAAAATCAAGCAGATCGTTGGGGCGACTGAAGGTCGTTGGGACTTCATATTTTATCGTACGGATTAAGGCTCCTCGACGAAACCGGAAAATTTCCCCCGACGGGGGACCAGCCTTCTCCGACGGGGGCCATGGCCCCCGTTGCGCCCCCTTCCACTGGCGCCACCCCTGACAGACAAGACCTGCCGCTGGTGACACACACAAGATAACAGTCACTAGGCTTTGCGATATGGGATGAAATTAGCGACCTCTACATACACTGTGTACTTTTCCTACATGTTACTTGGTAAGGTGGAAAGGACTTACGCTATCTAGCGATGTAGAATGGAACTATCGAAGGAAGTAGAGTAGCTCCTCTGCGCGCGTAGCGCACCGAATATTTTGCGTTCTCGTTAGAGAAATTGTCCTCTTGCGAGCAAAAACGGGTAAAACGAAACTGTACACTGTCGTGATTTTGGGGTTCAAAATGACATTTGGCCCCCCACATATCATATTGGGGGGCCATGGCCCCCTTGGCCCCCGGTTCCTACGCCACTGAGAGGGTATCCTTAGCCCGTCTTCTAAACCCTAACCTTGACTTAAAACACATTTTGCAAACTTCTGAGGATCCGGTCTACCAACAAACATCCAGGGAAAAATAATGTATAAACGGCGACAAATGTCGCACAAAAAAAGATCTGACAGGCAAATTCTAACCGGGTGTAAATTTTGAGGTTCCTCATTAGGGCAGAAATCCACCCAAATATTGCACCATTTGCGATCTAGGCACCTTACAAATTCCAAAAATTTCAAAAGGGGAGGGCTTACCCCGTCCCCTTAGACCCCTCCCCAGGCCACAGATCAGTAAATGTTGCATTGAGAAAACGTCCTAGCTGAAGCACTAGCGGGCCCCTGGATCCCAATCGCTTAAAGCCTTAAAACTATAGCGGTCTGACGACAGGAATAGCCTATAGTGGGGATTATGAACCAAAATATATCCATCCTTAGACTTAATTTTTCACCCAGAGATATATTTAAACCTCAGAGCTTCCGGGCAGGCGCGTAGCCAGGGTCTTCGGCCCGGGGGCAAAATGAAAATTTTCGTCCCGATTTCATGATTTTTCAAACTAATTGTAGAGGTGGGTCCCCCCCCCCCCCACCGTTTCTTTTGGGTCCAGTTTATCACCCCGGGACAAGTCCGGAAGCTTTAGAATAGAATTGGGGGCATGAGAATAAATTATCGACTTGATATTCAAATGGCCTTATCAGTATGCGAACTTATAGTCACGATGATCACAATTCAACTATTTACCATAACTCGATTTGATGAAGCCGGGGTGAAATGTCAGTGGTAAACTCGGTGTAAGATCCAGGAGGAATCATTCTTGAGGGATCAATGCCTTTCTTCAGACTTCAGAGAGACCCTTTGAGACTTTATCATCGCGGAGCTCCACCACCAGTTGGCGCGAAGCGTACAGGGAATATTTTGGCCAAAATGCCTTCCCAAACTACACTGAGGAAGTGATCCTTCCCGGGGTGTAAGTTCTTACACCAAAACATCATAGTGAGAAGGGGACATGAAGGAGCCTAACGATCCCATGCCATTGCAGGGCATATTTTGCAAAGGGTCACTGAATACTCCAAAAACTGAGTTTAGAATCTGAATCGTGAAATTGTAAAGCGCGCGAAGTGCGCGAAAATTTTTGGCAGGCTTACATAAAACACATTACACATATGTAATCATTACGAACAAAAGGAAAAACGAAAAACTATAGGGGGTTGTAGACTGCATCCGGGATAACACACATTGTAGCGGAACCACCTGGACTACACGATGAAATAGCCAAACTTTGCTCACCAACTGACTGTACCTCGTGACACAGACAAGAAAACACCAACAGGGTTGCGATATTGGATGAAAGTTACTACCTTTACATAAACTACGGTACTCTGCGACAGCAGACCGGTCACCAGTCCAACTGAAAGACGTCAAAAATTGAACCGACTAACATTGCGTTATTTGACCTGGTGGTGATTTTCTATAGTAATTTTAAACTGAAACAAACACCGATTTGCCTATTGTGACTTCTGTCAACTCTTGGTTGTGGACATTTCCTTAAAATTGGCTTTTATTCCCATCACTAGGGCAAAACTTTAAAGAAGAAAGTAATTCTAGACCATGAATATCATAGCGAAACGTATTTACCTACTCTCTCTTGTTCATGATAGGAGGGATATCCAGCGGGTGGAGGGAAAGCTTTAAAGATGTAGCATTTAGGGAGTGTGAACAGATCATTATTTTGCAAGAAAAAAGACTAGAAGTGACCTTTTGGAATCAATATCAAAGCCCAACGGTAATATGTTGCATAAAGCGCTAGCTAGTGAGTATGACGTAATATCTGTGTGCTTTGTATGACTTTGATTGCCCAAGTACGCCACATGTGGTTCCCAAGCGATAGGTAATGAGAATGCCTGACTGTCACGCAGGCAGTAAGAAATACTGTAGTCACATTCTCTCCAAAAAAGATTGCACTGTTCGTCTTTCGGGGCGGGCAATAGCCTATAGGCTACCGAAGTCAAAATATATTGCCGAAATTTCTGCGATATATACTGTAGCTTGAGTTTCACGGGCGAATTGATCGATACTGGATGGGAGTAACCAAAATCTCTCTTATTTTTCTTTTTTTTTTTTATTTCAGGCCACGTGTAAAAAACCATTTTTGAAAAAGGGCAGATCGGGAAATTTGAGGGGGGGGGGGTCCGGACGTCGGCGACCCCACCCCTGGATCTGCCACTGGTCATGCCACTATACTTCAGGTGCTGAACAAGTCGTTCAGAATTGGAACACTATGTGTTCAGCATTTGAACACTCAGAGACGCGTCAGACGTTCAAAGACGATAAGTGGGTAGGCGTCCGGAGTTCAGAAAGGGAGAAAAAGTGTTCAGAATCTTAACACAAGCGTTCAAAATATGCTTTGAACTCCAGGATCTGAAGATGGGTTCTGTATCTGTTTCATTTTGGTGTTCAAAAGTTAAAAGCCCGAGATTGCAGTGAAGGGAAGACAAGCGCGGCACGCATTATTTTTTTCCCGGGATGTTTGTGGGTAAACCGGATCCTCAGAAGTTTGCAAAATGTGTCTGAAGTCAAGGTTAGTGTTTAGAAGACGGGCTAAGGATACCCTCTCTATGGGTAATCGGGTGCTGCTCCCCATGGTGATGATAAAAGTGAGGAATAATGTGCAGAAAGTGTTTTTTCAAGAATGTCATAGGCCTATGACCCGAAATAGTGCACCTATACCGGAAGCCGTTAATTTCCTCTCTTTTCACGAGTTCCCGACGGACTCAGTCACTCGTCCAATTACACCGACGGCCGTTGATACGGCCGTATAAGGCCGTCACATGCATAATCAATTTGCCGAACGGCCTTCAACTTGAATGGACCAATTAGATAAAGAGCCGAAATCGAAATAGCCGATAACAGACTGGCCCGTTCTTTCTCTTTTTTCTGTTCATTCTCCGTCTTCCCTTTCCTTCCCTTCCTTTCCCTTTCTAAGTTCTCTGCAAGTTCTTCTCTCTTCTTTTCCTCCTCTCCCCTTTTCCTCTTATTTTCCTTTTCCTCTCCTCTTTTTGCCGACAGACCGAAAGTTTGCCGACGGGCGACCAAATATTACGGGGGGGGGGTGACACCCCCCGCTCGCTACTGCCCTGTTGGCTATATCCTGCTCTCTATGGATCTATATGCAAAGAAGCAAATTAAATATAGGCCTAGCACCATTTTGCATGAAACCCCTTCGAGACACTGGCAAAAAAAATCCAAGAGGGACATCCCCCCTCAAACCCCTCCCCTCAAACCCCTCCCCCAGGACGGCGGTCAAGAATGAGGACGATGAGTCGACCTTGCCCCCTCCCCCCACGCCCATTCACTGATACTCTCGGGTACTACGTACATGTCCGATATTTGAATGAAAGTTTCACCAAATTGCGTAGATTTAGTCCCCTTTCACGTATGAAAAATAATTTTTCGCTAAAACCCTTCCTTTATAAAGGTTGTTTTTAAAGCAAGAAGGTTGTTTTAAAAGCAAGGCTTGACAGTTCCTGGGCCTAGTACTGAATTTTCATAACCTGGATATGAACAATTCACATCATATACGTACTTCTATTGCCATCTTGCCATCCTGCCATGCTAAGAAAAAAAATTCGCGGGCTGCAAGGCCTGTTGATTGGTTTTACAGTTCAGTAGGGTCCGAACGTTAGTTCCTAGATATGAGATCTTGGGCCTAATTATACCTTTGGCGACGCTACAACTTACACGTACCTTGTAGCTTTGTTACGGTCAAGCACTTCGACGACGAATAAGCATTTGTTGCATCCAGGATTACTTTGATAAGGTTTCAGTGGCGTTTTGTAGTTTTCCTGGTAGGCTATGAACGTCAAATTAGAAACACAGTGCACATACTTGGTAGGCTAGGGCTAGCTGGCACTCAAAGTTGTCGTCGAGCCTAACACTAACTTACTACTAGGCCTACAGTAGGTGTACCAATAGAGTGAAACACATTTCTGGATTGTATTTTTCAAATTTACCAAATTGTACATCGAGTCTCTTACATAATCAGTACAATGACCAAGTCTTTCATACAGCATTGAAATAACCTCGCAAATGTTATTACAATATCGGTGAAAACACTTTTATATGTTTCACGCTAGGCCTATTGGTACACATACTGTAGGCCTATACCCTCCTGGCCTAGGCTACAGTATGTTTAGGGCTAGGCCTACCATATAATAAGGCAGGGGTTGCCTGTGGCCTAGGCTAGCTTACCAGTTAATAACGTGTTACCAAAACGTCCCCGTATCAAAATGTCCACGTATTAGAACGCCCACGGACTGAATCATTAGTTTTATGATATTTTTTCAACTAGGCTATTTGTAGCATAACTTAGGTCTGGCTAGGCCTAGCCTAAATCTGTTTTTATTAGTCCTACCTAGCCTAGGGGCTAGCCCAGGCCACAGGCGCCCCTTAACATTGTATAGTATACCATATACTATGTATTATATAGACGGAAAGGTATGTCACAAATGTCTTAGCTCGAACAAACAACTTACGTTTCTGGCACAATTACTGCACTTTTCTCGCCAAATTTGTCTGTGTCGAGACTTTTGATCATAAGGTACCTCAAGGCAGCTCTTTTTCCCGAATAATTTCACTTGGCATTGTCTGAAGGATGAAATTTCGATGGAGTAACAGTATGAGGATGGTAGCTGCTGATAGGAGAGCATTCAGCACTTCCACACTATATAATAAAATACTCCTAAAATATTCTCAAAAGTTCTCTTAACTTTCTAAATTTCTTCCAAAATTTGTTTTAATTATGGTTCACTTTTTATTATTACAAATCTTGCAGATATATATTAGCATCAATATGAACAATTTTTGAACATTAAATTTCATAACATTTGAAAACCTTTTGAAAAGTGGAAGCGCTAGCATTTTCTACAAGCACTTGTGACAGTTGAACTGTAACTGTTGTACAGTCTTCAACTGCCACAAATGCTCATAGTAAATGCAAACCCTTCCACTTTTCAAAAGGTTTTCAAATTTTATGAATTTCTGTGTTCAAAAATCTTGCATATTTATGCTAATATGTATCTGTAAGATTTGTAATAATCAAAGCAAAACATAAGTGACAAATTTTGGAAGAAATTTAGAAAGTTAAGAGAACTTTAGGGAATATTTTAGGAGTATTGTGTTATATAGTGTGGAAGTGCTGAATGCTCTCTATCAGCAGCTACCATCCTCATACTGTTACTCCATCGAAATTTCATCCTTCAAACAATGCCAAGTGAAATTATTCGGGAAAAAGAGCTGCCTTGAGGTACCTTATGATCAAAAGTCTCGACACAGACAAATTTGGCGAGAAAAGTGCAGTAATTGTGCCAGAAACGTAAGTTGTCTGTTCGAGCTAGGAGATTTGTGACATACCTTTCCGTCTATATATACTACATAGTATATGGTATACTATACAATGTTAAGGGGCGCCTGTGGCCCAGGCCTAATGTTAGAACTTGGGCATAAGGCTAGGCTATTTTCTGTTTCTTCAAGGAAAATGAAATACAGGCCTGAGGATTTCAGATTTCATGGTAACCATTTTTTAGGTTACGTAGTTTTTGAACCACGTAACCTAACATAACCCATTTTGTTGAGTCTCAAAAACCCGTTTTTGCGTATTCCCAATATAAAGAAAACACGACTCTGTGACAGTTGTACGAGCGATCACTTGCACTGTCAATGCCACAGTGCATAACATGTGTCCAACTTATACGAAAAACAATATTTCAAAATGACATGATGCTGTAAATGTGTGTGCTAACGCCGTGCGTGAGGTAACAGCATATGGTTTGGAGTACAGTTAAACCCCATTTATTCGAACACATTGGGACCGAATGTATTTCGAATATCGGTGAAATTCGGATGTACAGGGTTTCAACTTTTTGTCTCAAGTACGGTACACAGGATCCATAAGAAAGAGTGTGAACACATTCCCCAAATAACTCCGAAAAGGCTGGCAAAATTGCAGACAAAATCCCCCAAAATATTTGGTTACTATTTTTGGTGACCAATCATACGACAAATAAATTTTTAGACTTTTAAAACACCTGGATTTTATTCCCAAGATTCGAGCCTACGCCCTTCTGAATGACCAATGCTTTGTACACACTAAATGAGTGTATGTGCTGAAGAGAAGCTATAACGATCTAGAGAGGTATCTAGCGTATAAATTCGGCATAAATTTCGAAAAGTATTAGAGACACATGTGTAGGAGACTCCCAAACAGAAATTCGCAATGTTTTTGTAAGGTCTACTCTCGTTATTTTTAGGGAAGAAGCTCACTACGAAACTAACTCAGATTTAGTGAAACTAGGACTTACACTAGCCTAACGTACTTTAGTATAAGGAGAAATTGAGCCTATACCGACTCATGGATCCTAGCAAGGATTTAAAAATAAATACGTACGATTTTTTTTCCAAATTTGACAGAGAGATAAAAAAATTGTTTTCCATGCCTACATGTTGGCTATTTTAGCCCTCCTGACATCTTGCCGTGACTTTTAAAGTCCCGAGGAAATTAGTGCATTTCTGCAGAAATTTACGTTGAATTTTGACTTGTACAGTAAAGCCCTAAAAAATTGGTGGATTCTGCCGTAATTGTGATGAATATTATTCTTGTTAAATCTGATGGCCAGTTCCGAAAAACGGGGCTTTACTGTACACGTAGCATCATAGTAAATTACTGTTGAAGGACACGCTGATTTCTCATTTCTTTTATGATCGAACTGAGTACAGATAAAACCAATATCAGTCTGACACATCTATTTTATCATCTCCAGGACGTATCAGTTAGCTGCGTAAGCAAGAAGTTTCCTTGACATCGTCATTGCAAAAACATTACGAAGAAATCTTCGCGCACTCAATGAGTCCCCCCCACTGACATACTGTGTGTTATAAACTGTGGCATGATTTTTGAAACAACGTTCATGATATCGAGCTATGTGCGAAGTCAAAGCAGTGGGGCCGTAATCACAGCTTGTGCAGTGTATCCGCATTGTGTACAACCGAGAATCATGGCTGGACAGGTCGCCGTAGTGCGTGATACCAGTCACCTAGTGGTGGAGTCGGCAATTGCAATTTGCGTTAGCACGTGCTGCAAGGTGTGAGCCTCATGCGATCTATTTTATGGTTTGTGATATGAGGCAAGAGCAATGTGAGAAAAATGTCGCAATTGGTAGTCTGTACTTTATCAGATAATGTCTCCTAATCGAATTTAAAATGCCTCTTAATGAATGTTCAGATTTTAGGTCACAGAAGAGTTGAATTTGAGTGTCAAATGGGACATTGTAACCGATTTTTCGGTTACGTGGTTTGGCGGTCACGTAACCAACACGCGACCGCGAACGATCGTTCGCGTGAAATCCGCAGGCCTGGAAATACTAATGTTAATTGCAATTTACTTTAGCCTACATCTTACTACTGCAATATTTCAGGCCAAGGGAATGAAAGTCATAGAATACTGGCCAGGTGATCAGAGAAAACGGGCAATTTTTCATTACCGTTACTTTCCGCCCCCGGTAGTTTCCGCCCCTGACTTTCCGCCCCTAAAATTTCTGGGGCGGAAAACAACATTTGGAATCAAAGACTAACTTACAATTGTATCTACTTCTTTTTTCATTTCGGAGACCAAAAAATGATGAAATTATGGGACTTTTTCAGAAATCACATAGAGAAGAATGGATTGTATATGTGTACGTATGATCTACCAAGCCTTAGCTTATGTAGTGCAGCTAGCTGCAGTTGTATGTGTATTAGAACTTATTCACACCCAGTGTACGCACACGTCCATATGCATGCACAGCACTGTATACGTTACCGTAACGTACTGTATTCGCGTACACACTGCAATGCACAAGCCTAAGTGCTAGCGAGAAAAAAAAGTCAGCATAAGTATGTACTAGGCTATGGATTGTTGTGTAAAAGACATCAATGTATATGGAGAGACGTTCAATGATAAGAAAATTTAGTTTTGGTTTGTCAAGCCTTCAACTCGCGCAGGTATTCCATTCAATGCCGTTACTTTCCGCCCCTCGAACCGGTGTTTTCCGCCCCTAAAAACCAGGGGCGGAAAATAACTTTTTTTAGGGGCGGAAAGTAACGGGGGCGGAAAATAACTGAATTCGCCTATTCACTAGTCATAATTACGTCATGGTACATAAGCCTAGGCCTACGCAATTCAAAATGGAAGTTATATTTGCAGGACTGAAACGATGTAGGCCTGCATGGCTATGAATAGTTTTGAGCTGTGTATTTATGAGGCCCATGCACGATGACAACAGGTGAAGTTTTTATTTTCAGAAAGTGTTTTAATTGCGAATTCTGATGAAATCCAAAGTAAACCGTTTTGGCATATTTTGTTTAAATGTTTCTTTTCAAATAATAAAAATTTTCAGCGGCATGTTTCAGCGCATGCTGGTGGTGGACGGTTACTATGACTTTCATTCCCTTGGCCTTAAATACTTTACGTTCTACATGCAGAGTGAGAATGTCAAGTGCTGTAAATGACAGTGGGTGTAGATACTGTAGGGTTAGCATGGTGACGGTGGTGCTAAGTAGTTTTTCGTGTTGTGATATTACAGTTCCGAACCAAAAAAACTACAGTATTAATGATTTCCCAAGTACCTGCAATAAATTAATTACAGTTAAAACTTCTCTTTATTAAAGTTAAAAGAGGTTTTAGCATACTTACCATTTTTAGGCGGGGACGTTTTTATTTTACATATGTTTTAACATGGGGACTTTTTGTTAAAATGCGGGGATGTTTTGGTAAAGGGACGTTTTGACTGGATACCCTGTAGTGTAATAGTTACTTGGGCCTAACCTAAAGCTACAGTAGTATCTCACTGGGCTGCGACAGCTGGTGACTAGTTGGAGACACAAAATTGCGAGAAAAGAGTGACAATTTTCCCATGCAATCACACTGAATCGGTACTTACCACACGTTCGCAAATGTTGCACGAACTCCCGGCGAAATTGTGGCCCAAATTTGCTGGGAGTTCACATACCTGTCGCGCGACATTTGCACAACAAAATTGAGAATTTTTTGGCACTTGTGAGTGTTGTGAGACATTCGCGTGAATGTCGTGCAATACTCGAGTGACATGTATGCGTGACAATTGAGAAATATGGACCATACAACACGGGACCTCTCCCCAGTCCAGCCGTAATTTTGTCATTAAACGTCAAGTGTGTTGGATCTCAAAGAAGAAGTGCAGAAGCTGCTGAATGAGGACCCAAACCTGGATGATGACCAGGCTGACATGCTGAAGGCTGCAGCATGTCTTTTTGCTGCTTGCTGCAGTCAAGAATGCCAAGGCCAAAGCCAGGGAAAGAAGGGTCAGAAGAGAAAGAAAAAGGAAGAGTGTGTGGGTGAGAGAATGGCTCTTGAAGAGACACCAGTATGGCATGTATGAGCAGCTCATGAAGCACCTCAGAGAGGAAGATGTCAAGTCCTTCAGGAACTTTGTCAGAATGGACCCAGAGATGTTCAACCAGTGGTGGAAGACCTGACCCCTGTAGGGCAATTTTTTTGGTCACAATTTAGTCACAAAGTGTCTTAATTATGTTGCAATTTTTTTTCAATTTGTTTTCAATTTGTACGCAGTTTTGTTGCACCTGTCTCGGGTTATTCTCATTTTGTCTCCAGTCAGTTACAATTGTGTTTCATAGGTCCCAAACCCTTCACAAAGTTATCTGAGACGGAAAACTAAATTGAGAAGGGTTCAAGACAGGTTCAAGACACCCGCGACCACTCTGTGACTATTTTGAGAGAAAATTTGTGGCATGAAGTTTTTAAACATTTCAAAAATTGCACAAAACTGTGACTCATGCGAGAATATTGAGAACCCCTGCGAACGTTTCCAGACATTTTGGAAACTCCCTCGCAAAACCCGTTTGCCACTTGTTGCCAACAGTTGCAGCCCAGTGTGATACTAGCTTTAGGCTCACACTGGCTGAAACAGGTTAGCCAGGCTACAGACTGTAACTACAGTAGTAACTTAATATCCAGGTCTAAATTATTTTATTGTCACGTGGCCCAGTTTGGTGGGCTAGGGACAACATAGCCAAGGTTATGCCTGCAAAGTTAGGCCTAAGTGGGCCTTAGACTATGGGCCTAACATAGTGCTCTGGCTATAACTTGGTTAGCTGAAGTCTGCAATATGCACACCTAGGCCTGCGTATCTTAGTATAGTATTTGGGTTTCCCATACCAGCCTATATAATACTATCAGTCATAGGTCAAGTTCAGGCAGGCCTATCTCACAAACCCCCATGTTTGGACACAAGACTCCTCACAAATACTTCTGTGATGTTCTGGGAAAAAAAGGCATAAGCCTAAGTATGTTTTGGATTGGCAAAAGACTATACACCAAGGCTTTGTAAAATAGGTCCAATTCAGTTTTTGAAAATTTTCTGTAAGTCTGTACAAACAGCTGTTTAAAGTAAAGTATTATAAGGTGGTGTTGGTACAACTATAGAATACAGTGCCACTCTTGAACACCACCTAGCATCCAGATGCTTATTTTGCAACCTAAACTTAGACTCTGCATCCCAGCATCCCCTCCAAGACTAATATTGGTGAAGTCGTTCACTCCGCATCCGTGCATCCACTCCAGAATATTGCTTTTGGTCATAGTAAGGAATGGATAACAATGAGTAATTCTAAAAATCAAACTTACCCGCTGTATTCATATACTCATTTAGGGATTCTGTCAGAAACTCAAAAAGGGGGGGGGGGATTTATTACTGCTAAACCCTGATTCCAAATTGATGCTGTTTTTGTCCAAAGGTGCAAGTGGATTCAGGGGGACAAAAGCTTCCTTCAAGGCCCCTATAAAGTTCAATTTGAAGGGTTTTGAAGGCCATTTATATATGTCCTGTAAGTTCAAACATTAGTGCAAAAGTATTCTCTCCTTTAAGTAAGAAACCAAGATACTGACAATGTTTATTTTTATGGAAATAAAGAGGGGGATTTTACCACCTTCTTCTGGAAAGGGGGGACAAATCCCAGCTTCCCCTCTCTTGATGGAAACTCTGCTGTTTTATTATTTAGTCTTTCATGTTTAACAGCCCCAACTTTGACTCCACATCCGGGCATCTACCCAGGGGATACTTGGAATGGACTTAAAAATTTTTTGAAAAGTTTCTGCATACATCAGCATTATAATCTACTGATTTTCCCAAACTTTGACTTAACATTTGAGCATCCGTGCATCCACCCAGGGAGTGATTCTATGGCTATGCACATAAAAATTTTTGAAAGGTTTCCCACAAATACCCATAAGTTACAGTACTATAGACTACAGATTTTCCCAAACTTGGACTTCACATCTGCACGTCGGGATGTTCAGATTTTACAATTTACATACTTGTAGGCCAAGGATATGCATTGATAATCTGCTATTTTGTGATTTTGTCTTAGTACTGTGTACCAGTTACCCAAAACTGGCACAAGTGCAGTGTTCTCCACTGATTTAATTTTTGTCCGGGTGCTTTGAAGGTTAAAGGTTAATTGTGAGTGCTGTCTATAGAGAGAGGGGTGCTACCTTTGAAAAATGTTTGCTAAAATAGATGATAAATTTAATTATGGCCCTCTTTGATGACCAAGTACATTTCTGATTATCATTACTCAATGTTCACACTGAAATTGATGCTGTTTTCTCTGTTTAAAGGTTTGGAATTGATCATTTCTGTCCGGGTGGCTCAACTTTTTGTCTGGGTGGTACATTTTTTGTCTGGGTGCTGAGCACCCTCTGCAGATTTTGTCCGGGTGCAGCACGCGCAATTTTTTTTTCCCACAGGTTATGGGCAAATCGTGCCAATGGACCAATCAGCTTCTTGGAAATAGGCCACACCTCTAATTCCAAAATGACAGCTTTTTGACCCTTTTCTTGTAATTCTGACACCGGATTATGAAAGAACAGGCCAAATAACCCCAGTTTAAGTAACCCTAGCCCTAAAAATAACCCCAACCTATGATTTTGAAACAAATTTGAAAAATTTTGAAAATCAAATTTGCCCATAACCTTGTGGGGAAAAAATGAGGCGTGCAGCACCCTAACAAAACAGCCAGTGGAGAACACTACGAGTGTCTGACCATTTTCTTTTTTTCTCTTGACGTTTTTCTTTTGCATTTCTAAAGGTTGGAAAATGTACATCTTTCTTTTTGAAAGAAAGGTAGAAGGAATCAATGCAATGCAGGGTTGGCTGATTTAAACCACACATTTGATTTTTCCTTAAGTTTTTTTTGCATAAACAAAGAAGAAAATCAATCTGAAATATCTTTAAACCATCTTTTCTGCTCGTGAAACGGTTAAACAAATTGTTTAAACTTCATTTGAGAACAGATTTCCAAAGACCTCCATGTTAGGACCTTTCAGCAGTGTTGTGTAGTGCATTCATACTAAGCACTGTGCAATGCAAGTGCTCTGCAAGCATGGTATCAAAAAGTCCTAAGGGTACTGCACTTGTGTGTCTTAACACTTTTTTGAGAGTGTGGACTGCACTTTTCAGCACAAAGTGTCACATAAATTGACAAATCTTTCACAGTAACTATAAGGTCTTTGTCCAGTGTCCACATTGCATTGCCTCATCCCATACAAGCTTTCTATTTTTAGCAATACATCTGTGTACTTTTCCAAGATCCCAGGTCCTTTTAAAAAGGACCTGGGATCTTGCAAAAGTACATAGATGTATTGTTAAAAATAGTGATAACACATGTGGTTCAAGAAGTTGCTCATTGAGAGCTGTATAGCAAGTTCTGTATAAGAACAAAGGAGAATTGTTGCCATTCACAGTATGCCACAACAAATAGCCTTGGTGCTCTAAGAATTTTGAAAATATTTGACAGTCTTACAAACAAGCTAGCATTGTATTAATGTCCTGTGTTGGACAGAAAAGGGATAAAATTATTATTAGTTAAAACAAGCATATACATTGACAAAAATTAAGGTGCATGTATTGTCTGAAGAAATGAAATAAAAAATTGATTTAAATAAAACAAAACTGATTTAAATAAAAGAAATTGCCAACCCTGCATTGGTGATGTCTTTTGTGTGTGCGTGTTCACTGTATGTTTGTATGTGATGCTTTCCTTGTAAACACGATATCTCAAGAAGGGTTACTGTGAGAGATCTCATATGATACTTGACATGAAGATACCAGATGAGACCTATTGTTTTTGATGGTGAACGGTCTTCTGGGGTCACCAGAGGTCATATTGTAAAAGCCATGGGAAACGGTTGTTGACACGATGACTCCAGTTAGGGAAACTTAAATGAATTTCATCCTGGCCTGTGGATAATGCAGATTGTGTAGATGATCCCTATTAATTTTGGTGGAGCTATCAAATATTATTTGGGGTCACTGAGGGTGAAATAGTGAAAACCTTGAAACTGCTTGTAAATAGGGTATCTCTAGTTGGTGAGCTTGAGGGTTTTCATACTTTGCATGTAGATACTCCATGTTGATAAGATGATCCTTATTGTTTTTGGCGGAGGTCAAAGGTCATCTGGGGTCACCAGAGGTTAAACTAAAAACTTTAAAAATTGCTTGTAAACATTTATCTCAAGATGCATAAGATTTAGGGATCTTATACTTGACATGTAGATATCCCATACCATGGAGCTACCATCCAGCTCCATGCCCATACTGATTAAATGAAGTACATTTCTGGTGTAGATCAAAGTCACCTTTTATCATTAGAGGTCAAACTATATAAGCCATGTAGTGCTTCTAAACACAGTATCTCCAGAATGGAAACTTGAATGAATTTCATAGTTGGTATGTGGATACAGCATATTAAGTAGATGATTCCTACCCTACAGTATTTGGTGGAGGTCAAAGGTCATTTGGGTTCTTCAGAGGTCAAACTGTAGAAACCATGAAAACTACTCTTATACAATCATGATATCTCAAAAAGGGTAACAGTGATGGATTGAATACATGTATGTCATGTGTGGATACCCTGCATTGATAGATGAACTCTGTTGTTTTCATGGGTTAAAGGTCACTTGAGCTTATCAGAGGTCAAACTGTGAAAACTTTGTAAACACAACTTGTCAAGAAGGGCAAATCCACTTTATCTCATACTAAGTTTGTGAGTGCCCCACATTAAGTAGAAATGACCTAGAGATTTTGGTGAAGGTTGAAGGTCATTTTGGGTCACCAGAGGTCAAACAGTGGAAACCTTGTTAATATCACCATGATATTGTGTCAGTGAAAAGCCATTACACTAAAATTATATCCAAGAGGCAAGGGATCACTAAGCCTTTTGGTTTTGTTTCTTTGTAAGAATTTTTTCATCATTTCATTAAGCATGTTTTTAACTTTTTGTCCTTAATATGTGAAAGCAATATAAACTGAAAGAAGGTGCTCTTCCACTTGTTACAAAATAAGCTTAAAACTGATTTATTTTCTGCATGGCAAAGTCTAAATCTGAATAAATGAAGCTAAAGTATGTACTTTATGCCTCAGTGAAGATGGGTTCTGACAAATCAAGATTACAAGTCAAAGTACTGTAGGGCATTCTAAATCTCAAAAAAAAAAAAAAAATGCAAATAAATAAATTGCATGACTCAGAAGAGCAACCATCAGTGTTAACTAAAGTTCTGCAGTACCAGCCAGTCAAATCTAACCTTAGCCCTTTTGACTGGTGACTAGGTCAATGCAGAGTATGATGACATGGTTTCCATAGGTGAGATTAACAGCAAACAAGAGGGTCAAATAGAGATGTACAGGTCTACACTGTAGAATACAGTAGTTAGCACTGGGGCTTCCTTCCTTCACTACCCAGAGTATCAGATGCCATCCTGTGGGAGTTTTCAGAGGTGTCCTGTGCACCTTTGAAAAACTGCTGTTCATGTGAGGTGGCATAGATGTAAAGTGGTGCTATTGTTGGCAAAGCTTTTAAGGGATTTATACAGTATGTCTGTGTTTCTATGCTCTCTCTCTCTTCTCCCAAGTGTACAAATTGCACTCATTAATTCTTTAAAAGGAGGGTTTAAGCAAAAATTTACTTTTCGTATGTGAAAGAGGAATTTAATCTATGCATTTTGGTGAAACTTTCATTTCAAATTGGACTTGTATTACTTGAGATATCAGCAAAAGAAGTTATAACATTTGTGACCCAAAGGCAAGTGGAAGTTATATTAGTAGGCAGCTCCCTGATATCACTTCCTCACATTGATAAAGAATGCTTTGTTTCCTTTGTTTATTCAGTCTGTTTTGTTGACCTTGCAATTAATAGGGATGGGACTTCCCCATGGGGAATTTGAAGTTTGTAATTTTCCAGTGCCTCTCATGTAATCACATTGGGATAACATTCAATTGTTGAAGAGA
Source organism: Holothuria leucospilota (assembly GCA_029531755.1). Classification (NCBI taxonomy): domain Eukaryota; kingdom Metazoa; phylum Echinodermata; class Holothuroidea; order Aspidochirotida; family Holothuriidae; genus Holothuria; species Holothuria leucospilota. The sequence goes on from CM055971.1 coordinate 39,278,318, forward strand.
AAATTGGTTATAAAATTTAAAGAAAAACAAAAGACTGCTGATTAATGTGAGGGTATGACATCATATGTGCTTGCCTCAAGTTCACTTTGTGTTGAAAATGTGACAACTTTATCTGCTGATATCCTGAGAACCACACATTGAATTTTCATGGAAATTTCACCAGATTGCTTAGAATAAGTACCCCTCTAATATATCAAAGCTTGATTGAGCTTAGAACCTTCTTTAAAGATAAGACAGCAGACTCTTGCAAATGTTTACAATCACCAGTAACCCCTTGGGAAAAGATAGTTCTCCTTCAGTATTGTAACTGTGATCATAGAAGTAGGTAGATCCTCTTATGTTACAATCTTGAAATGTTTACATAGTACCTACTGTTAAATGAACAGACACTTGACCCTTTCCTTCAGTACTTTATTTTTGGTTTACTTTTCTTTCAGAAATGAATTTCACAGTCTACCTGGCATATGTGCACTGGATCATAGACAGCTTGGAAAACAACTTTCAGCCCTACTTCAATGATGTTTGGGAAATTGTAGCACCTTACTTGACTGCCATCTATGATCAAATTGTGATCTTTCTGCTTTATTTGGGATTGGATCTGCCTTCCTTTATAGCACAGTTTGATTTGGATGTTCTTGCATGGTGTTTTTGGCTTTTTATTCCAGTTGCAATAGTATTCCTACTTCCCCTGTTAATACTGTTTCTGTTGTATGGTACAATTCTGTTTCTCTATTTTTATAAGGCAAGACACTCTTTGAAAGATGCATATACCCGCAGCCTCTGGGATGGTGCAAGGTTGACAGTAGCAACCTTCTGGGAAGGACAAGGGAAGATATGGCATGGTAAGAACTGTAGTAGTACTTAACAGAATAAGGATGAGCAGACTATTGAAAGGCAACTTTGTACAGTGCAAATTAGGTGCTTTTCCTGGATACTTTGTCATTTCCTAAAATGCAAACAAAACTTGAACTGCTAGGTGGTTACTGTACCAAAGTTCAGTGGCCATTAATACAAAAATATTTCATTTCAGTATGAATCTTGCCTGTCAAAAGGGGAAGGTAAACTCTTCCTTAATTGAATTTACATGAGCTACCAAATATGAAGATGTTGATGGTGTATTGAATGTAGAGTAACAAAGGAGTATTGTGATATTGAGTAAGACACCTAGTTAGGTCACATTTAGTTCATGAAATTCTTGTACAAATGTATGTTGTAATGATGATTGACATAACAATACAGGTTGTTTATGAAAAACTGGTATGGATGCTCTGTGTGCATGCTAATCCATACAGAACATATCTGCAGTGGCAGGTGGCCTGATACGGTATTAACTTAGCAAAGGCTAGAATTTGGACAGTGTTGTTCCTACATCTAGAAATCTCAAGTAACATAAGTATAACTAGTAGCAAGGATTACTGTACTTGCATGGGATAATGTTGCCTCAGGAATTGTCTCTTGATGGACAGTATTTTGTCTGCTTTGTGAAAATTCAGTTTCTAAGGACTTATTAGTTGAGCTATTGTTATGGCAATGCATCTGTCTGTCCATGTGTCTGTCAACATTGCTTAAAAGGCTCTTGTCTGCAGGTTCTTTGCCTGTTCCTGGTCAAAGATGGTAAGGTCATAACACATATCAAGGACTTGATAATTATGGTAAGAGAAAGTACTGTAGGTCAAAGGCCATATGGGGTTGTGAGAGGTCAAACAGTGAACTCATGCAAAAACCTTCAACTCATAGTGGTTATTTTGGCATCTTTTCCATGACTCCTTGGTTTGGATCCCTAATGAAACTACATATTAAACTGTGTTTGAGGGAAATTATGCATTAGTTAAGCTACAGCATCATTGACACTCTTATTAGGGTACATCTTTGTACTGTAAAGGATTAGTGGTTAAATGTGGGTTAGTACAGTAATTTGTGAATTGACTTTCTTGCTTTGCCAACCAAGCCCATAGCCAAGGGCAGCCCAGTAGAGGGGGGAAGCCCTGGGAAAAATTTTCTCCTCCTAGAAGATCAAATATTACCATTGTCTTAATGCATTTTAGTATATTTTCCCCCCCTGAAAAATTTTTGACACCCTCGGAAGCTATCTAGCCTCTATTCAGTACCTTGTCTGGCTAAGGGCTTCTTGCCAACTCCCCAAGCTTGTAACATTGCTGCAGGTTTCTGACAAATGATGTGTACAAATGTTCATCATCTTTTATTCAAGGTCTGTCCAGTAATATTTCTGGTCGTAAGGTTTGGGAAAATTTGAAAAAATGTTTGTATTTTGACAGGGTATGAAATACATGGATTAGAAAACTTCCCAGAAGAAGGTCCAGCAGTGTTTTGCTACTATCATGGAGCTATCCCAGTTGACTTGTATTATATGATGGCTTCAATTTTTATTAAAAAAGGTCGTGCTATGGTAATAATTGGTGACAAGTTTATCTTCAGCATACCAGGTACGTGTCTTCCCTATATTTTCTCTTCATGTGTTATGGTAAAGCAGTGTTGGATCTAGGTCTCAGAATTTAAGGGGGAGATTCCCCCCTCCAGAAATATTTTTAGGGTGCATTTTTGTTCAAAGGGGGAATCTCAATAAGATGCAACATAAAAAGTCAATTTAAAAAGTCAATTTTATCTCTGATAGGTAGGGAATATTCCGGCATGCAATTTTAAAACTTGTGGAATTGTTGAGAAAGGGTAGGAGGAATTTCGTAGTCCTACTGCCTAATGCCTGTGACTACAGTACCTGACTACCCTTGTAAAATTCTTTTCTGGGGAAGAAAGTTTAGTGGAATACTGTAGTCATAAATAGAAAACATCTATACCATGCCTGTTTCTCTGTTCCATACCAAATGTTTGGTGGATAACAGTAGTTTGCAAATATTCTTCTAGTGTTGATATTTCTGACTAGGTAAATTTCCCTCTCAAATGGTGTGTTGACTTACAAAGTCTTTCCTGCAAATTAATTTTACTAAATTTTACCTTACCCACGTTAATAACCATTAAACCACTAATAAACATTTGCACTTAAAACAAATCTGCCCCCATCCCGATGTCCTGCATTGTCATAAAATCTTATTTTTTACTTTCCATGCCTGGAAATGTCATGGAATACAGTAGTGTGCACATAACAGAAGTGGTGAAAAAGTCACCTGACTTTGTAAAGACTAACTTACTGCATATAACAGGCATGAGCTTTTTCTGCTGATCCATGGATTTCTGCTTTTTGGTTTCGATGAAAAGAGAAGCCTATGCAGTCATGATGGTGTGTGTGTGTGCATGTGCGTGTATGTGCGAACTTGTCTTTCTATCAGACCGAGGACCTGAACAATGGATTTGAGGTCCTCTGAAGGAAATTCAATAGATTTGTCAAGTCCTCGAAAGTTTGAACAATAGAGAGTCTATTGTCAAGGTTAGGGTTAAGGAAGTAAACACAAAGGAAATAACAATGAGGTCCTCGGATTGTATGTAAAATCAACTTGTGTGTGTGTATGTGTGTGTTTGTGACACTTCTTGTTTACACGATATCTCAAGAAGGGAAACTCTGACAGTTCTCAAAGTTGGTAGGTAGATGCCCAATATTGAGGGGAAGAACGCTATTGTTTTTGGTGGAGGTCAAAGGTCATTTGGGGTCACCAGGGGTCAAACTCTGAAAACCTTGTTTACACGATATCTCAAGTTAGGAAGCTTGGATAGATTTCATACTTGGTGTGTGGATGCATTATGGTGAGAGGAAGAACCCTATTGTTTTTGGTGGAGGTCAAAGGTCATTTGGGATCACCAGGGGTCAAACTCTGAAAACTTTGTTTACACGATATCTCAAGTTAGGAAGCTTGGATATATTTCATACTCCTGGTGTGTGGATGCATTATGGTGAGAGGAAGAACCCTATTGTTTTTGGTGGAGGTCAAAGGTCATTTGGGGTCACCAGGGGTCAAACTCTGAAAACTTTGTTTACATGATATCTCAAGGTAGGAAGCTTGGATGGATTTCATATGTGGTGTGTGGGTGTATTATGGTGAGAGGAAGAATCCTATTGTTTTTGGTGGAGGTCAAAGGTCATTTGGGGTCACCAGAGGTCAAACTCTGAAAACATTGTTTCCACAATTTCTCAAGGTAGGAAGCTTGGATAGATTTCATACTTGGTGTGTGGATGTATTGTGGTGAGAGGAAGAACCCTATTGTTTTTGGTGGAGGTCAAAGGTCATTTGGGGTCACCAGGGGTCAAACTCTGAAAACCTTGTTTACACGATATCTGAAGGTAGGAAGCTTGGATAGATTTCATACTTGGTGTGTAGATGTATTATGGTGAGAGGAAGAATGCTACTGTTTTTGGTGGAGGTCAAAGGTCATCTGGGGTCACCAGGGGTCAAACTCTGAAAACCTTGTTTACATGATATCTCACAGTAGGAAGCTTGCATAGATATCATACGTGGCACGTGGATGCATAATCTCCAGAGGTACAAGCACGTTATTTTTTTGGTGGAGGTCAAAGGTCATTTGGGGTTACCTGGGGTCAAAGTCTGAAAACCTTGTTGACAGGATATCTCAAGGTAGGAAGTTTGGATAGATTTCATAGTATGTGGATGCCTTGTGGTCAGAGGTGGAACCATATTGTTTTTGGTGGAGGTTAAAGGTAAGATGGGTTCACTGGGGGTCAACTTCAGAAAAGCTTGTTAACGTGATATCACAAGGTAGGAAGCTTGGATAGATTTCATACATAGTATGTGGATGACTTATGGTGAGAGGAAGTACCCTATTTTTTATGGTGGAGGTCAGTGGTCATCTGGGGTCAAACTCTGAAAACCTTGTTTACAAGATAGCTCAAGTTAGGAAGGTTGGATACTTCCCATGGTGTTGCATTTAATTCATCAGAAAACCCCTGTGGGTTTTGTCAGAAATCAGAGGCCAGCTGAAATCACCAAAGGCCATTAAGCAAAAATTCCTGAGAATTCCCAAGGTCAAATACGAACATGAAACTGTAATATTCCAGCACTTTAAGATCACGTTCAACCAATGACTGAAAGAAACAGAACATCTTGGTGTTATCTGGGATTACACATTACGTGCTATATTCATCGAAACCACAATGCATTTTTGCATTCTGGTTTTAGTTGCTGTTCCATGCAAAAATTACAATTCCCTTTTTTTTTTTTTATATTATCGAAATTTTTGTAATGATAAAAACCGGCAGGAAAACGCAGACATTTGTTTTAAACTTACCAGATGTATCAAGGGAATCTAACATGTTAGCATAAAGTAGGAACATTAACATGCAAAAGTAAGCCCATTAAACACGGGAGATTACAGACACTCTACAGTACAGATGCTTGTATGTGAGTACGTACCTTTTAAACACCATATATCAGGTAAGGAAGCATGGATAGTTTCTTAACCTGGTATACTGTATGTGTTATGGTCAGTTGATGAATCCTCTTGTTTTTGGTAGAGGTCAAATGTTGTCTGAGGTCATCAGAGGTAAAACTATGAAAATCTTGATATTTGCATGTAAATGGATACCTCAAGATAGGAATGATGGATATACTGATAGGTTTGTCATAAGGAGAGGAAGAACCCTTCTTGTTTTTAATTCCTCGCCATAGGCAGAAGAATCTGTGTGATGGTGATGCTGTGTGTGTTTGTGTATGATGCATGTGTGTGTCTGTTTATGTGACACTTTGCTTGTAAACACTCTACCTCAAGGAGGGTAACCTCAGGGGAGCTCATACTTAGCTTGTTGATAGCTCTTGTTGAATAGATGATCCCAATTGTTTTTGGTGAAGGTCAAAGATCATTTGGGTTCACCAGAGGTCAAACTATAATAAGGTTGTAAATTGCTTGTAATAAACATGATATCTCAAGAAGGGAAAATTTAAGGGATTGTGTGCTTGGCATGTGGATACCACTTGTTGAGTAGATGATCCCTACTGTTTTTGGGCCTAGGGCCTAGCCTAAGGTACCTAGGCCTAGTTCTCAAGTATATACACTTTGTTCCCTGAACAAGACCTGGGCTCTGCATTCATGATGGCTTGTGTATGTATGTGTGTGTGCTTGTTACACTTAGCTTGTGCACACAATATCTCAAGAACAGAAACTTTTGTGAAACTCAAACTTGGTGTGTAGGTACCCTATAAGGATTAGAAGAATCCTATCATTTTTAGTGGAGGTCAAAGGTCATTTGAGGTCACCAGAGGTCAAACAATGAAAACCTTGTGCACAAGATACCTCAAGAATGGAAACTTTAATGGAGCTTAAACTTGGTGTGTAGGTATGCCATATGAAGTAAAAGAATGCTCGTTTTGTGTGGAGAACAAAGGTCATTTGAGGTCACCGGGGTCAAACAATGAAAACATCTTGCACGGGATATGTCAAGAAGGATAACTTCAATGGCGCTGATACGTAGCATGGTGGTGAGCCAAATAATGTAGAAAAACCCGTATTGTTTTTGATGGAGGTCAAAGGTCATTTGAGGTCACCTGGGGTCAAGCAATGAAAACCTTGTGCACATGAAATCTCAAGAAGGGCAACTTTGATGAACCTCATTTGGAAGGTTGGTGCCACATATGAAGTTGAAAAAGTCAATTGTTTTTGGTGGAGGTCAAAAGTCATTTGAGGTCACCAGGGGTCAAGCAATGAAAATTGCACACAATATCTCAAGAAGGAATCTTTGAGGAAGCACTTACAAGAAAATTAATGACAATGGTTAGAAAATCAATCTCATCGGTCCAACTACTCTCTTTATTGCTAACTTAGTTGCTGAGATATAGCAGTATTGAAAATTATTCACTTAGATTGGAATAGTCCATTGTGCAATAATAAGTGATGTGTGTCTTATAGTGACAATGTTTATATGACCTTGTGAAAATGAATCTTTTCTAGCATAACTTACCATGAGGAGAGGACAGGTTTATTTTTGCGACTATTGCCTTTTGTACCTCAAAATAGTCGCTACATTAAATGTGCAAATTTGTCTTCTTGAGTAGCATCACAATCTGACGAAGAAAAATTCGCACGTTTATTGTTGCGAATATTGCATTTTCAAAAACACAAAAGTCGCAAAAATAAACCTGCAAATGAATTGAGTATGTCTCACGTTAAGACGGGAACGCCAAAGCTACACCAAACAGTCGCAGAATATTAACACTAACTTTGTACTTACTTATCACTAATGTTGTGAAACAACCAAGGAAAAACCAGAGGCCATTCAGCCTAGAAACGATTTGTCAAAACGCACGACGTTAGTTCTACAGTAAGTGCTACATTAGGGAGAATGTCTTACAAACACTTTGCTATCATTTGGCGTTTGACTTTTGCAAAATCATCGCAGAAAATTTTGAACATGTTCAAAACCGCTGGCGATGCTTTTGCGATTCCTGCGAATACAGGAGAAAGTTTTGCTACTGTTTTACTAATATTTGGCTTAGTCGCAAACCATACGCAAGTGAATTTTTTCTTCTTGAGATACTAGCTTTAGGGAGAGTTAGGGAGACTGTATGGTTCTGTGTTTTCTATGCCATTTTTGTTTTGCTTATGCATGGTGAGCTACTAATTAGGTTGTCTTTATTGAGCACTTGTACTGTTGAAGACTAGCAATTCATTGTAAAAGTAATTCCCCGCCTGTTGTAAGAGGTGACTAAAGGGGAGGACTTGAAACGAATTTATCTAGTTGACACTATATAACACATTCGTGTTGGTGTGTCGTTAAATATTATCTAACTAACTGTAAAAGTAATTATTTTGCATCATTGAAACCACAATGCATTTCTATATTCTGGTTGACCGCATGTTACTGTGAGAGTGACATGCATCAGCACATGATGCTGCAGTGATTGTCGCTACATATGCATATGCCAGTGTATGAACACTTTGTCGCAATTGAAAACCACTGTGTTCTTATTACCATACATTGGTGTGAGTGTCCTAGCAACAAGATTTAGCAGTTTTTGATTCCTTGCTGGAGGCAAAAGGAATCCATGCAATGGTGATGTTGGGTGTGTGTGTGTGTACGTGATGCTTTGATTGCTAAACACAGTATCTCAAGAAGGGTAACTGTGGCGGATGTAATACTTGGTATGTAGATACATTGTATTGAGTAGATGATCCCTATTTGGTGGAAGTGAAAGGTCGCCTGGGGTTACCACAGGTCAAACTGTAAAAGCCATGAAAAATGCTTGTAAAGCATAAACACCATACCTCCAGACAGGAAATTCAGTGACATTCATAGTTGGCATATGGGTGCTGCATATTTTGTTTATCCTTGTCAACTTTGATGATCCTTGTCAACTTTGGTGGAGGTCAAATGGTATCTCAAGGTGGGCAAGTTTGAGGGACCTCATAATTTGAATGTAGATACTCCATGTCAAGAAGATGTCCCCTATCACTTTTAATGTAGGTCAACAGTCCCCAGAAGTCAAACTAAAAACCTTAAATACTGCTTGAAAACATGTAATCTCAAGCTGTGAAGGCTTAAGGGAATATTGCACTTGCCAAATGGATATATGGATATTCCATTTTAAGTAATTGATCCCTATTGCTTTTGGTGTAGGTCAAAGGTCATTTGGGATCACTAGAGGTAAAAGTGTGGAAAAATTTGTTAATGTGATATGTCAGGAAGGAAAATGTATATGAATCTCAACTTTCCAGTTAGGCACTCAGTGTTGAGCATGTAGTCTCACCAATATTTGGTGGAGGTCAAAGATCATTTGTGGTTATTAGAGATCAAGCTATAAATACCAGGAAGATCTGACTCTGTTTGACCTATGCCCATGGATTTTAGACTTTTATTTAGCACAGTAACTTCACCATGATCTTATGTCCAATGGGAAACGGTTGTACTAAAGTTATATGTAAGAAGCAGGGAATCACTAAGGCCTTGGGCTTTCTGGTTGGAGGAGGTCAGAGGTTATTTGAGGTCACTTGAGGTGAAAACTGAAAACCTTGAAAATGTGGTATCTTGAGGTAGGAACAGAAGATACTTTTCGTAATTGGCATGCACAACAAGAATTTGATGAAAAGGGATCAAAAGGAAAGAAAATTTGTGTTTGCAGATAACCACATTTTTATTGAAATCTAAACCCTGAGGAAAGATGAGACGTATTCACAACCTTTCAAAACCGTTCATGGTACGTTGTGTACGTTGTGGGTGCACATGCTGTGTACATAAACACATGCACGTACGACATGTGTATATACTGCATGCAGTGACATATCGATATCCACCCAGTATGCTTAAGTAGCACGGTCTTTTTAAAATTGTGCACCATTTGTTCAAACCCTAACGGACCTGTTCAGGTACTCTTGAGCATTTAAGTTACTTCAAATGATGGAATTTGCCTAGGATTCAACTACTGATTTGGGGAGATAAACAGTTACATCATTTGAAACGTACGTTAGGAGAAAAGTTTGGACATATTAGAGATCTCAGCTCTAACAGCAGTGACGTTAGTAACGTTGATTTCATTGCTCGATTCAGTGCTCGACAAGGAACCTTTATGTAAGTCGTAGCAGCTTGGGCCTAGTTTATTGGACTTTAAATTATAACCGTATATGGATCCTTTGCCTCTAAGGGTTTCACGTAAGATTTGGAAACAAAAATGTTTCTTAGAAATGGAAGCGTTTTCGTAGGCCTTGATGTGAGTATAGTGTTACACCATAGGCCTAAGGTTGGATATATCACATCATGCTCAGCTAGGATATGTGTGTCAATCCCAGCCATATTTGAAGCTAAGTGATCTTAGTACAGTGTAAATAGTACGGGGTTGTATTCATCCACGGTGATTTCATTCTTAATTTAACGTGGGTTATCCTAGGATAATGCACGGTCACCTGACCGTAATGAACCAATAGAAGTTGAGGATTTTAACTAAGTATGAATGAATCAGTAGATAAACCCAATTGTTTTTCGTAGAGTTCAAAGGTTTTTGGTAGATTTCATTGGAGATCAAGTGTTAAAACCTTGTAAATTGCTTACAAACATGATATGTCAAGAGGGGTAACATTGATGGGGCACACACTTGGAAGTATGAGTAATTTCAGGGTTTTGCCACAGCAGTGGCAGGAACTTTCTTGAGAAGCATTTTTTAATCAGCTGTGTCATTTTGAGACCCTGGAAAGTGAAAGCACTTGAAAAGTGTTTTCATTGGCAAGAATCACTATAACCCTTTTGTCTTTCTTGTTAGATTGGTAATTGTCATTTCATCCTGGTTTCTATATTCTTCTGCAACAGGGTTTAAACTGTTTCTTCAAGTGTTTGATGTTACTAGTGGCACTTTAGAAGAATGTACAAAATTCCTGAAAGAAGGTCAGGTGATAGCAGTGGCACCAGGTGGAGTTAGAGAAGCATTCTTCAGTGATTCATGCTACCGGCTTATTTGGGGTAAAAGAGTTGGTTTTGCAAAGTGTGCTCTTGAAGCAAAGGCAGTAAGTACTCACTTGAACTATTACTAAACCACTATGTTAATAGTAAAGAAATATAGTCGTAGCACTTGAGTCTGAGGCCTTAAGCTTGTCCTGCAAAGATTTCCAGACCATTTCAAAATGTCGTTAGGTGTAGAGGATAATTTAGTTTTAACAAATTGCCTCTGCCTTTTGTAGATAATCAAGATCATATTTTGAAGCTTAACATTTCTTTGGGCTTTTCTTGACAGCCAATCATTCCAGTCTACACACAGAATTGCCGGGAAGGGTTTAGATCACTGGGAATTGGCAAGAAGTACCTGATGTGGTTGTATGAAAAGACAAGACTACCTGTGGTTCCAATTTATGGTGGATTTCCTGTTAAATGGCGGTGAGTGTGTTCTTAATAAAGTTTTTGTGTGGTTAAGTTTAGGGCTCAACCAATGTGGTTTTTCGCTGCCGATCCGATGTCCGATGTTTTTATCACAACATCGGCCAATATCCGATCCGATGCGATATTTTCGCTATCAATGCTTTCACATCGTTTCACAGGGCGATCAAACATTCCTTATTCCTCGTGAGCCATGCCTATGCATGCATATCGGCTTAAACGAATTTCCTTTTTTTTAAAAAAAAACAGAAGTTTAGTATTTTTCCCCTCCATGTTTTGCTTTGATACCTTTCTTTCACAAAACGATGTTTATATGGCAATTCAATGACCAAATAAAGCTTCGAAAATAAGCAATCGGCGGACTATCGGTGACTCTTCATTCATAGCACGTAATTCCGTGATTGAACTGACTTTCACCTACTCACAGTAAGCCTACTAATTCCCCTAACAAAATGCAATACCGTTCACTCTCTGTTCGTAGCCCAAGTCGCTCGCACAAATGAACGTAATATTTCAGTGCAATATTTCAGTGCATGTGCTTGGCCATTTCGCACCATCCTACCATGCTTCTCCTACACATAAACAGATTGTGTAGGCTTACACATGTAAATTTGTTTTGAGTGTTTCATATATATAGCAGTACGTTATGCATGCATGCATGTACTATATAGCCATACGTAAGTATTTGTTCCATGTATGCTAGCTAGAGAGCTTGCTGTGCGCAAAGGAGGAGTTTTGGGTATTGGGGTGATGTTGCAGACATCGTTTATTACGAAAGCCATAAAAGTACATGGCACTCTTAATTTCACACAAATGAACATGCATGTCTTACATAAAAAGCATCCGCCGTAACTACTGCAAACTATGATGTAACAACTGGAAATTTAGTCGTACAAGCAGCGATCGAAAAACACCGTTATTTCCCGGACCACACCCCATGTTCTTGCTATGTACGTCAACGTCATTACAGAGCAGGTGCGTAGCCTAATGTATGGGTGTTTGCATACAATTACGGACCTACACATGCACTGGCTTTACTGTGCTTTCATGGTGCATTTCACTTGAACTTCTCTGTACAGAACACGTACATGCCTGGTATTCGTGTTTGCGTACATTTCAGTCCTGTATCAAACATACAATTAATGACTGTGAATTCCACACTTCGTTTCGTTCATTGATAAATTTCGGTGAATTGAAACTAAAAGTGGGTGGACATGATTGCTAGACTCTACGTACAGATTTTAAAAGCTTGTGCATATTGCGAATATCACAGTGCTTGTCAATAGAGCCAGTTTACGCTGTTGATACGGAATTTAGGAGATTAAACTGAAATTGACAGCCCTAGTTGATCACAAGGGCTATTGTCGGTCGTAATAAAATGATTAATCCTAGTTATCTGTTCATTTCTTTGTTGTACGAAATCACTATCACTATACGTCCCCTTATGTATTTAAATGAAATTTTCGACCCACGGATCTTCACGGAACATCAGCAAGTGCAATTTGCTATATTTCGCCGATCCGATGTTTTACCAATAGTCCTAACATCGGCCCGATCCGATATCCGATCCGATTATCGGTTGACCCCTAGTTAAGTTTGTGTCCTATGCATTTAGTTCAGTAATTTCACTATCCTGGCCTAGCTGTAAAGGTGCAGACTTGTCGAGGTAGGATGAGCACAATGCATTTGTTTATAATGCTAATACTAGCCTGAGGTCACGTCCTCATGCTTAACAGCCTTGTTGGTGTATGGTCTGAAAGAGTTACCATCTCTCAAGCTTTAGCTATACATGTGCAGATTAAGAAGACTAGTGAACAGATGAGATTTATATTTATAATATATTTCATGGCCTACCTGTAAATGTGCAAACGTGAGAAGAAAAAGGGCATTGCAGTGGCTTACTTCTGTTCAAAACCTTGAGTCATGACAACCATTTGCAATGAGGTAAAATGAATGCTTTAACATGAAGAGGGGGAAGGATTGAACTTTGACCTTCAAAATTTCTACAGACCACAAAGAAAGCTTAAAATCACAGCTGTATCAAAGAACAACTGTTTGGGGAAGGGGTTTTAAGAAGTTTACCAAATATGTGTACCACAGCAGACTTGAAATTACTTTGGAGTCACATTTTGACTACTGACATCAACCTTTGGCACTTTAGGGAATGAGTCAGGTACTTGGCCAGAGTGTCAAACCTTTAGTGATGGTTGTGCCTCTTCCATGGTTGTAAGGCGTAACTTAGGCGCGTTATCTTAATTTTCTTATGCGTCTCCTTGCAGTTTCTTGGGTCTGGATGCAAAAAACAAAGCATTGTGTCCACCTGAAGTCTTCTTCAGCTGTTTGGGGAAGGGGTTTTAAGAAGTTTACCAAATATGTGTACCACAGCAGACTTGAAATTACTTTGGAGTCACATTTTGACTACTGACATCAACCTTTGGCACTTTAGGGAATGAGTCAGGTACTTGGCCAGAGTGTCAAACCTTTAGTGATGGTTGTGCCTCTTCCATGGTTGTAAGGCGTAACTTAGGCGCGTTATCTTAATTTTCTTATGCGTCTCCTTGCAGTTTCTTGGGTCTGGATGCAAAAAACAAAGGATTGCGTCCACCTGAAGTCTTTTTCAGCTGTTTGGGGAAGGGGTTTTAAGAAGTTTACCAAATATGTGTACCACAGCAGACTTGAAATTACTTTGGAGTCACATTTTGACTACTGACATCAACTTTCGGCACTTTAGGGAATGAGTCAGGTACTTGGCCAGAGTGTCAAACCTTTAGTGATGGTTGTGCCTCTTCCATGGTTGTAAGGCATAACTTTGGCGCGTTATCTTAATTTTCTTATGCGTCTCCTTGCAGTTTCTTGGGTCTGGATGCAAAAAACAAAGCATTGCGTCCACCTGAAGTCTTCTTTTTCCGCTGCGTCCTCCTTAAAAGATCAGTTGGTCATAACTGAATGCTAACTCAACTGCAAGCAGATGCCCATTGTGCTCTGTCTAAATCCCCTTATGTGTAGGCAAATTACTCGCATGGAAGAAGCAATAGTATGGATTGATTATACTGTACTGTGCCGACAATAATTCGATACAGAACTTAGACTTGGTAGTAGTTTAATTCTTCGTCGATCTTAAACTTCGGGTGGTGTTAAAATAGCTACAGCCTTTTACTTTTGTGAGTTGAAAATTTCTGTAGGCCTGTGCATCGCAAAATCACGGAAATGATCGGTCCCAACCTGTGCGGTGTAAATGTTACAAGCTTCACAGATCGACCTGCAGAAGGCCCTGTAGAAGCATCCCCTGCTTTTGTAGCTACGTAGATTGGCTGGCAACAAGCCTTGAACTTTCGGAAATTCTCTCGAAAAATGCAAATTTGTGAAAAGTATTCCCCTCATAACTTTTACATTATGGATGGCACACTCGGTTGAACTTTAGCATTAAATTATTGGCAATGAATAAATAACGTTTTGATTTCCTAAAAGCCTGCAATCATGTTGAAACCATTATGATGTTTGGCTAGCTGAAGCCATCAACTGCTCAAAGCCCTATCTTACGGTATGGTTTGTAAAGCCATCAAACATCGTTGAAAACGATTGTCGTTTCATTTTAGAAACGAATTAAAAACACAACCTAAATCGCTGAAATTATTTCAGTGCTCGTTTGGCACTTTGTGATAACACACTCAAATTCTTTCTTTTCCAAAAAGATGAGACCGAGGCCCTGAAATAAATGCTTCGATCTCAAAAGTGAGCCACAGTTGTTAACATACGCTTTACACTATGGCATGTACACGGAAAAATATCGATCGTCAGTAGAATCGGAAATAACTCAAATCGGTAGGGTGTTGATACAGCACTTCACTGTACTAGACATGTACACTAAAGGCCTAAGCTAGCTACATACAATGCAAAACAGTATTTGTAGAGCTGCAGTGCTAATAATTTTCACACATATTTCGTTTAAAAGTTTTAAAAAGGCTTCAGTTGTTCTTCAGCACATTATTGTATATAAATGGGTTCATCTATAGGTGGTATGGCAATTTTTCTTGTCCAATGTTCATACATTAATAAAAGTTTTATTGCCATACATATTACTGTTACATGGTGACAAGCACATCTTTAAAAGTCAGTCCAGGTTAACCTTGTATTGCTGCAGGAACCCAAAACTACTCCCAATCATACATGTGTACATGGCAGGGAAGGAGGAAGATATCATGGGTTATCCCCTCTCCCCTTTCTCCCATTCCCCTCCCCCTTTTGCATTTTTCATGTGCAATGCTCACACACTGATAAAACTTTGTTCCCTTATATATTACTGTTACGTGGTGACAAGGACATCTACAAGTCAGTCCAAGTAAACCTGTATTGCTGCAGGAACCTAAAACTATTCGCAATCATACATGTGTACAAGACAGGGAAGGAGGAAGATATCATGGGCTACCCACACCCCCTTTCTCTCCTTCCCCTCCCCCCTTTTGCACTTTTCTTGTCCAATGCTGCACACACTGATAAAACTTTTGTTCCCATATATATAACTGTTACAGTACAGCCCAAAAGTAATCAAGAAAATTAGAGCGCGCTCTAATCCGATAATCCGCTCTGAGTGCGGGATACGTAAGGAAACAATATCCCTGCATTCCACGCAGCCACAGTGAATAGGCAAGTAACACAGGTCAGTGGCTTCATTGTGCTTGCTTAGTATAACGGTAATTTCCTTTACCGTTAGAAAAAATACACACACGGTACTGTTGTAATCGGTGTTTATATGTAAAAACGAGTGAGTGACGGCGATTCGTCATTTATTGTTTTTAATTGCACTGCTATTTGACATGCAGGCCTTATAGTTAAAGTCGTAATATTAAAACAATGTATTACTTGTGGCACAGTACAGTCCGTAAAACTATGATGTGTATACTGTACGTACGTATATACCGTGCCAAGTCTTGCGAAGGTAGCAGTCTTTGAAACTTTAGCAGGAATGGTTCACTCAAGTACGCAGTCTGCCGACTCAGTGTTTTGGGTTGCTTGAGGCTTCTCACAATGAGTCAGCAATGGCTTCTACTTAAAAGGTTGTGCCTAAATGAAGATGCAACCTCATACAAGATGCAGCCCTCGCAAACAGCTTCGGCATTCGCCATTGCCGAGGTAAATGCCGAAGAAAATTGACTTGACTTCACCAAAAAATATTGCCGAGGCAATAGTATGCAGGATATGGGGGCTTACCAGGAACAAGTTACACACTACACGGTTCAAAATTAAGCTTGAGTAGCGACTTGGAAAGAAGTCATTTTCCGATGAAATTGCAAAGATGAACAAAATTTTAACAAATATATTCAGTAGTATTGCGGTATATACAGTACTGTGATCGTTTAACTCCGGTAGAAATTTTTTCTACGATCTTGGAAAACCGCGCAAGTTCGCTCAATTTCGCACAAATTCACACAAAATCGCACACACAGATTTCAAAGAAATTTCGTACAAATCAACAAATACAAAACTCGCGTACATGACCACAAGAGTTTGTTGTCAATGAAGCAGAGAATGGAATGAGTTCTGATAAAGTGAAAGGTTAGAATTTTCGAAGCCGTTTCGTGAAAAAGAACGCCGGCAACAGAAATAATATTTTGGTACACTGTGGGCAACTTTGAACAAGCCGTTGAAATAAAGTTTGCACTTATTGGCGGCGGATTTTATTTGTTAGCCTAAGCTGAAGGGAGATGAAGGTGTTGCAGCTCTGTATTATTGATATATATCACAGTTGTATTAATGCTTGTCGGTATTAACGGGGGACTAAAGAAAAACAATTTCATGCAGCTGAGGTATGTAAATTAAATACTGCTATAAAAGAAATTCGTTGGTTTACAGCTGCAGTGAGGAATGAAGTGCAATAAGGCCTCTACTGTAAAGGAGTCTGAAAGCTTAAGGTAACGAATGATGCAAGTGCCTCGATCTCCGAACGCCAAGAATGGGAATAGGACGCATTGTTTTTTAAAGTTTTCCAATGTAATTGTTCTACAGCATATGTTTTTTTTTCTATTTATTATCCATGTAATAGTTTCATTACGGAAGGAAAATTATCACATCTATAGAACAGACAATGGAGCGGCTGTGCAGGCTACTTTTAGTTCTTTTCACCGTAAGTTCTGATCTGCCCCCCCCCCCCATGTCAAACATCTTCCTACGCCACTGCCCTACCCTCTACGATGCGATTGTTAAAATTCTGAATCTTACCTACTGGACAAAACTTTTGAAGTCCGAGTCCTTGGGAAAAACATTAATCCAATTATAGTCCGTTCAGTGAGTAAATGAAGATGAAAAATTCGGCAATCAATTTTCGAGACTTCGCCTCTGAATCTCTGACTCAGGAAGTGCAATACAATATTGCCGGGATCCCCCTAAAATTTACTCACGGTGTACTGTGCTAACATGATTCGATCAACCCAGCCCTTGGGAAAACGCACCTGCATTGTCATTTTCTGCCACAAGCTGTATACACTATAGGCGCCAGCCTGCAGGTCTAGACACGTATAATACCATTCATTCATTCACACATCGGCCTCATACTGTACTGCGTTATGTGCACATACTGTATCATATGTTGCATGCTATTATTATGAAGGCCGCTGCAAATGCCTGGGAATCGCAGCTCCTTTTACGTGAAATATCCAATCACAGCTAAGGGTTTAATACTCATTCATTCATAAGTGGCCAGCGCCCATTTTTGCGTAACCTTTTTTAGAAGTCGTATGCCCAATTAGTCACGGTACGTTTACGTGACGTCACACATAACGCCTCGGATTTTTTTTCAACCTTCGACATACATCGCCATCTTGGTATTTACACATATGGGATATTTCGTCCGATACCAAAGTCTTACCGAATACTTTTCTAAAGAGCAGACTTATTCTACACCCATGAAAAAGCTAAGGTACAAAATTTAGCTCGTAATGGTTGATTTTGCTGAAAATTTGCATGCTGAATTTTGGCCCACGACAGCTGGTTCATAACGTACGTAGAGCAGCATGTTACCAAGGATTTGAAATTTACTTCGTTAGGTTACTGTACATAGGTACCACTATAAGGCTACACGCTGAAGTGACAGTACGATTGTTAATTATAGACAGTACAGTAAGTCAGACAGTGCTATTATGTTTGCAACAGGTGGGTGTAGCCTAGTTGGGCGAGATTTAACAGTTGGTCATTAAAGGTGATTGGTAGTAGCCAATGGAAATTTTGCACGCGTCATGTATGTGAAAAAGGAGGGAGGTCCAATGACTCATGGGTGAAGTTGAGGAGTTCATGAAGCCAATGGAAATCCCCGAAAACTTATCCAAATGTAGTACGTTCTTTGGCTCTTTAGCAGTGCAACTCCCCGATTGGTTGAACTGGAAGAACCTGATTGGTCAGGCCACAGTATGCTGTTCGTCTGTTTACATACTTGGTCTGGCTAATTAACAGGTGCAAAACTCCCAGGGACATTTACAGACCTGGGAACTGTCAATCATATAGTAACTGCGCCAGACATCTGCGGTAGCGCCGTAGCGGTACCTTTGATCACGTTTCTGTAAGTGGGACAGGATCTTATCTTCCGGAGAACGGAATGCTTTCAACCAAGACGACACCTTCAAATATCGTTTAGTTAAAGGCGCCTTATTTCCTTAGTTATACAGACCACAGTCCTCAAAGGCAGCACTTCGCTGGATACTCTCGGGATCGGAAGATCGGACGGAAAAAGACAACGAATATTATCAAGTATCCACTTTGAAAATTTGTGTTGCAGCGAAGGGTTTTAACTGTTGACAGCTTGGTATTAAAACTCCAAGCCTGTGATTCCCATTGTGTGTCGGTAAGCAGTCTTTCAATGGGATTATACAGCTGACAATAACAGCCAAGGTCGACGAAACCACAAGAGCGCAACGGTACTTCCCTGCGACATCCGAGTGGAATGCACTCTTTTATATAAAAGAAAGTGTTCTTTTCCCCGTGCTCTCCCGCAAATTCGGCGCGGTAAAATACACGCAGTTTCCTGATTACTTTTGGGCTGTACTGTACGTGGTGGTGAGCACATCTTCAAGTCAGTCCAAGTTAACCCAGTATTGCTGCAGGAACCTAAAACTACTCTCAATCATTGATTTGTTCATGCCTGTGTGGAGTAAGATGTAATGGGCCACCCCTCCCCTCTTTCCCCACCCCTCTCCCCTCCCCAATTAACCCATTTTGCATATAGCCTTGATTAGGCTACATACACAGTCACAGAAAATGTTAAAAAAGGTTTCAGTTCTTCTTCAGCACATTATTGTATATAAATGGTTTCATCTATAGATGGTATGGCAATTTTTCTTGTCCAATGTTCATACATACAATTGTACATAGTTTTGTAACCTCCAGGCTTGACATGGGTAACTCCCTCTTGTTTGGACTTCCCCAAGACCAAATCGCACATCTACAGCCCATTCAGAACACCGCTGCGCGTTTGGTCACTTTGACTAGAAGTACATGTCATATTACACCTATTCTGAGGGAGTTGCACTGGCTGCCAGTTGGTTACAGGATTATGTACAAAATTCTCCTCATTGTTTTTAAGTCACTGAATGATCTCGCACCTGGTTACATTGCTTAATAGAAGCACTCTCCTCCAACCATACAATCCATCTCGCACTCTCCGTTCCAGCAATAAGGCACTCCTTAGTGAACCCCCCTCTAAACATTCTTGGGGGGATAGAGCTTTTTCAGTCGCAGCGCCCCGTCTTTGGAATTCACTACCTTTTCAAGTCAGATCTTCCCCTTCTTTAGCTCATTTCAAAACAGCTTTAAAGACTCACATGTTTAATGTAGCTTTTTCATAATTCTGGTTTGTGACTACTTTTGCCTATTTGCATTGATTGCCGTTTGTGTATGTATTTTTTATGTGTAGATTAAGTTGTAGTGTAAGTGTAATTTTGTAAAGTATGTTTTTCATTTTTAGGCACCTTGGCCCCCTTTTAGGTGGATTTGTGCGCATAATAAATCCACATTATTGTTGTTGTTGTTGTTGTTATTAATAAAAGTTTTATTGTCATATATATTACTGTTATGTGGTGACAAGCACATCTTCAAGTCAGTCCAAGTTAACCCTGTATTGCTGCAGGAACCTAAAACCACTCCCAATCAAACATGTGTCCATGACAGGGAAGGAGGAAGATATCATGGGCTGCCCCCACCCCCCTTTCTCTCCTTCCCCTCACCCCTTTTGCATTTTTCTTGTCCAATGCTGCACACACTGATAAAACTTTTGTTCCCATACATATAACTGTTACGTGGTGGCGAGCACATCTTCAAGTCAGTCCAAGGTAACCCAGTATTGCTGCAGGAACCTAAAACTACTCTCAGTTATAGATTTGTTCATGCCTGTGAGGAGTAAGATGTAATAGGCCACCCTCCCCTCTTCCCCACCCCTCCTCCCCACCCTCCCCCTCCCCCACCTGTTTTGCATATAGCTTGTATTACGTACACTGTCACAGCAAATGTAGGAAAAAGGTTTCAGTTGTTCTTCAGCACATTATTGTATATAAATTGGTTCATCTATAGAGGGTATGGCATTTTTCTTGTCCAGTGTTCTTAGACTACCGGAAACTTAATTCTACTGTACGTCGTAGCCTACACACACATTGTGTTGAGATACCGCCTGTCCTTGATTGGTAATCGAAGGTATAAAAAAAATATCATGTTGGTACTTATTTCATAAAACAGTCGCATGTGTAAAACAAGTTTACTAAGCCCACTGTCATATTTTCGCAAATTTAATTTGAGCAACCTTACGGTGCTGAACGTTTTTCTTCATCTCCTTCCTGGAGCTTGTACGCTAACCTAACAATTTTAAAATAACTGCGTCATCATGACTATTCGCACGGCGACTAGCTGCCATGCAGACAAGATGCTCGGCCCACTGACCGCATATACGTACGCGTAAGATTGAGGGACACAGCATGTACAAATAGGTAGCGCTGCCCAAATGCATATCGCAAGCAGTGCAATAACATGGAGGTGAATGAAGAAAATAAAGCTGTTTTGTTTGGAGGGATTTGACAACAGAGGGAACAGCAAATAGGCTAAGCATGTGTCTTTCAAACTTCCTCTTAAAAAATACAGAATAGAGTACCTTGACTTGCGTCGGTCGGTACTTTGTGTCATTCAATGCATACAAAACATATCGCACATAGGCTCAACTACGTACGTACCTATCACCACCATGCGTACTACCTACAACACCAAATACCCATAGTCGTATGTAGTAAAGTATGGTAGCTAGTCGACGTGCGAATAAGCAATCAACGCATCTTGTCCGCACGGCGGCTAGTTGACGTGCGAATAGGCCTACCTTTTACATATGGAGCTATAACATGCCTAGGTGAAGTCTTGTGAGCTGCCCAAACACATTCCGCCCTGCGAGCCTCATTTTTTTCCCCCACAAGGTTATCGGCAAATTTGATTTTCAAAATTTTTCAAAGTTGTTTCAAAATCATGGTTAGGGTTATTACATAGGTTAGGGTTATGAGGACTGAGTTATTTGGCCTGTTCTTTCATAATCCAGTGTCAGAATTACAAGAAAAGGGTCGAAAAGCTGTCATTTTGGAATTAGGGGTGCGGCCAATTTCCAAGAAGCTGATTGGTCCATTGGCATGATTTGCCCATAACCTCGTGGGAAAAAAATTGCACACCCCGCGAGGTAGTCTCGTATTTGTAAAACAGTCTGATCTAGCGGAGGGGCCTTGTCAGTTCTTACACTGTATATCAATCGTTATCGGGTCTGCTGTTCTCTGGTGCACAGTGTCCCTGTATGTATAAATGTCTTGACGTAAAAACCATAAGATTGTTTATCTCAGAGTACATGTAGTTTTAACGCTATTTAGTGCATAGTGTGTGCTAAATAACGTAAGAAGTAATAAGAATTCTGTGAAGGTGACTTGCGATATATTGGGGTGTTTTTTCTGTGCGAAGTTTGTGTAGGCCTACGTATGCAATATAGCTTACGTATCAACGCGACAAGAGCCTAAATCGTAGTCTTTTTCGTTTATTTCTGTAATCAAGCACATGAAGTTTTACATCTGTATTCGCCACACTTTGCTGACAATCATGGGTAATTTTATCGACGATATTGCCTATGAAAGCAGTGATCGATACCCTCCACGATTTTAATCTGGACGCGTGTCCATCACACAATACTTGCACTACTACCCTGAACGGTAAGAGGATTAAAGGCATTTTCCAGTGGCTTTTCATTAGGATCCTATGTGAAAGACAAAAATATTCCAGTTCATGGCCTTCAAACCCCGTAGCAATACTCTTTTCCTAACTTGAGATATCTAACGTTAAAGTCTGCTTATTTTTGTCCAAAAATACCTCCACTTCTCATCAAGGTCACAGAATGTTATGTAAAGTGGGCACATTGCCTCAGATTTTTTTTTGTTTTCCTTTATAATTGAATGTCCTGTTGTCCTTGAAATTTGATACTGCTGGAATGTTTGAATATCTTTCCATGTAGATTTAACATAAATTTACAACATATGTAGGGCACAATAAACAAAGTTGATAAATATTCTCTGCAGCGGTGTCAATATCAAAAAGAAATTCAAGGCTTTGTCAAATTAATGTGCTGCGGTGACATCACAGTTTCCCATGATGCACTTCATCTTGAGAAAAAATTGCATTTCTTTGAAAATGTATATCTTCCAAACGCTACAAGCTATTGAGATGCGGTTTTCACCTCCTAGATGAGAAAAATTTTCTGCATTTTTTGAAGGTATTGATTTTTGCCCCTGGCAAATCCCTTTAAGACTCAAACTTGAAAGGAAATACGTCCACTCGCAGTTCTGAAGGAATTATCTGTGGGCAGAGAGCAAAATAGCCTATTCACTGCATCTCGAGGCAGGGATTTAATGCCGTCCTGGACAACTGCGAGGAGACACATAAGAAAATTAAGATAACACGCCTTAGTGGGCCTTGAATTTTGAAATGTTTGTAACAGCCAAAAATTACACATCCCTAAAATTCTCACTGTTGAAAGGCCAAATTATATACCACCTAGCTAAACATAAAGTGCCTCAATATACTGTTGTTGCTGTAGAGAACTTTTCTCACTAAAAAAAAGGGAAAAAAAAATGTCATTATAGTTTCTAAGCTGGCAATTTTAAAATCATGCACACAGTTTAGAGTAATGTAATGCGAATTGGTTAGCCACATAATTATTGCAAAATGGTGATAGGTTCCATGCACTAGTTATTGACTCTGCAAGATGCTCAGTTGGTGCAAATAAGCAAGAATGATGACATTGCATGCAGTGGTGTTACTGTAAAGCTGAGGAAGGTTTGGGAAGTAAATCAAACATGCTGCTGATACATTTAGTGTTGATGTCATGGATGGTTATCAGTGCATTGGTGTCAGCTCTTTAAGGATACCCTCTACTGGTGTCCAGTGCGTCAAATATGTGTGTGTTTAAAGGTGCAAATTCTGAAACCCTTTTTGATCACTTTGCATTCCTTCAAAGATGTAAAAATCAATGGTTGACCATATTTTCTGAAATAGTAGAATTTTCTTTTAGGAAAGGAAGTTGAGAGACCACAGCCTACAACAGTAGTGGTGATCTTCATAGACTCATGATCTATGAAGTTACTGTATGTGTACAAATTGATTACTGGTACTCTTTCCTTCCTTTTCCTAAATTTTGTCTTTTTTATCACTTTTGTTATCTTTTAATTTACATTTTAGAACCTTCATTGGAAAACCAATTCCTTACCAAGATGGACTGAGTGCAGAAGAGTTTGCAATGCAGGTAACCTGAAGCTAATTCATACTTTAAAATAGAAATGCTACTGTGAAATGCATAACCTGTACAACTGTATTGTTGGCTGCAATAAAAGAGAAACCTGTGCAGTTAGGATGGCATGTGTATGTATTTGTTTGTATGTATGTATATATGATGTATGTGTGAAACTCTGACAGTTCTCATACTTGGTATGTGGATGCCCCATAGTGAGAGAAAGAACCCTTTCATTTTTGGTGAAGTTCAGAGGTCATCTGAGGTCACCAGAGGTCAGACTCTAAAGTCCTTGTGAACATGGTATCTTCAGATAGTAAGCATATTACATCAAGAGAAAGTACTGTATCGTTTGTGGTGGGGGTCAAAGGTTATCAAGGGTCATCAGAGGTCAAACTGTTGTTAACACAGTATCATCAGATAGGAAACATAGAAACTGTTTGTTCTAAAGCATGTAGATGCATTTTATAAAGAGGAAGAACCCTATTGTTTTTGGTGAGGATCAAAACTCACCTGAGGTCACCAGAGGTCAAAATCCAAAACATTGTCAACTCCATATCTCAAGATAGGAAGCATGGATACTCTCCATACTTAGCATGTGGATGTGTTTTATCAAGAGAAAGGTCAGCATTGTTCTTGGTGGAGGTCAAAGGTTATCAGAGGTCATTAGAGGTTAAACACTGAAAACCTTGTTAACATGATATCTCCAGATAGGAAGCATGGAGACTCTTCATGCATCGTAGCATGTAAATGCATTTTATGAAGGAGAAGACCCCTCTTGATTTTGATGAGGTCAAACAAAGGTCATCTTAGGTCACCAGAGGTCAAACTCTGTAAACCTTATTAACACTATATGTCAAGCTACAAAGCATGGACACACTCCATACTTAGCATGTGGATGTATTTTATCAAGAGGAAGAACTGTATTGTTCTTGGTGGAGGTCAATGGTCATCAGCAGTCAAACTCTGAAAATCTTGTTAACATGATATCACAAGATATGCAGCATGATACTCTTTTTACTTAACATGTACTTAGATGCATTACATCAAAAGGAAGACCCCTATTGTTTGTGGCAAAGGTCAAAGGTCATCTAGGATCGTCAGTCCTTTTTTGCATTCTATTTTTGCATTTCTGACCTTTTGTCTTCACTGCAGTGCCATACATATCACGCATCCGTGTCCATGAAAAATTGCTCCTCGAGCAATTTCTCCCGGACACGGACACGGAATGGATATCTGGTAATAGTTTTTCTAGGTGAGCGATTTTGCATGGACACGGACACGGATATGCATCACATATGAATGGATGGCAGGCTTTAAGCCTTCCTTTGTTCATCGCACAGAAGTGTGTGTAAGCACCTCCCATGCATGCATGATGCCACAGACTTGACCAGAAGTGTCTGCTGTACTCATTTCACAGTGGTGCTTATTTCACAGTGGTGCACAAAGTGAATAGACTGGTCAAAGTTCTATCCTCCAGAATCCTTCAGGATGATTTGGGTATTTGCCCTTACTATTGCTTGTGCAGCTCACACATTCTGGTATGCATGTACTGTTCAGTAAAAGGCTAGCAGCCTATGATTGATTGGGTGTTAATTTGTCCTATAATGTAACCCACTACAGTTTTTTACATATTCCTTGTATACAGGCACATCTAAACTGGGTATGTTTCACTCCTTTGATAAATAACATTTATACCTTATTATTAAATGCGAGCAATATGGCAACCATTCTTTGCACACATGCATAACGAGACAGAAATTACACTCTCATCACATAAGTGGTTAGGTTAGATGAGGTTTAACACCACATAAGTGGTATTGTTAGTCATCTCACCATAGGCCTTTTTTGTTCCTACATGCAGTACACCTTTGTGTGGCACAATTTATTAGAATAATGAATTTACCACATAACTGACATTTTGGTATTTTTGTTTTCATTGCAGGCAAAAGAAGGAATAGAAAACCTTATTAAGGAGCACCAAAGGCTTCCAGGAAATGTTCTGCAGGCACTGCTTGATAGATTTTCATGACACTTTTGTGAGTAGAACGTAAACATTAGCAAGTGACCTCATGTGTGTGTGCCTAATTGAGAGTCTAGTTGTGTTTTGTGTGTTTTAATATTATAGTGTGTAACTTTAAAAACTATCATGTTTAGAATTGTTTTCTCTTATTTTCAAACACATTCCTGTTGTCTTTCTCTCACTACAATTATTAAATGGTGCTATTAGTAGACTGGGCTACACCCTCAGATAATGTAAGAATTATGAATAACATTGATGTACTTAATGACTGTAGTAAGTGTGGTATAGTACCTAGGTGTAAGGAACATATAAGTGGTAAGTGGTTTTGAAGTAACTGCCTAGCTTTCATGTGGTAGGTCATTGCAATCATTCTGAATGTTACATCAGATGATATTTCTTTTTCATGTACCTTACCTATAAGCAAGAAATAACCTATATTAGTAATGTGACATCATTGGCAGTATGTGTCCAAACTGTTTTTAAATAGTACTGTTGCAATTTTTTGGCAAAATTCTAGTTTTTGGTATGCAGCTGTCAAGGTTCTTCCATTTTTTTGTATGTTTTTATTTTGATACTGAGAAAATATTTTTGGAAGAGATTACACAGTTAATTGTGATTGTTTTGAAGATACATTTTTCATTGACATCAGTTATAATATATTCATTCATACTTAGTTAAAATCCTCAACTTCTATTGGTTCATTAAGGTCAGGTGACCGTGCATTATCCTAGGATAACCCACGGTAAATTAAGAATAAAATCACCGGCGGATGAATACAATACCGTACTATATGCACTGTATTTATAAGATCACCTAGCTTTAGATATGGCTAGCTGGCTTGACACACATAGGCCTAGCTAGCTGAGCATGATATGATATATCTAACGTTAGGCCTATGGTGTGACACTACTCACTAGTCACAAAAAGGCCTACGAAAACGCTTCCAGTTCTAAGAAACACTTTTGTTCCCAAATCATACGTGAAACCCTATAGAGGCAAAGGATCCATAAACGGTTATAATTCAAAGTCAAATAACCTAGGCCCAAGCCTAAGTAACGTTACAACTTACACAAAAGTTCCTTGTCGAGCACTGAATCCTCGAACGAAATCAGCGTTACTAACGTTACCGCTGTTAGGGCTGAGATCTCTAACATGTCCAAACTTTTCTCCAAATGTACGTTTGAAATGCTGTGACTGTTTATTTCCCAAAATCAGTAGCTGAATCCTAGGCAAATTCCATCATTTGAAGTAACTTAAAAGCTCAAGAATACCTGAACAAGTCCGTTAGGGTTTGAACAAATGACGAGCAATTTTAAAAAGACCGCGCTACTTAAAGCATACTGGTGGATATGTCACTACGTACTGCAGTATAGCCTATACGTCATACGTGCATGTGTTTATTTACACAGCATGTGCACCCACAGCGTACACAACGTACAATATGCTCTGTGTGCAGTGCAAATGTACATGATACAAATGCAAGATTTCGTGGCTAAGGGGTTACCATGGAGTCATAATACCTCTAGTTACTTTACCAACTGTTAATTTTTTGTCCTTTTCGGCTGTTGAAGTCTAGAAGAAAACCATTTCTCAAATTTAGTCACATCGTTGTTATATTTCATGACTTATGAATATTTCATTGAATTCATTTTGTTAAATAGTAGGCTACTTTATTAACTGCGCACGAATAGGCCTATTGTTTTGAAAGGTTGTGAATAGGTCTCATCTTTCCTCGGGGTTTTGATTTCAATAAAAATGTGGTTATCTGCAAACTGCAAATTTTCTTTCTTTTTACTATTTTTTCATCAAATTCTTGTGTATGAATGAACAGGGTTAACCAACGCTGGACCGTGCATTAAATAGAGGATAATGCACTCCGGGGGTTAATGCTATCGCTAGATGCACTCGGGCTGCGCCCTCGTGCATCGCTTCCATTAACCCCCGATCGTGCATTATCCTCTAGTTAATGCACTGTCCAGCGTTGATTAACCCTTTATCTTACCATTTTACTTTTGTCCCTAGAATATATTGATGGTGCTTATTTTACTGAATGTGATTATTGTAATCTTTCATATAATGAAAATTGGGTAGCAGGATTTCAAAAACTAATGGTTAATTCACCTAGCCAGTGGAATTGAAGATAAGCTTGTTGTTCATGTACAAGGTTTGTATGGCATTGTGCAGCTGCTGTTAGACTGATGTAGCTTTATAAAGTATGCATAATGCTAAATGGCAATTATACCCCCTTTAAGATATCTTGTTGTTAGATCTGCTTTTGTTTCTAATTTTTACTTTTCATTTTCCCTGGGGCTGAATGTTGGCAATGTTTTCTTTTAAAGTTATTTCTTGCAGTTGTTTTTCTAAATTCATAAATTTTGTGTGTTCTTGTAAACTTGGGCATTTCTCTAAATTTTTTAGACTTATGTAAACTTCCATTCCTGCTTCAATATTCCTGATACAGACATTGCAGTACAATTAAAATGGGACAGGATTGCTTTGTTGTATTGCAGTGCAGCAAACTACCTGCAGATACCAATAATGAAGGGTTTTTTTTTTTCTTTTATGCATTAAGAATAAGTAGTGTGGCCATTTATGGTAGAGGGTTCCAAAACTCCAAAAGGTAATTGGCTTGGCAAGTTTGGTGAAAGCCTTCCATTGACAGATTATATTTGAGGCATTACATATAAATACCACAAACTGCTACAGATTGGATTTCAAAGTCATTATCAGAGGTAGGGATTCTTAGTTTGCAAATAATGATGTTGGTCCTCTCCTCTGTGCAACAGTCCATGAAAATCAGGTCAGATATATCATTATTGAAAGTGGCATTAGTGCTGATGCTCAAGCCATGCAATGTGACATCACTAGAAATGAGTGACCTCTTCAGCAAAAAGATCTCTCTTAATGTAGATTCACTTTTGAAAGTTTGTGTGCAATTTCATAGCAAAACACCTTGAATGATATGTATTCTGTTTGGCAGGTTCTGATGAGTATTATTATTATACTTGTTTAAATATTACTGTATCATGTATCTAGATATAGTGTAATTGCAATTAAAGTATAAGTGATATATGAACTCCACTCCTTGGCAAGATGTATGTTCATTTTGAGACTGCAGAAAACATAGAATTCAAATTCTAGTAGTTATAAGAACACTATAAAAGTATTATAGATACTGGGTGTTAGTTGTTTACACTTCCAGCAAAGGTATAAAATTTTATTGCTGCTTAGCACTGTGTTGCAAAATAGAGAGGTTTTATGGGTGTCTTAGCTATTTTCATTTCAGAATATTTTAAAGTTTATTTGGTCTTCATTCCTATGTTGCTGTCCTGGTCTGGTAATAATGGTCATGGTCATATCCATGTGGTATCGTGGCATATTATGTAGGTGTTCTCTAAAAGCTATTATATTTTTTTTGTATGTTTCTTGTGGGCTATATCATCTTATTCATATGGGTTTTTTGGAGCATGGCAATGTTCCTCTAGTGTGATGATGTACATAATTCAAGCAAATGATGTAAATAAATATGTGAATAAAATACTGCTTACCATCCTTAATTTTTCACTTCAGTTGTGGAATTTAAATAGCTGTGGACACGGAAATGCTGTACCAGTCTATTTGATGTTAAAATAATTGAAACTGAGCATTTCTGTACAAGCCCAACTTAGAGCTATTTGTGAGTTTGTTTCTTTGAATCATCCACACCATGTTAGGAAGGGATGACAAGGGCGCGTAAAACAATGGCTAGATCAATTGAAAGTGATAACTTGGATCAGGCACACTAATGCTTTCTCACCAGAGTTAATCACATGTAAAAAAATGCTTCAAGACTGCATAAATTTTGTCATTTTACTTCATGTTTCCATTGAAATATATCATTTGTGTTTCCATCAATGCATTTTCTAGATAGCAAAATGCTAATTAAATTGTTATAACATTGCATTCATTGCTGTGAATAAAAATGTTTTAAGCTGTATCCACCCAGATGTTGATGTTGCAAGAGATGGCATGAATATTAAAATTAGCTCACAGTCTTTAGTAACAAAAATAGATAAATACAGGTTGATTATAATATGAAACCATTTTGGTGCTTATAAAGAATAAAAGCAAGACCTTATATATGAAGTCTTTTATCCTCCTACATCACTATATAATTTTATTTATACCAGAGAACACAGCCAACACTTGTCCTTATATGTATGACACAGTGAACAGCTGCAAACTAAAGTTTACTCACTTAGTGATGACAACTCTTTCTACAAACTAAATTAAGCATTCTACAGACTAAATTAAGCATTCTACAGACTAAATTAAGCACTTATTTTGGAATGCATTCATGAAGAGTTAATTATTTTTAACTTTCTAACTTTGTAGTTTAAAAGGTGAATTCTGACAACTTTCACTAGAAGTTGTCAAGAGGGCACTCTCAACTTTAAGGTGCTTTCTGTTGCATGCATCAATTAAACCTCACATCAATCAAGCACATCAATAGACTAGTTGGGAAATGTTTCCACGCAATGCAGTATGAGAATGGGTCAGAGGTGGTGTATCACTGTTACAGTGTCCCAGCATGGGTGTTGCATGCTGAGCATGCAGAGCTAAACACGTTGTCCATTGTCATGGTACACTTGACCTTGTGACCCGACCAGAAGTACTGAATTTCCCAACTCGTCTATTAAACCAGTGTATTGTAACACAATTACCCTAATAAAATGTACCAGTTCTTGTACCCTTGGCCATAAGTGTTGTACATGCACTACAATGGTTTAATTAACCCAACCCCTCCCAGCTATTAACTGAATGAATTCAGGGCAGATCCAGGATTTTACAAAAGGGGGCAAAGTTCAAAGCTTCTAGGGTCAAATGTGCATGTATAAAGCCTAAATGGGTGCTGGCAGGTTCCTGGGAAAAAATTTAAATTAGACACTTAAATGCTACTTCCTGGCATCTAGCAATCAAAAATAGTAAACATATAAACCTTGTAGTTCAGCTTTAATTGAAACAATTTCAAAACAGAAAGTGATTCCAAAAAAGGGGCTTCAAGGCTGGAGCCAGAAAGTTCCCCTCTGTGTCGTCACCTGGTATACATCCATATGTTGACTCCATGGCCAATATAAGATCAAATCCCAGCATGCCAATGGCAGTCAACAATACATGCAAACTATGTGAAGAAGCTATCACTACTATGCACTACCACACTATATGTAGTATGCATATGCATTAAAAAAGGAAAACAAGCAGATGTCAATCAATATGAACAGGTTGGAAATCATACTCTATGACAACAACATGAAGTAAGGCATAAAAGAGTGTTCAACTTGGAGAGACAAAAGACTGTCCTAAGATTACATGTATGAGATGCTGGCATGTGTAGCAATGATTCATACTTATTGTAAGAAAGCTATAGAGCCTTCTCCTTTCAAGTTGCCAACATGATTAATTTCTTTGATTTCAATATGCTTGATGATTTGAAGTAAATAAACTTCACACTTATTTGCTGTATGTTCTGTTCATACTCTCATAAAACTTACAGGTTTTGCTATGAGCAAGCTAATTATGGATAATGAATGACCTTCCCATATGGAAACATGAAATTTCATGTCCCTTAGGAATTACATGAAAAGCATCACTATACTCATCAAAGTTATTCACAGGAATGTTACTGACATCTAAACAGTAATATCCCAAACATTAGGAATTCATTACAGAGGTATGACACTTAAAAGCAACTGAAAATTAAACTACTGAATGGCAAATCTCTACTTTGCATTCCTGACCAAAGCTGTATGTGCTTGTAGAGTACCTAGAATGTTGTAAACAAAGAGCTAAGTTTCCTTAATACAGATGCTGCAGTTTCAACAACACAACCATAATACTTGTATTGATCTATTAAGAATTAATTTGTTCATCTAAGGTACAAAACACATCTTCAACCTGACCACAGTCACACAGTAATTCTGTGATTGAGAAGACAACATGATTACAGATAATGTTCACAACGATATTTCATGCTAATGCAAAACTTAATTTACAAAGAACAAACAATTGAAAAGTGGTCCCATATCACCCCTATAATAGTTACATGACACTGTTTCCAGAGAAACATCCTCCAACAATACTGAAGTATATTAGATTCACATCAATGTCATGTTTTCACCCACACTGTGACTGGCAGTATGTAATGCTTGTAAGTTCATAACAGTTATTCCATAATTCAACACAACAGCATCACGGTAACACATTTAATCAACTACTTTCTTTGATTTCAATATGCTTGATGATTTGAAGTAAATAAACTTCACACTTATTTGCTGTATGTTCTGTTCATACTCTCATAAAACTTACAGGTTTTGCTATGAGCAAGCTAATTATGGATACTGAATGACCTTCCCATATGGAAACATGAAATTTCATGTCCCTTAGGAATTAAATGAAAAGCATCACTATACTCATCAAAGTTATTCACAGGAATGTTACTGACATCCAAACAGTAATATCCCAAACATTAGGAATTCATTACAGAGGTATGACACTTAAAAGCAACTGAAAAAATAACTACTGAATGGCAAATCTCTACTTTGCATTCCTGACCAAAGCTGTATGTGCTTGTAGAGTACCTAGAATGTTCTAAACAAAGAGCTAAGTTTCCTTAATACAGATGCTGCAGTTTCAACAACATAACCATAATACTTGTATTGATCTATTAAGAATTAATTTGTTCATCTAAGGTACAAAACACATCTTCAACCTGACCACAGTCACACAGTAATTCTGTGATTGAGAAGACAACTTGATTACAGATAATGTTCACAATGATATTTCATGCTAATGCAAAACTCTTAATTTACAAAGAACAAACAATTGAAAAGTGGTCCCATATCACCCCTATAATAGTTACATGACACTGTTTCCAGAGAAACATCCTCCAACAATACTGAAGTATATTAGATTCACATCAATGTCATGTTTTCACCCACACTGTGACTGGCAGTATATAATGCTTGTAAGTTCATAACAGTTATTCCATAATTCAACACAACAGCATCACGGTAACACATTTAATCAACTACTGAGGTGTTGTGCCCATGAGGGCCTGGTAAAAAAATAATGAGCTCTGATAGGTGAATCACAGAAAAGGATGATAAAATTAAACATCTTGAATTCAACTCCTCTTCCCCCTCCCTAATTTTTTATTGTACACAATGCCCCATGCCAATCAGTAAGTGTCAATGGTTTTTTTGCTGATTTCTACAGGTATCTGTTGAGTACTGCTTCATACTTCTCCTGCTGTCCAGATGTTTTCTTTGGGTTTCCAGCTTGGCTGATGAATTTCTGCAAAAATGACAACAAAACACCATTACTAAAGAACATACACCACCAATACCAGGGAGGCCATTTGTGTTCACAAGTTGGGGTGGGAGATGGGGGGGGGGGCAGGGGAGAGATGTGTCAGGCCCATAGCCAGTATTTTCTAATTTTGTTGAAATCACTCAGCAAGGTTTCAGGAATGCAAAGCACTCTAACCAAGGGCAATGCCTTAATAGGAACAAGGGGTAAAGCCCCTGAAATTTTGGAAGATGTAATGAAGCATTTAATGATTTTCCAAACAGACCACAAACTAACAAAAGGGTAATCCATGGAGTTGCATAGCACATGCACTGAGCTATAAAACTGGAGGATGCATGTGAATGTGGTGTATGCCAAGTGAAGCCAACTTGGGGGTCACATGATGTAGTTTAGCTTACTTAAGTCAATTGGGCTGCCCTAGAAACGTATATCCAGAGGTGAAAATTATTGGGGGTGGTCATACGGGCATGAGGGTCAAAGGTAGCATTGATGTGCATAGATGCACAGTATTTGTTACCATCAACTTTTTCGGTGCTACATTATTGTGACGTCGGAGGTGGCCCCTCCCATAATGTAACGCTGAGGCAATATGTGTATGCTAATGCGCTGTAGTGCCTCTTCAACCTCTTGTGCATTAATCTGGTGCAATCATGCATTTGCATGTACATCACTGCACTGAGGTACAGTTGCCTAAGTAGTAACTCAATGAAAAGGCTTCAGTCACAGTACCTGGCCCAAATGTAACAGTAATGTAAGACAAAAACCAAAGGACTTATTACTACCATTGTGTTTTCAGTATGAGTAGGCCTACATCCACCCAAAAGAATACAAATCCTAAACTCCACTGGCCTACAAACTACACAATAGTGCTTACTGTTAACAGGGTGTGTGCTAAATGGAAAGATAGATGTATAACATGCAAAGCACCGAATGCAGACCACGCACTGTTCTATGTGTGGGACCTACACATAGATCAGTGGGACCACGTCAGAGGCTTCGGGGCAGTGGCCAAACTGCATGCATGATTATGCACACGTGTTAGCTTCCCTATGTGCACCCATTTGTTGTTTTGCAAAAAGGACACATTCAGTGTGCTAGCTGTACAGAAAATTTGTGTAAAAGATATGAATGGACCAATGTGCATGCTTGCGCGTGTTATCATGCACATCATTGGAATGGACAGTCGGGACTAGTAACAAGTGCACCTACACTGTGTACTATTCATTTACATTGCTACTGTGAATGTTAAGCAGTCACTGCATACTGAGGCACTGTTCACAGTGCGGTCATATGCCCTGCCCTTACAATACGCCACGCCTAAAGGTCATGTTGGTTTCTTACACACTTACTACGGGAACCATTTAGTGCATGCACAGTAGTACAAGTCAAGTATTCAAGATAAATACACAGAGAAATGTATTCTGCATGTGTACCATGTGCAGGCACACCAAGCTATTCTTGTAACTGCATTTGATGTACAATGCATTCTTAGTGTTGTACACAGATCCCTGAATAGAAAGACTTGCATGTCAAATTGACACTTCCACCCTGATATTTGCATCTCAATGAAGAGGCACTTACCATAACAATGTAGGGATAGGAGTTTCATGTTTATGCTTGTAATCTCTTAAGAAACAGTGACAAATATTGACTGACATCACTAATAAACATCACACAAATGGAAAAACATTTCTACACCTTTGACCTTCACAACTGGGTTCCACAAGACAACTTCCAATGGTGAAACACCTCTTCACCAAGTTTGAAGAAATTCGGTCCAGCCGACTAGCAGCCTTTGACCTAAAAATGCTTATTTGATCCTCTGTCATGTGCCCTTTAATCTCAGTTGCCATGATTACAGTACATTATGGCAGAACTTGTTGTCCCTATTACACATTTCAAGTTTCCTGACAGAGCAATGTTTCCTCTTGGAGCTATTGCTAGAAAACGATTTTTACACAATCTGACTTCCCACCAAGTTTGAAGAGAATCTGTCCAGCCATTAGCAGCAGTTTTGGAAACAAGAAAATGTACATTTGACCTTCTGTCACGTGACCTTTGACCTCAGTTGTCATGTCAACCACATACGTATTTGGATAGAACTTGTCATCCCCACTACATGTGTGAAGTTTTATGTACATGCAATTGTTTCCTCATGGAATTTGCCTAAAAACAATTTTCACAAAATCTGACCTTTACTTCCAAGGGTCTGGGAGATACAAGTTCCCACTCTGGAGAACCTTCCCACCAAGTTTGAAAAAAATTGGTCCAGTCATTTAATAGTTGTTTTCAAAACAAGAAAATGTACATTTGACCTTTTGTCAAGTGACCTTTGAACTTAGTTACCCTCACAACCACATATTTTGGTAGACTAGACATGTTTAGTATATATGTTTGAAGTTTCATGCAAGAGGGATGTTTCCTTTTAGAATTCTAAGTCTAAGGTTTAGAGTTCAAGAGTCTACAAGACACAAGTTTCCCACACTGGGGTACCTTCTCACCAAGTTTGAAGAGAATTGGTTTAGCCCACAAGGAAGAATTCACGGCACAAATTATTTTCCCATAAAAATATACATTTTTCCTTCCATCAGATAACCTTTGACCTTGGTTGCCATGGCAACCACATATTCTGGTAGTACTAGACACATTTGTTATGTGTGAAGTTTCATGTCAGTGGGATGTTTCCTTCTGAAATTACGGTAAAAAAAGTGATTTTCACAAAATTTGACCTCTGAACTTTGACCTTCCCGTATTTAGTGTGTCATAAGGGTTCCACTTAAGATGCCTTCCCTTTGAAGTTTGAAGAAAATCTGCCAAGTTGTTAAGGAGACACAAAACTACAATGGACACACACACCTATACATGCTTTAGGTGTCAATCGGGGATCAGCGTTTGTAACGATGAAAATGGGAATATCTTCACTTGCATGTTTAGCCTCACATGACTAGGGGGAAAAAATCCTCGTGTCACCTGATTAACACCTATTAATACACACACATGCACATGTGTGTTTCCTGATGATTGGTACAAAACATTGAAAATGAAGAATGCCCAGAAATGCTTCAAAATTAAAGGGGCACAGCTTTGAAAGAAGCAAAATCCAATTTCATGGCACATTTGACAATTGGGGATATCCCCACTAGCAGGTGTATCCACACTTGACAAGGGGAAAAAAAAGCTCATGTCCCTGCTTTACACCTATTACATACCCACCCACCCTAACATGATATAGTAGGGGAACACTTCCCACTTCCACCTACTCCAGGACTACCATTCAGGATGAAGAAACAGAGACAAAATATTGATGAAATGCATCAAAGATCAATGTGTCCCACAACTCACTAACAAGCTAGATGTACCAAAACTTTTAAACTTGAAAACAGATTGAGGTACTGCAAGTGCATGCTCAATATTCAAAATTTACTTACAAATATCTCCATAGCAAGAACACTTGAAATGCAAGTTAATATGGTGCATTTGCTAATGATAGCACTAAAGTGAAGGTTAATATTCATGTAAAATTACAACTGTTTCTGTGTTTATTAAATCTGTTATAATCACATCTTACTAAAATTAACTATACATAAAAACAATTAGAAAATTCAACATTTCAAGACCTTAAAACTTTCACTTGCCTCTCAAACATCACTGAAGGTCTTCCAATGGATATCACCCAAATGATAAGAGTTAAAAGGTTTGACCAGTACCGAAGGTCTGAGATTAACTACATTGATCCTGACTACGATGCTACAGAGGAAGTGCCAAGCTATTTACAGCTATGCAGCCTAACACAAATGTGTGAGCAAATCAACAATTGTGACAAGAATCATACTTATACCCACACATACATGGCCAACATCCCCTCACAAACACACATTCACATGTACACATGCATGTACACCCACGCACACACCCCTTCTCCCACAAATAACCCACACACAGCAACTGTGGATGACTTATTACTGCAATGAAGCTAACTAGGCCTTTGAAATATTTCCAGCAGCTAAGAAGTGCAAAGACTGAACAAACATTAGGAGAAAGCAGTAAAGTATAGGTACTTTTGATCACAATTAAAAGTATCTGGTATTAAAGTACACAAGTGTTAAACTATTTCCATTTCCATGCAGTCTAACTTCACTCATCTTTAAGATCATGTGTTTCTCTACTAAACTGTATAAGTAAGAGGACTCCCACCCTTCCCATATCTGTGAATGTGCCACTATAATT
Source organism: Holothuria leucospilota (assembly GCA_029531755.1). Classification (NCBI taxonomy): domain Eukaryota; kingdom Metazoa; phylum Echinodermata; class Holothuroidea; order Aspidochirotida; family Holothuriidae; genus Holothuria; species Holothuria leucospilota. The sequence goes on from CM055971.1 coordinate 39,315,467, forward strand.
ATTATACTACACCTTGTTGACCAATTGATGTACAAAAGCTGGGATTTTAATTTATACAAACCTCACACTCTTCAAGGGAAGCTTGTCCTTTGACAATTTTTAGACCAAGTCCACTAGTGAAAGTAGCATAACGATCCTGAAATGAAAATATATAATGATGTCATTAACCTCATCATGGATCACATGAAATGTAAAAAGTCCAAATACATTGTGCTTTGCAATGGAAAGTATTAAACTTTTATAACAAATTTGCAATTATTATTAGTACTGTTTAAGTGATTTAACATATTCAGAGAAAATTTCATGAGGTATAATACTCAAAAAAAAAAAAAGACTAAAAAAAAAAAGACTAACTTCCTTCTCCTTCTCCAGAAAATAATAAAGAAGATTGTCCAGCTTTAGTAATGGATCATCTGTAAACTCTATCCCTACACAGATTTTAGTGCCATGAAAATTGAAGGAGTAAAGAACTGTGTATCTTTAAAGCTATTCAGACCTTGGGAATTCCACTCCTTTCAGCTGGCAAGGCTATGAGAGGAACAATGGATGACAGGTACAAGAAATCTACCAAATTACAGACAATTATAAAGTTTAAAACAGGGAAGGGAAGCATATACTTTCAAACTAGACACAAAAGGTTTACAGCACTTTACAAAACAAAATTCACTGAAGTTTACTCACATTTGTCTAAGAAATTTCTTAAAATTCCATCAGAATTGCTCCCGGACTGAATGACTGAAGACATAACACAAGAGCATCACTGATGCTGTAGGTCAACAATGAATTCCCTCACACAGAGTTACTGTTATGTAGTTTCATTAGGGATCCAAACCAAGCAGTCATGGACAGTCAAGATCAAGCACCTTCAGTGCTATAGATGTAAATGGTCATAGCAGTGGCATATTTTTTTTTTAAATGTTTGTGGGCACAATACTGTGTAAGTGATTCTGTTGACATAAAAGAGTGCTATTTATACCCTTTTTTGTCAGGCACATCAAAAATCATTCTTATGGCAATATATACAAACCCAAAAGTCTTCTGGAAAAGCATTGGCATGGATTTCACCATCTGACCCTTTGTGACCCCAAATGGCATTTAACGTCAACACAAAGTACACCTATGATGACCCATCATGCACTGAACACTCTGGCCAACTTTGATAAGATTCCAACAAAACCCTAGATTTAAAGGCTTTTGCTTGATTCTACTGTTTGACCTCTCTTGACCCTGAATGACTTTGACTTCTTCAAAAATATACCTCTGATGATCCATCATCCACTAGATATTCTTGCCAGCTTTGATAAGATTCAGGCACAACCCCTAGAAGCTGAAGGCTATTGCATGGTTCCATTGTTCAACCATTTTATGACCCTTGATGACCTTTGGCCTTCTTCAAAAGTGCACCTATGAAGATCCACCATCTACTGACCAACTTTGATAAGATTCAGATACAACCAACAGGACTTGAAAGCTTTTTTGTGATTCCAGTGTTTGACCTCTCTATGACTGCAGATGACCTTTGACCTACTTCAAAAGCATAACTGTCATGACCCATCATCTTCTAAACACTGGCCACATTCAATAAAATTTGGAGATAACCACTAGGAGTTGAAGGCTTTTACATGATTTCATTGTTTGACTTCTGTATGAATCCCAAATGACCTTGACCTACTTCAAAAGTATAACTGTCATGACCCATCATCTACTGAACACTCTTGCCAAGTTTACTTAGATTTGGAAACAACAAACAGGAGTTGAAGGCTTTTGAGTGATTTCACTGTTTGACCTCTCTTTGACCCCAAATGACCTTTGACCTACTTCAGAAGTACACCTATGATGACCCATCATCTACATGCTGTACTGAACCCATTAAAAATGTTAGATTTCTGACCCCACAAAATTGGACTTTCGTGGGGTAGGATTATATGTCACTTTTTAACGCCTGAGGCTACCTCCATCACCAAGCCAATTAATTATCTCTTTCCAACAAGCTGTATCACATGTCATAATCTGGAAAATGGCAACATCCAGCCTGGAGGCAACTGGTGTTATAGAGAAGGGGAAAGGGGTTTTTAGAAGTTTTAACGAGATCAATACCTCATGTACTGAACACTCTGACCAACTTTGATAAGATTTGGATATAACCAATAGGAGTTGAAGGATTTTGAGTGATAACACTGTTTGACCTCTCTATGACCCCCAATGACCTTTGACCTACTTCAAAAGTACAACTGCTGACTCATCATCTACTGAAAACTGGCCAATTTTGATGAGGTTTGGATATAACCCATAGAAGCTTTTTGGATATTTCACTGTTTAACCATCTCTTTTACCACAAATGACCTTTGACCTACTTCAAAATTACAACTTCGATGACCTGTCATCTACTGAATGCTTTGGCCAACTTTGATTAGATTTGGATATAACCCATAGGAGTTGAAGGCTTTTGAGTGATATCACTTTTTGACCTCTCCATGACCCCAAATGACCTTTGACCTACTTCCTCCTGCCACATTAATCAAGCCCTTGATATATATTATTAACTTACCAACTCTGACAAGTAGCAGTCAAAGACCCTGCAGACAGCAGCCTTTAACCAATGTCGATGGACAGACAGACAGACAGATACACAGACAGACAGACACATGCATTGCCATGACAATAGCTCCACTTGCTGAGTTAATAACCAGTCAATTACTAGATGCTACTCATTGCAATTCATATTTGCCGAAATGGCAACTACAAGTTCTATCCTAGATTATGCAAATACCCCCAGTCTCCCTGATTGTGGCTGTTTCTTTCAATGGTGTCTTTTCCTTCCCTGGAGAAATGGTTGTCACTTTTCCTGTATGGCTGAAAAAATCTGAGGATACATCTTTTGCTCAAATGAAAATTTACAACTGTTTAATGCTACTGTAAGATAACATCTAGCCCCACAGCAGTCATTGTAGTATGAATGAAAGCATCGATTGATCTCCTAACATATCACAAGTATCATTTTCTAGTCTAACAGAGGTGTAACGAGTACATTCTTCTGCACTTCCATTATGGTAGGAAGCAAGTGAGCCCCACATCTTGAGGGGCTAGGAGTTGGAAGTATATAGGGAACACTTCAAAATTAGCCTTTGACTCATGAGAAGCATAATGTTCTTAGTTTTCATTGAAGATATATATGACATACATTTATACAAAGTACTCACTGAGAACAATTACAATTACTTCTCCACTTCAGTAACCTGAGACTGGGACATTTTAAAGCCCCTTGCCAATATCACTTAATTTACATAAATTTAACTTTCACAGAATCTATCTTTGCATCAGCTAGAAACAAGACATTGATAGCATGATTAAATTTGAAATTTATTATAGATGACACACTAGTATCACAGTATAACCAAGCTTGCAAATAAAAGTACTAATTTCAATACTAGACATTTTCCAAACACAACTGCCCTGTCTCATGCTTCATGTGATCTTTCATTTATCATGCAGTAGTCCTTGATAATAAAATCATACTGCACACAGGGCATTATGAAATATGAGACACAGCTAGGGCTACCAATGTTCTGTATTGCTGTGTTCCCAATACAAAGCTGGATAATTTCATTACTACCAAAAAGAAAGGTGTCCTGACTTTCAACTACCAGACCAGGGCCCTGTTGCACACACACTTACATTAGATCCTTTTAACATGCCACAGGCACATACAAATCAAAGGTAACTTTTGTGCAACAGGGCCCAGGTGTCATAAGCTTGACAAAGAGAAGGGAGTTGAAAGTTTTTGCTATGATATGAGAATATGTTGTTTTGATAGACTGGTTGCTAAAGGCATACTTGACTGGATTTAAAGGAGAATATTTTACACTCTGCAGACTTCAACTTCCTTTAAGCCTGTTTAAGGACAAAAATCCATTCACTCTGTGAAACTTACATCCAGCATCTTCTGCATGTAACCATCTTCCACTATTTTAGCTGCATTCCGTAATCCACGAGCAAATGTATCCATAGCTCCAATATGAGCAATGAACATATCTTGAACATCAGTTGATTCTCTCCTGACTTTTGCATCAAAGTTAAGACCACCAGGCTGGAGTCCATTTTGATCTATAATAACCTACACATCAGAAAAAAAGAGCAAACATTAGCCATGAACTTCAGTATCTTTACTACACCAAAAACTTTTGCAACCATTGAATCAGGGTGTAAAAAATGATTAAATATGATAAGCAAGACTATGAGCTCTTTCTATTCTAATATATACAGCAGATACTGGATGAAATCTACTGTTTAATTTTGTTTCTTATTCAACAAATGGGGTACTCACTGTTAAAATTACTTTACACAATAATAACATATTTAACACTCAGTCCTGTCAAACAAAAACAGCAGTATGCCGAAGTGATCAGTGAGAGCTGTAAAGGACATTCCAAACACACAAAAGCAGAGTACATTATCAATAGAACAAAACAAAAACAAAAGAATTATTTGAAAACAAGAGAAGAAAACATAATACAGAGACAGTAGATAATGTATACTACAGTAAGGTGACATAGTTTGGGGGTTTAAATCAGGGATGCTACTAGACCAGGCACCATGTAAGTAAAATATACATGGTTAGTAAGCAATTGGCTATGGTAAATGTGTGTGATCACAGCAGTCAGTAAAAGAATATCAGTGCTCTTGAATTTCGATCTCTGTGATTGATGATACCTACTATTTGTTTGCCTATGTACGCTGTACTTGGGCACTACAACATATATCTCAATGATGGTGATGTAATACCAGGGAGTTGTTATTTAATATTGTATTTAAAGTGGATCTAAATTCTAGGATTACAAGAATATATAATTATTTTAGAGTTTGGAAAATGAATTTTATTCATCCACCTCCCATTTTCACAGCTTACTCTGTTACTGAGATATAAAATGTTGAAATTTATTCACTTAAATTTGAAATAGTCAATTGCGCAATCATTTGAGAAGTCCTTCTTGTACAACTCACATTACCTGCTTTTGTTTCCTTCTAAAATTAAGATGTTTATATGACCTTGAAACAATTACAGTTCCCTTGCATGGTATGTTGTATGGGGAGGACTTATGTAGCTAAGTCACCCTATAACAGTAAGACAGTGATCACATTTTGGCACAAGGTGCAATGGCTTTCGAAAAAAAAAAAAACATACAACAACAAAGATGGTAATTTGAGTAGTACAAGAATGAATGAGTGAATAAGCATCAACATTTTATACCTCAGCTCAGGAATGTCCTGTGAAGATGGGAGTTGGACCATTAGGTTGCATTTTTCAAGCTTTATAACATATATATTCGAAATTTTAACTTCAGGTACACAACAACTCCCTGGTAATACAAGGCCTATAATACGTTACTACCTAGCAGACCGTTCAGCTCCCCTCTGAAAGGTACACAGTAGGCTACAAAATCGACAAAAGATTATTTTTCACCACATTGTAATTAACATCTTGTTAAATGTGAAATTTCAAGGACATCTGTTCAAATTGGGGACATTTTCAGAGACACTTGTTCATCAGGGCCAGAACACTGGATTCGGTGACTGTCCCCGATTTCGGGGACATCTGGTCACCTTACACTACAGTTATGTACAAGCTTGCTTTTTACATAAGGGTGGTATACATGCAGTGAAGGCTTCTTTCCATATGTCCAGAGGGTGTCAATTGTGTGTGTTCTTTTTTTCAAAAGGCAGTGCATCACACATATACAAAATGAGAACACTGAATGGGCAAAGATTAGACTGACCATTGCCCTTCAATAGTTGTTGTATGACAGTAGCACATCCAATCAAATTAATACTCTAGCCACCAGACACATAATATATGTGGTGGGTATAGACATATGATGTAGCTCTATCCAGGTTGGCACACTATTGCACTGTACAGTAGATATGAACATATGACTACGTTCTATAAAATAGGCTGCTAGCCTTCTTCTTGTTAGTAAATTTGTTAGATAATAGTCTATGGGCTGTATGGGCTAGGTAGAGCCACTATTAAGCAAGTTAGATAATAGTCTGTGGGCTGATGGGCTAGGCAGAGCCACTAAGTATGTAAGATAATTGTCTGTGGGCTGTAGGAGCTAGGCAGAGCCACTAAGTATGTTAGATAATAGTCTGTGGGCTGTAGGGGCTAGGTAGAGCCACTACATATGTTAGATAATAGTCTGTGGGCTGTAGGGACTAGGCAGAGCGACTACATATGTTACATAATAGTCTGTGGGCTGTAGGAGCTAGGCATAGCCACTATGTATGTTAGATAACAGTCTGTGGGCTGTAGGGGCTAGGCAGAGCCACTATATATGTTAGATAATAGTCTGTGGGCTGTAGGGGCTAGGCAGAGCCACTATATATGTTAGATAATAGTCTGTGGGCTGTAGGAGCTAGGCAGAGCCACTACATATGTTAGATAATAGTCTGTGGGCTGTAGGGGCTAGGCAGAGCCACTACATATGTTAGATAATAGTCTGTGGGCTGTAGGAGCTAGGCAGAGCCAATACATATGTTAGATAATAGTCTGTGGGCTGTAGGAGCTAGGCAGAGCCAATACATATGTTAGATAATAGTCTGTGGGCTGTAGGGGCTAGGCAGAGCCATGAAGTACTGCAACTTCAGGCTTAATATTCAGATTCAGTCATTGTGATTAGTCTGTAGCAATTATGCCATCATCACAGACTGTTGTTTCCAACTCTCTTGCCTATTTTATGGCATTAACTACATCATTCCTTCTGTATGCTTTCAGCACTACTGGTGCATATATCTAACAAGCAATATCTTGCTCTCTAGACTACAGGCCTCACGATTCCATTAGAGTAATGTTCTTGAGCGTCAAATGTCCACCCTAAAAAAAGTAGTGCTATTAACTCCGGTTTAGACCAAATTTTGTCATGATAACTTGTCCATTGGGTAATAAAACTCCATGAATCTCAAAGAGAACATAAAAAGGTGTAGATGTTGAAAATTTGGGGTGAACTGAAGGTGATTTAGACTGTTTTTTAAATTCATATCAAACAGTGACGTTTTCTGTTATGTTGAAGAAAATTAGGGGTGGGTGTACCCTACCAAAAACTTAACTCCTTCTAGCTCAAAATCTGAACAGTCATGGTACAGAAATTTTGTAGTGCCATGATTGGCAAACTTCTCAGCTTTCATATTAGGGGTAGCTCGAAACAGCTGTGAACTTTGACAAGGCTGCAGGGGCCTCGAAACGGAGCTAATTGAGTGTGTCAGTCAATGGGAGAATTATTGGGGGTGTGAAGCCTACAGGCAGATGTATCCATGCAAATCACATCTCTTGATCAACTTTATACCACCATGCACCATCATATACTACATAGACATAAAAGGCTGGTGGCCTTAGTAGGCTCAAGTTACAAGCTATTTGCATGTTCAGATTTCAAATTCAGTCATAATGATTAGTTTGTAACATGTCTTCTGTAATCAGCACATAAAGAATACTTTTCAGCACTATAATGTATTTGTGGCATTAATTGCCTTTAATCTCTCCAGGCTGTTTGGGCATTATTCATTCACAGTCACATATGTGTACTGTAACATGCACTGATGCACATGTACCATAGCAGCAAACCTAAGACTATATACCTGCCTGACACTAAATGTGCACAAACTTTATGTAGAGATGATGATGGTGATGATATGTGAAAAAATGCAGTAATGCACATCTACCAACTATAAATCAGGTATAAATAGACCTGTTCTGAACAACAGTTCTCATTATCTGATGGAAAAATTGTTTGAGAAAATTCAGTTTGAGTATTTGAAGGAGGTGAGGACAATGATAATGTGTCCTTTTATTTTCCTCAAACTAAAGCTAGTCACAGTACTACCATATCTAAGGAACTATAAGGTAAGATAGCCCTTCTCAATCGTAAATGCATGTTACAAATTAAACCCACAGACCCTTTTCCAAATGGCAATAACAAAGGATTGTGGGATAGAATTTTGGTATACGTCACTTTTCCCACAGTTAAAAGCTCTTGACAAAAATGATGCGTACATACCAAAATTCTTTCCCACAATCCTTTTTAATTGCTCTTTGGAAAAGGTCTATGGTCTGTGAACCAGTAAACAGTTCCAAAAGATACTTGTGGTCTGACAAAACACTTGGGCCATGCAACCACCTAAAGTAGGATTCTCTGAAAAATCTTCCTTAAGAAGTCCCCTACATATGTGCTAAAATGGTTTAGTAAAACCATCATAAATGACAAAAGCTGTTAATATGTCACTGCTAATCGATTGGCTATGGTAAGTTTGAACTTACTTTCATTGCCTGAGTTGCATATGAGATGTCCATGGGAAACTGGTCTGTGTCCCAACCAAGATCCGGAGAACCAGTGTTAGAATCTACAGAACCCAGCATACCAAACCTAACAGAGAATGAAGAGAAACCTTTTAAAACCTCTTATCTACAGTAGTATAAACATAGTATATTAATACATTATACCAGTACACTGAACCTAATGTACAATGGTAAGTGAATGGGATCTTGCTAAGTCATCACAGAAAAGTTGACCACTTTTTAGTTCACAAATAACATGCCATTTGCCCAAGGAGGTAAAGTTCATCCAGTATCTTTCAAAAGTGCCAGCCTGGACAACCAGCAACAGCTTTTATGAAAAGTCCTGCTGGAAGTTATATACCACTTCAGACAAAAACCTAAAATTAGTTCCAAATGGAGGTATGACCCATAGGGACATGATACTGACCAACTGCCCTACCGTATCCTCATACTATTACATCAAAGTGTTTCATGTGTGCCTTTGTTTGGTGAAACAACTACGTATGGTCTCAGCCAAAAGGCCAGGAAGCAATCTATATCACGCCTGAGGAGCCCAGCTTCTATCAAAATGACTGCAACTTCCAGCAAATGAAATTAGCCTCAACATCTTGGCTGCAGGGCAGTAATTCCTGTGAGTATGCATGTACCCTACTACAGAAGTCAAGAAGTATGCCTCAAGAGTATTTAGTGTCTAAATCAGGGCACAAAACAGTATTGTACTGCAGATCTCACACCAAACTTGCAAATCATACTAGGTAGTTGCATGCACACAAAGATTTTCTAACCTCACCTTGCCCTTTCTTACTGTTTTCTAAGTATGGTTGGAAATTACAAAAATATGTTGGATATTGTTCATGATACACATCAGTGTGGAGATCAGCAGCATACCATGTCATGCATTAACATACATAATATGTAAGTAAAAGTCTTCTTATTAAAAACTGAACAGGAAACCATGCACAGCCACTGACTGTTTTACTATTTCAAAGCTACCAAACGGGATTATAGAATGATGCTCTGCAGTTTCCACATGAAAGGAAATGAGAGTGCAATATTTACAGCAGCAGGTTGAAGGCTCACTGCAGTACCTAATCTGTTTCAAAAACACAAAAGAAGTAATCGAGGCATCCTATTTACAACTAAAATACTTGTAAACTGCTGATATGCAGAAAGCCTAGCACTAAAACTGAGAGCTCATGAAAAAAATTTCAGACCACATGAACAATGTTAAGTATTAGAGCACTGAGACAAGTGTTTTGTACTGCTTTGTCTACCTCGAAACAATTCCTTCTCATACTCAGTGTTTGCATGCTTTTGACAGGATTCCCAGAATTTAAAGAAAACAACTTATTTATTTTTCTCCTTACAGTTTCCTACAAATTTTCAAAACTCCAGGATAATTATATCAATTGTTTCAACTCCTCCAGTGGACAATATGTTTGGACATGCAACAAAGTATAATCAGACAGATCATTTTTGTTTTTAGGGCTACTAAATGCACTGACTAGAAGTACTATTGCTCAAGTCCTTGACTTGGCCTTGACTGAAAAAGGGGAAACTCATATCCCTGGCTTTTCTTGACTCCCAGCATGGCTGTAAACCATGATTCAAAAAACTTTTGAAGGGTCTCAAAAACAGCAGCTGCAGGCTTACGTAACCTTATATTAGATAAAATATGATAACAATGTGACTGCTCAAAGATTAATGTAAGTAGGCTTCAACTAACCAAAAAATAGCACTCAAAATCCTCAATGATTAGTTTGAGCATTTGATTTCTAAAGTAAGCAAGGCTTAGAGAAAGCTAATTGAATGCTATAAAATATATGCAGTAAGACAAGGAAAGGAATTTAGTGGTGAATTATAGACATGCACCGTCAAAAATTGGTTGTTTAGAAACCGAGCTCTGACATTTTCATATTTACCACTGTGCAAAGGGGCACATCTGTTTCTGCTTCTATTTTTTAAATGACCACAGTATTTTTTACTTCATGATTTTATATGAAGGTCATATGGAAAGACTGGAAGTTAAATGTGTAGTTCTGTTTATCACTAATACTGCAAATCTCAGACCCTGGCACAGCTATATGAAACCAAATTGGGTGTATCTTTGACCAGTGCTTACAATATTTTTAAACATTTTATGAGTCTATACTTTGCAACACACTGACCAGTTATTACACAGAAAATGATAGCTGTATGCATTCTAATCAAATGGATGGTCCCACCTCCCCTTACAGCCCTTCCATCAACCTGCTACTTTACAATGTCTAGAAACATGTTAAAGCAATATTTGGGTTCATTGTCACATACCAATGTAGTTCAGAAGGATCAGGTAGGCCAGGTTGAAATATTTTTTAAATAAAATTTGTTTGTTCAAGCTAAAAAGAAAACAGCATTCCAAGTACTTGTTTTTAATTTTTTTTTTTATAAAATGAATGTGGAACTGTAACTCTCATTAGTAGTTCTCTACTCTGATAACCAAGAATGAGATACTTCTTTCACTTTCCAAAATTTCAAATTGACACAATTTGAGCACCAAGTGCTCCCTAAGGAAAGTCCTGCTAACTACCTTCCACTGCAGGCAAATTTAAAACCTGAAATATTTTCCATAAGAGTAGCAACCCTGACTTGAGACAAGACTTAATGAGAAGCCATCAGAGAGCCTCGCAATTGTGAGAGAAAGAACTGATTTAAATGGCTTCAACAAAGTTGAACAGCTTCAACAAAAGTAAGCAAAGTCAGCTATTTAACTGGTCCACACAAGGGTGCTTCAGACCAGGAGTGCAACCAACTTCATTAGCCATGTAACTGATTTTGATGGTACTGCATATACCCTGGCAAATGGGACGAAAACCACCTATAAGATCTGTTAAGATTACCCTTCATAAAATAACATATTTGTGAAATTTAGGCCATTTGACCTCTGGTGACCCCAAATGACCTTTGACATCAAAAACAATGCAACTCTTTTCCTCAATATAGGGGCACTCTTATGCTAAGTATGAGAAGCACTATTCTTATCCCTATTAAAATATCATGTTTGTAAGCAGTTTACAAAGTTTTCACCACTTGATCTCCAATGATCTCAGAAAAGTGTGACCTCTATCAAACACAATACGGTTCATCTATGGCAATAATGCTGCCACCTGCTAACTATGAAAACTATGTATGGTTATACTGAGAAATAAAATTTTACAAGGTTTTTAGTTTTGACCTCCGGTGACCTCTGACATCCTCCCACAACAATAGAATTCTTCCTATAAATATGACAAACCTATATCAAGTATAAAAGGTGTTCACCATTTGCTCTTGAGCTATAACATTTACAAGCAACTTCTAAGGTTTTTGTTGTTTCACTTCCAGTGACCTCAGATAATCTTTAACCTCTGCTATAAACAATAGGGTTCATCTGCTGACTATACTGCATTCTTGAAAAGTATTCATGTTTCCTACCATGAGATATCATATTTACAATGTTTTTGTTTTTTGACCTCTGGTGACCTCACATGACCTCTGACCTCTACCAAAACTACAGTTCTTCCTCTTAATATGGTTAACCCATATAATATATGAAAAGTGTCCATTATTCTTATCTTGAGAAATATTGTGTTTTCAAGCAATTTCCAAGGTTTTGAGGTTTTACCTTAAGTGACCTCAGATAACCTTTGATCTCTACCAAAAACATTAGGGTTTATTTTCTGACTATAGCATATCCACATGTATTCTGTGAAAAGTATCCATGCATCCTTCCTTGAGATATTGTATTTACAAGTTTTTTTGTTTTTGACATCTGGTGACACCACATGATATTTGACTTCTACCAAAAACAACAGAGCTCTTCCACCCAATATGATAAATCATACAACATGTATGAAAAGTGTCCATCATTCCTATCTTGAGATATCTTGTTTACAATGAAAGCATCAGAAACACACACACACCTCCACATACACATGCAATTGTGAAAGCATAGATTCCTTTTGTCTTCAGCAAGGAAACAAAAAAGAATATGCCATACTTTTCAGGAATCATGCAAAAAATAGATTACAATACTGGCATTATCTTTGCTCTTACACATATACATCATTCATGGGGGAAAAACATGCAATGCTAATTGGATGACTGCCATAGCCAAATGGAAAGCATCTATATTATAAATGGACTGACGTAGATTCCATCACATTTTTCTTCAAATATCAACATTCCATGACTTCTTACAAAATGACAAAAAGCCATGAACCTCCAAAGCAGATTTTTTACACCAGAATTTTCTGTGGCTGTAAGAACCCAAAATCAGAACCATTGCAAAGTTTATTCAGCTAACAGATCATACTTTACAGTGAATACCACTAAAGAATCTGTTTTAAATGAAACATTATCAGGTCATGTTTTAAATAACTGCATTTGGATATTTTATTTGTGAGTGAGTGAGGATTTATCTGTCCTTTTCTCTAGTTCCATAAGATGAGGAGGCAGTGGCATGGGTGCATTTCATTTCATTCTTTTATATGTTGTTTGGTATTTCAGGTAGGTCATGACTGTGTGATTCTTGCTGCTGCTTCATTTCCATATATCCTCTTCTACAACTGTTTGTTACAGGACCACACATCAGCTTTGTTTAGCTTCTTTTCACTCCACTGACCTAGTGTAATTTATCCAAATCAATATTAAGTAATGGTGCCTTTGATTTGTGATAAATTCCTACTGATACTGTTTCCTTCATTGCTTTTTACTGCATTAACTGTAATGGATTGTGGTTGAAAAAAGTTTGATGTTGCTGTAAATTAGGTAACACCAGGAAAAGAGAAAGACACGCACGCAGAAGCCATCATGATATCATGGTGATATTGGTGGCCTGCTAGTGTGGTGTGGTTTGGCTCGATGTTGAGTTTAAAGTCATCGGCTAAACCAAAATGCTTCAAAAATCCAATCACAGTCATTGCATCTGAAAGAGACAGACATATAAATTGGTAATAAAACTCAACTTGTCCAGTATAAATCGTAGGCTTGATGCTATTCAACATGGCATGTGGTATCCAATCATATAACAGAGTGTACCAACTGCATAATGAACAAATATCGTTGTTAGGATTCCACATAAACTTACAATTCGCAACTGCTTTGTACTGTATTAGTTACAAGGAAGAAACAATGTCAGCTGCGCATGATTGACCAAGCTTGATAACAGTTACAGCAATCCATAAGCATCAAAATATCACACATGTACAATCAATACACATTTTAGTGTCTCCCCCTCCTCCATCTCACCCTCTTCCCACCTTCCCCTCTCCCCACTTCCCCCTCCTAGCATACTTTGGAAATGTTGGTTTAACAAGTTTCATTATAATTCATAAGAAATAACCAGTGAAATTCATTCCTTTGAAAAGGGAACACTGGTCATTCCCCCACCCCCCACCTCCTCACACCATTTTGTTAGTTTGTTTTAGTACAATGGTTTCACATTGACACAATTCATGATAAAGACACAGTGCTCAAAGTCAGGTACAGTAGGCATACAGAAAGTAAAGAGCCCACGGGCACTGATTGAACAGATTGATATGATATTAAAACTATCATAAATTTGTCATAATAGCTTCTTGCTTCAAATTTGGGTATAAAATGCTAGGCCTAACATCCAAACATGTTTTATACTTGACAAATCATGTTTACAAGGTTTTCATGCTTTGATCTTTGAACTCTGAACTTCCCAAAAGATACAGTTAAGAGGTACTGTAAAGCAATCAATGTGGGCAATAACATGCCAAGTGTGAGATTCATATGGGATTTCTTTTGTGTTAACAAAGTTTACATTTGTTAAGTTAACAAAGTTTTCATTGAGACCTTTGGTGTGACCTTAAATGCCTTTTGACTTCCACCAAATATTTTAGGGACCATATGCTTGATCTGAAAAAAAATGAGGTTAAATGACCCAAAAAACGAGATTCCTCACTGTCATAGATATCTTGAGGTATTGGGTTTTCAGACATTTATCAAGATTTCCAAGGTTACCTGCAAAGTAAGCCATTCATAATCATTCTCCTTTTCAAGATATCACATTAAGATTTTTTGCAGTTTGACCTATGGTTACCTCAAATGACCTTAAAACACCACAAAAACAACAGTGATTACCTACTCAATATATTGCATCTGCACTCCAAAAAATGAGGTGAATCACTGTTATAGGTATCTTGAGATATGGGGTTTACAGGCAGTTATCAAAGTTTCTACTGTTTGACCTCTGGTGACCCCAAATGACCCTTGACCTCACCTAAATCTTTGGGCTATGTCTACTTAATGTGGAGCAATCACAAACTATGGATGAAATTAGTTGACGTTTCCCTTCTTGACATATTACATTTACAAAGTTTTCATAGTTTTGACCTCTGATGAGCTCCAGTGACCTTTTGACCCCACAAAAAAACAAAAGAGATCATCTAATAAATACAGGGTATCCACATGATAAGTGTTAGATCCATCAATGTTACCTTCCTTTAGAATTTTCCATGTAATTTTTGTGGTTTCTACAGTTTGACCTTTAGTGACCCCAAGTGACCTTTGACCTCCCCAAAAATTGTAGAGACCATATTCTCAATACAGAGTATCCAACTGGAAGGTTTGAGATTCATGAACATTTTCCTTCCTGAGACATCACATTAACATGATATTTTACACGTTGACTTCTAGTGACCTCAAATGACCTTTGAACTACACCAAAAACTTAAAGGGATCATCTACTCAATATGGAGTATCAAAGGTCACCTGGAGTCACTGGAGGTCAAACTGTAAAAGCCATGAAAAATGCAAGTATGAGATCCCTTAAGCTTTAATATGCATCTTGAGATAAAATGTTTACCAGCAATTTTAAGGTTTCATAGTTTGACCCTATGAGATATATATACATCTATGATATGAGATCCCTTAAAGGCATTTTCCAGTGGCTTTTCATTAGGATCCTATGTGAAAGACAAAAATATTCCAGTTCATGCCCTTCAAACCCCGTAGCAATTCTCTTTTCCTAACTGGAGATACCTAACGTTAAAGACTGCTTATTTTTGTCCAAAAATACCTCCACTTCTCATCAAGGTCACAGAATGTTATGTAAAGTGGGCACATTGCCTCAGATTTCTTTTGTTTTTCTTTATAATTGAATGTTCTGTTGTCCTTGAAATTTGATACTGCTGGAATGTTTGAATATCTTTCCATGTAGATTTAGCATAAATCTACAACATATGTAGGGCACAATAAACAAAGTTGATAAATATTCCCTACAGCGGTGTCAATATCATTAAGAAATTCAAGGCTCAAATTAATGTGCCGCGATGACATCACAGTTTCCCATGATGCACTTCGTCTTGAGAAAAAAATTGTATTTCTTTGAAAATGTATATCTTCCAAATGCTACAAGCTATTGAGATGCGGTTTTCACCTCCTAGATGAGAACAACTTTCTGCATTTTTTGAAGGTATTCATTTTTGTCACTGGCAAATCCCTTTAAGCTTTCATATGCATCTTGAGATAAAATGTTTACCAGCAATTTTAAGATTTCATAGTTTGACCTCTGGTGACCCTAGCTGACCTTTGACCTACAACAAAAACAACTGCAATCGTCTTTTCAACATGGAGTATCTGCAAAGTACGAGATCCTTCAAGCTTGCCTGCCTTGAGATACCTTTTTAACAAGCGTCTTTCAAAGTTTTCTCTGTCTGACCTCCAGTGACCCCAAACGACCTTTAACCTCCACCAAAACAACATGGATCATCTACTCAATATGTGGTATCCACATGCCATCTATGATAAGCATTTTTCATGGCTACAGTTTGACCTCTAGTGACAGAAGTGACCTTTGACCTAAAACCCAAAACAATAGGGATCATCTACTCAATATGTGATATCTACAAGTTAAGTATGAAATCCCTTAAGTTTACATATCTTAAATGTTTGTGAGCAATTTGCTGCAAAAGTTTGTATGCAATTTTTAAGGATTTTAAAGTTTGATCTGTGGTGATCCCAGATGAACTTTGACATACACCAAAAACAACAGGGATGATCTTCCCAACATGGAGTGTCTACATGTAGAGTATGAAATCTCTCACGCTTGCCCACATTGAGATACCATGTGTACCAGCAGTTTTCAAGGTTTTCATTATTTGACCATCAGTGATCACAAATGACCTTTGATCACCACCAAAATCTATAGGGTTCATCACTCAATATGTCATATCCACCTATTAAATTCATTGAAGTTTCCTTTCTGGAGGTATCATGTTTACAAGCATTTTTCATGGCTTTTACAGTTTGACTTCTGATGACCATAGGTGACCTTTGACCTCCACCAAAAACCATAGGTATCATCTTCTCAGTATAGGGTATGCGCATGTAAAGTATGAGATACCTAACTGTTATCCTTCTTGAGATATCGTGTTTACAAGCAAAGCATATCACATAAACACATACACACATGTATGTTTTAGGTCAATCAGGGATCAGCATTTTAAACAACAAAAATGAGAAATATCCCCACTTGCAGGTGTGTCCACACTTGACTAGGGAAAAAACACTCATATGTTCCTGATTTACACCTATTACACATGCATACACACCTGTGTACACATGGTGTTTTTCATGATGATGAGTACAAATGATGTAAAATGGGGGAAAGGCTCAGAAATGCTTCAAAATTAAAGTGGCACATCTCTGAAATGCGCAAAATCCAATTTCATGGCAAATTTTGCATTTGACAATTGGAGATATCCCCCCCAAAAATGTCCATGTCCCTGACTTACACCTATTGCATATATGCACACATACACATGACACCACCATCACAATTATATTCCTTCTGCCTTCAGCAAGGAATCAAAACTGTTCTTAATTTTTGTGGATGACCTTGTACTGATAACAAAGATATGCCACTATAACCAGAAAGCCCAAAGGCTTAGTGATTCCTTGCCGAATGGGGATGCTTTGTTGCACTGAGCTTTACCCCTCAAATTTATCATTCTTGACTACATCTTTTTATGTTTTAACAATTTGATCTCTGCTGACCTCACATGACCTCTGAACCCCACCAAATATAACAAAAAAGGAAAAACAGAAGTGTTTTGACAGGGATTCAACTCCAGTTGATCTTGGATCTTGAAAATTCTAGGCAAATTTTGCTTTTTGACCTCTGGTGACCCCAAATGACGAACTTGGGAATACTTGGGAAATTTTGCTTTTTGACCTCTGGTGACCCCAGATTACGATCTTGGGAATTCTTGGGAAATTTGCTTTTTGACCTCTGGTGACCTCATATAACAATCTTGGGAATTGTTGGGAAATTTTGCTTTTGACCTCTGGTAACCCCAGATGACCTTTGACCTCCGCCAAAAACAATATGGTTCTTCCTTAGGGGTCTTTTCAAAACTCACCGCTGCGGTATGTCACGGCAGAGCTCGGCAGGTGTGCACTCAGGCGTGTCTCATTATCAGAGCAAGCCAGAGTGCTCGTTCACGAGCCCTTCCGAATATTCCACCACAGTGCTCAACCAGTACTTAATCCGATTTAGAGTAACAAAGAGAGCAGTTTTGTTGGTAGCAGAAACGATTAATAAAAAGCAGTCGAAAGTAATGGGAGCGAGAAGTAACTAAAGCTTTTGCGATAGTCTTCTGGTAAGCCTTTATGTACACATTGACTGGTCTCGGCCTACAGCAATTCATACACCCTGGACCAGACCTTACGATGAAATTGCAACAGAAAAAGTTACTCTAACTTTTCATTTCCATTTTCCCTAAAAATCCCGTGATTAATTTTGCCTTAAGTAAAAGATAATAAACGAATAAACGAATAATAAAGTAAAATGCAACCTTCGGATGCAAACTGGTCCCGTTTACATCTTTCACACGTCTCGGTTTCGGCCTAGCCTAGTAGCATGTGTACACTGTATGTGCTTACAATAATACAATATCAAATGCTGTCTTTTAACATACTACAGTGTATCTGAACGTTCATGTGCGTCGTTGCAGGTTGAAATAATTTGTGGCTTCGGCCTTATTACGGCGACATATTGTGCTGTTGTTCCGTTTTCAAGAATACAGTACAGCTCAGAATAAAATTGACGTTAGTTGCTTAATCTTTAGAAAATTCCGCTTGCTATCGTTAGCTGCGTTAGCATGAACCTGTGGTGACACAGTTATCGAAACTTGCATTACCAAAAGTGGTCCGTTACTAGCGTTATGCCTTTCCGCACCTGCAATCTTCATTCCAAGTAACGATTCCATCGTTAATTGCGTAAGAAGAACATGGTTCACAACTACATCGGCTTTTCCACATTATCGAAAACGGTACGGCAACTTCGTTGTTAACGCTATTTACGATAGCTGCGTTAGTTTGTGTGGACTGTGCGGCCTGAGCAGCAAACTGCATCACTAGAAAGAATGTTCAAAATGCATGCGTACCTATTCTGTCAAAAATACTTCCGCAGTTCGGAAATATCCTTGGGCGTTTCCAAATCCTTCCCGTAAGGGAATGATTTTCTTCCAAACGTTTGAAACAAATTTCGCACTTTCAAAAAACAAACACTAAAAATTTATCGATTGTGTGACTCTTTGAAAATAACATCAGCCTAAAACTTTGTGAATCTTTTATAAACAAAAAAGAAAAAGGGAGGGCCACTATTTACTTTCGGAAATCTGTTTGCAATTTTGAATAAATTTTGTAAGTTTGTAAAGAAAATATCTGGAACGTCCTACATGCTTTCGTACCTTCCGTCGAAAATATTTCCGCACCCTGTGGGAATATTTTTGCACGTTGGCAAATTCTTCTCGTAACGGAACAATTTTTTTTCAACCGTTCGCAAAACTTTCCAATGTTTTAAAAAAAAAAAGTTCAACTGCGTGACCTGTGAAAAAGAAAAATTATATCAGTTACCATGCAACTTCATGAGTTTTTGGTCATAGGCTATGCAAAGGAAGAAAAAGGAAGGGCCTTCATTTACTTTCGAGTTTCTCTTTGCAATAATGAATGCAAATCGTAAGTTTCGAGAGAAAAAATTTGGAACATTCCAAAAGCTTTCTTACCTTCAGTCGCAAATATTCCCGCACGTTCGGAAATACTCTTGCGCTCTTTGCTAATCCCTTCCCGTAACGGAACTTTTTGTAAACGTCCGAAAAAAATTTCAAAGGGTCACGCAATTGTTATTTTATTTTTTTTTTGAGGGTGCGTAAATTTTTTTGAAGGTTAAAAAAAGTTCCGTTTAAAAAATGCTCCGTAACGGAACTTTTTTAAATGTTTGACAAATACTTCCGCACGTTCAGAAAGACTCTTGCGCCCTTTGCTAATCCCCTTCCGTAACGGAACTTTTTTTAAACGTTCTAAAAAAATAACGCAATTGATATTTTTTTTTTCTGAAGGTGGAAAAGTTTTTCGAACCTTTAGAAAAAGTCCCGTTAAAAAGAAGTTTCGTAACGGGACTATTTTTAAATCTTATGAAAAAGATATTTCCGCACGTTTGGAAGTACTCTTGCGCCCTTTGCTAGTCCCTTCCCGGAACGGAACTTTTTTTTAAATGTTCGAAAAAAATTTCAAAGGGTCACGCGAAAAGTTCCATAACGGAACTTTTGTTTTTTAAAGTGTTCGAAAAAAATGTAAAGGGCCACACAATTAATTTTTTTCGGGAAGGTGCGAGAATTTTCGAACGTTAAAAAAAGTTCCATTTAAAAAAAGTTACGTAACAGAACTTTTTTTATATCATTTGAAAAATGTTTCCGCACGTTCGGAAGTACTCTTGCGCCCTTTGCTAATAATCCCTTCCCGGAACGGAACTTTTTTTTTTAAACGTTCGAAAAAATTCAAAGGGTCACGAATTGATATTTTTTTTTAACATGCTAGAATTCTTCCGGGAACGTTAAAAAAAGTTCCGTTAAAAAGAGTTGCGAACGGAACTTTTTTAACCTTTGAAAAAGTTTCCACACCTTAAAAGAAAAAAAATCATCAATTGCGTTACCGTTTGAAAATTAAATCAGCCTAACACTTCATGAGTCTTTTATATATAAAGAAAGAAAAACAGAGGGCTGCCATTAACTTTCGAAAATTTTTCGTATCTTCAGTTGCACATTTTTTTCCGCACGTTCGGAAATACTCTTGTGCCCTTTGCTAATCCCTTCCCGTAACGGAACTTTTTTTTTTTAAACGTTCGAAAAAAATTTACAAAGGGTCATGCAATTTATATTTTTTTTTGAAGGGTGCGAAATTATTCGGAACCTTTAAAAAAAAGTTCCGTTAAAAACATACTCCGTAACGGTTTTTTTTTAAACGTTGGAAAAAATTTCAAAGGGTCACGCAATTGGTATTTTTTTTTTTTGAAGGGTGTGAAAATTTTTTGAAGGTAAAAAAAAGTTCCGTTTGAAAGGTGCGTAAAGCTTTTTTGAAGGTTAAAAAAAACATTTCTCTTCAAAACATGCTCCGTAACGGAACTTTTTTAAACGTTTGACAAATAATTCCGCACGTTCGGAAAGACTTGCTCCCTTTGCTAATCCCCATCTGTAACGGTAGGGTGCGTAAATTTTTTTCCGTTTAAAAAAAAAGTTCTGTTAAAACATGCTCCGTAACGGAACTTTTTTAAACGTTCGAAAGAAATGTCAAAGGGTCACGCAATTGATATTTTTTTTTGAAGGGTGTGCAAAGTTTTTTGAATTTAAAAAAAGTTCCGTTAAAAACATGCTCCATAACGGGACTTTTTTAAACGTTTGACTAATACTTCCGCACGTTCGGAAAGACTTGCGCCCTTTGCTAATCCCGTTCTGTAACAGAACTTTTTTAAATGTTCGAAAAAAGTTCAAGGGGTGACGCAATTGATATTTTTTTTTGAAGGGTGCATAAATTATTTTGAAGGTTTAAAAAAAAAGTTACCTTAAAAACATGCTCTGTAACGGAAATCTTTTTATACGTTTGAAAGAAATTTCAAAGGGTCACGCAATTGATATTCTTTTTGAAGGGTGTGTAAATTTTTTTGACGGTTCAAAAAAAAAGTTCCCTTAATAAAATGCTCCGTAACGGACTTTTTTTAAACGTTCCAAAGAAATTTCAAAGGGTCACGCAATTGATATTTTTATTTTCTTTTGAAAGGTGCGTAAAGCTTTTTTGAAGGTTAAAAAAAAACATTTCTCTTCAAAACATGCTCCGTAACGGAACTTTTTTAAACGTTTGACAAATACTTCCGCACGTTCGGAAAGACTTGCTCCCTTTGCTAATCCCCATCTGTAACGGAACTTTTTTTAAACGTTCGAAAAAAAATTCAACGGGTCACGCAATTGATATGTTTTTTTGGAAGGGTGCGTAAATTTTTTTGGTTTAAAAAAAAAGTTCCGTTAAAACATGCTCCGTAATGGAACTTTTTTTAAACGTTCGAAAGAAATTTCAAAGGGTCACGCAATTGATATTTTTATTTTTTTTTTTTTGAAGGATGCGTAAAGCTTTTTGAAGGTTAAAAGAAGTTACGTTAAAAGTATGCTCCGTAACGGGACTTTTTTAAACGTTTGACTAATACTTCTGCACGTTCGGAAAGACTTGCGCCCTTTGCTAATCCCGTTCTGTAACAGAACTTTTTTAAATGTTCGAAAAAGTTCAAAGGGTGACGCAATTGATATTTTTCTTTTTGAAGGGTGAGTAATTTTTCTGAAGGTTTAAAAAAAAAGTTACCTTAAAAACATGCTCCGTAACGGAACCTTTTTTTAAACGTTCAAAAGAAATTTCAAAGGGTCACGCAATTGATATTTTTTTTTTGAAGGGTGCGCAAAAGTTTTTTGAAGGTTAAAAAAAGTTCCGTTAAAAACATGCTCCGTAAGGGGACTTTTTTAAACGTTTGACAAATATACTTCCCCACGTTCGGAAAGACTTGTGCCCTTTGCTAATCCCCTTCTGTAACGGAACTTAAAATGTTTTCGAGATATCCGAGATGATTTAAAAGAAATGTCCGATACATTCCCTTAATGACGGAGGTTTTTAGAAGTAAATAGAAGTTGTATATGTTCTTCCGTTATTTATCAAAAGATGCATGAATTTTTGAAACGTGCAAAAAATATGTCAGAACATGCAAAAGAAATCCGAAACATTTTGGAATGTCCGAGATGATTTTTAACATATGTCCGAGGTTCTCTTTTAATGACGAAGATTTTCAGAAGTAAATAGCAGTTGTATACATTTTTCCGTTATTTATCAAAAGATTCATGAATTTTTGAAACCCTCAAAAATATATCGGGAAGTTAGAAAAACATAAAATGTGTCGAGACGTCCGAGATGATTTTCAACAAATGTCAGATATTTCCTTTTAATGGCGGAGAGTTTCGGAAGAACACAGCAGTTGTGGATGTTCTTCCGTTGTTTATCACAAGATTCATGCATTTTTGAACGCACGAAAAAATTTCCGAAACATTTTCGAATGCTCGAGATGTCTTTTAGCAAATGTCCAATGTTTTCCTTTTTAATGACAGTGATTTTCAGAAGTTAATCACAATTGTATGTTCTTCCGTTACCAATCAAAAGCATGGCACGCTGTTCGGTAGTGTACAGTTAGAATTGATTTGATGTTGAGGAATTTGTGTAAAACTAAAAGTCAAAGCTGAAACCGCAGCTGGTTAACTTCTTCCCGTAAGTCTGCTTCTCTTTGCTTCGTTGAAAAGCGCGAGCAACACCAGGCCAGGCGGCCTTTCGTACTGAACGGAATATGATAGGCTCAAAGTTGTTTACGTGTGGTGAATACATCCCCCGCACATACCAAGCACTATATACGAGAGTTGTATCATGTAGGTATAGGCTGCGATCCCATGTCAAAACAATTACGCTATCCACAAGCAATTTGATCTTTTCGAAATTGCCCTTGGATATTTCATGTAACATCTGTTGTATTTTTGGGGCGAAAAATATCAAAAGAGGAGTGGAATTAATAATTTCGCAGCTGTAAAAGAGAAGCTGAAACAAGTGAGTCTACTTGAAGTGTGTTCATCATACCATTCTCTGCACAAAAGCGAAACTTGCTTCGCACGACCGCATTCAACTCCCAACGTTTACTAGTACTACTGAACAATATACATAGGCTAGGAATACCCATTCAATGCACGATAAGCCGTTCTATTCAGCGCAGGCTACCTATTGTGCTCGTGGACAAAGGGCCGTCCGTTGGCTACTAATTAATTTTCAGAACACTTTGTAGAGTGCCCTGTGATGTCATTCAGAATATTCATGACTTCGGCAGTAAGTCGACTCGCCGTTGCGGTATGCAACGGCGAGTTATGAAAAGGCCCCTTACATCATGAAAAATCTATACACTAAATATCAAGTGTCCTTCATTCCTATCTTGAGATATTGTGATTACAAGCTTTTCGGTTCTTTAGCGCCTGTTACCCTAAATAACCTTTAACCTTCACCAACAACAATAGGATTCTTCCTCTTAACATGACAAATCTATATACCAAATGTGGAAAGTGTGTGTCATTGCTATCTTGATATATAGTGATTACAAGCCATTTACAAGATTTTTGCAGTTTAACCTCTGGTGACCTCAGATGACCTCTACCAAAAACAATAGCATTCTTCCTCTCAACATGACAAATCTATATCAGTCATTCCTATCTGGACATATCGCAATTTCAAGGATTTCAGTCTTTGACTTCTGGTGACCTCAAATGACCTTTGACCTCCACCAAATATAATAGGGTTCTTTCTCTCAACATGACAAATCTAGATACCAAATATGAAAAGTGTCCGTCATTCCTATCTTGAGATATCTTGATTACGAGCTTTTCAGCTTTTTACCTCTGGTGGCCTCAAATGACCTTTGACCTTCACCAAAAACAATCCGTTTCTTTCTCGCAACATGACAAATCTAGAAAACAAATATGAAAAGTGTTGGTCATTCCTATCTTGAGATATCCTGATTACAAGCTTTTCAGCTTACCTCTGGTGACCTCAAATGACCTTTGACCTTCACCAAAAATAATAGGGTTCTTTCTTACAACATGACAAATCTAGATAACAAATATGAAAAGTGTTGGTCATTCCTATCTTGAAATATCGTGACTACGAGCTTTTCAGCTTTTTACCTCTGGTTACCTCAAATGACCTTTGACCTTCACCAAAAATAATAGGGTTCTTGCTTTTAACATGACAAATCTATATACCACATATGAAAAGTGTCGGTCATTGCTATCTCTCGTGTTTACAAGCCGTTTAGGAGGTTTTCCCATTTTAACCTCCGGTGGCCTCGGATGACCTTTGACCTCTACCAAAAACAATAGGGTTCTTCTTCTTGACATGGCAAATCTGTATACAAAATATGAAAAGTGTCGGTCATTGCTAACTTGAGATATCGTGTTTACAAAGTTTTCGGTTTTTTACTTCTGGTGACCTCAAATGACCTTTGACCTCCACCAAAAACAATAGGCTTCTTCCTCTCAACATGACAAATCTATATACCAAATATGAAAAGTGTCGGTCATTGCTATCTCGAGATATCGTGTTTACAAGCTAGGCGTCACATACACACACATACTCACACACACACACGACACCACCATCGCATAGATTCCTTGCCTGCCTTCGGCAAGGAATCAAAAACAGGAAAGTGATGAACAAAAATTGCACAATGCTTTGGGACAGCAGGTATAACCAAAGCTCTGTCCTACCATCCTACAAGTTGCAGTGATACAATCCCAGTTTTATTCTGAAATCACAAAAGTTCTTAAACCTCTGAATCCCAAATGCCACTACAGCCCCCTCCCCTCAAACACTCCTATACCTGAAATACTGATATAGTGGCTTTCCAATGATGTAATGGAAATTTCCCAATTTTCAATTATAGAGCCTGCTACAGAAGGGTTTGGAATAAAGTATGAACATTATGTGACATTTCAGACAGCCTTTGTGCAGGAAAATCAGGTAAAAAGGTATCTAAAATGATGTCTGTACTTCAGGATGAGTATGAGGACTTGAACACATCTAAACTGAGCAATTTTGTGAGCTTGAAGAAAATTTTTTCTGCCATTTTAGTGACAATCCAATGAGCAAAGGCTTAACATGAGGCTTAATTATGTACACTTCATTTGGTACTTACAGTGAAGAGTAACATTAGCCAAAAGGGTGGGAGGCAGGCCTTAGATACACTTAAAAGGTCTAATATTACTGTATCAAATTGGGTTAGGCATACACTACTCCCAAGCTTAAAGGGGAATTTTCATCATCCCAGATAGTTCCAATTCTCCCAACTATGCAATTCTAGCTCCTCCCATAACTGTATGAAGCTCATCCTTGTGCAGGAATAAAACCTGCTTAAGGCCATGTCCTGGTGAGCATACATGACTATAAAATGTAATAAAAGCACTCTCTCTGCCTTGTGTGGAATGTGAGCTACTCTGCATCTTTCAAATTTTCAAACTTTGATGTCAATCAAAGAGCACCAACTGAGGAAATTTATACCCCCACACTAAAAATATACTTTGGGGTGATGACTGTCTGCCTTTAAAGTATTGGGTTCAGGACTACAAGTGGCATTGTCAACAGGAAATATTATCAGTAAAAAGTTAACATGATAATTATAATACCTCAGCAAATGAGCCAGACACATCTCATGTAGTTATGCAGTGATACCAGTTTGTCTTAAGCCGCGGTCACACTACAACGAATTCCGATCGCATTCTGATCCGACTTTTGTGAGTTTTTATTAAAATCTTCTCCATTTCGGGTCGGAAAGAACCTAAAATTTGCCAGCCTGTGTAATTATATGATTTTTATCGCAGGACTATAAAAATTAAATTTATATGAATTATTTTGTGACATCACATTAACAGACAGCTTTTATCGGACTATGCAAGTCCGATAAAAGCTGTCTGTCGGTGTGACCTCACAAAAAAAATCAGTTAACATTTAATTTTCATAGACCTCTGACGCAAATTATATATTTACACTGGTTGGCAAATTTTGGGCTCTTTCTGAACAGAGATGGAGAAGATTTTAATAAAAACTCACAAAAATCGGATTGGAATCCGGTCCAAATTCGTTGTAGTGTGACCGCTGCTTTAGATGTGAGTGTACTGGACATGCAAGAGGCAAGAGTACAGGTAGTTGCTACGGCAAAATGTGTGGATAATTTAGATATCTACAGCCATGGATAATTCAGGGTTTAAGGATGAAAGATCTTCCATTAGATACTCACACCAGGGGTTACATTAATTCATATCATATCAAAGTATAAAAATCAATATACTGCAATTGTCAAGTAAACGACAAGATATAAACCTATCCCAAGTTACATTAATTCATATCATATCAAAGTATAAAAATCAGTATGACTGCAATTGTCAAGTAAACGACAAGATATAAACCTATCCCAACAGGTTCATGTTAGTCAACACAGATAGGCAGGCTACAGGCAATTTTTTTAATTACATTTTGAATTCTGATGTCCCCTCCTAATGATACAGCCCTGGCTCCCTGTTAATACAGGAAAGCTGCTTCCAAGTTCTTTAAAGGTAATTAGTTGAAATTTTCATGATTTATCTGCGGTGAATCCAGAGTGAAGTACCAACTGTAAACGGCATTTAACACCACAAATGATTTTCACCTAGCATATAGTTGACTTACCATAATCATACTGATGTCTAGTTGGTTCTTTGGGTTTTGGTTCAATCAGAAATTGTCCTTTAAACCCAATTTTTTCCTTGTAGGCTGTGAAAAAAGAAAACATTTCCTCAAAAGTCAAACTGATGGCAGTTGCTTCAGAAGAGCATTCTGACTTGAGAGGCTTAGCTGTCAGTTCACTGAGATGGAGAGGGCAGGTGGAAGGGAGGTAAGAGGGCAGGCAAGGGTTCCATGCCTTCTTATCTCAGTAAAGAGTTGCATCTTAGATGTAAGTGAGGGTAGTATGATTGCATACATCACACCAATTGGTCAAACAATAGGTCTTCATAATGTACAAGTAAAGATTCATAGTTTAGCTACAGTATTCATGAAACACAAGGAGATTTGGCAGCTCTTAATATTCTTACTGCCAATAACAACTTAGGTATCCTAGCAATGAATTCACCAATGTTCAATAGGTTTCTTGGCTGTTCCATTATTTTTCAGTCCTTGAAGCAATTATAGTATGATTTTGCATCAAGTGATTATGAATGTTTGAGAAGTCTGTAATGGTTTATGGATTACACATCCATCTCTGTTGGCTCCCTAATTCAAAAACACAAATCTGGAACCAATTTTATTTTGATGGTCATGCCAGATGGAAAAACTTTAGATTGCTCTTGGACAAACAAGTCTCCTTCCTATGACTAGGCTAGGAATCAAAGTCCACATCTGCTGATTGCTATGCATCATTCCTTCAAATACTACTGCCATTTATCCAATGGAAAGTGTCTGTCAGAATAAGGGGCTGTATGTCACCTGGTATGCATGTTTTAAAGGCCTTTTGATCCAATGAAGAATAATTAGTAGAATTATGAAGCCAAACTTGGACAAACTAAATATAGCTCACAATTTACATATTACATCAGTCCTTCTTTACAGTACTGTAATTCATAATTGGCTAGTAGTATCATGTAAAAATGTGGTACAATGGATTTTCTTTTACATGACACAACGGTTTGCAGTACTAATTATATGCAGTTTTCACTGAGTTTAACTTTATCCCAAAAAGTTTTGTGAAGCAATCTTACATGTAAGCATATAACTCTGCCAGAAGGAATTACAGTCAATCACTCCTCTACTTGCACAAGTATGGTTGGCACTGCAGACTGTTTCATACTTTAAGCTCCAGAGACATACCCATATACTAAGCTACATCTGAACACTTTACAACACAATTAAGAGCTAGTGCTTCACTTTATTAAAATTCTGACTTCCTATAATGATCTTATTTCAATATGCCAAGAAATCATTTAAGTACATGTATGTTTTTCACAGAGGAGACAAAACAAATTATCATAATGTGCTTCTGAACTATATCTGAATTTACCATGCCATGAAAATGCCCATAAGCCTACAATGCCGAGTAGTCCTCCACGGACCGGGAAAGTCTTATTAGTGATGGTCAGTAACTTTCACATTCTGTGGGTTTAGACCAGCGAGTTGTATCTCCACTACAGTGCTCAGTCCAGACATATGATCCGGCCAAGCCCTAGTAGCCACTGGAACTACTTATTAAGCACCACAAGTCATTCCGCTTGAGCGCACACTGTGCTGATAGAGCTGGAGTTATGTTTCCTTGTTATGATGCAAGCCTGATTAACTGTGATCAGCATCTGCAAGAATTTGGACTAAAAGGACCTTTCATGTCATGCATTCACAGCAACTATCCACAATTAAGTCACAAACCCCATGTCAGTGTTACAAGGCATTT
Organism: Holothuria leucospilota; assembly: GCA_029531755.1. NCBI lineage: Eukaryota > Metazoa > Echinodermata > Holothuroidea > Aspidochirotida > Holothuriidae > Holothuria > Holothuria leucospilota. The sequence goes on from CM055971.1 coordinate 39,344,155, forward strand.
CAGTTTTGATAACACACCTTGAATGTATTAAGAGTGCACAGTTGCTGACATAAACCCTTGAACTATCAAATAGACACCACGTGGTATTCAAAGTATGTATAGGAGTCTTGTCACAACCGATATAGAGTGTAATTTCAAAGGTTACATGTAAAACAGCCAACACTGATAGCAGTATTAAACTGAAGAACAAACACATTTGTTTAACACAATCCAAGCAATGCTTGACTACCTTACACAGACATTGTAGAGCTACAATGAAGCATCATGATGGTCAGGGAATGATCCAAGCAGTTCTTGTTGCTAGCATCACACAACAGGAGAATCCAGGCTTCACTATCTGACTTTGTTACATAATCAACTTATCAAATCCAGTATCACCTTTGTTTGCTGCAAATATACAACCAGTGCTTCTATTTAATGAGTACACAATACTAGCCTTACTACGGCAATTTAACACATCACACATCAACAGCTCTCAATGATAACAGAAGATGTAACATTTTTATGTCCCCTCTTCCAATCACAATTGTTTCATTGAATCTTGAAACAAGCTACAATATTTCTAAGAGACAAGACATGAGATGATAACTATTTACAGCATTTAACTTCTTCAGTGCTTACTCAAGTCATATGAGTTGTGTTCAAAATTTAAGTAGCATCAATTTTCATTCTTTCAAACTGCACAAAATTTAGTGCAGAGAGTGTAACAACCACCCATACAAAGTTTTCACTGAAGCATATCTTTACCTACAGAGTGGACTCTGTTTTCTCAGCCCCTCTTTCAGGCTTCCCAAACACCAACCACCCAAGTGAGGACTGTGTCCACTTTTGGATGCAAACTTCATTAACATAATATGACTTATTCATGTACTCTCTCATTATTCATACTATTGTTTTTATTGAGCAAACACATTTCACTTGGAGTTGGTGTACTGTGGTTGCCACAAAATTGACAGCTTAGACTGAGACCTCAAAAGTCTGATCATTACAGTGTTGCAAATCACTTGTGCAGTGGTTACTACCAAGGAGTGGGTATAGTTAGTGTTTCCACAGGTACAAAGAGAACCAGAATGCAAAAATGCATTGTGGTTTCGATGAACATAGCACCTTGTGTAATCCCAAATAATGCCAAGATGTCCTGTTTCTTTCAGTCAATGGTTGACTGTGATCTTAAAGTGCTGGAAAATTACAGTTTCATGTTCATGTTTCACCTTGGGAATTCTTGGCTATGGCCTCCAGTGATTTCAGCTGGCCTATACTTTCTGACAAAACTGACAGAGGTTTTCTGATGGATTAAATGCAACACCATGGGAAGTATCCAACCTTGTAAACAAGGTTTTCAGAGTTTGACCCCAGATGACCTTTGACCTCCACCATAAATAGTAGGGTACTTCCTCTCACCATAAGTCATCCACATACTATCTATGAAATCTATCCAAGCTTCCTACCTTGCAATATCATGTTAGCATGCTTTTCAGAGTTTGACCCCCCAGTGAACCCATCTGACCTTTGACCTCCACCAAAAGGAATATGATTCCACCTCTGACCATAAGGCATCCACATACTACCTAACAAATCTATCAAAGTTTCCTAACTTCAGATATCATGTTAATAAGGTTTGCAGACTTTGACCCCCGGTGGCCCAGATGACCTTTGACCTCCACTAAAAACAACGGGATTCTTTTTCTCACCATAATGCATTCACATGCCAAGTATGAAATATATCCAAGTTTCCTACTGTGAGATATCATGTAAACAAGTTTTTCATACTTTGCCCGGTGAGCCCAGATGACCTTTGACCTCCACCAAAAACAATAGCATTCTATCTCTGACCCTAAGGCATTCACATACTAAGTATGAAATCTATCCAAGCTTTTTTCCTCGAGATATCATGTTTACAAGGTTTTTAGAGTTCGACCCCTGGTGACCCCAAATGACCTTTGACCTCCATAAAAAACAATAGGGTTCTTCCTCTTACCATAATGCATCCACACAATAAGTATGAAATCTATCCAAGCTTACTACCTTGAGATATCGTGTAAACAAGGTTTTTTGAGTTTGACCCCTGGTGACCCCAAATGACCTTCGACCTCCACAAAAAAACGTTAGCATTCTTCCTTACACCATAATGCATCCACATATCACGTATGAAATCTATCCAAGCTTCCTAACTTGAGATATTGTGTAAACAAAGTTTTCAGAGTTTGACCCCTGGTGACCCCAAATGACCTTTGACCTCCACCAAAAACAATAGGATTCTTCCTCATAATATGGGGCATCTACCTACTAACTTTGAGAACTGTCAGAGTTTTCCTTCTTGAGATATCGTGTAAACAAGAAAAGTGTCACAAACACACATACATACACACCCACACACGCCATCATGACTGCATAGGTTTCTCTTTCCATCGAAACCAAAAACCAGGTAATCGACCACCGTACCCATCAGGTACCCTGGTACACGATATCACATTTCAAAGGTAATATTTCCCTGGTTTATGTAAGAGTACCTCTTAAACTGATATAAATAAACATCTGAAGGGAAATGAATGAATAGGTTGAATAACCTGAAGTGAAAAGGACTATGAGGTGTCCATCCACTCTACTTAGTTTAGTGTTAACTTCACAAAGAAGGTACCCATTTAAGGAAATGAGAATATCAAGTACAGAATCAAGTAGCAGACTACATGTATACTATTGGCAAGTCTATGGCTTTACAAGAAGGCAAATATAGGGATACAGTGAAACACAACTTTACTGTACACAGTCATGACATCTGTGATTGGTAATAATGTGCAACACACACACACCAATTCAAACATCTTTGCTATCTGTGGATACCTCTGTATAAAGTAGTTCACAGCTTTATCAAAATCACACACAGTGTGCAGGTACATATGCTTACAGATACTAAAGATTTAGCATCTTCACTTTAAAGATCAAGTATTACAGCGAAGCTTATCACCCAGTAATGGTTAAAAAGGCTCATATTTCCACTTTTTTGGCAGGTAAATATTCCCCTACAAATAATTACACAACAATTGAAGGAAAAACCAAAATTTCCTGTAGATACCAAAGAGGGGTAGGATCTTTAACGATCAGTTCTGAAGTGCTATGAATGCCAAACTTATAAATGAGGTCATAAGTGGTGCTGTGAACGGTTGCTTCTTATGGACCACTCACAGAAAGTACACAGTAGTACAACACCAAGTACACAGTAGTACTGTACAACACCATGGACTTGTCATTATAAGAAGTCCATGTACAATGCAAAATGGCGTGACAGTAGCTAATTTGTAATAGTGTTTTAACCCATTCAATGGCTTCAGAATTCTAAGTTTTCATAGACAGATTCTTTATATCTATGAGAACGCAGAAGAGTCAGTGTTCACAAAAGGCAGGAAAAAGGACAAACTGTTGTAAGAAGCTGTTAAACATTGATAGAATTATTACAGTGAGCAAATTACAACTTGCTGAGAGTGGAAAACAGAAAGTAGAGCACAGCAAGAGATCTCTACCAATCAAACGTTTGCTTTCTAGCTTGTCAAAAACACTTTCACTAGTGTGCATGGCTACAAAACTTGCAAAACTTTGTGGGCACACATACTTTGAAAACCAAAATTTCTAGCTTGACTGGTCCACTTTATTTGGGACTAAGATGAAAGTTTCTAGCTGCAGCATGATTTTCGCGGACGCAATGCGTGTTTGTGTCCAGCTTTTTGCAGGTGCTATTGTGTATTTCTTAAGAGTGTTCTGATTGGCTAGGTCAGGCTAACAATGCATAGCTACCATGTACATACTCAGTGCACATAGTATACCACTGTATACTACATTTCGTATGTACTTACATAGGTACATACTCAAGGTAGAGCTGGAACGCCATTATAACGTAAGGAAAAGCATCAAAGGATTCCGAACAGTTTGTGCCAGTGCTGGATGTATTATTTGTTAGATAATTAATGGAAATGGTCTGGGGAGATTTGTACAAGCAAAGTAAGTACACATGTGACTGTTGGGCGAAAGAGAATACTCTATAAAAGGTATGGTCATCTTCCGAGCAGTTCCTGCTGATAGGTGTAACAGTAGGCTAAGTTTTGTACAAACGGCCTGTTCACAGTGAACAGAACATTCGATCACACAGGAGCATTTGTATTCTACTGTTGGAACATACTTCACTGAAATTGAAGATGCTGGGTGTCACTGGTGCAAGCTTCTAGCTCATGTAGTGAGCATGGCAGATTCTAAACCCCAAAATGCAATGAGCTAATGCTCAAGGTGAAATTTTATGACTGTAACAAACATAAAACATGACCACTCCATACAATTGCCCTGGCGACAGTTCCCATTACTCCCGGTCTGTGTTGACGGCTGGCTTATGTTACAACTGATAATGTAATCATTTACCAATAATGTAACAACAACCGATAATGTAACATAAAATTTATCGAGAAAGTAACAACAACCGATAATGTAATAAAAATGTGCCGATAATGTAATAACCAGTAATGTACTAAAAAATTAACCAATAATGTAGTTACTCGACCTTATGCATAATGTAGTAAAACTTTACAGATAATGTAGTAAAAATTTACCGATAATATAAAAATAGTAAACAAGAGACCAATGGGCACTATGTTTCCTTGCTGAATGTAATGACACTGGGCCATGAGCATACAAACAAAATATTAGCTAATGTGAAGTTTGCCTGTGACTCTGGTGACTGCTACATGATGTTTAAATTTGTTGGCAGTGAATGTTGACTTCATCTACCAAGTTTCCTATATGTCCACAACTTGACCTCAAATGACCTCTGATAACATTCAAATGGCCCCCAGTGACCTCAGATGACCTTTGACCTCCACCAAAAACAATACGATCAATCTTCTCACCATAACACATCCACATACCAAGTATGAAATCTGCCCAAGCTTCCAACCTTGAGATATTGTGTTAAGGTTTTTCAGTGTTTGACCCCCGGTGACCCCAGATGACCTCTGACCTCCACCAAAAACAATAGGGCATGCCTTCTCACTATGGTGGACCTATATACTAAGTGTGAAGTCTATCCACGCTTCTTACCTTGAGATATAGTGTTAACGACACTAACTAAAGTAAGAAAACATCAATTTGTTATAACAATATTTAATGCACCAATACCAATCTAGTAAGTAAATGAAGAAACTGACTTACCAACAGCCATTTTGAAGACATTGGCCATATTAGAAAGTTCTGTGTGGACACTGGTATTCAGAAGACTTTGGTATCCTTCTCTTCCTCCCCAGAAAACTTTCAGATAAATAAAAGAACTACCCTCATACTGATGAGGTACAAACTTTTAAAGAAGTGGTAAATGTCTGTGTAAAATAAGATTCTCTTCAATTTATGAGTATTTACTGAAGAAGCATGTTATGATGACATTTTTCGAATGTCATAATTTTATATTTGCCCACACCAAACATATACTGCTCTTCTTCTGATACAACAACACATCTTTGGACTGTAAAATTAGTAGACAGTAGGGTACACCTTTGAACCCCCGTCTTTTCTAAAGAATGGCTACAGGCTTAAGTTTAAGTTCTCACCAAAGTTTTCAGCACCCAGCTTCTTTCCAATTTCAAGACCTTTCTTGACTTGTGCAGCAGCATATGCAACTACATGGGCATCTGGGTTTGTTAAGGCGCCATTCATGTATCTAGAAAATAAGACAGTCATATACCCATTGCTATAAAGCCTGTTTCACTAAACATAATGTTTTATAAAGATTCTCAATCCCAAGCTTTCAAAAAGGGCAGGATCCACTAGATGTAAGGCTCACTAGACCAAAGACTGTAACTGTATTACCCTAATCCAACCATTATCCTAACCATAACCCTTATCCTGGCCTACAGTAGGCTTATCCATATCCTAATCCTAACCCCAGTTCTACATCTAACCCATATTTTAACTCCACATCAATGTAGATATTTTGGTCAAGCAAATCTTCAGTCTAACTGATCCCCCCTTCAAATTAATATAAATCACACCAGTCTGCTACCACAATGGGTGGTCATTTCATTGCCAACAGTTATCTTGTGCTATGCTGTTCTACTTCTGGTGACTTGTATGTTGACACATTGTGTTAAATAATGATGTGACTTGAGTCAGACTGTGTTTTGAGTTTAGAGACTAAGTCTGACATGAGTAACAAACTCAACAGACTATACTCCATTCACTACTTATAAAAGATTCAACTTAAATCACTAAAGCTGGAAAGACAGGCTGTGACTTGAATCTCATTCCTAAAGAATCAGCTTGTAAGTTTTTACTTACATGGACTTGACAGAAATTCTGTAGCTATTTAAAGTGTGAGGAGTAGGGAAAACAAGCCAGTGAGCCACAACTGGAAAAAGGCTGCGGCCGGCCCCACTTCAACCAATTGGTTAGAAACTGAGCCGTAAAACCTCATCTAACTCTAACTCACATGACCTTTCACCTGCACCAAGAACAATGGTGTTCTTCTAAATATGGGGCATCCACATATCAAGTATGAGAATTGTCTGAGTTTCTCTTTTTAAGATATCATGTTAATGAGCCAAGCATCACAAACACACATACTTAGTAGTATACGTGACACCAATGGACCAGCAGTTTGCAAACACCTAGTCTGCAGTAAATTTCAAATCCCACCAATAAACTTCTATGAATTTACAAGCATGTTGCCTACCGTGGGTTAGAGAACAGGTTGCATGTATTCCACAGTAACTTCACTCCTGTTTCATCCATCAGCTGTTTGGCTAAGTCTGTCATCTCATCCAAATTTCTGTTGGTCTCAGCAAGGGTTTTTCCCTCTGGGGCAATGTCTCTGCAATTCAGTTATTTAAACATTCATCCATCTAGTGAAATATTTTTCATTGATAGAGATACTTTGAAAACATTCAACATTCAGGACCAGACACAGACACAGTACAGATACCTAAATGGACACATCAATTGAACCAGAATGCAAAAATGTGTTGAGCTCTCCATAAATTCATTTATACAGTAGACTTGGCTGTACTTAAAACTACAGAGGCTCTAAAATGTTAATGTTGTGGACCAACATGTTCCATTTATAAACCATGTATGAGAAATTGCCATGATTCTTACCTTGAGACATCATACTAACAAGGTTTTCAGAATATGACAAATGGTGAGCTGAAATGATTTTTCACCAAACACAAAAACAACATCAACATCAACATCAGCAACACCAGCATTTTTGTTTTTAATAGGGTAAATAATGAGATATTTAAGTTTATTGAGCTTTTAAAGCATAAAATATCTGGTGACCTCATATGGCCTTTGACCTCCACAAAAGCATTAAGGTTCCTCCTCTTCATATAATGCATCTACATGCTAACTTGCTAAGTATCAAAAGCATTCATGCTTCATATCTGGAAATATCAAGTAAACAAGGTTTTCAAAATGTGACCTCTGGTGCCCTTACATGACCTTTGACCTTTACCAAAAACAGCAGCATTCTTGCTCTTAATACAATGCATCTACATGCTAAGTATGAAGAGTATCCATGCTTGCTTCCTTGAGATATCAGGTTAAAAAAGTTTCGTGAGTTGGACCAATGATGACCCTACATAACCTTTAACCTTTATCAAAAATCACAGGGCCCTTCCTCTTAATGTAATGCATCTACATGCTAAGTATGAAGAGTATCCATACTTCCAATCTTGAGATATTGTGTAAACAAGTTTATCAGAGTTTGACCTCTGATGACCTCAAATGACCTTTGACCTTTACCAAAAACAATTGGGTTCTTCACCAAAAACAATTGAACATAATGCATCTACATGCTAAGTATGGTGAGTACCCATTCTTCCAACCCTGAGATATCGAGTTAACAAGGTTTTCAGATTTTGACTTCTGGTGACCCTAGATAACCTTTGACCTTACCAAACACAACTGGGTTCTTCCTCTTGATATAATGCATCTACATATTACGTATGAAGAGTACTGATGTTTTCTATCTTGAGATATTGTGTTAAAAAGAATTTAGAGGTTGACCTCTGGTGATCCCAGATGACCTTTGACCTCCACCAAAAATAACAGGGTTCTTCCTCTCAATACAAGTCATTTACTCACTAAGAATGACAACTGTTGGAGTTTCCCTTCTCGAGATACAGTACTGTGTTAACGAGCTATGCGTCACAAACACACACATACATGCATACAAACACCTATCATAAACGCATATAAGTTTCTCTTTTCTTTAAAACCAAAAATTTGATAAATTTAAAGGAAACATTGGAATCATGGACTGCCTTCCACTCACAAACCCTTCCAGCCCACAACACAATGTTCTTTGCAATCTTTGCTAAGAGGGTAAACAGGAGAAAGCAGCAATTCTCTCAAAACATAGCTACAACTGTTCAGTATATTTCATTAAACATCCTTCACCAATTCATGCTGTAAAATGAAAATATGGAAACCCCAGAAGTTGTCTGCACTAAAAATAAAATATGGCTTTATGGTCACTGCTACACTCCCCCACAAAAGTATAAAAAGATACAAACCCCCATGCCCTGTTTATTGTTGACTGAAAACTGCTGGAGGTGGAATACGGCACAACATTGTAAGGGGAGATAGGATAGATAGCACCTTCAGTTGACAAAAAATGGTCTCCCTTCCAACCTTTAGGGGAGGCACCATAGGGGAGCAGGGAAGGCTATACCCCCTTATCACTTGCAAGAAAAGGGAAAAGAGAAAGAAGAGGGAAAAAGAAGAAAAAGAGAAAATGAAAGAGGAGACAGGAGGGAGCAAAAGAAAAGAAGAAGAAGAGAAGAGGAGTTGGTGGGTTAGGCCTATATCCGATACATACAATTAATCCAGAGCTTTCACAAGGACCCTGTTCCAGTGTCTGCCAGCCTTTGAATACCCTTTTATAATGCACAAATGAAGCAAAGGAAAATTTTCGTTATAGTTCAAGAATGTTTCTGTGGACTCCACGCACATATTTTTGCGTAAAAACTTTCCGCGAATAGAATGCAGTAAAGTAGCCAAAGGGGAGGGGGCTTCAGGAGGTTTGTTGACAACATACCCTTCTCTTAGACAACATACTCTCCTCTTTCACCTAACCAAAAATTAGAATTCACTAAATTATGGACATTTTCCATCCATATATGATCAGTTCCAAAAATATCCCAAAGATAGCACCATTTTGCATCTAAACAACCTTAAATTAACAAAACCCCCTCTCCTCAGACTCCTCCCCAGGACCATCACTCACCTGATGCTTTGCCCCCTATCAAAATACCCTGCGAACCATCAAAATGAAGTCTGCAAATCCAAAATGGAATGCAAACCCAATGTGACCTTACTAGATTGTGTGTTGAACAAGCAGCCAAGGAACCTAACCCTTTCCGTGTACTTCACTTTCACAGTGTCATATGGTCTGTCTAGCTGTATACAGTAAATCTATTAGTGAGGTTAAGTATAATGTTCATTATGTTCATACTCTTAAATTCTTAATGTAATTCATCTACATGCAAAATACGTATAAAATGGATATACTGTTAAATATCCATTTTCCTACCTTGAGATATTGTGTTGACTACGTTTTGAGAGTTTGACCTCCACTGACCACAGACAACCTTTGACTTTCACACAAAAACGTAGTGATTTTCAAGTTGTCATGGTGCATCTACATGCTAAGTATGAAAAGAATTTATGCTTCTTGCCTTGAGGTACTGTATTAAAAAGGCTTTCGAGAGGTTGACCTCTGGTGGCCTCACATATTACCTTTGACCTCCATCAAAAGCAGTAGTGTTCTTCCTCTTAATATCTTGATATGGGCATCTAAATCTTAAGTATGAAAAGTATCCATGCTTTGTATCTTGAGATACAGTATGCTGTTAAGTTTTCTAGGTGTGACCTCTGGTGACCTCACATGACCTTTCACCTCTACAAACCAGAATGCAAAAATGCATTGAGGTTTCGATGATATATGTTCTATTCCAAATAATGCCATGATGTCCCATATCTTTCAGGCACTGGTCAAGTGCTATCTTAACATGTTGCAAAAATAATTTTAGGTTCATATTTGATCTAGGAAATTCCTGGGAAATTTTGCATTTTGACCTCTGATGACTCAAGATGATCTTGGGAATTCTTTGGAAAATTTGCTTTTTGACTTCCAGTGAACCCATCAGATGATCTTGGGAATTCTTAAAATTTTGCTTTTTGACCCCTGTGACCCCAGATGACCTTTGACCACCACCAGAAAAGAAAGCATTCATCTTTTCACCACAATGCATCCACATACAAAGTTAAGGTTCCTCACATCACCATCGGTGACTCTGACATCACCCCTGCATCATATGTTCCTAATTTAGGTTGTATTTTTGATTCATCAATGTCTCTTAATGCTTATATATCTAGTATTGTACGTTCCGCTTCGTTTCATATCAGAAACATTGGTAGAATAAGAAAGTACTTAAATCCTCATGCCACTGAACAAACTGCACATAGTTTTGTAACCTCCAGGCTTGACATGGGTAACTCCCTCTCGTTTGGACTTCCTCAAGACCAAATTGCATGTCTACAGCGCATTCAGAAAACCGCTGCGCGTTTGGTCACTTTGACTAGAAGTACATGTCATATTACACCTGTTCTGAGGGAGTTGCACTGGCTGCCAGTTGGTTACAGAATTATGTACAAAATTCTCCTCATTGTTTTTAAGTCACTGAATGATCTCGCACCTGGTTACATTGCAATCCATCTCGCACTCTCCGTTTCAGCAATAAGGCACTCCTTAGTGAACCCCCCTCTAAACATTCTTGAGGGGATAGAGTTTTTTCAAACACAGCGCCCCGTCTTTGGAATTCACTACCAATTCAAGTCAGATCTTCCCCATTTGTGAGCATAATAAATAATTACTACTACTGCTACTGCTACTGCTACTGCAACTGCAACTACAGCGGCTGCTGCTGCTGCTGCTGCTGCTGCTGCTGCTGCTGCTGCTACTACTACTACTACATACTGAGTATGGAATCTATCCAAAGCTTCCTACCTACAGATATCATGTTAACATAGTTTTCGGTGTTTGACCCCTTGTGACCCCAGATGACCTTTGACCTCCACCAAAAATGATAGCATTCATCTTAGCACCAGAACGCATCCACATACTGAGTATGAAATTTATCCAAGCTTCCTATCTTGAGATATCGTGTTAACAAGGTTTTCAGTATTTGACCCCCGGTGACCCCAGATGACCTTTGACCTCCACCCAAAAACAATAGGGTTCTTTCTCTTACCATAACGCATCTACATACTGAGTATGAAATTTATCCAAGCTTCCTATCTTGAGATATTGTGTTAACAAGGTTTTCAGCATTCGACCCCAGTGACCCCACATGACCTTTGACCTCCACCCAAAAACAATAGGGTTCTTCCTCTTACCATAACGCATCTACACACTGCGTATGAAATTTATCCAAGCTTCCTATCTTGAGGTATGGTGTTAACAAGGTTTTCAGAGTTTGACCTCTGGTGACCCCAGATGACCTTTGACCTCCACCAAAAACAAAAGGGTTCTTCCTCTTAATATGGGGCATCTATGTACCAAGTTTGAGAACCATCAGAGTTCCCCTTCTTGAGATATCGTGTTAACGAGCAAAGTGTCACAAACACATACACACACACGCACATACACGCATACATACACACATATGCCATCACGAATGCATAGGTTTCTCTTATCATCGAAACCAAAAGTCAGTAAGGTTCTTCCTCATAATATGGGGCATCCACATACCAAGTACTGTGTTAACAAGCTAAGCATCACAAACATATACACCCATACATGCATACACACATACCATCATGAACACCTAAATCTCTCCTATCATTGATACCAATAATTATGAAATGAAGGCATGTACCACTTCTTCTCATTGATCAAGTTCATGGCACACCAGATGCCACCCCATGGCCAACCAATGAGCTGCAACCAAATGGCTGAGAAATGCTGGTCTACTCAATATTAGACATCCACACAGCTTGTATGAAGAGCACCATGCTTCTTATCTTGAGATATTGTGTTTACAAGATCTCAGAGTTCAACATCTGTTGTACCTAGATGACCTTCACAAAAATAAAGGGTTCATCTACTCAATGTGTTACATCTATTTACCAATTATGAATAGCATCCATTGTTCTTATGTCCAAATATTGTTCTCAAGTATGTGGCACAAACATACACACACATGCCATCAAAACTGCAAAGGTTTCTCCTATAACCTAATCCAACAGTGTAGTGTCACAGAAAATCCCAGAATGTGCATAAGATAATTTGGTTTTCTTCTTATATGAAATCCCCATAAGAATGATTGTGACTGAAAAAGAAATGAGCATTATTACACACAAACCTGTCATGAAAAGTCCAATACTCCACACCTAGTTTGGTGAAAAATTCAAATGCTGCTCTCATCCTTTGTTTGGCATTTTCCATTGTTTCTGAGCCTGAATTAATACAAAATCATAACAAAAAAAAATTGTTTTGACTTTTTTTATCATCCAACGTGACTCTATGATGCACTTTTTTTTTTCTGCTATCAGTCAGCTACGGCGGTTTTTAGGGGAAAACTGCAAATTCCAATTAGCATACCTGACCAATGGTTCATTGATCCAACTGTCCACTCAAGTAAGCAGCTTTGTATGTATAGCTTTGATGGCCATTCTGGTATAGCAGGAGCTCAACAACACAGGGCATTTAGGGTATAATGAATAGTATTCTGCATGGGAAGTAGTACTGTCACAAAGTATCAAACTTTTCATTGTCATTGAAAGGTTACATCACCTTGAAGCTCAACTACTGTCAAATGCTAATGTTGATACAGCACTTGACACATGCATGAATAATAACCTATAAATCAGTAGTGATCAGCTCTATTGACTAGTTTCAGCAAAGAAAGAGTTTTTTTAAAATCTTGTTCTTCTTGTACAGCATATCAACAAGCAGAAAACCAAAAGGTCTAGCAGTTCCTTGCCACTCCTGTATAATTCAGGTAAGTGTGGTTTCAAATTGACACAATGTCATTGTAAAGTTTAACTGATTTCAATTTAGGTGTAAAATGTTAAAGGCCATGGACATACTGTAGATGAAACAGGTTAATATCAAGTTCATATGATCATAAATCAGTTTCTTGCAATTTTGGGCCCTGTCATCGAAGATACGAGATCAAAACATATGCTTGGTAATTCCTGTTTACAAAGTTTTCACATCTTGACCTCTGGCAATCTCGAAATGATCTTGACCTCCACCAAAATCACCAAAATCAATAGAGACCATACCAGGGATGTAGCTAGCCAAATTTGAGTGCTGGTGTAATTGTCTGATCTGGGAAAGCACCTCACCCCACCCCATAGCATCTACCCCATTTTTCAGCCATTACTTTTTCAGTTTTCCCTCATTTTACTTTAGGAAGTAAATTTAGGGCTAATTTTAGGTCTTGGTAGGCAGATTTGTGGTGGGCGGGGAGACGTGTGTTTGCCTGGAGTGCCAGGTGGGAACATCGAGTGCTGGGTGTCACTGCCCAGCGCCGCCCACTGTAGCTACATCCCTGGACCATACACTCAATATGAAAGCACCCACATGTCAAGTGTGAGATTCTTAAATTCCTCCTGGAGATATCACGTTTATGTGGTGTTCACAGTTGCAATTGCACAAGGGTGGCCATTGTAATGTAGTAGTACATTATGTCATATTGCTTTTTGAGGTCAAAGGTCATTTGCGGGCAACAGGAGTCAAAATGTGTAACCTCAAATGACCTTTGACCCCCACATAGAAGTAGAGTATTCATGTAGTCAATGTAGGGCACCCACATGCCACAAAAGAGATTCATACTTGTTTCAGTCCCTTCTTAAGAAATCATACTTACCATACAACATTTTAACTATTTTACCTCTGGTGACTTCAAATGATTTTTCACCTCTACCACAAATAGCACACTTGTACTCAAAATTGGTTACCAAGTATCATATAAAGTGTGAGAACCCTCTTGCTTGTGATACTGTATTTGTACACATTTCACAAGGTTTCACATTTTAACTTCTATTGCCCTCATATGACCTTTGAATTTCATACAAGTTTCCCTCCTTGAGTTATAATGTTTACAGGGTTTCACAGTTTGATCTTTAATCACCACCAAATACAAGGGAAATTGTACTCAATATGGGGTATCCACATGCCAAGAAGGACATGATTCAGTTACTGGCCCCCTGGAGACATTGTGCTTATTAGAACAAAGTGTTAGATAAACACACACACATGCACACACAAGATGTTACCATCTCATACATTCCTTCTATGATATGACATCAGTAATGCATTTACTGTACAGCAAATGATAAAACTCCAGGCCTTCATTTATATAAAATCCAGGAGAGCACTGATTTACTCTCCTGGGATTATCAACACTCTGAAATTGCTCTCCTGGACAAAACTGTCCCTAAAGCATAAATACTATTTTGCTCTCCTGGAGTCTTTCAGGAGAGCTCTCCTCAACCGACTGCAGTGGCCAAGTGGTTAGAGCATCCGACTTGCAGCCGGAAGGTATAGGGTTCAAACCCTGGCCGGGTCATACCAAAGACTATAAAAATGGAACCTACTGCCTTTGTGCTTGGTGCTCAGCATAAGCAATGGAGTAGGGAAAACAAGCCAGTGAGCCACAACTGGAAACAAGAGCCCCAGGGCACTATGGTTCCTTGTGTTAAAGATTATTTTGTATGAAGGGAGTGGCAAGGGAAAACATGTATCCTTTCAACATGATTGACATTATTTTGACATGGTGAAGTTTGCACTTACTATATACTAGATCATGATATTGAGAAGTTGCCTTTCTTGAGGATACGGTGATGCGGTGTTTTTTCTAAGCAATAACAGTTTTGGCTAGAAGTGTGGATACTATTTCAACTTACACAATTTGCTAGGCATTCTACCAGTGGTCATATCTAACATTTGGCTTCTGTCAAATTTAAGTGTGATTAGCTATTATATGAAAAACTATTTGGTAACTTCAAAGAAGATCCAAATACTTTTCTCCTACCCCATGATATTTCCAGTGTACACATACTTTTCACTAGTGGACAAGGCTGAAGCCTTCATAGCCCTTTTACAGGTTTTACCTCCCATGACCTTTCACTGAAATGTCAATAACTTCAGTTAGGAGCATCCTATGAAGGTAGTATAATTGCCTTTTTTGGTAAGTCTCAACCAGACCAATCCAGGCATCACAAAATGACTACAAAGGTCAGAAGGTCAAATGAGGTCACATGAGGTCAAAGTAGGTCATCATGTGGACTTCCACCTCCTACCAATCTATCTTATCCTAAAATTATGTCACAGTTTCAACAACGGACACCAAGTTTATGGCTACTAAAAGGACTTCACTTTATTTCCTGTAGTGCAAGGCAGAGGTCAAATGAGGTCAAACAAGGTCATCAGGTGCACTTCACTTACATGAACACAACTTTCCATTATGCCATCCTCCTATGTCACTTGGTTTAATATTGAGTTACGCACACCGCATACCTCACATTCCAATGCATATGTCACACACACTACCAACCTCTCACTTAAATGTCAATAACTCGAGTAAGAAACATCGTAGGAGGGTAGTATAATTGCCTTTTTGGTTCGTCTCAACAAGACGAATCCAGGCATCACAAAAAAGTCACAAAGGTCAAAAGGTCAAATGAGGTCAAGTGAGGTCAAAGTAGGTCATCAGGTGCACTTCCTTTAGACGAACACAACTTTCCATTATGCCATCCTCGTATGTCACTTGATTTCTGAGTTACTGCACTGCATACCTCACATTCCAGTGCATATGACACACACACTACCAACCTATTACTTAAATGTCAATAACTTGAGTTAGGAACATCGTAGGAGGGTAGTATAATTGCCTTTTTGGTTCGTCTCAACAAGACGAATCCAGGCGTTACAAAAAAGTCACAAAGGTCAAAAGGTCAAATGAGGTCAAGTGAGGTCAAAGTAGATCATCATGTGCACTTCACTGAGACGAACACAACTTTCCATTACTCCATCCCCCTAAAATGTTTCGTTGGCGAGATATCAATAAAACATTACTTTTTGACCTTTTGACCCTTTGAGATTATTTTGGTAAATGTTACAGTACATGCACCTCCTACCAATCTATCTTATCCCAAAATCATGTCACAGTTTGAAAAACGGTCACCGAGTTATAGCTACTAAAAGAAGTTCACTTTATTGCCTCTGGTGATCCCTAGTGACCTTTGACCTCCACCAAAAACGATAGGGCACATCTACTCAATATGATACACGTACACACCAAGTTTGAGAAAAATTGATCACTTGGTTTTTGAGTTATCGCATCACATACCTCAAATTCCAATGGCGTCACATACACACACACACACACCCACGCCAACTTGACAATTTAGGTTCCTTTGTTACACAAGGAACCAAAAAGGCTGTGGTCATCTCGACTTGAACCAATTGGTTGGAAACTTGGACGTTAAACCTCATCTAACTAACTAACTCCTCAACATTTGTACAACTTATGTTGTAGTAGTTAGCATATAAGACTGGAAAGCTCCCAATGTATATACTGTATGCAGGATATTCATAACTTTAAAAATATAGAACACATTCAAAATCATTGAACCACTCAACATTTAGTTGAGCAATCAGGCAATTGACTAAGTCAATCACCTACAACAAGAACACTCAACATTTGTTATTCTGATAAATTAGCAATATGCCTACATATTTTCTTTGGAAAACAAAACAAAACAGAGTATAGTACTTGTTAAATGCAGTCATTCTGTTTGAAGAATGACAGAATACCCTTAGGAAGTTTTAAGTTGCAGGAACTGCAGGACTCGATATAAGAATCAAAAACGGCACAGCCAAGCTATTACTTTTTGTTAATTTTAGAGGGCACCATAGCCAAAAATTAAACAGAAATGGGCACCCATAGTCAATTCGATTTTCAAATAAGACTCTTGTCATGTTGAAGTTTTATGTTTGAAATACTGGCAAAAAATAAAAAGATAATTGACAGCCTAACACTTAATTAAGTCCTACTAGAGTCCTACAGACCCCAACAGGTTTCTTTCACCCTCCTGGAAGCTTCCTCCCCAACCACTTTGTTACAAGTTGAAATAAATATCTGCTAATGTATAGCAGATGATCAACAAGTTTTCCAATATTTCTGAGCATGCCCTTCACCCAGTTGCCTATTTTCCAAAAGTACGTGATGTACAGTATGGGAACTGCCAAGGCAAAGCAAATTTCATTCACACAGCTACAGAGAAAGTGGCTTAATCCATCACCCTTGAAGCTAAAAGCAAATCCAATTTCATAAAAAGTGTTTACATATGTTCCGTTTCCCTCACACACAGACTCTGTCATGTAGTCTAATAAGGGATCCAAACCCAACAGTCAAAGGTATCTCACTTCCCTTTCTAAGAGCCCCAAGAAAATTTCAGTAGCAGTTTTTGCAAGACACCCAAACGTATCACCACAAGATTGCTAGGTGTGCATTGGTACAAGGAAGATGTTTATAAGGACAGGTAACGTGTACCAAAGTGACCAATTGATAACCACTGACATTTTATTTCCCAGTACCCCTAATGAAGCAGTTATACACTAAAAGCCAATCCCCTGACCACCCCCGATTGCCTATTATCAACCAGAAAGCCAAAAGGCTTAGTGATTCCTTGCCGAAAGGAGGGTGCTTTGCTACACTGAGGTTCATCCATCAAATTTATACTTCTCTACTACATCATTTTTTATGATGTGGTCACAATTTGACCTCTTCTCATGTCAGCTCATGTCACATGACCTTTGAACTAAAACTTGAATAACCAAAAAAATGAAAAAAAAAAAGAAGGGATTTGTCTGTGCTTCCTCCCTTGTAATGACATGTTTACAAAGTTTCAGTTTTGACCTCTGATGACCTCAAATGGCTTGTGACCTCCATGAAAAACAATAGGGTTTTTCCTCGCACCATAACACATGAACATACTTAGTATGAAATCTATCCAAGATTCCTACCTTGAGATATCGTATAAGGTTTTCAGGGTTTGACCCCTGGTGACCCCAGATAACCTTTGACCTCCAACAAAAACAATAGGTATCTTTCTCTAACCATAACACATCCACATACTAAGCATGAGATCTACCAAAGCTTCCTACCTTGAGATATCGTGCACACAAGGTTTTCAGACTTTGACCCCCGGTGACCCCAGATGACCTCTGACCTCCACCAAAAACAATAGGGTTCTTCTCTCACCATAACACATCCACAAACTAAGTATGAAAACTATCCAAGCTTCCCACCTTGAGATATCGTGTAAACAAGGTTTTCAGACTTTGACCCCGGTGACCCCAGATGACCTTTGACCTCCACCCAAAACAATAGGCTTCTTCCTCTTACTATAACACATCCACATACTTAGTATGAAATCTATCCAAGCTTCCTACCTTGAGATACCGTGTAAACAAGGTTTTCAGAGTTTGACCCCTGGTGACCCCAGATGACCTTTGAATTCCACCAAAAACAATACGGTTCTTCCTCTCACCAAAACGCATCCACATACTAGGTATGAAATCTATCCAAGCTTCCTACCTTGGGATATCGTGTAAACAAGGTTTTCAGATTTTGACCCCTGGTGACCCCAGATGACCTTTCACCTACACCAGAAACAATAGGGTTCTTCCTCTCACCATAACGCATCCACATACTAGGTATGAAATCTATCCAAGCTTTCTAACTTGAGATATCGTGTAAACAAGGTTTTCAGATTTTGACCCCCGGTGACCCCAGATGACCTTTGCCCTCCACAAAAAACAATACGGTTCTTCCTCTCACCACAACGCATCCATATACCAAGCATGAAATCTATCCAAGCTTTCTAACTTGAGATATCGTGTAAACAAGGTTTTCAGATTTTGACCCCCGGTGACCCCAGATGACCTTTGACCTCCACAAAAAACAATAGGGTTCTTCCTCTCACCACAACGCATCTACATACCAAGCATGAAACCTATCCAAGCTTTCTAACTTGAGATATCGTGTAAACAAGGTTTTCAGATTTTGACCCCTGATGACCCCAGATGACCTTTGACCTCCACCAAAAACAATAGGATTCTTCCTCTCACCACAACGCATCTACATACCAAGCATGAAATCTATCCAAGCTTTCTAACTTGAGATATCATGTAAACAAGGTTTTCAAATTTTGACCCCCCGGTGACCCCAGATGACCTTTGACCTCCACCAAAAACAATAGGATTCTTCCTCTCAATATGGGCCATCTATGTACCAAGTTTGAGAACTGTCCAACTTTCCCTTCTTGAGATATCATGTAAACAAGCAAAGCCGTCACATATACACACACACACACACACACACGACATCACCATCGCATAGATTCCTTGCCTGCCTTCGGCAAGGAATCAAAAAGTTACTGCATCCCAAGTTTTATAAAAAATTTGCCAAAGCCATGTGCTCATGGAGTAAGTGTTGATTTTTTGATACTCTGTTGTAACACTATTATATATGGCCAACAATACCAAAAACTTAATACAAGAAATTTAGATGAGCAGCAACGAAATCACATCATTCATTAGACTTTGTGACCATTTACATTGTCAAAGAACCAATAAGACAAAAAATCCAAAAATTACTGTTGAAGGCATTTTAAAAAGGGCCGTTTAGCACTAGGAATGGACCTTGAGTATAGTAGAACTGCAGAGACGTGTAGGTTAGGTTCATAGTATCATATGTACTACATGTTAGGCAATGGCAAAAGTGCCAAGCCCCTCTGGGAAAGCTGTCCGGCAGAGAAAGACCTTCGCACCGAAGCTTGCAAAAATATTTCAGATTGTTATTTGAGACTCTTTTGCACATGCCAGGTCTATGTTTAGACGATATCTTGACCACCTACATTATTTGGATCAATAACGACGATCAATCCTGTTATTGAGCAACTGACATAGGGCCTATGTGCAGACTGTCATGGAAAAAGTCTGTAACGTACATGTGCTACCTAACCATAATTTCGGGACTAAAATCTCTCTCTTTTAGGAGTCAAAATTTATGTTTGTATTTACAGATTCCCCAAACTGCCACTGCTAGAATTTTTTGTTTTATAATTTTTTTATCCATTTTGAAGTAATATGGTTTTCATTGAGATTCTAAGGGTTTCAGTAGACTGAAGTTTCTTGTCGAAATTATGTGTACTGCACTTGGGCCACACCAATACTCAATACTGCCATATGCCAATGAAGACATCTACTTGCATTAGATCTGAGCGTGAATGTATCTTGCACGGTGTGCGTACATAATAAAATGTTTCAATGTGCTTCGATCGATTAAAATTCTGTAAAGAGACACGTACAGTATTTCGAATCTCTTTGAATATCTGGACCAATTGTTTTTGCAAAAACTGAAGAATTTACTGAAAAATAGAAATTATATTCTTCATATGAGAAGGGCACCAATAGCAGTTTTGGCCATTGGTGAAGGTTAATTTTCAAGCGGCACCGCGGCCATCAGCATAAACACCATAGGTATTGCCGTTGGTGCCATCGGTTATTTTGAGCCCTGGGACTGTCTGAGTTTCTTTTTCTTTAGGAGCACAGTCTCATTACTCTCCTACAGGAATTAGGGAGTTTGACTGCGTGCCAATAGTTTTTAGGAGCATGATGAATTGCTCTCGCTGGGATAATTTAAGGAGCACGAAGGAGCGCAATCGTGCCAGCAGTCCTTATAAATGAAGCCCTGGAACTCTCCAGCAGACTTCGTGGGAAAATTTTTAGACAGCTTCTTTACTATAACACACTGAAAAATTTAACCATGCTTTCTGTCAGAAATGATGCATGAGTAGGCAATCTGAGATGATTTTTGTAAGTAATAGGCCGAGATGGATGAGAGGAGATAGACAAGGACATCTGTAAAGAAACAATCAAGGGTCAGTAGATGAGTTAAACCAGAAAGCCCAAAGGCTTAGTGATTCCTTTTCCAAAGGGGGGTGCTTTGTTAGACCAAGGTTCATCCCTCAAATTTATACTGTACTTCTGTACTACATCATTTTTTATGATGTGTTCACAATTGGACCCCTGCTGACCTCACATGACCTCTGAACCACACCAAAACTTGAATTACAAAAAAAATGAAACAAAAAACATGTCTTACAAGGCATCTGTCTGAGCTTTCTCCCTTGTAATGTCATGTTTACAAAGTTTTTACCTCTGGTGACCTCAAATTACTTGTGACCTCCACGAAAAACAATAGGGTTTCTCCTCTCAACATGACAAATTTAGATATACAAGATATGAAAAGCATCGTTTATCCAAGTTTCGTACCTCGAGATATTGTGTTTAACAAGGTTTTCAGGGTTTGACCCCGGAGAACCGGATGACCTGTGACCTCCACCAAAACCAACAGGGTTCTTCCTCTTTCCATAACGCATCTACGTGCTAAGTATGAATTTTATCCAAGCTTCCTACATCAATACATCGTGTTACAAGGTCTTCAGGGTTTGACCCCGGTGACCCCAGATGACCTTTAACCTCCACAAAAACAACAGGATTCTTTGCCTTACCATAACACATCTACATACCAAGTATGAAAATCATCCAAGCTTCCTACATCGAGATATCATGTTAACAAGGTTTTCAGAGTTTGACCCCCTGGTAACCCCAAATTACCTTTGACCTCCACCAACAACAATAAGATTCTTTCTCTTACCATAAGGCATCTACATCCTAAGTATGAAAATTATCCAAGCTTCCTACCTTGAGATATCATGTTAACAAGGTTTTCAGGTTTTGACCTCTGGTGACCCCAGATGATCTTTGACCTCCACTAAAATCACTAGAGTTCTTCCTCTTTCCATAACATATCTACATACTATGTATGAAACTTATCCAAGCTTCTAACATCGAGATATGATGTTAACAAGGTTTCCAGGGTTTAACCCCAGTGACCCCAAATGACCTTTGACCTCCACCAAAAACAACTGTTCTTCCTCTTACCATAAGGCATCTACATACCATGTATGACATTAATCCAAGCTTCTTATATTGAAATATAGTGTTAACAAGGTTTTCAGGTTTTGACCTCCAGTGACCCCAAATGACCTTTGACCACCACCAAAAACAACTGAGTTCTTCCTCTTACCATAAGGCATCTTCACACTAAGTTTGAAATTTATCCAAGCTTCATATCTTGAGATATCCTGTTAACAAGGTTTTCAGGGTTTGACCCCAGATGACCTTTGACCTCCACTAAAATCAATAGGTTTCTTCCTCTTTCCATAATGCACCTACACACTGTATGAAATTCATTCAAGCTTTCTACCTTGAGATATCGGGTTAACAAGGTTTTCAGAGTCTGACCCCTGGTGACCCCAGATGACCTTTGACCCCACCAAAAACAATAAGATTCTTTCTCTCAATATGAGGCATCTATGTACCAAGTTTGAGAACTGTCAGTTTCCCTTCTTGAGATATCCTGTTAACCAGCAAAGTGTCACAAACACACACCCACACACACACATACACACACATGCCATCATGAATGCATAGATTCCTTGCCTGCCTTCAGCAAGGAATCAAAAAGGATGTATCACCCTTCCTAGCATCCCAGCCAATCAGTACTTTAGTTGTCCCTCCCACAGTACATCAGGATAATCCTGCAGTAATCCCTGAACAACTCTTCTAGTATGTACCACATGTACACTAAACATCTCAGTTTGTGCAGTCTTACCATCATCCCATGGTCTCTCAATAGTTCCAAATCCAAATGGATCACTTCCAACACCTCTGAATGTATGCCAGAAGCAAACAGAAAATCGAAGCCAATCTTTCATTGAATGTCCCAGTACAACCTGTAAGTAATCCAAAGAACCAGAGACTACAAAGAATCGTCACAATTCAACATGGCAGCTGAGACTTATCTACCTTCACCATGTATGGGTAAAAGCTGCCCCATGCATGTTAAGTACTTGTACAGGTACTGTACTAAGTGCAGCCTGTTAAGTATTCAACCTTTCCTTTTTAAAAGTAAGTTTTTAGCTTCTTTTGTGAAGCTGTAGGATTCCAAGTTTGTTTCCAAAGAGTTTTCCTAGAAGTAATTGTAAATTTTTTTTAAATTGATGACCAGAAAAAAGCATGATGACAATGCTCGCTTCTTTAAGTGCATACCACCCTGTGTGAAAATTTTTTCAATAGGCAAGTATCCTTGCAGACAATCATCATAATATACCGACAAAAACATACTGAATATGGGTGTTTCCATAAATATGGAGGCCAGTGTGTGACATGAGAGTCAAAATTTAAAGATTGCCTGATTGTCTTCCAAGTTATAATTTGAATACCTGTATAACCTCTAT
The DNA here is from genome assembly GCA_029531755.1 of Holothuria leucospilota. Classification (NCBI taxonomy): domain Eukaryota; kingdom Metazoa; phylum Echinodermata; class Holothuroidea; order Aspidochirotida; family Holothuriidae; genus Holothuria; species Holothuria leucospilota. The sequence goes on from CM055971.1 coordinate 39,367,573, forward strand.
AGTAAATGTCCAAAATCTTTTTCCATTCTGTTGTTCCATCTGTTCATGCCAGGCAGTAACAAAAGAAAAGAATCAACAATATTTCACGCGTAACAGAGAAACCAAAAATATTGCTTCATTAAACACAGGACAATCCCTATTTGGGATAATCCCATAATTTGTTGTGTTTGCAATGGTGAAAGATATGGTAGCAACATATTAGGGGTTTTCTATTTTGCACAATTTTCGAAAAAGATGTAGTGGACATAAAAAATTTTCAGTAAACTGTGAAAATGGGATGGCAGGCAAGTTGGATGTTATTTATTACACTGGGAGAACACTAAACCATTCTAATACCACCACTTTTGTTTAAACACTTATATTTGGCAAAAAGAATGCACACATGAACTCTGTTACATCTTGGCATTATAATTACACCCCAAATAGCACTGAATTAATTATTTCACGTGTAACGGAGAAACCAAATTTGGTTTCTCTGTTACACGTGACATAATTCATAACAGTAAATACAGACATTGTCCACAGTTTAAAGTCACCTGTGTATGTAGTTTCTTTAATCCCATCAAGTAAAAGCTGGATACATGCACTTTTTCACAATGTGTACATTTCACGCGTAACAGAGAAACCAAATTTGGTTTCTCCCTTACACGTGAAATGACTTATTGAGCCTTCCTAACATAAAACTTGCATGTGTTATTCATATGCCTGCCTAAATTGTCTCAAAGTTCCAGTTTGTCCATTCTAGTAGAGAAACATACTTTTTTATTTTAATTTACATTCAAAATATGTCAAAATAGGGTTTATTCATTTCACGCGTAACAGAGAGAAACCAAAACATTTTTCCTGAATATTTTCATTTTGGGGATAATAGCAGCAGAAATTTTAGTTAGGTTATGTTGCCTACCACCAGATATACCAAATAAGCCAGTTTTGTTTCCCTATTTTTCAGATAACTAATTTTATTTAGCAAGGAAAAATCACCGTGTAACACTTTTGTGAGAAACCAAACTTCCGGTGAGATACTCATTTGTGAAGATTTCATCAAAATTCAAATGTTTTTTGAGATTTATTCCTGATATAGGGTACTGGGCTAGGAGTATCTCAAAAATAAAGTGCAATTTGCCTTCATACAGTTTAACACTGTTGAGATTTGATGCTTATTTTTGGAGGATTTCACGTGTAACATGTTGAGAAACCAAATGTTACACTGTGATCTCTTATATGAATGCTCATCAGCCAAAAAACACACAAGCCTGGTCACTACATTAGGTGTTTGCATTAGTAGGTTGTCCAATTGTCTACGTTTTAAAAGTAAAATGAAACCATGCCTACTACCAAATCAAATTGTATTGAATCATGAATAAGGCTTGTTTTTTATGTCACACGTGGTACCCTAAAAAAATGTGAGAAACCAAACGATTTTTGGTCAAATATATAAATTTTTAAGTAATGAAAATTTACTCAACCACAACATGTAATTTCTGTTGTATGTTATCTCTCAAAATATTCTAACAGTAACTGTATGGAAGTATGCATGAACGAGCTACAGCTGAACCAAAACATTCAATAGCATAAATTCAGCTGGCCTCCATATTTGTGGAACCACCCATATACAAAATTTACAGCAGTTAAACAGAACCTCCTGTAGAAGACCAATTTGACACAATAGAACTTGGCCTGCTTAGAAGTCAGAACACTCTGACCAGATCTCACAAAGGGGAGGTCCAGTGTAATAAAACCCTACTTATCTGTTCATTTCTTTGTTGTAAAAAACCACCAGCACTTCTAGAATAACATTTAATCCCCTGACCAGTGAGTAACTTTTTCCAGTTGATTACACAACAGATTGCTATTGACATGTCCTCTCATTGCACAGTTAAATCTTTTGTGTAGGGTGTGTGCAGGAAGTCTTCATTTACTGAAAGGGCTATGATGTCACCAGAAATCAATCAACTATGTAGGCAGGGACCAAATTTGATTGGATTAAGTAACAGATACACAGATAATGGTTGCAATAATAGGGTCTGGATCTCTCTGCAGATGAGCGCCTAATGCAATTGCTATTATAAAGTTTAACTTAACCAACTCCCCTTGGTATGCTCAATATTTCCCAAGCAAAAATGTAACAAACAGTAAACTTATCAGCATGAAATACAAACAGAATTATGCAACAAAGGACCATGCAACACAAAACCCAGGATCTCCAAAGACAACTCCAGTGAACTCAGTACTCACCTCTTCAGGGTTGTAGTATCTAAAACACATCACATCTGTTGGAGCTGCATCAGGTTTGTACTGAATTTTGCTAATGCCTAGAATAAACACAAAATAAATGAACTTTATCCAAAGTCACACTTTCAGCTTTAAATACATGGCAAATAAAAATTTATCAATGTGCAATCTTGTGTTCAAGTTTTGATTCCACTTGCATCTTAATGTACTGTAAGATACCCATACACACAGTAGGAATTTTATCATGGTTATACATCTTGAGACATTTTCTTTCACTGTTTAGGTTGTCAGCTTTTGACTATTGAAATGGTGATATCTGATGACCTGAGAATTCCACCAATACATGTGTATTTGCTCCATGTAATGCAAGACGTCACCATGCAAAGTTTGGCATAAATTGTCACTGTACATACCCCCCAAATGAGATAATGGGTTCACAAAGATTTCACTACTGTGTTACACCAAGGTAATTAAAAATTAACAATTTACAAATGTTAATTACCTTGATGTAACATAAAATTAACAAACAGAAGATACCACCCACACTGTAAACTTGGCAATCACCCACTCCAACCATCCCCAACAGTACGTAAGAACCTCCCATCATCAATTGTCAAGCATGTGTCTGAATTATTATGCAACAAACAGGCATTTCATGACTCTTTAGTATGTATATTTGAAAGGCACTGAAGGAAAGTGGACACAATGCTTAATTAGAGGGACATGCTTCTATGACGTAACCAGAAAGCTGAAAGGCTTAGTGATTCCTTGCCATATGGGGATGCCTTGTTGCACTGAGGTTCATCCCTCAAATTTATCTTTCTTGACTACATCATTTTACAATGTTTAAACAGTTTGACCTCTGCTGACCTCACATGAACTTTCAACCCCACCAAATATAACAAAAAAGAAAAATGGAAGTGTCTTGAAAGGGATTCAACTCCAATGGATCTTGGATCTTGAAAATTCTTGGGAAATTTTGCTTTTTGACTTCTGGTGACCCCCAATGACAACCTTGGGAATTCTTGGGAAATTTGCATTCTGACCTCTGGTGACCCCTGATGACGATCTTGAGAGTACTTGGGATATTTTGCTTTTTGACCTCTGGTGACCCCAATGATGATGATCTTGGGAATTCTTGGGAAACTTTGCTTTTTGACTTCTGGAAACCCCATGTAACAATTTTTCAAATTCTTGGGAAATGTTGCTTTTGACCCCAGTGACCCCAGATGACAATCTTGGGAGTTCTTGGAAATTTTGTTTTTTGACCTCTGGTAACCCCAGATGACCTTGATTTCCACCAAAAATAATAGGGTTCTTTGTCTCAACATGACAAAGCTACAGTACTGTGATCGTTTAACTCCCGTAGAATTTTTTCTACGATCGCGGAAAACCGCGCAAGTTCGCACAATTTCGCACAAATTCACACAAAATCGCACACGCAGATTTCAACGAAATTCCGTACAAATCAACGCATACAAATATCGCACACATGACCACAAGAATTTGTGGTCAATGAAGCAGAGAATGGAATGTTTACTGATAAAGTGAAAGGTTAGAATTTTCGAAGCCGTTTCACAAAAAGGATCGCCGGCAACAGAAATAATATTTTGGTACACTGTGGGCAACTTTGAACAAGCCGTTGAAATAAAGTTTGCAAGTTGCCGGCGGATTTTATTTGTTGGCCAAAGCTTAAGGGAGATAAAGGTGTTGCAGCTCTGTATTATTGATGTATATCACAGTTGTATTGAACGCTTGTCAGTATTGACGGGGGGACTAAAGAAAAACAATACCATGCAGCTGAGCAATGTGAATTAAATACTGCTACAAAAGAAATTCGTCAGTTGACAGCTGCGGTGAGGAATGAAGTGCGATAAGGCCTCCACTGCAAAGCCTCTGGAGTCTGAAAGCTTACGTTAACGAATGATGCAAGTGTCTCGATCGGCGAACGCCAAGAATGGGAATAGGAAGCATTGTTTTTGAATTTTCCATAGTAATTGTGCTACAGCATATATTTTTTCATACTTTATTATCTATGAAATAGTTTCATTAATGATATAAAATTATCATATAGAACAGACAACAGAGTAGCTATGCAGGCTACTTTTAAGTTCCTTTCAACGAAAGTTGATGAAGCTTACTATGGCGACTTCTACAGCATAGACGAGCAATCGCATACTTTGTACAGATGAAAAATCACTGTAATTTAACAATTAACATTATTTCAGGGGATAATAGGATGGCAAACTGAATTTTATGTCGGGGTTCCAGTACAGCCGGGAGTAAACGAGAGAAACGTGAAAGGAGTTTATCAGCGAGTAATTTAACCTACTGAAAATGTAATCTGAAGCAAATTAAGAAATTTCTGTTCAACTTCACCCTTTTGTCCATCAAACGAAGTTTCTTTTCATTCGTAACAAATTGGGACAATGCCGCATGAAACTGCGAATAGGACGATGGTTAATCAATAACGGTAATTAGCTATACAAGTTGACTTGGGGCCGGGAAACGTTGACTGAAGGCATAGTGGACCACCTGAGGCCTGTAGGCATTCTGTATCTAGACATTTGCTCAAGAAATTTGCCCACTCTGAGTGTGCGGTGTTTTACACACCTTTGGAAGTTTGACTGAATGGAATTTCAACGAACTGATATCATTTATACTCACACCTGCAGATTTTAAAACGAGGTTGCTCTCTTTTACGTGATTCCACGATTTGTACGAATTTTGCCCTAAACAATTCGACCGAAATTCGCACAGGCGGTAAGAATTAACTTCCTGTAGGCCTACATAAACTTTAAAGTCATATAAATTTCTACTGTTTGAGTGGACGTTTACAATTGTTCAAGTCCATAAAATTGAACCATTCTGTTGTCTACCAAAATAGTCAGAGGGAACGCCATTGCAATGGTATCACATCTTAGTTCCGGCACCCGCATGTTCCGGTACAATACAAATGCAAGCTTCGCCCATGGCCGTGACTGTCTTTCTCAGGGAGGGCAGTGATTTTTGCCCGACTCCAGACCTAATTTAACTGTCCAATTTTCCGCCCGACTGAGACAATAACTGCCGATTTAGTCAGGTTTCTGACGGGGGGACCCGCCCCCGGCCCGTACGGCCATGGCCTCGCCGCCTTTTCGTTTTCATTTCACACAGATGTTGCGATGGATATGGATCCCATTTTGACCCCACCCCTAACCTTTGGAACCTTTCTAACCAACATCCCTATACTTTACCCGCTACGACGCAACTGCTAAAATTTTGAATCTTACCTACTGTGGACAAAACTTTTGAAGTCCGAGTCCTTGGGGAAAAACATTAATCCAATTATAGTCCATTCAGTGAGAGAATGAAGATGGAAAATTTGGCAATCAATTTTCGAGACTTCGCCTCTGAATCTCTGACTCAGGGCCCTACAGCGGAGTGCAATACAGTATTGCCGAGATCTCCCTAAATTTCATCCGCGGCGTACTGTGCTAACATGATCCGAATTTTAACCCGGCCCTTGCGAAACCGTACCTGCATTGTCATTTTACTGGCACACGCTGTATACGCTACAGGCGCCTCTAGTCATGTACAACACCATTCATTCACACATGGGCCTAATACTCAACTGCGTTATGTGCAAATACCATATGTTGCATGCTGTTATTATGAGGGCCGCTGCAAATACCTGGGAAATGCAGCTGCTTTTTACGTGAAATATCCAATCGCAGCTCTGGGTTTAACACTCATTCATTCACAAGCAGCCAGCGCCCATTTGTGCGTAACCTTTTTTGGAAGTCGTATGCCCAATTAGTCCCCGTACGTTTACGTGACGTCACACATATCGCCCGGGATTTTTTTTCCAACCTTCGACAGCCAGCGCCATCTTGGGATTTACACATAAGCGATATTTCGTCCGATACGAAACTTTTACCGAATACTTTTCTCAAGAGCAGACTTATTCTACACCCATGAAAGAGATAAGGTACAAAATTTAGCTCGTAATGGTTGATTTTGCTGAAAATCTGCATGCTGAATTTTGGCCCATGACAGCTGGTTCGTAATTACGTACGTAGAGCGGCGCGTTACCTAGGATATGAAATTTACTTCGTTAGGTTACTGTACTGTACTACAGGCTTACACGCTGAAGTGACAGTACGATCGTAAATAGACAGTAAAGTCAGACAGTGCTGTATGTTTTCAAGAGGTGGGTGTAGCCTAGTAGGGCGGGATTTAACAGTTATGATGGTTACGGTGATTGGTAGCAGCCAATGGAAATTTTACACGCATCAAGTCTGTGAAAAAAGGGGAAGTCCAATGACGTCACTAGCAAAGCAATGCACAGAGCGTTGCATGCAAATAAGTTGGGCCCATTGCAGGTGCCTGGGAATTCTCGAGTCGAAGGTTTCTCATGGAATTGAAGTGACACACAGTCCTGTACCGGTAGTCTGCATTCGCTATGTAGCAACGAGATACAGTAGCCAGGAAGCGTAAGCGAATAGTGATAGTGTGCTGCATTGGGCTATAAAATGTAAGGCAGTACAATGATGGGCTGAAAAATATGACAGTGAATTAGGTTGCAGTTAAATTTATGCGGGCCTAGCGATTATCTATTAAAAGGTCATTCACCATCGTATTGCCGCCGAAAATTGTGTTTGCGGTTGTCCGAGCGGAAAGTTATGGAAACATGCATCCATGGCCGGATTGCTGCACCTCGCCATTCTATATGCTCTGAAGATGAATTAATTAATACACAGAGGAAAGCTCCGCTCATTTCACAAACTAGGAAATAAATAGGATATATATTCAAAGAATGACGGTTCGGGACGGCTGATTAGGCTTTCCGAGGTAAGATAAATTTCTGCAAACATGAAATCAGGCTAACACTGGATTGCAAATTTGGGGGCAACTATTACAAACAGGCCTCATCCAACACGAAAATATGTATGATTTCTGAAAAAGGGTGGGTGGGGAATCCAGCCCCCTCCCAACGGGAGGGGCCAAACCTATTTCTTTGGAGGATTTGTTGAAAAATCGGGTCATACCTTAGGTAACGCAGACTTTTTCAAGCAGAAACAGTTGTGCCCCCTTCGAAATATGCAAATACCTACCCTTGCTGATGACTGTCATCTAATCAATGTTTCGACGGCACACTTCTTATAGATTTAAACTTGACGAATATTACTTCATGTCTTTTAATTAATAACAAGCAAGTTACGAAAGGTGATATATTAGCACAATACACTGTTGCACAGTTGGATTATGAACATGCATGGCGGTACGTCAAAAACGGTGCCCCAACCAAAAAATAAAAATTTTCGGTTGTAGTTACTTCTACTTACGTACCAAACTTTGAAATATACTTTAAAACGCATATAAAAATGAATGTTTCGCCTTTGATCATTATGTTACGGCGATCACTGTATACATAACAAATGGTGCACCAGTGTTTGCAATGAACGCACGTTTTGCCCGTTCATCTGAAGTGTATGAAAGCTTATCCTGCTACATAAGCAACTGCAACGTTAAGTGAATGATCGGTACTTTTCCATATCAACAGTTTACATTTTAAACTCGCGTTCGATTATTGAACGACTGTTTGATTTTTAAGAGACCTTGTCAACGATTTTGCGCGATTTTGTACGGTGAAAAACTGACCGCAAAAACCGCAAATAATTGTACGAATTTTCCACAAACTTTTGCGGTCGAATTTTTGTACGATTTTTGAAATCGCGCAAAATTGCAGAAATTCGAACAACTTCACACAAAATCGCGCAAATTCGAAGAAATTTGATTCTTCGATATTGTACGGGAGTTAAACGATCACAGTACTGTATATACCAAATACGAAAAGTATCTGTCATTGCTATCTTGAGATGTTGTGATTACAAGCCATTTACAATGTTTTCTCAGTTTAACCTCTGCTGACCTCAGATGACCTTTGACCTCTACCAAAAACAACAGCATTCTTCATCTCAACATGACAAATCTATATCTGCCATTCCCATCTTGATATATCGCAATTTCAAGGTTTTCGGTATTTGACCTCCGGTGACCTCAAATGCCCTTTGACCTCCATCAAAAACAATAGGGTTCTTCCTCTCAACATGATGAAGATATATACCAAATATAAAGTGTTGGTCATTCCTATCTTGAGATATCATGGTTACGACCTCGAATGACCTTTGACCTTCACCAAAAACATTAGGGTTCTTTCCCTCAACATGATGAATCTATATACCACATGTATATGAAAAGTGTTGGTCGTTCCTACCTTGAGATATCGTGATTACGAGCTTTTCAGCTTTTTACCTCGAGGGACCTCAAATGACCTTAGACCTTCACCAAAACCAACAGGGTTCCTCCTCTCAACATGATGAATATATATACCAAATATGAAAAGTGTTGATCATTGCTATCTGGAGATATCGTGTTTACAAGCCGTTAACAAGGTTTTCACAGTTTAACCTCTGGTGACCTCAGATGACCTTTGACCTCTACCAAAAATAATAGGGTTCTTCCTCTTGACATGACAAATCTATATACCAAATATGAAAAGTAGGGGGCATTGCTACCTTGAGATATTTTTACAAGGTTTTTGACCTTTGGTGACCTCAAATGACCTTTGACCTCTACCAAAAGCAATAGGGTTCTTCCTCTTGACATGAAAAATCTGTGTAATTAATTATGAAAAGTGTTGGTCATTGCTAACTTGAGATATCGTGTTTACAAAGTTTTTGGTTTTTGACCTCTGGTGACCTCAAATGACCTTTGACCTCCACCAAAAACAATATGGTTCTTCCTCTCAACATGATAAATCTACATACCAAATATGAAAAGTGTCAGTCATTGCTATCTAGAGATATCGTGTTTACAAGCTGGGCATCACATACGCACACACACACGATGCCTTACGGGGGTACTGGCAAAGGACCCCGTAGGGAATGCAAGGGAATTTTCCAGCAGTGAAGCTGCCCGCAAAGGAACTGAGTAGACAGACATCTTGAGGGCGGGCTGCGCTCCAAGGCAGACACGTGCAGCCGAGTGTGACTTCTCTTCGCAGTGACCGAATTTTCGAGCAGCTACGCCAGTTTTGAGCCACGCGTGAGCTAGGAAAGACATGCGAGAGCAGAGCTCTCGCCGGCTGCCCCGGTACCCAATAAGGCCACGTTGGTGAGTGCACGCACACACACAGGACACCACCATCGCATAGATTCCTTGCCTGCCTACAGCAAGGAATCAATAATGGAAAGCTTGACTCTGCAGTATTCACGCTCAGTTGACCGCGTTGTATCACATCTAGGTCTCAATGGCTCAGTGGTCAGAGCATTTGCATGGTATGTAGGAGGTGACTGGTTCAAAATCCTCTTTCACTATAAGGCAAGTGCCTATGTTACAGATTAAATGGCCTATGGTCTCTACTGTATGCAACTATTTAATATGGGGTTGATATCACTACTTCTCTCTACCTATATTATATGGGACGCACTCCTATGACCTAATAATGGATAGCTTGACTCAACAGTATTTGAGCTCAGTTGACTGCATTGTATCACATAGGCGCCAACAGCTAGCTCAGTGGTCAGAGCATTCACATGGTACATGGGAGGCTGCTGGTTCGAATCCTGCTTGCGGCAAAGTTTTCCACTCATATACTAACATCCTTTTTCACAGTTATCCTCCTTGAGATATCATGTTAATAATGTTTTGACCTTTCGAGATCTTGTGTGCCCTACATGACCTTTCACCTCCACTTAAAACAATAGGGATCACCTGATTTGGGATGGTAACTTAAGGTGACAATACCGGTGAAAAAATGGTCACTTCAGGCGACGTTGACATTAGGGGTACATATATTTGACGCCTAAATGTTTATGTTACAACAAATGCTATTTCAAATGTTGCGAATACATAAAAGATCCTAGCCCCCTCTGTTTGGGGTTACTATAGGTAAGTTGCAGTAAAATCACATGACGTACTAATTTACTATTGACTTTTGGGGGTGTATATAATGCATGTGAAAAATGTTTACAGGGTACTGTACACATCATTATTGCATAATACCTATTTGTTTCTATTTTACTGAATAAAACGTTGTGCATACATCACACGGGTAAATAAACATATATGTTGAGGGCGTTCCTGAAGATCATTCAGGTATTTTTTGTCAAATTTTTACCTGCATAAATATGTTTATATATATTTCAGTCACTGGGCATTGCCCAAAGTGCCCATCCAGGGTTTTACATATAGCGCTAGATCGACCTGTTAGGCGAAATCGGAATACTGCCAATACAACCGGCAAAGAAAAAAACAAAAAAATACATAAGATTATCCCCTTTTGGTTCTGAGATATATATGCATGTTATTCCAATGGCCCGTAAGTCCTTAGTGTTAACGGATACATGCATGTAAGTTGGTGTGCAGTTATGTAATTGCATAAACATTATGTGGTAAATCGGACTTGCATATAGAGTTACGCATTCCTATATAAAACAGTGTGTAAAACGTTAAGGCGAAACAGTTTTTTCGCCTAAGGGTCGAGTTCTCCCAACAGTCGCGTTTTTTCATATGGTTCTTCGCCTAAATCCCAAATTATAGAAATATATATATTGTGGTTTATACCCGAAACGTCGTGGAAGTTTCCACAAAGTTTTAAGCAGTTATTACATCCTCTGTCGACCTATTAAAAGTTTGCGGAAAATTCCACGACGTTTCGGGTATAAAACCTTCATCAGGTGGCAAAAATGCAACTGAATAAAAGTTGGAAAACTACACGTTAAAAGAAGGCACGGGCAAACTGGTTCTTAAAAAAAACATGGTGGAAAAACTGCAATATGGAGGCTGAGTAAAACTGGTTAAAGGTGAGTTCAAAAAGGGAGGAAGTTAAAAAAGGTCCATCCTAACGTTGAAACTGTGTGGAGAGAGGGTTCCGAGCTTCATGATAAGCCGGTTTTCGGCAGTTAGACGATCACAGTCAGAACCTCTGCACATTATAGCTGCGGTAAAAGCCAAGTCTTTTATCGAGCACAGTGATGGGGGATTGAAATGTTTGGCTACCGGATAACCTTGAAGGTTTTGTTTGATGGACCTAAGGTGTTCAGTGACTCCGTCTGCGAGGCGATGTTTGGTCTCTCCCACGTACAGACAGTTGCAACATCCACAAACTATTTGTGGAGGTACAGGTGAAGTACTGTAGTGGTTAACAGTAAATCTGTTGCCCTTTGGACCCAAAATGTTGATGAGGGTGTTCTCCCCAACCACTGGGCATGTACTGCATCTGGCATGCTTACAAGGGAATGTTCCTGGGGTGTTTAAGGAAGGCTGTGGTGGATGGGAAGCCCTAACAAAATGATTACAAATATTCTTTTCAACTCTGAAGACCATAATGGGGGTTCAGGGAAAAGGTCACAGGTTGAAGGGTCTTGCCCAAGGGTCTCTACATTCTTGTATATGGCACGTATGATGGGGCGTACCTATGGGTGATATGAAATTACCAAAGGAATGCGTAGGGTGGTAGACGTGTTGTCTTTTTACTCAATGCCTCTGCTCTACTGGTTCCTTGGATTCTATGTAGAGGGTCAGCGAGGATTTTAGTGGGATACTGACATTTCTCAAAGAAGGATAATATATTTTTGGAAGCTGTCCAAAAATCAGAATCTTCTGAGCAAATCCTTCTGGCCGTCAAAAGTTGTAAGGGATGGATTTGGTACAGGATTTGGGATAGTTGGCTGGATACAGAATGTAGTTATGAGAATCAGTGGGTTTAAAATGTAAGTTTGACTTAATTTTATGGTTGCAAATTGATAACTGATGGTCGAGGAAAACCACTGAAGAGTGCAAAATACAGTATAATGTGTGAATTTCAAAAAAGGACAGAAGGACTCTACAACTTCGATGAAAGATTCTACATCTTGACGGGTCCCTGTTGCTACTCCCACAATATCATCAATATACCTTTTGTAAAGGAAAAGGGCAGGCGTCAGCATACTGTGAAAAAAGCTGTTCTTCAAAGTGGCCCATGATTTAGGCAAGCAACAGAAGGACCCATTTTGATTCCCATGGCTACTCCTTTAACCTGACCGAAAAAGTGTCGTTAAACTGAAAACAGTTTTGGGGGAGAACAAGTTCTGTCACACAAAGGAAAGTGGTTGTAAGTATTTGGGGGTCTTGTCTTTGGTCCAGGTAATGGCAGATGGCTGACAATTAGGCAACATGATGGGGAATAGATGTGTAGAGACTAGATACATCCATGGTTAACAACAGGCATTCACCACAATCTTCAGGAAACTGAAAGTAGTCTCAAGAAAAAGAGTGTCCTGAACAAAAGATGGCAACCCTGATACCAATGGAAAAAGTACGGAGTCTAAATACTCGGAAATTAGAACAGTGGGGCAGCTATGGGATGAAACGCTCGGTCTGCATTGTTGACCTTGTGAATTTTGGGAAGAATTTAGAAGTTAGAAATTTGTGGGCAAGGGTGGAGTAGTGATGTAGCTGATTTAGGAAGTTGATTGTTTTTAATAAGGTTGGTTAAAGTCCTCTTAACCGATGCTTGACTGTCGGAAGTGGGGTCAGAAGGAAGTTCAGTGTATGCAGTCCAATAATTGCTTATTGGCCTCTGCTACATACAATTTATCTCTCCACCAAACCACCACGGCTCCTCCCTTATCAGCCGGTTTGATGATTAGATTCCTGTTTCTTTTGAGTTACAAAAGGGCCTCTTGTTCCCCTGGGATTGCAAAGGGTGGTCTTCTTGGGCCACATACACAGAAGAAGATGATCTACATACACAGCACAAACTGAGCACACTTGAGCATATTTTTGGCAGTTTTTATGATATTGCTAGTAACTCAAAATAAAAAAAAATGTTTAGATGCAACTTACAAGGCCTAGGAAGTGCCATTTCCAGCAATCTGGGAGGAATTTTTGGCCAAATTTTCTTGTACACTTCGGGCCAACCTATGGTGGCACTACCCTTAGTATGCCTACAGGCTTCGCCCCCCCCCCCCCCCTGCAAATTTCTGGCTATGCGCCTGTGTACAGATCAAAATTTTTGGTCTCTTTTTGGAGACTAATGCAAGTATCCTAAGAATGATGGGTCTTAAACATATAAATGACCCGCAGAGGTCAATTACTTAGGTGTAGGCCCTCTATGTGAATTTGAGAAGTATCGAGACAATTCAAAATTTTTGAAGGTGGGGTAGCCCAATTTTGCCAATGGCAATATTGCTAACTTAGTATGGAAAGCCCCAAAGCGACCCAAATACTAGGTCAGCAGACTGTGGACAAGCCTGGATCCAGACCTGCATGGAGATATGACAGTTCAAACAAGGAATATGCTGTAGCATGGACATATGGAATTTCACACACTTAATGATATAAGCATGAATTTTTCTGTAATTGATTTTGAAAAATCTCAAATACACACATATCCAGAGTTCTTGACTGAAGGAGATTTTAGTGAGAAGTGAAATTTTATCAGTTTAACTTAGGTTTTAACAACATAATCTGCATTATGTCAACTCGAACTGCATCATGATCACAGACAACTTGTAAATGTGCCAAATTTCGTGCACCTCAGTAAATTAACATGATATATATTCCGTTCTAAAACTCTACTTGCCTCGTACAGTATAATGTACAGAAGCCTGACAACACCTTGCAGGGAATAATTTATCTGGTATCGCATTGCAATTTGCTACACATGCTGGCCAAATTGCTACACAAATGCAAAAATGTGTAGCACTTTTCTGTGTCTTAACCATAAGGTTTTCAGTGATTTTGCACTACAGAAGGAAAAAATTCTCAAAACTGCTATGCAAAATTTGAATACTAAATTATTCCCTGCCTTATGCACATAATGACAACCAACTAAATGTGAAAGCTAAAATGATGACTTAGGCTAATGCATCGCAATTCCACATTAATGAACATTTACCTCAAAAGTGGAAAATGGTGTGAAATCTTACAATTTAGGCAAATGTAAGCAACTTATCATACTTTGAGACCTTTATGCAGTCAAAAACTGCAAAAACTGGCCAACATATCTCTTACTGGTACATTGCTAGGCTATGCTAATTTTGAACGATTCTTATGGGTGCACGAAATTTGGCACATACAGCCTGTGCTACATAGGCAACCCATGACGTGCACTACACTGGCCAGCAGACGAGGAGCCCCATGTTTTATTAAGAGGGAGAGGCACAGGCATTCCTGAAGAGCATTATACATATAGGATATAAAACACTATACATACCACAAGGTAGGCCGATTCATCTTGAAGACTTCGTGGCAGTTGCGTTTACCTGCATAGCTATCCAGTGGAGTCTCCAAGCACGTCACAGCAATTAGAATTACGTGCGTTGGGGCCACATGGATAGCTAGGCCTATGCGCAGGTAAAGCAACTGCCGTGAAGTCGTCGAGACGAATTGACCTAGTCTACCTTGTAGTAGTACAGGGGTGGGATTTGATGTCTGGAAGTCTGGGGGCAAAGGCAGGTGGACTGTCAAACAGCACCGAAGGCGCCACGGAAGCACTCCCCCTAACGGCGTGGGGTGCAGAGGCCCGCCCAAGGGCCTATATTCAATAGGCTATTGAAAATTCTCTTATAATTTCTCTGGTCTCGCTTACTTGCGCTCATTTTTTTTTTTGTTTTATTTTTAGTTTTTAAGCTCTGGAAAAAATGGACTGGTGCAGTCAGTGTCCCCCTGCTTGTCCCCCCCCCCCCGTAATCCCGCCTATGGTGCATTGTACGTGAAGGCCTATACTAAAATGCTCCAGACGCCTGTGGGGACAGGTTGCTTAGTAATGTCCTGGCTACTGCTACAGAACTAAAGGAAAATCTCCAGTTACGGTAGTTCAGTCCGAAACACTTGAGAACATCAATACTCCCAGTAGGCTAGGCTATAGTCCGCAGTCTGCTGACCTAGTATTTGGGTAGCTTTGGGGCTTCCCATACTAGTTCAGGGCTTCCCTAGTTCAGGGAACAAAGTGTACGTCAGAACTAGGCCTAGGTACCCTAGGCTAGCTAGGCTACAGCCTCATCCAACACTCAGTAGGCCTAACTTTTAGTTTTCATTAAAAACAAGTTCGGAGGTTGTAATTGTTATATTTTGAACGTTATTCTACAACAGCCGCAAACTTCCTATTTCAGCCCGTTTTTCTCACCTGGAAAAAATTCATTATGAGCCCCTCTGTCGGCTAGCTTGGCTTTCTTTGCTGCAGACATATTGGTATTTTCTTCAAGCGACGAGCCTCAACAAGCTCAAGTAACGTTACTGTTCAACCTGGCCTGAGTGACGAACAGTAACAATGTTACAGGATTTACGGAACTAGATAATCTAGGCTAGCTGGTTTGTAGCTCAGCTGGGCACAGCTCTGCTGCGCGCTGCGCTCTTGAGACCCAAATATTAGAACTACGGAAGCATGTACAGAACAAGAAGGTGGCAATTCATTCATTCATTCGTTCATTCGTTCACTCGTTCACTTATTCATTCATTCATTCAACTTTGAGGGTGACCAAAACACACCGCAAAAGTTAGAATAAAATTAAAATTAAATGAGAGAACATTTAAAACAGAATTCATAAAACGTTAAAGAAGCTAAACTACAATACATAGATGCAACTGAGATGACTAAAAAATAAGAGGTAAACATTGATAAAAAAGAAAATGAGTATACATATATGGGTTGTACAAATGTTAATATCATCATATTAGCAAGTAATTATAAACAATAAAACCAAGATAAAAGACTACAAATTGCTTAATAAATATTTAAATCTGTTTAGTGTGTCTGCTTCTTTTATTTGAAAAGATAATTTATTCCAATCCATTGTGGCCAAGTATCTAAATCTCTTTCTGTGATATTCAGAGGGTCCACTAGGAATAAACAAGTTTCTGGATGAAGTAGACCTTAAGGAATAATCATGAACTTCAGCGGTATGGGTGAATATATCATTCATGTATGTGGGAGCCAGATTATTCAAAGCTTAATATGTCATTACATTTCTCTTCCATTTTACATGCTCTTTGAAAGTTTTCCACCCCATTTCTTGAAATAAAGTGGCTGATCTTTGATGATGCGAGGCATCCAGAATTCAGCATTTTTCTGTAACCTTGTAATTCTGTTAGCATCTCCATCAGTGCACTCACCCCAAACAAGACAACAATAATCTATGAAAGGTAAGACATGTCCTTTGTAAAAACAATTGACATGTTTCCTTATTAAGGAAAGGTTTAATTCTACGTAATAGGACAATCCTGCCGCTGCTAATTACTTGACAAACATAATTTACATGATCATGCCATAATAAATATAATCTAAATGGACGCCTAATATTTTCTCAGAATTAATATTTTTCAGGGTAGTATTATTTAATTATATGAATGAATGATAGTTATGAAGCATTGTACGCAGACCAAACGAGATCAAACCAGCATCGGTTCAAGGCGGTTTCATGGAATTACAAGGGTTTTTTAGCAACAAAGAAATACTCGCACAATATCGGAACACAGATGAAATGACAAATAACTGGGGTGACTTACCTGCTTACAGTATGGGGACCTTAAACCATGATGGATCGAAGTACTACCTAGGAGCAGGGAGCTGGAAGACACAGCTCCCTGCTCGGAGGTAGTTAATCCATGAACTCCATGCTTTAACACGGTTTACTCCGCCACATAGAACCAAAAACATATCCCAGCCAACAAAGATATGTGGGTTCTATATGGGGCGAATATGGTGCGCTATGTGGGGCCAATATGGGATTCCCATCTAGGACTCAGCTTTAGGCTATGTGTCCGTGGGGGAAACGTAAGGCCTACATGGGATTCTACACGGGCTGGAAATGGGCCCACGTGGCCAAATGAGTTCATAATGTTTACTTAGGTCATATATTGGCATATGGTGTTTTTGTGGGACTCATATGGGGTTCAGATGGGGCATGTGTGGTATTTATGTGGGATGTATTTACGTGGGATGTGGGGCATGTGGCTTGCTGTGACCATATGTGGGACACACGTACTTCATGATCTGTATGTGAACTGCATGTGTTCCATGTAGGCTATCCTCGGTAACAGATCGTAACTGGTTAACAGTTCTGCCATACTTTTAGCAGCCATGTATTCATCTCCTCCCTTGAAATGTGAAAAATATAACAACAAGAGTGCTGCATTTCTGTCAACAGGGTAAATATTCCCGTACACTTCAGTCGAATAGTTTGTTACGGCGCATTCCCCATTCCATATGTGGCAGTCAATTATTCCGTATGACATTATGTTTAAAGTCACGGAGTTACCTAGAGTTGGGAAACTTGTCAAACTCAGTCCGTATATTCCACATGATGTTCTTCCCTAACGTATCCGTCCATGAAAAATGTTTTCAAAATCATGGCAGTCTTCCGAAGGTAGCACATGTTAACGACTTCTCACTGGTTTGAGTTTATTTTGAGGGCGCCCTGATATCAAAGGTTCAAAGATATTATAAGCAGAGATTCCAAACTTAAAATGGCGCGTTGACTCCCCATGGAGCCCAATATATCGGGGCGGAAGTGCTGATCACTATTCAGTCGTTTTGAAAACAGACGGGGAAATGAATGTCTTACAAAAAATATTAATACTTGTCACTCCTCACTACTAAATTCCACTTACAAGAATTTTACTTCTTACTCACGGCACTTCACAAAAGTACATTATATTTGAACATGAACGCACAATGACTGGTTTAAAGTTCATAGACTTATGCGCCCATATAGACCTTATGCATTGACATCACACTGACGTCATTTTGGGTGCAAACAATGCAGCACACGTGCACGAACGGCGTGGATTTCGCCGCACGTGTTGTAGACTTACGCGCGTATACGAATGGTTGACAAATCAGCTGTCTACATTTATTGGTGTAACTTGCAATGATACGCGCTTTTCCGCCATCTTCCTCCAAAGGAGGGCCCACTTTCCACTTTCACCCAAAGATATTACATGCATAGATTCCAAACTCAAAATGGCGCGTTGACTCCCCATGGAGCCCAATATATCGGGGCGGAAGTGCTGATCACTGTTCAGTCGTTTTGAAAACAAACAGGCAAATGAATGTCTTACAAAAGTATTAATACTTGTTATTTCGGAATGTTGTTGACTGAAGAAGTACTACGCCTCAATAAATACCACTTGAACAAGAATAACTTATTTCTTCAACGCGGCATTCCACGTATTTACACTTGAACATGAACGCACAATGACTGGTTTTGCAAGTTCATGGACATTCATTGGTCAGTTTCTATGGTATCTTCAGGTGACGCACTTTTATATGCGCGTTCAATTCCTTACGCGCTGACAACGGGAAAGCAACTAGCGCGTTTGTTTCCAGAGCGCGCAGAACTGTGCGTCAAGTATTCCGGATAATACACAGAGAAATGTATTCCGCGCGTATAGAACGCGTTGTAAAAGTGCACCCGCGCTAACCTCTTTGAACAGTGGAATTGTCTGTAACGCGTTCTTATTTTTGTACGCAGATCGCGGAATAGAGCGACGCACATGTCAAATTTACACTTCCGCCCCGATATATGCGTCTCCATGAGGAGTCACTGAGCGTAACGGTGTAGGTATAGGAGTTTGGAATCTATGCTTATAATATCTTTGCTTTCACCTTTGTGACATCATATGCATAAAGTCTATTCATTGGTCAGTTTCTATGGTATCTTTAAGTAACGCACTTTATATGCGTGTTTAATTTCTTACGCGTTCACAACGGGAAATCAACTAGCGCGTTTGTTGCCCGAGCGCGCAGAAGTGTGCGTTAAGCATTCCGGATAATACACAGAGAACTGTATTCTGCGCGTATAGAACGCTTTGCAAAAGTGCACCCGCGCTATCCTCTTTGAATAATGGAATTTTCTGCAACGCGTTCCTATTTTTGTACACAGATCACAGAATAGAACGGCGCGCATGTCAAATTCACACTTCCGCCCCGACAGTAGCGTCTCCATTAGCGTAACAGTGTAGGTATAGAGGGATTTCAGTCACGTGACTTTAACCAACTAGACGCAATTTTGAAGGGCAAGATCGCGCGTCTTTTTCGTTTTGAAGGGCAAGACCGCGCGTCTCTTTGGTTTTGACGGGCACGCGTCCATTGTGTCACAGTTACATCTATGGTAATGCTGTGCGCGTGAGTAAATTCGCTTACTGCGTGTGTGTTTGTCCCTTCAGTGCCTGGGAATCCATTGCGCGTGACGTCACATGAAATCCCTCTATAGAGGTTTTTCACGTGACGTCAGAGCGTTTCACTGGCCGTCACTGCTCATGCGCAAAAGACTGCAGGATCTTAGTTACGATTGTTATACACTGGACGCCTGGCCGTCAAAATAGAGAGACGCGCGAACGCGGTGATGTCAGTGAAAAACCTCTATAGAGCTTTTGCACCCACGTCTCGTTTCTCTATTTTTCCATCCAGGCGTACATTGTGCAACAATTGTTACTAAGGTGCTGTCTTGAGCGCGTATCTTTAACACACCTACTACGTATGGCAGTTCCATCCAGTAAGCCAAATTGAAACGCGCTGACGTCACGTGCATAATTCAATTCAATTCAATTCAAATTTATTTCTCATATGTTTTACAAAAATTTTCAAAAGTTAAACAACAAGAATTGTAGATTTAAAAACATATGAAGGACACTAGAAAACAGGGAAACTGCTATCAAAGCTAGTGACCAACTTAACAGTTAATACAAATTAAATGACAAAAAACAAGCTCATAATATGCTTATAATATCTTTGCAAAGGTTGTAGAGTACCTTCCCTATAAAGGTACTTTGAAAGGTTGGCAGTCTCCAAACTTAAAATGGCGCATTGACTCCTCATGGAAGCCAAAATATCGGGACGGAAGTGCTCGGATCAATGTTCAGTCGTTTTGGCAACAATCATGCAGGCAAATTAAAGCCTTGCACAAGTGTACAAATTCGGAACATTTTAAAATCCTAGAAATTATCACTTCTCAATGTATTCCATTCACAAGTAGTAGGCCTATGTTTCTTACCGTAGCATGGCAAACAAACACTCAATCCTGGACAGGGGCGTCAATCCGTATTCAAATGTGGGGGGGGGGGGGGGGGGGGGGGGGGCGGGGGACATACATGACCACAAACCAGTCCCTTTGGTTTTGAAGACGGGGCGTCTTCCTATAGGCCCTTTCCTCACCCCCCCCCCTCCCCCCCCCCCCCCCCCCCCCCATGATGACTGACGTTGTCTTGTCCTATTCTATTAAGAATTATCATTTCAAAGTTAAGATGACCATCATAGATGATCTGCCAGGTGAAATACGCGGAGTCCAGGGAATTACTTCAAGATGTTTTTTCATCATGTCCCAAAATAGCTGAAACAGCGCTTCGCAGCGTGGATCATTGTCGGAGATCATGGACCCGACCAGGCCCGTTGATAGGGTGATATATTTGGGGGTGTAAAGGTCCCAAATTCCGACAGGCTGGATGTTTTTAGCTTTCAGCTGAGCTATTACTATCGTACGCGGCAGCAAATGTCTGTCACTTGTCTGTTAGTTTTCGACATCGTGTTTAAATGCGTGGCATTTCGCTATTTCTCCATAGAATTGACTGAAATTTAGCTGACGTGCAGGTGAGGAAAATATGTTAATGATGCAACCATTTTCGGTAAATATAAACGTTATTTGACTTCGGGAGAGGGTTTTGTTTAAAAACTTAGAATTTCCTTCTCTTCCTTCAATTGTGCACTAAATGCGCTGAAACGTTTCATATAGATAGTTTGAATTGTACTGAACTACTGAACTAAAGTTAAATTTCTCATTTGTTATCGTTATCATTTGATGACCCAAAAGAGCATTTTTGAAAAAAAAAAAATTACGAATACTGTTCATGTTTAAATGCACAGAACATCTAGAATCCCAGTTGTTATCATTTGAGAGACTGTACAACGAAACGAGGTACAAAAGTATACTGAACATATATAAATGTACAGGACGTCTCGTGCTTAATCGTGTGGAAGTGTTGACGCAAAGTGCAGTGTATCATTTTTGAATACCGTAGGTAGGCTACCCCGCAAAGCAGACTATGTTTGCTCAGCTCTTCGCTTCCCAAACCAGGAATACGACATGCATAAGAAATACACCGTACAGCCTGCTATGGAGGGGTTACGTGAACATGTGGCGCTGATCTCTTTCAATAGTAGGGTAGGTAAGTGGAAAAATCAATTAACTTCCGGAAAGAAGCACCAAAATTTAATAGATTGTACCTCTTGGGTCTGTCTTTTGAAAAATACCATTAACCACGTGAATTTCAAAATGGCCGCCATTTTGGCCAAACAATAATGTAGTTTGCCACAAATTTTCACTTTCCAGGTTGATCTTAATAATTCTGGTGTAAAATAATAGGTTTTATACTACAGTAAACTCAAATTTAAAAAGTATAAACCTTGTTTTGGAGGGATTCAGGTCAACCAAGATGTCGGAAAAGCAAAATGACCGCTACACTGAACGAAATATTTCCAAAAATTGGCTAAAAACATTGTAAATTTCCACAACCCCAATCATAATGATGTAAATTAATGTTTTATAATTAAGACTGAATTTTAAAATCCTTGGCACAAGAGTACTTGACAGCCAATATGGCAGAAAAGCACCGAAGAAGTAAAAACAATAAAGGAAATATTCCGCCACCAAAAAATAAGGAAATAATAACAAAAAATGCAAAAAACTCAGAAAATAGTCGTTAAAAATATATTTCGAATGAAAACACTAAATATCTTTACAGCAAATTGTACATAAAATTCAAAGCATGATTTCTGATATTTTATACTGGACTTCAAACTAACCAAAATGGTGGAAATAACAAAATGGCTGCTAATATAGCGATCATAATGTATAAAAATAATATGAGGAATAATCGTTTAAAATACTTTTGATACAGTTGCCCTTAATATCTGGCCATGTTTCATGACAAATAATCCAAAAAAAAATTTTGAAATACTTCTTTTGGATTCAGGTCGACCAATACGGCGGGGAAAAAAATGGTCGCCAATGCAATAATTATGTCAATATAATATAATAACAGGAAAAATAATTATTAGAAATACTTTATACACAGGTAAACCTAATCTGTGCCCGTATTCTATTGTGAATATTCAAAAAGTATTTTTCTGGACATTTCTTGCAGGATCTGGGCCAATGAAGATGGTGGAAATAGCAAAATGGCCGCTAATGTTAAAATTTCAATAAATTATAATAATACAGGAAATAACCCTTAAAAATATATTTGTGACAGTTGCTCTTTATACTTTGCCACATTTTGAGACAAATACATCAAACATATTTTTCAAAATATTTTTGTTGGAATTCAAGTCACTCAAGAGGGCGGAAGAAGCAAACTTGCCGCCAAGTGGTATAATTACATTATTTTATATTAATAAGGAAAATAATCTGTAAAAAATATTGTTACCACATTTAAACCAAAATTCTGGCCATAATCCGCAATGAATATTCAGAAAGTAATTTTTTTCTGGATATTTTTTACAGGTTGCAGGTAAACCAAGGTGGCAAAAGTAACAAAATGGCCGCCCATATAATTATTACATAATTACAGTACATTGAAATAGTGATAAAAATATTTATGAAAAATATGTTTGTCACACTTGCTCTTAATATATGGCTATATTTTATGCCAAATGATATAAAAACATTTTTAGAACATTTTTTGTTGCAATTCAGATCAACCAAGATGGCGGAAAAAGCAAAATGGCCGCCCATTGGTATAGATACAATACGGTATAGCATAATAATAAGGAAAATAATCTTTAAAAATATTTTCAACACATTTAAACCTAAAGTAAGTCCATATTCTGAAATAAATATTAAGAGAGTATTTTCCTGGACATATTTTGCAGGACCCAGGTCAACCAAGATGGCGGAAATAGCAAAATGGCAACTCATACAATTAAGATAATTATAATTAAGATAATTAAATGAGCGGCCATTTTGCTATTTCCGCCATCTTGGTTGACCTGGAACCTGTAAAACATGTCCAGAAAAATACGTTTTGAATATTTATGACAGATTATGGCCAGAATTTAGGTTTAAATGTGTTAAAAATATTTTTTTACGGATTATTTTCCTTATTTATATAAAATATTGAGATTATACAAGTGGCGGTCATTTTGATTCTTCCGCCATCTTGGTTGACCGGACTTCCAACAGAAATTTTTTGAACAATATGTGCGATATATTTGGCTCAAAATATGGCCAAATATAAAGAGCAATTGTCACAAATATATTTTTTAGGGATTATTTTCCCTATTATTTTCATTTATTGAAATTTTAACACTAGCAGCCATTTTGCTATTTCCGCCATCTTGGTTGACCCGGATCCTACCAATAATGTCTAGAAAAATACTTAAAGAATATTTGCAATAGAATATGGACACAGATAAGGTTTTCCTGTGTATAAAGTAATTTTTAATAATTATTCTTCCTATTATTATAATATATTGACATAATCACTGCATTGGCAGCCATTTTGCTTTTCCGCCATATTGGTTGACCTGAATCCAAAAGAAACATTTTAAAATTCATTTTAGATTATTTGTCATGAAATATGGCCAGATGGTAAGGGCAACTTTTTCAAAAGTGTTTTTAATGATTATTTCTCATTATTTTTATACATTATGATACTTATATTGGCGGCCATTTTGTTTTTCGCCATCTTTGTTAAGCTGAGGTTTTACATTACCTATCAGAAACCATGCTTTGAATTTTATTGGCCACATTGAATAACAATATTTGGTATTTTCAATTGAAATATATTTTTAAATATTATCTTTTGTGAATTTTTTGTATTTACCCTTTTGGCGATCTTCCGCCATATTGGCTGGCAAGTACTCTTGTGCCAAGGATTGTAAAAAGCCTTAATTGTAATATCTTAATTTACATCATTATGGATTGGGATTGTGGAAATTTACACTGTTTTTGACATTTTTTTGAAATATTTCTTTCATTTTGGCCGCCATTTTGCTTTTCCGCCATCTTGACTGACTTGAGTCCGCCCGAAACAGTCCCAAAAACTAATATTGGAAGTTTTGTCAAGAATATGACCAAATTTTAAGGTTAGATGTCTCAAAAATATTTTTAGGAATATTTTCTGCACAAAATTGTGTCTTAAATAGTGTTTACAAACGGAAAATGGAGGCCATCTTGGAAAATCGGCCGCCATTTTGAATTTTGAGTGGCTAACGGGTTTTTCAAAAGAGCAATCTCTAAGGAGCATGTGTGCAAAGTTTGGTGCTTCTTTCCACTTGTGAACGATTTTACCAAAAATGCATTTATCTGCCGTACTATATAGCATAAGCAGAATGAAAAATAGCAGTTGTTACTTCTATCTTTGAATGTTGACATATACAGTAACCTCTGTATCACTGACAAATATGCACAGTAAACTAATAATTGCTGAATAACTTAATGAGATACATTATTGTTTGTTTGATTGTTCCAAAAGTATACTTCACCTAGTCTATTAACAATTCATCTTTTCTGGATTTTTTTTTTCGTCTGGGGAAAAAGATCAATGCAATCATGCTGTTTATTATGTGTTTGAATGTTTGGTTTAAAGGTGGTGACACTCATAAATAATGGCGCTCTTCTGATCAATTTTATTTTAACATTTAGGGTTCAGGAAGCTTTACCGAACCTCATGGAGGAACCAGAGAATTAAGTGAGGACATGGCTGATCAGCAGTGACAACCTGCTTTCACTTCTCAAACTTCTCTCATCCTGCTTTTATGACCACCATTTAACGATCCCATCTGAGGGATGTGAGTGACTCTCAGCTTGCCGAGAGGGTGGCAACCTGTCCACCGGCATTACGAGCAGCCACACTCAACCGAAGTGATGACTCAGTTGCTTGCCATTTTGTCATGCGAACACATGATGCAACGTTCTGCACTACAGTATTTTCATCTATCACTGGCTTGGCCGCTTGGTAATCCTATAACACTTAATCATAAGTTTTATTCCTAACCTCTTGATAACCAACTGCATGGTCTAGTGGTCATCCGATTTGCAGATGGGAGGTTTGACTATTGGCCAGGTCATACCAAAGACTTTATAAATTGAATCTACTGCCATTGTGCTTAGGGTTCATCATGTAAAACAATGAAAAAGGGTTGGTTAGTTGCTTAAATATTCACTGAAAACAAAAACTAGTCAGGATGGTGTCTGTCCTGACTAATTTGACTGATTAGAGTATAAATTAGTCGGTTGATTTGTCGGTAGTCACAAACTAGTCAGTGGATTAGTCCGTGTGACACCGACTAATCAACAGACTAGTTTGTGATCACTGACTAATCCACCGACTAATTTATATTCTAGTCAGTCAAATTAGTCAGTAGAGACACCATGCTGACTAGTTTTTGTTTTCAGTGTTGTTTTATGACACATGAAACACGTATGTATCATACGATACCTTCAAGATATTAAAGAGTAGTAGATCTCCCCTTTAGACGGAAGCCTCTGTAGGAGACGACGATGGAGAAGTGGTGAAGCAATGGCGCCGACACGGGGGGCACTGGGGGTGCGTGCCCCCTAATAATTTCAGAATTTTTTTGTTGAAAATTTAAAAATGATCCCAAAAGCCATTTAAGCTATAGATTTCTGTAGGGGTAGTGAAGGTGTGTTTTCGACCGAGTGATGGATCTATTGTAACCATTTTCTATCACAAATGGTTCTCTAACTATCAGAATTATCGCAAATCCTTCGCGAACTATCAAAAAATTTTCGCGCGCTCCGCGCGCTACCAACCTTACCTCAATTTTGTCCTTATTATGAATAATTTCCGGTAGCAACTCCTGCAGAAGCACAACAAAAATTGAAAGCTGTTTACAAATTCTCAGGTAAAAGACTGGCTTTGTGATTGGCAAATAGGTTTGTTGGGGAATTGAAAGTGTCTCGATGCAGAGCATGGGTGCAGGTTATCTTATTTAATGGTTATCTTGTTTAATGAAATGAGTTCCGCATGCTTTGCGCGCATTCTTTACGATTTTCACTCCATCTTATGACCATTGTTAAGGTAATAATACATGCAACTATTCAGATCACAACTCTTTCGGAAAAAGAGAAGTACATTTCCGACCTCTGCAGGGCCTATTGGATCTTTCAATCTAATTTGTAGCATGATGTGGAAGGTTGAAAGTACGTATTTGCCGTTATACATTTTCAAAAAATTTTACCGAGCGCTTTGCGCCCATCCATTACCGGTGTAGATGGTGATTACACTTACGACGAAAAAACATTCTGAAACGCGCTTTTTAGTCCCTAACCCCGTTTACTTTACCTATTAGAGAGCTCTAATGTCATCTCCTTGCACCTGTACTCTCCCTACCTCTCATTCGATGGGATTCACGATAGTTGCAAAGTGCTCGGCGTCATACTCTATAGTATTATTTTTATGTCAGGTAATAATCATCATATCAGTGCCACAATTTATTTAATTAATCCAGAACTTCCTGGAGGCACTATACCAGTGTTTGCCAGCGGAGCCTTAGACACCCTTTACAATGCACAATGAAGCAAAGGAAAATTTTGGTATTAGTCCAAAAATATTTCTGTTGACTTCACGCACGTATTTTTACGTAAAAACTTTCCCCGAATAGAAGGCATTTAAGTAGCCAAGAGGGGGCTTCAGGGGGTTTGCTGACAGCACAGGCCTACCCTTCTCTAAGACAACATACTCTCCTTTTTCACCTAACCAAAAATTAGAATTCACTAAATTATGGATATTTTCCAGCCATAAGGTCAGTTCCAAAAACATCCCAAACAGGGGCGGATCCAAGGGGGGTTGGGGGTTTAACCCCCCCCCCCATTGATTTTCGAGGATTTTTTCATTTTGTATAATATATTGTTTATTTTCCCCGGTATGTTTTGAAGGTTATTTTCACTTACAACAATGCAATTAACATGCCATAATAAGTTTGCTGACAGCGTATTTTTCCTTCTATCGTCCCGATTCTCTCTCATTCAAAATCCTTGTAGAGTCAGTGAGTCCTTCAAGAGGAGGTCCAGCTCTAATCTTGTTTCCTATATGCCATGAAATCGCATCCAGTAGTGCCTAACTCTGTTTTACAAAATGGGAACGTGACTCCAGCTTTTCGCTTGTACTCTCGCTGAAAAATTCAAATATTGTGTTGACTGGTAGTGGTTGTCGTTGAATTGGAATCACTTAATATAATCAGAAATCGAGAAGGCCAATTATACTTTGGACATCCATTGGATGTAAAGACGTTCAGGGAAAAATAGACTGTTCAGTGGGATCATTCATCTAAAGAAGTTACCATTGTTCTGGAAGATATTATAATCCAAAATTCGCTTATATACTGGGTCTCCTTTCATTACTGGGGATCAGTGAGAGAGCCTTTGGTACCGTGATTGAGTCAGGATTCGAACTTCTCGGGACCTAGCTCTGCACGTGAGTACTGTAACTACTGTGTCACCACAATTGTTACACAAGATATATTTCTTTTTTATCCAAGAGTACGTTATGACCAAGATCACGTTTAAACATTATTCCATGCAGAACAGTGGGTGTTTGCCTGGAGTTTCTTGCACATGGGAAGTGCCAGTGACATGTAGGCGGTATTTTAGCATATTTTCCTTCGTGCCTCCAGACGACATGGTTGTTTTTTTTTGCTCTCAGGAGGACAATTTCCCTTAAAGGAACCCAAAATTTTCGGCGCGCTAGGCGCGCCTTAGAGTCACTCCAGTTTCTTCAATGCTTCCATTACATTGCTAGATAGCACAAGACCTGTCAAACTTAACAAGTAACACGTAGGCAGAGTACACAGTTTATGCAGAGGTCGTAAATTCCATCCCATATCGCAAAGCCTAATTGCTGTTCTCTTGTGTGTGTCATGCGGTACGGTCAGTTGGTGAGCGACTCAAGGGGCAAAGTTTGGGTATTTCATAGGGTAGTCCAGGTGGTTTCAATAAAATGTATGTTATCCCCGATATGGTCTACAATCCCTACAGTTTTACTTTTTTCTTTTTGTTCTTAATGATTACATATATTTTTTTGTGTAAGACCAAAAAAATTTTCGCGCGCTTCACGCGCTTTGCAATTTCACGTTTCAGATTCAAAAGTACACTATCAGTGTGCAACTCGGCTCATGAAGTATTAATTGATATTATGCAAAATATGCCCTGCAATTGCCATTGACGTTATAAAGGGGGCTGGGAGGGGCAGTCGCCCCTCCCTACACGGGCCAGGGGGCGCAGAATGAAGGTTGGTGAAAAAAAGAAAAAATAGAGAAAAAGATAGGAAGACAACGAATGCCGAAAAAAATGGAAAGAGGAGGAAAATGAAAATATTTTTTAGCGAAAATTGCCCCGGATCGAAGGTAGTAAAGTAGCCGCAGGGGTGAGAGCTTGACGAGATTTGTTGACAACATACCCTTCCCTTAGACAATATACCCTCCTATTTCACCTGACCAGAAATTAGAATTCACTGATTATGGACATTTATCATGCTTACCATCAGTGCCAAAAATTTCCCAAAATAGCACCGTTTTGCCATCTAAGCCGACTTTAATTGACAAAAATTTCTCAAAGGGGAGCTGAAACACTCTCTTTAAATTCCTCCCCAGAACGGCGTATAAAATCGCATTAACATATAAAAAGGCACAATTTACGCCGACTTGGGGAACTGAGGTTGATTACAACATCATCTGTGGTGTCCCCAAATCACTAATTCCTGGCGGCGCCACTTGACCGAAAAAATAGGTAGCCCGGGCACCTGGCGCTGGGGCGCTCGTCGAATCACTTGCCCCCTCTGCAAACAACCCTTGTGACGCCACCAGGCTGGTAATGGCTTAGGATATTTAGGCTCGTCATATTCCCTCCTCACCACCCCCTCGACATAGGGGCTGTCGGAACTTCCGGTCACTGCATGATCCGGCCCCCTGTCGGCAGGGGCGTAGCGAAGGTGTTATCTCTGGGGGGTGTGGAGATTATGCCGACGGATCTGGTAATGCGTACTGCGAAAACGGGCTTTAGCGGGTGGTGTCCAGGGCCCCGCCTAAGGACCCCTGGTGGCGTCCAGGGGCGCAGCCCCCGGAAGCTCTGAGATTTAAGTATATCTCTCGGTGACAAATTAAGTCTAAGGATGGATATATTTTGGTTCATAATGCATCGTCAAATACAAACTAGATCCCCACCAATTTTTAAGTATTAGGCTATTCCTCTCGTCAGGCCGCTGTAGTTTTCAGCGGTTGGGATCCAGAGGTCCCCTAGTGCTTTAGCTAGGACGTTTTCTCAATGCGATTTGTGGCCTGGGGGAGGGTTCTAAGGGGAGGGGGTGTCCCCCTCCCCTTGGAAATTTTTGGAATTTGTAAGGTGCCTAGATCGCAAATGGTGCAATATTTGAGTGGATTTCTGCCCTAATGAGGAACCTCAAAAATTACACCTGGGTAGAATTTGCTTGTCAGATCTTTTTGTGCGAGATTTGTAGCCGTTTATGCGACATTGTCCCACAAATAGGGGCTGGCTAAAATACTGGGCCGACCTAAGGACCCCTAGTGGGTTCCGGAGGGCGAAGCCCCCGGAAGCTCTGAGGTTTAAGTATATCTCTGGGTGGAAAATTAAGTCTCAGGATTGATATATATTGATTCATAATGCATCATCAAATGCAAATATTCCCATTAATTAGGCTATCCCTCTCGTCAGGCCGCTATAGTTTCCAGCGGTTGGGATCAAGAGGCCAGCCAGTGTTTTAGCGTGGACGTTTTCTAAATGCGATATCTACTGATCTGTGGCGTGGGGCAGGGGTCTAAGGGGAGGGGGTGTCCCCCTCCCCTTGGAAATTTTTGGAATTTGAAAGGTGCCTAGATCGCAAATGGTGCAATATTTGAGTGCATTTCTGCCCTAATGAGGAACCTCAAAAATTACACCCGGGTAGAATTTGCTTGTCAGATCTTTTTTGTGCGTTTATGCGACATTGTCCCACAAATAGGGGCTGGCTAAAACACTGGGCCGGCTTAAGGGACCCCGGTGGGAGTCCGTGGGACTTCGCCCCTGGAAGCTCTGAGGTTCTAGCTTAATCTCACGGTAAAAAATTAAGTCTCATGCAGGATTGGTATATTTTGGTCCACACTGCATTATCCAATGCAAAGATTCCGGTTAATTCTAATGTGTTAGGCTATTCCTCCCGTCATGCCACCATACTTCAGGAGCTGAACCTATCGTTCAGATTGAAACAATATGTGTTCAGCATTTGAACACTAGACGCTACGATAAGTGGATAGGCGTCCGGCGTTCAAAAAGGGAGAGAAAGTGTTCAGAATCTTAAAACAAGCGTTCAAAATATGCTATGAACGCCAGAATCTAAAGATGGGTTCTGTACCTGTTTCATTTCGGTGTTCAAAAGTTGAAAGCCTGAGATTGCAGTGAAGGGAAGACACGCGCGGCACGCATTATTTTTCCTAGGATGTTTGTGGGTAGACCGGATCCTCAGAAGTTTACAAAATTTGTTTTAAGTCAAGGTTAGGGTTTAGAAGACGGGCTAAGGATAACCTTTCCATGGGTTCCATGGTGCTGCTCCCAATGGTGATGATAAAAGTGAGGAACAATGTGCAGAAAGCGGTTATTGAAGAATGTCATATGACCCGCAATAGTGCACCTATACGGAAGCCGTTAAGTCCCCTTCTTTTCCCGAGTTGCCGACGGACTCGGTCACTCGTCCAATTACACCGACGGCCGTTGATACGGCCGTATACGGCCGTCATATGCATAATCAAATTGCCGACGGGCTTTCAACCTGAATGGGCCGTTTAGATGAAGAGCCGAAAATCGAAATAGCCGATAACAGACTGGCCCGTTCTCTCTTTCTCTTTTTTCTTTTCATTCTCCGTCTTCCCTTTCACTCCCTTCCTTTCCCTTTCTTTTCCTTCTTCTCTTCTCTTCTTTTCCTCCTCTCCTCTTTTCCTCTTCTTTTTGCCTACAGACCGTAAATTTGCCAACGGGCGACCAAATATTGGGGGGGGGGTTACACCCACACCCACACCCCCCGCTCGCTACGGCCCTGCCTGTCGGGAAAAGGCTATCGCTACCGACTTGGTCGGTTTACTTATTTTCGCTTTCAAAAGGGTCATTTCTGAGATAAAACCCAAAATTTTCGGTCCACTTTGCCCACTCTTCCTCAGTTCCGTTACTAATAGCTAAATATAGTACAAACCCTTTCCACCTTTTCAAGTAACTTAATATAACTAGAAAACATGGATTTATGTAAATATCGGTCATTTCATCTCATTTTGCTCAACCTAGTTAATGCTCATTTGTGTCTGTCGTGCGATACGGCTAGTGACTCGAGGAGAGAAGTACAGTGTAGGTTATGCCCGATATGGCCCAACTGCCTTGACAATTGACCTACATATGCTTCAAGTAGGCTAAGTACAGATTCTTTTTAGTGTAGACCTATCAAAAAAAAAAAAAAAAAAAATCGCGCGCTTCGCGCGCTTTGAAATTTCACAGTTTAGATTCTGGGAAAAACGATAAATCAGGGAGGAAATATATTTCTCTAGTTTATACAAATATTATGAAATAAATGCCCCGCAATGGCATAATCTAGTACACAAGTTTTCTTCAAATCCCCCCTCACCAACTTCTTGACGATATCATGGCTGTCGGAGCTTCGGGTTGCTGCTCCCCGTCGGGGAGTCTACCCTCCCTCCGTCGGGCAAATCCTGGCGCCACCCCTGACGCCGCGCCAACCGATGGTCGCGCTCCGCTTAGATGACGAGACAACCAAAAATCCCATGCACGCGATCAAGCCTACCAGTTGAATTTTGAGTCCCCAATACCAAATACTTGCAGGAGATTTCAAAACGAGAAACCAAATTTTCTTTACTGAGCACAAACGAGCAACTTTCAGTGAGCCACTGTGAGTGCCTAGAGTGAGCACAACAAATGACTCAATACTCCGAACTCCCCAGTAGCGCCCAAGATCGTTATAGGGCTGTACAGCATGCATCTCTCACAAGAAGGAAGAAAACTTGACTTTCTGACAGGACATTTATCATAAAATTTCTGACACAGGGAATTTCAATGAAAGCTTGTTTTTATACGGATCAAAGAGCCTAGGAAATGGGTGGGAAATGCCAGTCCCTGCAATCTGAGGGTCTTCTGGGCCAAAAATTTTCTCTGTACGCTTCGCGCCAACTTATGGTGGCGCTCCGCTTAGATTGTAACTATATCGCAACCCCCCCCCCCCCTTTAGTCAAAACCTGCATCCGCCCCTGCCAAAGATAGTACCATCGAAGCAACCATAAATTAACAAAAATTTCTCAACGGGGAGGGGGAAACCCCTGACCTTACGCCCTCTCCCCCAGGACAGCACCTTTATGTAGTGAAAAGAATGATTTAACATTTCTCCATACCAATCGCAGGGGTCGCACAAAAAAGGTACAATTTACGCAGATTTGGGGTGGGGGACTGAGGTGGCATTACGACGTCCTCAGTTCTGAGTGCCCCCCAATCACCAAATCCTGGCGGCGCCACTGTGGTAAAGAGCCAGCGGTTCTCAACTAGACGGCGCTAAAAATTTTTACAAAACAGACCTAAAGCCAAACTAACTAAACCTAGTTAAACCTGTGATAACGAATAATGAGTGCATAACTACAACTTAATTCATGTGATGTAAACACTTTGTTCTAGATGATCTGTCATACTGACATGAGCCAGGCTGCACATTTTTTTCTCATACACAAGTCAAAGAAAATCATAGTGATAAAACTTCGCTTACATACGTCAAATATAGCACCATTTTGCACCTCAGCCCTCTCCCAAAAGCAAACATTTTCCAAGGGGGAGGGGACCCTCCCCTTAGACCCGTCCCCAGGACAGCGATCAATCCAAACCTTGCGTCCCCCACTGAAAATTCTTGGATACGCCGCTTCAGCCTATACCTACATTCCATGGGCGTCAATCTTTACTCGAATGTGGGGGGGGGGGGGGGACATGGCCACTTCTGTCAAAAATTTACTGTGTAAAAATCTTAAGTCAATGGGCGTTTTTCCAAAATGTGGGGGGGGACGTGTCCCCCTGTCCCCCCAGGATTGACGCCCATGCTACATTCTAATTTCCCGCTCCTCTTGGGCTGGGGAAAGTGTCTCATTCGTTATTGCCAAAATTGTTTGTGTAGGAATTGTCCGGGCTGCGGGGACGTGATTACCCAAGTTCACGAGCGGTTTTGACGGGGACAGTGCAACTTCGGAGAGAAAATTTTCTTTTAAATAAGGGGAGGGGGATAGAAGCAACTTTATTGGGGAGAACTTTAATATACTGCCTAGGGCAGAGTTGTCACCAAGTCACTCCCTTTGGGGGCAAATCAAGTCAGTGGCAATATTAGCTATTTTATGGACCCGAGTCAACTCATTCACTCGAATCACTGTATTTTTTCATTTTTTGTCAACTCGTATCAGTTTTGGCAGGTTCGCCCCAAAATTTGCTTTGAAAAATCAGCAAACTCTTGCAAATCTCCTCTTATTGCATTACAAGCACCTCTGAAGACATTTTGAACATAATTATTACAAACAATAGGTAAAGCAAGGAAAAACTGTCCTTGCATTTCACCCTTTTCTAACAAAAGCTTTGTCACATGATCAAAATAGGCCATTCATGAACTAGAGTGACGGGGCATACTAACTCTGCTTAGGGGGACTGCCTACTGCCATTAATTAAGTCGCGACAATTAATGCTGGTCTGGACCGAGATATGTTGCCTAGACAGTAAAAGCACTGAGATCAAGGAGCTGGTCTTCCAGCTCCCTGGGCAGATCATCAGGGGCAACAACATTGAAATCAACATGGACACAAAAAAGTCTAAGGTGAGCTCACTGACTGTTGAGCAGTTGGCACCAGCTCAAGTTGAACTGGAACCATCAAAGTTGTCAGAGATTTCAATCTATTATGGAATCCTAGGCAGTACTTGCATAACTTCTCTCGTGACTGTTAGTGTTACGGCCCAAAGTCACGTCATCAATCTTGTGCTTAGTTTGGCAGACGTGCATGTAATGCAGCCATAGCACAGGTTTCCCTCAGTTGTGCCAAGTTTTCCAACTCCTCGTCATCGCATGACCAGCGTCATATGTTTCTAGGGCTCACATCGACCTTGACGAGCAGAAACCACCGTACATTGGAAAATACTATTTATACAAGGGGACTACAAAAGTAATTTTTACAGAGGTATTATTACAAGCTGATTTCATTTGTGACAAAAAAAACTAGAATTGGAATTTTAAAGTTTTATTTGTTCTAAGGTCTGTACTAAATCAAAATTTCACTCCTTATATTCCTCACGAAAGCACTTACACGCATGCGTCATTGGTTTGTTTTCCGTATTGGTGGATCAGTCCAAATTTTGTCACTTCGCCAAACAGCTGATTGTCTGCGAAATCAAAACAAAGCATATTACGCACTACAAAACTGCGGCAATAAGAACACTGTCGGCGTCTGAACAATCTTGCCTGTGCAGAGTTTTCTTCCAGTACTCGCATTTCCATTTGTGCTAGTAGAGAAAAAAGGAAAAAATTAATCAATTTTCTGTCTAGAAACTGTAACCAGTAAACAGAAGTAAGAAGTAACCTGTTCGGTATGGTGTCACGGCCAGGTTTTTGCTGGATGCACCCCATCAGTGAAAGTTGCAGTGAATAGGCGGCTTTGCAAGCGTGCACGTACTATATATTACTGTGAAGTCCTATAGCTTCGCTGTAAAGGCTTTGGACGAAAAAATGCCATTCATCGGTAAAGACTGGCGTAGTCCGGGCGGCCTATGGGTGCGCACAAGTTCCGGGTGGCGAAAAGTATCAGCTATACGGAAAAATCTGAATCGTCATATCAAGAAGGTTGCTCGAGAAAGGTATGTAACGTTAATACTATTACTAACAGTTAGCAATATCACGTTCTGCATATATGAAATTGCTCTAGCCACATACAGTAGGCTTAGTTTGTCATTTTGAGGGCATCACTAAAATAAGAGTGGTAAGCTGGTAAGTCATTTGTTACAATGTATGAAGTATTATGGGAAACAACTTTGGCAATACTTTGCTTTTGGCTGATGACACTTAACTGGGGCTACGTACAGGCAGTACCACGGAAATACCAAAACAATTCCCAGCCATCCATGTATGTAGTTCTTGAACATGATGTTAGCTTCGGCTGACACAAATCTTCCCACTAACATTCATGAAACATATTGTAATTAACCATCTGTGTCGAAACAATTAGATCCAGTACCACCTGGGAGAACTGGCCTACAGTGCAGTACAGTACAGTACAGTAATTTCCAGTGCTGATCTTATAAGTCTACAACTAGTTCAGAGTAAAAATGAGGTAGTCCACTCGAGAACAAGAGACTTGATTCACACTTGTTATAATTATAAAACCTTGCGTGCTTTTCAATGCTAGCCAGCCTTACATACACAGTACCAACACCTCTTAAAGTTACTTGAATATTTCCCACAGTATCAGCACATCTTACAGGGTCACTGCATGCAGTCATATTGCTTGACTGTCCATGTGCGTGTAGACACTTTTATATGAATATATGCAAGCATGGTCTACCAGACTGAAGTTCACTGTAGACATGATCGAGGTGCACTAACACTGATACCCTATACAGTATATCCTATGGTAACTCTCACCCAAAAATTTTTCCTGAAAGTCCCTATATCCAAACTTACACCACAACACGTCTTGCGTTGAAGGCTTGCACTGAGCCGAACTATCGCGATCGTGGTACACTGGCACCAAGGTATAGGCCCTCCCTAATAGGCCTACATTGTTACGTACCTGTGCTGCATGTGCCGAACTCTGATTGCATATATCGCTCTCACTGCAAAACATAAAATCTCCCCTGATTGCGTTGCCGGTAATAGATTGCATGTGCTGTGTTTTCGTAAAGGAGTATAATAAAATTGGAGTAGAGTTCTTATCATTTCGCACATTTTTGGTGCTCTTGGCAAACAGTCGTTGTCATGAGTCCCTTTCCATTATCTCACGCCCAGCCACACACTCACCTTGGCATCTCTGTTACATCCATATACCAAGTTGAAGTTTTTCTGTTGCAGAATTTCCAAACCAGAATCAAGAGAAGGTCAGCACCAAGGAGATGTAACTTTTTCAAAGGATGACAGAGATGTTGATAACTTGAATGTGCACAACATTTCAAAGAAAGAGAAATTCACTGGTAAGAGTCAAAGAGATCCTGCACTATTCAGTGAAGGAAACATTTGTTTGTGTGCTTTATGGGACTATTAGTAGTGACCCCAAACTGTTTTGAACAGTGGCACCGCCAGGCTTTGGTGATTGGGGGGCACAACAGATGATGTCGTAATGGCACTTCGGTTAGCCTCCCAAGTCTGCGCAAAATGTTTTCTTTTTCGTGTGCTCCCTGCTTTTGTATACACAGTGGGGATCCTTCCTTTGTCAGGTGTCACTGCACTAAGGTGCCGTCCTGCAGGAGGAGTCTAAGGGGAGGGAGTGTCCCCCTCCCCTTTGAGAAATTTTTGTTTATTTGAAGTTGCTTAGATGCAAAATGGTGCTGTCTTTATGATATTTTTGGAGCTGATCACATACCTGTATGGCTGGAAAATGTCCATACGTAGTTTAGTGAATTCTAATTTTTTTTTTTTGTTTTTTCCAACAGAGTGGTGAGGCTTAAATATTCCCATATTTTATGCACCCTGCGTTTGAATACAGCAGTGAGGATCTTTCCTTTGTAACTACATAAAGGTGCCATCCTGGGGGAGGGTTCTTTGAGAAATTTTTGCTTATTTAAGGTTTCTTAGATGCAAAATGGGCCTCCCGGAAGCTCTAGATAAAGTACATAATGCATATTACTTGACATCCAAACGATAATATAGAGTATGACGCAGAACACTTTACAAGTTCTATCGTATTTTTACTAATTTTGAATGAAAATCCTGATGAACAGCTTCCAGCAATGGGGAATGGGCAGGAGGGAGAGTATTGGTGCAGGAAGGTGATATAGGACAGTATAGCAAAAGGGGTGAAGGACTGACAAAGGCATTTTCAGAAATCAGAATGCTTTTTTGTCGTAAGCGTATTAAAAATCACCATCTGTCAAGGGCGTAGCCAGGAATTTGCCAAGGGGGGGGGGGCAAAGCCCATAGACAGACTCTCAGTGCTTTGCACCAAAATTTTGGCCCAAAATGCCTCCCAGATCGCTGGAAATGGCACTTCCCAGGCCTGTTTTACCGCATATAAATGGGGAAACACTTGCAATATTGTAAAAAAAACATTAAAAAATACCAAAAATATGCTCAAGGGGGGTGGCTGCCCCCTTCACACCCCTTGGCTACGTGTCTGCCATCTATACCAATAATGGCTGCGCGAAAGCGCTCGGTAAAATTTTTTGGAAAATGTATAATGGCAAATACATAATTTCAACTTTCCAAATGATGCTACAACAACTTAGATTGAAAGATCCCATATTGATGCTTGGCCCCTACAGATTGTGATTATAGTCCCATGTATTATAACCTTAATAATCGTCATTAGATGGAGTGCAAACGGTAAAGCATGCACGCAAAGCGGGCGAAATTTTTTATTAAATAAGATTTCCATGACAAAACCTGCATTCAGAATCTGCATCGAGACACTTTCAATCGCCCAACAAACCTACATGCCACTCAAAAAGCCAGTCTTTTACCTGTTAATTTGTGAACAGCTTTCAACTTTTCTGCTGTGCTTCTGCGGGAGTTGCTATCAGAAGATTTTGATAATAAGAACACAGTGGTAATGTTAATAGTGCACGGAGCACGCGAAATTTTTGATAGTTTGCGAAGGATTTGCGAAAATTCTGAGTTTGAGAAACATCTATGATAGGAAATGATTACTGTAAATAGATCTATCACTCGGTTGAAGCACACCTCACCCTACCCCCTCCAGAAATCTATAGCTTAATTGCCTTTTGGGATGATTTTAAAATTTTAAAAAAATTTTCATTGGGGCCTCCCCCCCCCCCTCATGCCAGCGCCACTGGTTTTGAAACATGGATCATTCAGATCTCATCATGCTTGCCTTGAAAGTATATCATCATTGATGTTTCAAGAAATAAGTATTTTTTAATTGCATATGTTAAAGGTTAGGCAACTGTTATTAAGTGCAAGAATAAAGCAACAAATATTGCGTCAGTGCATTGTTATAATTAAAGTGAGCCATACTGGTACTATACGTGAGTAAGGATATGAACATTCAATTTACTAAATCAAACTTGGGTGACTGCTTTTACCCTTTGAAGTGATAATCTAGTTACATTGAACATGTATGCTACTTAGTTGGCAATTTTGGGTGCAGTTATTGAAGTTTATTGGTGATTTCGAGTGAACAGTTCATACTGTAACTAGAGGCATATTGGAAGAGGATTAGAAGGCATCAGCTCTAAAAGTTACTTTATGGCAAAAAATCATGACATCAGTTTTGTTCTGAAAAATGAGTATTTTGAGCTGAAATGAACATTTTTGTGGCAGGGATTGGGGGCTACTTGCCCCCAGGCCCAACCTCATTGGTCTGTGGAGGTGCTGTGGGTCCATCAGGCAGTGGGATAATGTGAGAGGGATAGGCCTATACTGTAGCTTACAACAAAGGACAGGAAAGGATCAATAATACAGTACATAAATAAATAAAGATAAACAGTAGTTTGCGGATTCTGTTTCAATGAGGCTTCAGAATCTTTCCTGGGAGGGGAATTGTCTATTAATACTGTGACTATTGCAGGGGGCAATGGGGGCTGCTACATACTGTACCTTCAAGGGTACATTACTGTTGTTCAGGTGTAGTTAGTTAGTTAGTTAGATGGAGTTTTACGGCCCAGTTTCCAACCTATTGGTTCAAGTCAAGCCGGCCACGGCCTTTTTTCCAGTTGTGAGGTCAAAGATCATTTGAGGTCACCAGAGGTCAAAAACAAAAACCTTGTAAACATGATATCTCAAGACAGCAATGACAGACACTTTACATATTTGGTATATAGATTTGTCATGTTGAGAGAAGAACCCTTTTGTTTTTTGTGGAGGTCAAAAGGTCATTTGAGGTCACCAGAGGTTAAACTGCGAAGCCATGTAAATTAATGGCTTGTGAACACGATATCTCAAGAAATCAATGACGGGCACTTTCATATTTGGTAGATACTGTTGATTTGTCATGTTGAGAGGAAGCATCTGATTGTTTTTAGTGGAAGTTGAAGGTCATTTGAGCACACCAGATGTCAAAAACTGAAAACTGCTTTTTACCCGTAGCAAGATTGAGTGCTTTTGTGAAAGCTTTCAAGGTATGCATGTGCTTGCTAAAGAACTACAGCACAGGTTAAATGCCTCACCTCTGACCATCTAATCTTTCTGAAGTATTTATGTCCTCTTTATGTTTTGATTCCTTGCCAAGATGATAGGAATCTACAAAGTACATTCGTGATAGCATGTCAGTGTCACAGACCTGCTAACTTACCGTATGGAACTAAGCTCATTTTCAAACATAACTAAACATGAGAAGATACAAATGAAGTTCAAAAGAAATGGACAAAGAAGCATGGTTATTTGTGGAAAGCTAAATACTTAAAGAACACTTTTCAAATACAGTGGTATTAATTGCATGCATTACATAATTCCCTTACTGCTTATCACACTGATGAAGTCGATAGGATAAGTAGCAATTTGGTATAGTACGCAGTAATCAGGTTGAGAGAAAAAAACCCTATTTATGGGGGGGGGGGCGGGTGGGGTAGGGGGTGGAAGTCAAAGGTGACTTGAGGTCACCAGAGGAAAAATTACAAAAACCTCTTGGTGTCTGCTTACTTTATGTACATTACACAAAACAGGTTAAGGGTTATATGAAAATATCTCTACATTTCTACATTTCGTATGTCAAGGAATTACAAGGCCTTTTAGCTTTCTGGTTTTAAAAATGATTTTTGTATAAAAATACTTCTCTAAAAACTTTTCATTTAATTTCAGACAGACCAAAGAGGCAGTACCTTTTTGTGCCAACAAAATGCCAGTCTTCTAAACAGGTGTAGTATTTCTACATTGGCTTTTTGTACAGTGTTAAGTGTAATTTTATGCTACAGCAATTGTTAATTCTATCAAGGAGTGCCCCCTATGGGCTGGGGGTTGTAGAATATGCCCACGATATTTCCCGCCTGTCGTAAGAGGCGACTGAAGGGAAGGACTTGAACCGTGTTTGAAACCTTATTTAAACTTTACCTTTTTACACATTCATGTTGGTGTGGTGTTAAATCTCTTTAACTAACAAATCTATCAAGGAGTTGTTATTTGGAAGGAGATACATTGCTTTGAAGTGAGGTTTGCACTGCCAGTGTGATAGGATTACTAGACCTGAATGATGTTGCTTACATATCGATATCAAATTGAAGCCAATGAATAAAAGAAAGAAAATAAGTAGCTTATCATTGATAATATCCACAGGATTTAGTGGCTCTTAGAGTATTAGCATAAATTAAACTTTCTGTTAAACCTCCTTCCGAATAACAACTCCCTGGTTCTATCACATTGCTGTTTTAGTGAAAGTTTTATGTTCCTTTGTGGCAGTGGCATAGCTAGGATGAAATTTTCAGGAGGGCCGAGGTACCAAATGGGGGTTCACGGCATGGATCGCAGTCCTTAATTTTTACAAATTTTATTAGGACACACACAATTTCTGGGGTGGCCTAGCAAACATCTGGGGGGCCCAGCCCCGCCCTCTCCCCCAAAAGCTACACGCCTGCTTTGTGGTCTGCACTCTCTTTTTGTTTCCAGGTTTTTGCCAGCAGTAGGAGATAACCTGCAGGACATTTCTTACAAAGCTAATGCATCGTTGAATGTGTGCTAACCTATGGATATTGTAATGATTGGTTAACAGATACATACCTTTTAAACCATCACTACAGTTTAGAACATTTGACTGATTGCATTGTGATGTGTCATAGCTTTTTACACAGTGGGAAATTGTATATTTGGAACTTGTGCACATAATCTCTTATTGCAAAAC
The DNA here is from genome assembly GCA_029531755.1 of Holothuria leucospilota. Taxonomy (NCBI): domain Eukaryota; kingdom Metazoa; phylum Echinodermata; class Holothuroidea; order Aspidochirotida; family Holothuriidae; genus Holothuria; species Holothuria leucospilota. Next base: position 39,408,851 of record CM055971.1, read on the forward strand.
AGAAATTTCACACTTGGCCTAGGCCTGGGCCAGTGGAATACATGACTTTTCCCAAAATTATTGATATTTGTCTGCAAATGATTATCATCTTTCATTCATCAATATATTTATTTATTTACAGAACTGTCTGCAACATTTAAGTTGGATCTGCTTGCTGATTTATTATGTAATACCAAAAGTAGCACTTGCAAGTCTTGATACTGTATGTGTGATAGCCTACAGTAACTATGAAAATCATTCCATTCATGCTTTATGTTTCTTCCTTTTTTCCCTCAGAGAGGAAAGTATCTTACAGTTGGAGAAGTTCTTTGTACCTTAGACTTCTGCACTGCCCTGAGTGATCCAAAAAGATTTCACTATGTTTGCAAGGTGAGCAAGTTCTTATTAAATATCCCATGCATTGAGTGATGCATTCATGGTCAGAATTTTGTCTCATGATGAGAAACTTATTCTCAAGTTTATTTTGTTGGCATGAAATTCATCTCTGAATTCCTTTTGGAGTTGGCCTTAGTAATTGTGATATTTGAACTAAATGAAAACGCTGCACATGCTTTTTGTTTTTTTTTGTTCATTGAAATAAATGTATGAAGTTTATGTTTCATTGGACATTGCAGTAGCTCTATGTTGCATCATGATATCATTATATATGCAAGATATTCTGAAAGCCTCTGCCAATTCTTTGAGCTGTATTCATTCTCCTTCGATGACAGTCACAGGTAAAAACACTCCATTGATCCTTTTCCAAATAGCAGGCACAAAGGTTTATGGGATTGAGTTCTGGTATGCACAGTTTTTGTGTACAGTAAGATGCTATGGACAAAAAACTAAACATACCAAAACTCTATCCCATAATCCTTTGTAATCTATTTGGAAAAGGTCTTTTGTGCAAGGAATGACTTTAGGTCAGGTCAACTTGAGAAACTGTCACTGTGAAGTGAACTCATGCAATAGTGATAATTTACTATTTTGCAGAATCAGCAAGTTTTAACAAGACAACCATAGTGGCATACTAAATTTTCTATTGTGATTAGGAATGGGTGAGGGTTCCTGGGATGAGGTTCTAGCATTTTGCAGTATCTGGAGGTTCAAATTTACAAAATCAGCATATATATTTTGCACTCTTTAATGTTTTAGTAGGGGCTCATGGGGGCATGATCAAGACTTGTGGGGGCTTACACTACTCTCAGTTAATTGTTTCCCACCCTTACCCCACATAGGGTAAATTTTACTACCAGTCTGTTACCATGCAGTTTATGGGGTAAACATAAAACAGTATAAAAATTGTCTCCCTATCATGACTTCTTATTATGTTGAGATTGTCAGGGCAGCTGGAATATGAAATCAGTTATATTGCAAAATTGGTAGGTTAAAATATGCTTTGTGAGTCTTCAGTTGGAATTATAACCTCATGCACATGGGTGAAATGTCTTCTCTGACTCTTTGTGGCCATACAAGACAAGCTTGAGCCTTGTTATATAGAGCCATATAGTAAAACAGATGCAATGTGTGGGTACTGTTCTTAAGGTGTGGTACCTGTGGTGTGGTACCACTTCAAGCCATTCCAGGCATGCATGGTGATAGAACAGCCATATCAAACTCAATGGAGTATGGCTATAGTGCAGTACTTGGTAAAACAGTTTGTCATTCAATTACATTGTGTATTGACGGGACATAGGCAAACGAAACATGCACTTCAGTCATTAAAAGTTTTTGCAGGTCAGTTCAGTGGCATTGTGCAAGAGCTTCTACAGAAGTAGGCTACAGAAATGCAGCTGCACCACCAAATCATTAGCAATGAACATATGGTACTGTAAGAAAAAGATTACTAATTCATAGTTGCCAGTTTGACAAGGCATGGCTTTCAGCTCTCTACTGTTTTTGTTTTTCCTTTGTATTTAATAGGTTGTAGAGATTATCATTGACAACTACTTTGTAACACTCAGTGGGTCAGCTGTCAAATATCTTTTTTGCATTCTAGAGGAGGCTGTTGATGTTGGTGAGTATACTTAGATAATGAAATGGTGCAATTATTTACAGTAAACTTGATAATGGCAGGTGTGAACACTTTCGTGAGCAAGATATTCTTGATATTCTTGACCAGTGGTGAATACAAAATTGAGCAGCAAAAAAAAAAAAGAAAAACTTTGTTAGTCAAGTGTTGGATTATAGCCTTGTTCTGGACAAAATCTCACATGTCAAAATTGACTGATGTTGATTAACAAACATAAATGGTGGTTTTACAGTCCATTGTCAGACCATGACAGGACAACCTCCCCCAGCCAGTCCCCCGCCCCCATTTCCCTGGACAACATCACGGGAAAAGTTCCCAAGGAGTGTGTCCCCAGGACAGTCACCAACCCCCAAAATTCCCACCCATCATGAAAATACCCTCCAAAATACCCCCAAAAGAATTGCATTGTCCTGGGTGGGAATATTTTGGGTGAAATTGTCCAGCTGGAATTGTTGTGGGTGGTATTTGTCCATACATTGTGTGAGGGAAGGGGGAGAGGTTTCCTCTGAACCATGTCAGACAATATGTAGCATAATGAGGTGCAGCAAAATGAGACTGTACAATGCTGCTGGCACACATGACAGCCAGTCATTGACTGTGATGCTTTAATACCTATTTGCATAATGCAGAGTTGAAACCAAGTCATTTCTTCTCAAGTCCAGTCAGAAGTCATCCACTTGACTGAGTCATTTATAGTACCTCAAGTCAAGTGAAGTATTAACGAGTCATTTTCACTCAAGTCAAGTTGTGTACCATCATTTTCAAATAAAAGTTACAGTAAGCGTATAAACCAGACTGCACATTCTAGTTACAGACTTAATATGGAAAGCAGTTGCCTTAAAAATGAACTTTAATGAAAAAAATCGTATGATGACACTTTCTTTGTGAGATTTAGGAAATGCATTATCTCCATTCCAAAGAATCCCTAAGCAACAACTCCCAGGACAATCAGTCAAGGAACTAAGTCTAAAGTAAAAAACTAGCAATATGTTAAATAAAAGAGCTAAGCTATTTGTAGAAATTGGGTAGTTGTAAAAGGAGGAGATTATTCCCCAAACATAGCATCATTTCAACATTTTGCAATTTCATTGGGACCATGCATAATATGTCAAATGCTTTTGATGTGGTAATAAGTGTTCTCTACACCTGTGTAAAAATTACCCAAGAAAGGAACGTAGGCTTAAAATGGCACTGGAGAAAAGAAGTAGAAATATGCCTGTTATTCTCTCCAAAAGATGCATAAGGAGTTAAACTATTTTCTTGAATCATATTTGGGCTCTTGATTGTCAGAGGTCAGTAAGTTGCATTTAATAATGTTTCTTTTGGATATTTTCCTAGGGAGGACCCTCACACTTCATCAAATCTTCACCTCTTGGATGATCGAGAGTTCTAACCTTCCCCATCACATAATGAACCCCCAAGGTTTTGAGATTACCTGAATCCATGAGCACTGGAAGTTGTTCTGATCTGGGAGGACTGAATGTTGTTTTCAGTCACTAAGGGGGGGGGTGGCTGTCAAAGGAGTGGGTGTACCCTTACCATTTGGGAAATTATTGAATATTTGAGTGTCCTAAGATGCAACTTGGTGTGACACACTGTGCAAGTTTTAGGAATATTGCTGCAAATTTTTAATATGTTTTACTGAGGAAAGGAAAAGTGGGTTTTCATCTTTGAATTGTGGGGAGCGAGAGCAAATGTCTGCCCCACCACACTGTTGACTGTGGGGCTTAAGCCCCCAGCCCCTCACCCTCTTCCTATACCTACTGTATGCCTGAATCAACACATAACACAAGGTGTTTTGTACCTTTTATCTTACCATGTGGTTTCATTTCCTGTAATTCATATTTTATAGATATTAGGTGTCCTTTTATTTTCATTAATATTTTGTAGACATTGGGAGGGGGCTTTTACTCAACACCATTTAGTGCAAGGGGCAGTGAGCTGAAAAATTTTGGAAAGTACTAATATACACTAACTGAATGTGGCATGAACTTGTAAAGGGTGGACTGTGCAAAAATATGTGCTTGAATGGTTACTACAACTAGTGTTACATTACAGCTATACTCTTTTTGACCATAGTCTTTTCAAAACCTGTTCTCATGGCACAATTCAAATCTCGGATGCATGAAGACAGACCTTGCATTTCTGTGCTTGGATAATTTTATGTGGTATTGAATTCAAACCATGGTCAGCAGCATGCATTGTTATTCAGTGTCACCAAGTCAAACATGTTCAAGTCAAGTCAAATCGCAAGTCATTTTCTTTCAAGTCAAATCGCAAGTCATTTTCTTTCAAGTCACGTCGCAATTCAAGAAAAAGTGTGACTCCATTCCAAGTCAGTGACTCGATTCAACAACTCTGACATAATGTATGGTATGCAGACAAGAGCTATTTTTGATGGAATAGAACCAAGTTTTGGTGTAGATTTTTGCCTTCTTGAGACTGGCCTTGTAAGAAGTAGTGGAGATAAAACATAAATATAACTATATGATATTATTATTTTCTTTCTGTGTTTGTAGTGGAGAAATCCCACAATTTCATTCATCGTATTCTGCTCCTCCTGTCAATGACCAAAGAGAAAATGCTTGCCAACAAGACAATATTCTTTGGCTGCCTGGCCTTGTACAACTGTCGTCTCCATTTGATTGAACTTTGGAAGAAGAGATTGCAGGAAGTGGAGCTAGTGCAGGTACACACACACACACATATATGAGTCAATCAACACTGTATTGAACAGTTGCATGAAGACCTGAGACCTTAAGTCACTACGTCACTCTGCCCACTATTTATATATATATATATATAACGCTAGATCGACCTGTTAGGCGAAATCGGTATACCGCCAATACAACCGGCGAAGGAAAAAACAATAAAATACATAAGATTATATTTCCCCTTTTGGTTCTGAGATATATATGCACGTTATTTCAATGGCCCATAAGTCCTTAGTGTTAACGGATACATGCACGGAAATTGGTGTGCAACTAAGTAATTGCATCAACACTATGTGGTAAATCGGACTTGCGTATAGAGTTACGCATTCCTATATAAAACAGTGTGTAAAACGTTAAGGCAAAATGATTTTTTCGCCTAAGGGTCGCGTTCTCCCAGCAGTCGCGTTTTTTCATACGGTTATTGGCCTAAATCCCGAATTAGAGAAATATATATATAACGCTAGGTCGACCTATTAGGCGAAATCGGTATACCGCCAATACAACCGGCAAAGGAAAAAACAATAAAATACGTAAGATTATATTTCCCCTTTTGGTTCTGAGATATATATGCACGTTATTTCAATGGCCCTTAAGTCCTTAGTGTTAAGGGATACATGCATGTAAGTTGGTGTGCAGTTAAGTAATTGCATAAACATTATGTGGTAAATCGGACTTGCGTATAGAGTTACGCATTCCTATATAAAACAGTGTGTAAAACGTTAAGGCGAAACAATTTTTTCTCCTAAGGGTCGAGTTCTCCCAACAGTCGCGTTTTTTCATACGGTTTTTCAGCTAAATCCCATATCAAATTTCAAAAAATGCCACCACAGGTCACCTAGCTGACTGTTATGATGCAGTTGGCAGAACAAATAGTGCCCTATATAAAGATGCATATCTAGATGTGGAACTAATGTAATGCTGATCGAGGTAAAGTTATTTGCAACTTCACGAATAGGAAGCTCACATCACAGTACCTGTGCAACATACCAAGCACAAAGCGCAGCCGTGTCGGGGGCCAGTATGCAGGCGTTCATATGGGCATGCATGTTTAAGCTTCCTTGCATAAGCCTCAGTTCTGTTCTTGCACAAAAAGAAAGCAGTCGGCGCACTGTACAGAACAGCTGTGCACATGTATGGACATAACAAGCTCACCTAAACTCTGTGTACTGCTCAGTGATAGTGTTATTGCAAATGCTAAGCAGTCACCTGCAATGACACGTCATTCACAGTGTGGTCACTGGTCACACGCACTGCTCTAGTATTGTAGCACAGGTGTTTGCAATGATGTACCTGCTAACATGCTTTATCATACATGTGATTTGGTGTGTGGAAGGAAGTGTGAGCTGCCTAGTACAGCAGTGCCAATGACATCACGTCTTGAGACGTGTTCATGTTGGTTTTTGTCTATTGGCTTTCCGTTGGGCTGAACCTGGCCTGTATTTGGTAATTCACATGTTCGTATTCTGGAATTTCTGCTGTGTATGGACGAAGTTTAGTCCGGAAAACTTTCACTTTTTCAAACTGTACCTAAAGCTTACTTAATGAGAAACTTACTTTAGCAGTATCATGCCCACTTTAATCTAAATTTTTTGATGGTTACACTGTATGCTTCCATCCACAGCGCAAAGAAGATGGCAAACTTACATTGGAAGACCTTCCAGTAGAGTGTCAGCTTTACCTAATCCAGTGCTTTACAGACCCGGCTGATGTCATTCATATCTCCCAAACAAACAGACATTTTAATAAAGTTGGCAATGACATCTTTGTTTGGCAGAAATTGTTTTTGTATCATTTCTCATATGGCAAGGTAAGTAGTAGTCAGTGGATGCAGATAACATCAGATGGAGTATTGTCATGTTATAGGTCTTATAGGTTTGTCAGGCTTCAGTAGTCAAAATTTGGAAAAGGTAAATGCTGCCACAGTGACCATTATGCTTTTACATTGACTCTTATCATTTGCACAGTGTTAAAGTTCATAGTAAAGTAGCAAGGTGAAAATGTTTGCATGAAAATTGCGTATTAGCCTTGTTAGAGACTGAATATAATCACAGTGCTCTTCTCAGCGTACCAACCAATTTTAATTCAATGTATGATAGTTTGTGTCAGACTAGTATTGAGTTCATTCATGTACTCACAGTTTGACACAGACAGCTGTACTCATTCTGGGAGAATGGATTTGTACCTGTATTTATAATCATAGCTTTTTGTTGTACTCAGAACCTGTGAAAGTAGGAGCACTCATTTTTACAGTTAGAGACACTTCACTTGGCCTCCAGCTGATGACATTGTATGTGTACTCACTATAAGACTGGCATTGTAAAAGTTGTTAAAATACAATACATATTGTAAGAGATTGAAAACTTAAAACATATTACTCCACCTCCTGTCATCTTTATCACTTATTGCTGAGATGTGAAATTGTGGAATCTAAATTTAATTGTCAGCAGCAGGCAAAAGCTGATAGTGTAGTAATTTATGATGTCATTTTTGTAAGGAATGCTTGCATAGTCTGCTTGAGATGTCTTTTTTAATAATAAAATGCATACAGTAGATAACCAATGAAAATGACCAGTTTGATACAAAACGTGAGAATTGTAATCATATTGTCATGTAGCTCTGTAAGATTAACATAGTGATCCCATTTGAATGTATTGATATTGTTAAAGTCAAGAGAAATGACTAGAGTTTTCTTTTTCATGGCTATAGTACTTGTGTAATCTTAAATTTAAAGTTTGGGGGTTAATTGAGTTTCTTTGAGATACCATTTTCACATTAAATCTGTCTTTAACATTTTGTAGCTGGAGACAGTTTTCAAAGGATCCATAGACTATGACAACATTGATTGGAAAGCCATGTTCAGGAAACTGATGAAACGTTATGAATGGAAAGAAGAATATGCTAGTATGCTGCAGAAATGTGGCCGATGTAATTGTATTTACTGGCAGGTAAAGTTTTCATTGTTCATTACTACAGCTTTTTATTTCAATGGAGGAGAATCCCATATAGTCATGCAGATGATATGTGTGTATCTTCCAACAACTTTTCTGTGAGCTCAGTATCTCAAGAAGAGTAACCTTTTTAAGGCCCTCAAAACTTGGATCAGATGCCCCATGATTGGTTCGAGAAACCTGTTGCTTGTGTTAATGTTCAAAGGTCAATGAGGGTTCACCAGAGGTCAAACTGTGAAACCTTGGGACTATTCTCTTTGTTTCTGGAAATATCACTTTTTGTGGTTTAGAGGAATGAAAACAGATTTTCACTTGACTTTTTCTAATAACTGTAGGAAGTGAAAATAAGTGTATAAACAGCCAGAAATTTTGAGCAGGTTTCACCATAAATCACAAGGTTCACTTGAACAGAGATCCCTAGCTCCAACCCAAACCCTCACCCTAATCCTACCAGAGACTAATCCTTATCCTAAAGCTAGTATCTCACGAAGAAAAAATTCATTTGCGTATGGTTTGCGACTAAATTTCGCAAATTCGCCAAATAGTAGTAAAACAGTAGCAAAACTGTCGCCTGTATTCGCAGGAATCGCAAAAGCATCGCCAGCGATTTTAAACATGTTCAAAATTTTCTGCGACAATTTTGCAAAAGTCAAACACCAAATGATAGCAAAGTGTTAGTAAGACATTCTCACTAATGTAGCACTAATGTCGCGCGCTTTGAAGAATCGTTCCTAGGCCGAATGGCCTCTGGTTTTTCCTAGGTTGTTTCACGACATTAGTGATAAGTTAGTATGAAGTTAGTGCTAATATTTTGCGACTGTTTGACGGAGCTTTGGCGTTCCCGTCTTCACGTGAGACATACTTAATTCGCACGTTTATTTTTGTGACTTTTGCGTTTTTGAAAATGCAATAGTCGCGACAATAAACGTGCGAATTTGTCTTCGTGAGATTGTAACTTTACTTGAGAAGACAAATTCACACGTTTGATTTAGCGACTATTTTGCATTCCAAAATGCAATAGTCGCAAAAATAAACGTGCGAAATTGTCTTCGTGAGATACTGGCTTTATCCTTAACCTATTTCTGTATCTAAACCAAACCCCAACCCCATGAACCTCTAATGTGAAGTAGATTTTTGGTTGAGTGAATCGTGCGTCTTGTGAACCCTTCAGTCTAGTGAACCTCATCCTAGTGGGATCCCCGAACATCTCAAATATAGAACATTTTTTAATTATTTCTGTAGGCAGAGGAATCTATGTGAAGGTGATGGTGTTTGTGCATGTATGTGTCTCTACTTACAAGCGCATGTACGTAAGTGCAATTGTGCATGCATGTGTGTGTGCATGTATATGGCACTTTCTGTAATATAAAATCTCCAAGTAGGATAACTGTTAGGGACCTCATACTTTTGATTGTATTGAGTGCATGATCACTATGATTTTTGGTGGATGTCAAAGGTCATTTGGTGTCGATCACCAGAGGTCGAAAAGTCAAACTTAATTTTAAAGTTGATTTCTTATTTAATGGGGAAATGTCGATTAAAATCATAATTTGGCATGTTGTAGTTAGTTAGTTAGTTAGATGGAGTTTTACGTCCCAGTTTCCAACCTATTGGTTCAAGTCGAGACGACCACGGCCTTTTTTCCAGTTGTGGCTCACTGGCTTGTTTTCCCTACTCCATTGTTTATGCGGAGCATCACGCACAACGGCAGTAGGTTCCATTTTTAGAGTCTTTGGTATGACTCGACCTGGGAATCGAACCCGGGCCTTCCGCGTGAGAGGCGGATGCTCTACCGCTAGACCAAACACGCGGTCTTTGGCATGTTGTAGCACCATATTGATTCAAAAGAGGTCAAATGGTATTATTCGTGCAAACTGCTTACATCCTGTCTCAGAAGGGTAACTCCAAAGGATCTCTTACTTGGTCCACTTGAGTACTGTAGATGATCCATATTGTTGTCAGATAGTTAATACATTTTAAAAATGATATCTTAAGAGGGAAGAAGTAGGAAACTAGTACTTTAATTCACATGTTGGCGATGTGTGGTGAGCAAATGGTCTGTGAAATATTAGGAGTAAGATCAAAGGCAGTTTGAAATCAGTGCAGATAGTAAAAACATTGCAAACATATCTCAAAAGAGAAACATGCATCTATCTGGCACTGAGTATATGTGCACCCAATATTAAGTACCTGTACATGATCTCTGTGATGTGTGATAGAGTGCCAAGGTCATTTGAGGTCACCAGTTGTCAAACTGTGACAACCTTGTAAGCATGATATCTGAAGAAGGAAAATATGTATGAATCTCATACTTAAGATGTGTGTCCCACTTTCAATCTATTTCATCATGCCCAGCAGTTGAGAACATAGAGCAGGATCGAAGGCATCAGATGCATGATTGAGTTGTGTTGACCCCCAGAACTGTACTCAGCAGGGTTGTTAGTGAGGGTGAGATTACAGTCTGCTTCCATTCAAAGGTTAATAAAGCTGTGCATTGACATGTCATTGACAGAATGTTGGTTTTTCTGAATTTGGTGCGTATTGTGTATCAGAACTACTCTTCACTTCAGGAAGGGTAACTTTGTGGAATTTCCGAATTGGCATGTGGATGCCTTATGTTGAGTAGTCAAAGTTACTGTTTCTGTGACAGTGAAAGGTTATTTTGGGTCACTATTTTCAAGTTGTGTAACCCTTGTGGACGTGAGACCTCAGGAGTGGAAACTTTGATAAATTTCATACTTGCCATTTCAGTGCCTACTGTTTTGGTGTAAATCAAAGGTCACATGGAGCCAGCAGAGGTCAAATTCTGGAAACCCTGTACAAATATCTCAAGAAGGGTAGCTGTGAGGGATCTCATACTTGACATGTGCTATGAGTGCCACATTCAAAAATAGAAGAACCCTATTGCTTGTGGTGAAGGTGAAAGGTCAAAGGTCACATTGCACAGTAATGTGGTAAAAATTGTTACCTTATATATTCAAAATCATACAAGCAGGATTCCTGGGATCCCTCAAAGAAAGTAAATGTTTTACAGATTACCCTTATATATGTTTCTCTCTATTTCAGGAGGATGGGCACCCATGCTGTGTTGATGCTTGGAAAGGAACTGGAGGACAGCAGAGATACCAGTATGTTCAACATATTAATTTAAGTCCCAAAGCTCTCATGTCCATTATTGGCAATCCATAGCCTGGGAACAGCTGTGAGAGGATGACATATTAGTTTGTACTGTATCCCCCAAGTGAGGATGGACTAATCTGTTTGGTCATTACTTGTGACATTGCTCAGAAATGGCCTGACCTGGAGTATTTACTGAGTGAGAATTATTGGATGTGCTTACTACCATATGAGATTTATAAGGTCCCTGAGGCATATTAAAGGTATTCTGTAGGCTGTTTGCTTCTTTATTGTGTAGACCTTTACAAAAGGAGGGTCTGAGAACTGCTGTACATATGGCAATAAAAGCAAAGTTGGCTAGTTAACTGGTCCTCCTGAAGGTGGTTCAGTACGGCGCACAACCAACTTCGTCTGCTGGGCAACTGATTTTAGAGGCAAGCCAATGCCAAGTGGGAGGAAAGCCAGAGTATCTGGAGAAAAACCCACGTACATCGAGTGGGATTCAAACCCACGCACATGTGAAACACATTGGTGCACTGTAGTTGGAATAGAATACTCTGCCACTCGATGACCTGATATGGCAATGGATCCTCAGGGTTCTCCACCGGTCTGTTTTCTGTCCGGGGGTTCTTGTGATTGCCGTCCTGGGGGAGGGGTCTAAGGGGAGGGGGTGTCCCCCCTTTGGGAAAATTTTGACAATTTAGGAGGGCTTAGATCGCAAATAGTGCAATCTACGGCCTTATTCTTAGCCTTCCCTATGTGTTCAAATCTGGGCATTTTGTGGTTATTTTCTTTTGCAAATTGAATTTTCTAAATATCTTTGACTTTACTTGCAGATCTGAAGCTCCAGTTTCCACTATTCAATAATGAAGTAGTTCACTTTAATGGGAATTTTGGGTGAAAATCGGAAAACCTAGGGGACAGTTGAATTGAATGGTTTCGTTTAGTGTATGAGTTTGATGGTACCAGATTCCTACTGTGGAAACATATGAAAGAAATGCAGTAAGTGCATATTGAATGATATACCGTAAGACCTCAGGTGCAAGTGAGCTGGGTTTGCATCTCCGATGTTTTATTATACATTGCTTGTCATGAGTATTTGAAATCAAATATAAAAGGCAGTCAAATAACTAATGTATGGTGTTTGTGATTGAGTGTACAGACAACTTCTTGACCGGGCGGGTCAATTTTCTGTGCGGGCGGCAAAGTTTTGTCCGGGCGCTAAAGTAGTGTGGCAGATTTTGTACGGGCGGAGCCCCCGGACAAAACAGCTGGTGGAGAACACTGATCCTAGTTCCTTTTGTATGAAAACTTGTCGCTGATAGTACCATATATACTACTGTGACTACAGTTCAGCGGTTTTAAGTATTTACAGTGAGAAAGAAGACAAGAATACTTAAATCCTTCTTCTGCAATTTACTCTGTAAAGGATTTAATGGGAATCCAAGGATTCCTTTATGAGGGGAAGGAGCAAGATATTAGATGTTTGTGTAGACATTGCACAAACAATTATTAGAAAATTTCTGGAAAGTGGATTGAGCTTGTGTGCATCGTCAGTGATGTATACATGAAGTTTCCACCGTGTGGAAAATGCATGTCATTTGACTATGCTTTTGTCATCACATCGTGGAGACAACTGTTATTTTCACTTTCTGATTGATTTCTTTTTTTCTTTGAAGACTTTTTGAAGTAAGTTTTTTTCATTTTGCACAAATGAGATGGGCATTTGTCATTTTGGATTTAGGAGGCTATCTATGTTGAATTTCATTTTTGGTTTCGATGATAAGAGAAACCAATGCATTCATGATGGAGTGTGTGTGTATGTATGTGCGTATGTTCATGTGTGTGTATGTATGAGTGTATGTGTGGATGTATGTGTGTGTATATGTGTTTGTGACTTTGCTCGTTAACATGATATCTCAAGAAGGGAAACTCTGATGGTTCTCAAACTTGGTACATAGATTCTCCATATTAAGAGGAAGAACCCTATTGTTTTTGGTGGGGGTCAAAGGTCATCTGGGGTCACCAGAGGTCAAACTCTGGAAACCTTGTTAACACGATATCTCAAGATAGAAAGGTTGGATAAATTTCATACTTAGTATGTAGATGCGTTATGGTAAGAGGAAGAACCCTATTGTTTTTGATATAGGTCAAAGGTCATCTGGAGTCACCTGGGGTCAAATGCTGAAAACCTTGTTAACACGATATCTCAAGATGGTTGGATAAATTTCATACTTAGTATGTAGATGTGTTATGGTGAGAGGAAGAACCTTATTGTTTTGATGGAGGTCAAAGGTCATTTGGGCTCACCAGGGGTCAAATCTTGATAACCTTGTTAACATGATATCTCAAGCTAGAAAGCTTTGATTGATTTCATACTTAGTATGTAGATGCTTAATGGTGATAAAATGAACCCTATCATTTTTGGTGGAGGTCAAAGGTCATCTGAGGTCACTGGAGGTCAAACACTGAAAACCTTATTAACATGATATCTCCAGGTAGGAAGCTTGAGTAGATTTCATACATAGTATGTGGATGCATTATGGTGCGAAGGTGAACGCTTTCAGTTTTGGTGGAGGTCAAAGGTCATTTGGGGTCACCGGGGGTCAAACACTGAAAACCTTGTTAACATGATATCTCCAGGTAGGAAGCTTGGATAGATTTCATACTTGTTTTGCGGATGCATTATGATGAGAAGATGAACCCTTTAATTTTTGTGGAGTTTAGAGGGGGGTCAAACACTGAAAACCTTGTTAACATGATATCTCCAGGTAGGAAGCTTGGATAGATTTCATACTTGTTTTGCGGATGCATTATGATGAGAAGATGAACCCTTTAATTTTTGTGGAGTTTAGAGGTCATCTGAGGTCACTGGGGGTCAAACACTGAAAAACTTGTTAACACGGTATCTCCAGGTAGGAAGCTTGGATAGATTTTAAACTTGGTATGTGGATGCATTATGGTAAGAAGGTGAACACTATCATTTTTGGTGGAGGTCAAACGTCATTTGAGGTCATTGGGGGTCGGACACTAAAAACCTTGTTAACACGATATCACCAGGTAGGAAGCTTGGATAGATTTCATACTCAGTATGTGGATGCGTTATGGTGAAAAGATGAATGCTTTCGTTTTTGGTGGAGGTTAGAGGTCATCTGGGGTCACAGGGATCAAAAAGCAAAATTTCCCAAGATCATCTCATGGGTTCACCAGGAGTCAAAATGCAATTTACCCCAGAATTCCCAAGATCATCATCTCGAGGCATTAGAGGTCAAAATGCAAAATTTTCCAGGAATTCCCAAGATCAAATATGAACCTAGAATTATTTTCCAACATGTTAAGATAGCACTTGACTTGTTAAGATAGCAAAGTGACTGAAAGATATGGGACATCATGGCATTATTTGGAATAGAACATACATCATCGAAACTTCAATGCATTTTTGCAATCTGGTTTATCCTACTGCTTAAGTCAGCTTAAAATGGTCAGTGGGCCAGTATGAGGGCCATATTGAGTAGGGCACCATTCCCCATCAGTGGCAGCACCAGGATTTTAAAAGTGTGGGGGGGGGGGCAAATGGAGGGCAAAAGAAAATGTTGGGGTGAATTTTCACGAAGTGCAAGCTTTAGTGGGTGGGGTCCAGGGGCAAAGCCCCGATGGGGGTCCAGGGGGCAAAGCCCCCAGAAGCTCTTGAGGTTTTAACTTATCACTGGATAAAAAGTTAAGCCTCAGGAAGGATATTTTTGGTTCGTGATGCATCACCAAATGCAAAGATTCCAAATAATTTTAATGTATTAGGCTATTCTTCCTGTCAGGCTACTGTACCTTTAAGTGGGTGGGGTCCAGGGGCCCACCTTAGAGCCCCTGGTGGGGGTCCAGGGGACAAAGCCCCCGAAGCTCTGAGGTTTAAGCATATCTCCTGGTAAAAAATTAACGCTTCAGGATAGGTATATTTTGGTTTATAATATACATCATGTATCCAATGCAAAGATTTCAAATAATTTCAATATATTAGGCTGTTCCTCCTGTCAGGCCACTTTAGGAGCTGAGTGGGGGCATCTGGGGGAAGATCTTCTGACTGGGGCAAATCCCCACCCCCTTGCTGCTGCCACTGTTCCCCACAGGTTGTGTTACAGCTCCCTGATTGAAAGTGGGCCTTGTTCTACTTGCCAGTAATGGTCATGTTGGTGTTTTATTACTCAGAACCATTTTCCTTTTTGTAGTTTTGTATTACAGTACTTACTATGTGTGGTGGTGTTTGTGCCCTCCAGAAATTGTGCATTGTTCTTCCCAGTCCTGCTGAAAAAGTTTTAAGCTCTACCAAAACACAGCTTTAATGAATTGGTGCTATTCACTTTGACGCTTTGACTTTTTTCCTTCCCTTACATAATATGTAAAATGTATTTTAGAAATTACTAATGTAAAAAGGAAAAGAAATTAGTGGAGTGTATGTAATATAATTTAATCTACTGCATTAATACGACTGAAAGGTGTGAATCATTCTCATATTGTCTTGGATGTTTTACAAACTGTGTTAGAAGCAAAAATGTGTCAGGGTGACAGTGTCATATTAACAGAAGTATGGTAACAAAAGGTACTTTTCTTTACAAATTGGTTGATTTCTTTTTAACTGTAGGTAAATTGGAAAATTGTGTCCAGTGCCCAATTTCTGAAATATGTTAGTGGAGGTTGTTTCTTCATTTAGATGTGCTTATTGAAAGTTTTAATATTAGAATGATCACATTTTCCAAAGTTTTTTGTAGTGTAGTATTATTTCTTTATTGATGTAAGACTAGCTAAGCTATGTTATATAGGTGCAATGCAGTATAGTGCAATTTAAACATATTGTACATTTGTACAAAATCAATAGTCCAAAACTTTCTTATAATTCAGTTAGCCTGGGCCCAAAATATAGAAATATAGAGGAATCATAAACCAAGCAAAAGTGATGAAAATGTAAAGGGTGGCAGAGAAGAAGGTACTTTTGTGAGAAAAAATTGGATGGGTTATCTTTTTTGTGTATATCTTTAGGCTTCAGTAATACTTTTGTATCATCAGTCTGTAAATGATAGAGGATTCAATACTGTTTGTGATGTACATAGCAACCGTGAGACACAATGGTTACATTTCGTTAAAAGTTACTTGTTTCTTCGTAGTAGTGCTGACTATTATTTGATGAAGGTTTGCTCTTTGTTTCAATGTATAAGTTTTACTTGCCCCCAAAATGGATATCAGTTTTGGATTTTTCAGGAAAAATATACAACACCATTGTTCACTGTTATGTTTACAATCAGGAAAGTTGTTTATTAGAAGTTTATAGTTTACAAGAGCAAAATTTTGCAGTGTTACCTTGAAATTTCTTTTTACCTGGGGGGACAAGGAGGGGATGCTCAGATTGCATAATCAATCAAGTACTAAATAGATCATGATTTGATCAAATCTTTGTAAATTCAGTTGGTGTGTATATTAATTCTCAGGAAGTATAAAATATGGGAGAGAATTGTCCAGGTTTTAACTCATGTAATTTTTATTACATTCTCATTGGAGGTATTACAAGTTGGTATTTGTGTTCATACTGACGTCATTTTGTAAATATACTAAAAGTGCTTTCAAAACGGCAATGAAATAGTGATCAAGTGAACCATTATGGATGTTAATGGAGGTTGATTGTAGCTACAGTGTATATAGCTCTGCAATAAATGCTTGAACATAAACCTTCTTTTGTTTAAATGGCAGTGTCTTTCATATGAGAGAAAATCATACGAGATCAAATGGTATGCTTGGAGATAAGGGTTGGAAGTACACAACAGTACAGGAAATAGGAGCTGAACATGTAGCTGCCAAACTGAATGGCACCATGACCTTGGGTAACCAGATGTCCATGTTTACCCGGAAATGCCCTCTTTTTTGCCCTCTTTTTGAAAGCTTACCTAGGCGTCCGCACTGTACGGCTATTACTCTATTAATGTAAAAGAGTGAAATCCACTCCTTGACGATTGCCTACAGTGACCACTCTTATTGAGTGGAAATCGACAGAAATTCCACTCTGCTCGCAGTGGTAATTGACCCTAAATAAGTGAAAATCATTTGAGGCACTCCATGGAGAGTGGAATGTCACTCGAAACAGAGAGTGGTCACTCTGTAGTCAATCTTTTTGCAAGATTTTCACTCTTTTACATTTAGAGAGTAAAATTGCCTCAAATGTCCGGCTTTTTTAAAGTTCTTTTCACAAAGTTGGTCGAATGTGACCAACTTTGCCATGAAAAATTGCAGTTATAGAAACTTTTGTTCGAAACATCAATGCCGCTGATCAAATTAGTCGCTGAAAGTGACCATATATCAGTTCCATATGCTAGTCACTCCTTAAAACGAATGGAGTATATACTATAGGAAAGTAAGAAGCTGTGTTCTAACGTTAAGGCTAGATAAACTAGGCACGTATTTAATACACTTGTGAACAAGAGTATGTGCACTGGCTAAATGAAATGACACTGTTGACAATATGAAAGGCCCATATACGCCACTTGTTGCTACTTGCTGTGAAAGTTTGTGGGAAATATTTGTACCTGCAGTGGCACGGGAATGGAGGGCCATGAATGTTGTGGAAGGGGTTGCGGGGAGTAAATCGATTTCCGAATATTTTCGCCTTGTTTTGTTTAAGATGAACACAAAAGGCATTTAATGTATTTCTGTAGGGGAAAGGTGTGGCATCGTTTCGATTTCTTAATCATTTTTGGTTCCTTGTCGGAGGCAGGCAAGGAATCTATGCGATGGTGATGTCGTGTGTGTGCGTGTGTGTGTGCGTGTGTGTGTGCGTGTGTATGTGATGCTTAGCTTGTAATCACCATATCTTAAGATAGCAATGACAGACACTTTTCATTACTGGTGTATAGATTTTTCATGTTAAGAGGAAGAACCCTATAGTTTTTGGTGGAGGTCAAAGGTCATTTGAGGTCGCCAGAGGTAAAAAACGAAAAGCTTGTAAACATGATATATCAAGATAGCAATGACGGACACTTTTCATATGTAGTATATAGATTTGTCATGATGTAAGGAAGAACGCTATTGTCTTTGGTGGAGGTCAAAGGTCATTTTAGGTCACTGAAGGTTAAACGGCGAAAACCTTGTAAATGGCTTGTAAACAAAATGTCTCAAGATAGCAATTACAGACACTTCGTATTTGGAATGTAGCTTTGTCATGTTGAGAGGAAGAACGCTATTGCTTAGATAGATTTCATAGGTAGTATGTGGATGTGTTATGGTGAGAAGAAGCAGCCTATTTTTTGGTGGAGGTCAAAGGTCATCTGGGGTCACGGGGTCAAACACTGAAAAACCTCATTAACACGCTGTCTCCAGATAGGAAGCTTGGATAGATTTCATACTTGGTACTTTGATGCCTTATGGTCCGAGGAAGAACCCCTTTTTGGTGGAGGTCAAAGGTCATCTGGTGCCACCAGAGGTCAAAAAGCAAAATTTCTCAAGAATTCCCGAGGTTGTCATATAGGGTCACCAGAGGTCAAAAAGCAAAATATCCCAAGAATTCCCAAGACCGTCAACTGGGGTGACCAGAGGTCAAAAAGCAAAATTTCCCTAGAATTTTCAAGATGCAAGATCCATTGGAGGTCAAATCCCTTTCAAGACACATCCTTTTTTCTCTTTTGTATTTGGTGGGGTTCAAAGGTCATGTGAGGTCAGCAGAGGTCAAATTGTTAAAACATCGTAAATTGATATAGTCAAGAAAGATACATTTGTGGGGTAAACCGAGTCAGTAGAACAAAGCATCCCCGTGTGGCATGGAATCGCGAAGCCTTTTGGCCTTCTGGTTTACTACGAGTCGTTCGCAACCAATCAAATTTTTCGCATGCCGCTCGCTTTCAGCCGGGTTGCTTTGCTTGTTTTCAATACTGTCGCAAACATATTCGTATTATTCATCAGTGGGGTTTAGTAATTAGGCCTACAGTTCGTGCGCTTTGGGGTAAATATGGAGGAGCACATGCAGCATTGCAAGAATGTGGAGCAGGGAAATTCTTTTCGCCTTCCCCTACTGTTGAGAAGAGGTATTTCATGAAAAATGAAAGCTTTAGCGAATTACCAGACATTAGACTCGCCTTAATATTGGCAGACACTTTTGGTTAGTTGGCATGCAACTTTTGTCATGGAAATGATTTTAATGCGAAATTTCGGCGCGCTTCACGCGCATTATACCATTTAGGCGCCATATCACGACCATGACTAGGGCAATAATACATGGACTTGTCTGGCCAAAACACTCTTCTGAAATTTAGTTGTGCATCTCCAACCTCTGTAGGGACAACACTTCAAGAGGATGGGATCATAAGGTTTTCTAATATCAGTGCGAAGTTTCCTACAGTTAAACTTGTAGCATGGCGTGAAAGATGGGAAGAATGCATTTGTCGTACATTTTTTCAAACAAATTTTAAGGCACGCTTTGGGTGCATCCTTTATCGCCAGATCATGAATGTTAATTTAATACATTTAGTGAAGAAAACCAGTCTGAAACATGTTTGTAAATCCCAGCATGAATTGCAAATCTTGACAAAAGCAAAATAAATAAGAAAAAAATCTTGAAATTAAGAGCAAATGTGAACGACGAATTAAACATTGGGCCAGTAAAATAATGAACATCCTGATGTGGAAAGGATTGTCAGCTAAAAGTGTAATGACTTTTTTTAATATAACCAGCTTAAAATATTGTTAAAGTATTCCTTCAAGTTCTAACAATCCAGCAGATCAAACTCTTGAAAAAATTGTTTTATTTTTAGAAAGATTGATGACAGTTCTGTTACCAGTGTTTGGAAATGGGACATATTGCAAAAGTAGCTGAAATGACTTAACTGGTCGCGTGAGAAACTTGTTACCCCCTTTAAATAAAAAAAGTAAAATATGGGGCCACGTC
Source organism: Holothuria leucospilota (assembly GCA_029531755.1). NCBI lineage: Eukaryota > Metazoa > Echinodermata > Holothuroidea > Aspidochirotida > Holothuriidae > Holothuria > Holothuria leucospilota. The sequence goes on from CM055971.1 coordinate 39,428,555, forward strand.
CTTGTCCCTATATGGAGGTTCTTCTCGGGACGTCAGCGTATTTGTTTATACGGACCGTCATAGATCGTGTGCAGGAGGTAAGTTAACGGTTTAATGGGACAGCAGGACCACAGATAAAATGCAGGGAAAGCCTGGCCCTCAAACTGTTCAATAAACAGAGAGACGTGACGCAGTGAAGTAGTTGTGAGTCTTTTCGACCAACCTACTAAGGCCCTAGCAGGTCCCTCTTTGGCATGAAGCATAAATAGTTATTACATGTTCATATCCATCAATGAGTTATACACCTTGGAAATTGTCTCTCCGCCCCTTCTGCACCTTCCTGGTGGAAGTGTAAATTTCCAAACGTGGGTTTTACAGAATACCTAAAACTCACAAGACCAGAGAATCTGGGAAGTGTCATTTCCTGTAATCTGAGGGGCATTTTTAGTAAATAATTTCCTCTGTACGCGTAGCACTAACGGATGGTGGCGCCTTGCTTAGATAGTGTCGTAACTGCTTGCCCCCACTTCACACCTTTTCCCCCTAGATGCAAAAGTCTGGTAACGCCACTGCTATCACACTAAACAAACGTGGACACAATATTAAGTTTATATTTACTCCTCATGATATTGGGCATTTTAAATTTTAATCAAGATAAAATTCATATTCCCTTTCCACGGGTGTGTGACATTCCCACACCCCCGTTCGCTACGACCCTGAGAGGGGGCCAAGGGTGGAAGAGTGTCCCTCCCGGAACTTTGACTGGAATGGCCAGCTATCAGGCTGATTAAGGCAAAGTAGTGAAAGGAGGGAGAGGGGGACGTAAAAAGAAATTCTAACATGGATAACCCACAGTAAAACGAAGTAAATAATTGAAACTGTACTGACACCTTTATTTTTTGGTTCCTTGCGTTAGCAAAAGGAACCTATGTAGTCAGCTTGGCGTGTGTGTGTGTGTGTATGCGTGAACTTGTCTTCCTATCAGACTGAGGACCTGAACAATGGATTCGAGGTCCTCTGAAGGAAATTCAATAGATTTGTCAAGTCCTCGAAAGTTTGAACAATAGAGAGTCTATTGTCAAGGTTAGGGTTAAGGAAGTAAACACAAAGGAAATAACAATGAGGTCCTCGGATTGTATGTAAAATCGACTTGTGTGTGTGTGCGTGTGTGTGTATGTGTGACACTTGCTTCGGTACGCTGTAACTCAACAAGGGAAAGTTGGACTAAACCGAAACTTGGTATATGGATCTGTCATAGTAAGAAGGTGTGCCCTATTGTTTTTGGTGGAGGTCAAAGGTCATGTGGGGTCACCAGGGGTCAAAGACCGAAAACCTTGTTTGCACGATATCTCAAGGTAGGAAGCTTGGATAAATTTCATACTTGGTATGTAGATGCATTATGGTGAGAAGATGAATGCTGTAGCTTTTGGTAGAGGTCAAAGGTCATCTGGGGTCACCAGCAGTCAAATACTGAAAACTTGTTGTTAAAACAATATCTCAAGGTAGGAAGCTTGGATAGATTTCATACTTGGTATGTGGATGACTTATGGTGAGAAGATGAATCCTTTAATTTTTGGTGGAGGTCAAAGGTCATTTGGGGTCACTGAGAGTCAAATACTGAAAACCTTGTTAATGCAATATCTCAAGGAAAAAATCTTGGATAGATTTCATACTTGGTACATAGATACACCATAGTGAGAAGCTGTGCCATACAGTTTTGGGTGGAGGTCAAAGGTCATCTGGGGTCACCGAGGGTCAAAAACTGATAACCTTGTTGTTAGCACAATATCTCAAGGTAGGAAGCTTGGATAAATTTCATACTTAGTGGATGCCTTATGGTGGGGAAAAGTATTTTGGTGGAGACCAAAGGTCATCTGGGGTCACTGGAGGTCAAACTTTGCAAACGTTTTCAACTCTATATCTCAGTGTAGGAAGCTTGAATAGATCTTTGCTTTGAGGTGTTGCATTAAATCTAGCAGAAAACCCATATGAGTTTTGTTGGATGTCAGAGTTGAAATCACCAGATGCCAAAAAGCAAATTCCCAAGAATTCCTCAAGTCAAAAATATAAGCACAAAACTGTATCATTCTCGCACATTAAGATCACATTCACCCAATGACTGAAAGATGTGGGACATCTTTCAGAGATGGACATCTTTCAGAGATGCCAAGTATCTCAATTTTAATTGAAATTATAGTATTACGATTTTAATCCATAATTCTGCCATTATGAAAACGTGCATCAAATACTGCTTTTTAATATTGCAGAAGATTCTCTGCCCACAAAGCAGAGGACTGTTGTGAAAGTTCACTAGACAGACAACATTTGTCCTTAGATCAGGACATGTGAGCTTGCAGGAATTGGAAATTGGAATTGGTTAATTAAATGCTACTATGGGGTGTTAGTTTTATCAGGGAGTTGCTATTAGCAACTCCCTGGTTTTATAAAGAGAACCAAGTTACTGATCATTTGGATCAGATACCACTGAGCGTGCATGAATTGTGATTGCTTAATTGAATAAAACAAATTGTAACTGTATCCTGTCTGTTTTGATATCCCCTGAAGTGCCTGTAGGCTGTATTTCTTCAGAACAATTTATTTATGCTTGAATGTGTTAACACAAGATGTGCATTGTCTACAGAGCAGATTTTGTGAATCAACAGAAATACTGGTTCATTCAGTAGTTGGCTCAGTTTCATTACATTCAGCAAGGAACCACAGTGCCCATTGGGCTCTTGTTTAAAACTCCTCTCGCGCACCCATGGTTTTGACTAGCTGTCTTAACTCCCTGAGTGAAATTATTCCAAAACCCCATCATGAGCAGGCGCGGATCCAGACATTTCTAAAAGGGAGGCTGAAAGCCCCCTTGATTATTCTCCTAGATTAACATTATGCTAATTTTCCCGTATTTGTTATCGTTGATGTAGCGAAAAAGGGGGCTGAGGCCGGGAACCCCCCACTCCCTTGGATCCGATGGGTTTGCACATACAGAAGGTTAAAGTCCATCTGCCCTTACACCTAGTCCTGAAATTCCGTCCGGATACTTTTCCAATTTTGTCAGAGGTGAAGCGAATAGGATTAAGTGGGGAACTTTGAACGGCGGTCTGTTACCTCAACGGTTTGCTCAGAGAAGACTGCTTTCTTAATATAATCGCCAATTAGTTGGCATGACTTGCACGCGACAAAGTCTCGTGGCTTTTAATTAATTGTTTGGTTTTACAGAGGGAAGTAAAGGAATCCCAACCTCCCATTACCAAATAATTCACCCTCGGTTGTATCGGCTATTCTTCTGCTGTATCTGTTCTGTTGTGTTGTAGGTATCATAAACTTGTGTTTGTGGAGGGGGGGGGGGCGGAATCTTACCATTTCGAATGGCAGATAGGCAGATAATTTGAAATGTTATTCCCGATAAGAGTCCTGCATATGAGCAAAGATTTTCCCTTGTGTCACTGAATAAGGAATTTCACTAAGGCAAAGTGGATGTTTTGGCGGGGGTCACCAACTTAGTTAGACCTATATTTGTCGATCTACTTAACCTAAAACTTCGGATACTGCATCGATCTCCTAAGTCTTTTTACACGGATAAGTGATTCCAACCTAAACTTCCAAAAGCAAATCCTGGTTTAGGCGCTTGTTTTGGCTAACCGTTCATAACTTCGATCCGGATCGATATGGTGTTCGGCTGGAGGCAAGAGCCTTTTCCCTATTGTGGTAAATCTTTTCAAATATGCCACTGAATATTGTTAGGTAGGACTATTTATGTCATGCGGGTATGCTGCCTACTGTGCCCTCTCCTTTGTAATTCAACCTTCTCATTTGGACAACCCAACAGGCCCGTGTTTTTATTCTGTACCTGTTCCCTTTCCGTTTTCGGAGGCCCTGTTTGCCTCAATGTCATACCAAGGAGTGTTAGGATAATACAAAAAATTTTCGCCCGCTTCATGCCCTGTGAATTCTGCTCATTCACACCTCTAATACATAGTTATTGCCTGAATAAGCCCACAGCATGAAGAAAAACACTTCGAAGATGTGAACCACGTTATCTGGCGGGAGATGGGGTACGAAACAATGCATTTTTCCTTAATAATAACCAGCCGTCGGACAAGTGTTTTCCCTTCAACATACAGTTGTTTTCCTCTCAAGATAGATTCGCCCTCAAGTTTCTAAAACATTTGGCACCGTAAGTATGCATGCCCCCTGTATGTCAGAAGTGTTTTGAAAAACACCTTCAAAAAACTCAACACTTCCAATTTTTACACCGGGTACCAAGTGGATCATGGCAAAGAATAACAATGTATTAAACTTCTTCCCATTCCAAATTAACTCCCGTCGCTCGTCTCGAACACGTCGTTGGTCTCATTCTCTCTCCTGGCTCACATCCGGGTTTACTGTTGTAGTATCGTCACCACCTGATGCCACCTTTCCCCTTCGTCTAATCCTTTGCCTCTCTCTCTCTCTCTCTCTCTCTCTCTCTCTCTCTCTCTCTCTCTCGCTCTCTCTCTCTCTCTCGCTCTCGCTCTCGCTCTCGCTCTCGCTCTCGCTCTCGCTCTCGCTCTCGCTCTCGCTCTCGCTCTCGCTCTCGCTCTCGCTCTCGCTCTCGCTCTCGCTCTCGCTCTCGCTCTCGCTCTCTCTCTCTCTCTCTCTCTCTCTCTCTCTCTCTCTCTCTCTCTCTCTGTCTCTCTCTCTGTCTCTCTCTCTGTCTCTCTCTCTGTCTCTCTCTCTGTCTCTCTCTCTGTCTCTCTCTCTGTCTCTCTCTCTGTCTCTCTCTCTGTCTCTCTCTCTGTCTCTCTCTCCTCTACATATATATCCATATATATACATATATATCCATATATATCCATATATATACATATATATCCATATATATATACATATATATCCATATATATATACATATATATACATATATATATATACATATATATACATCTATATATACATATATATATACATATGTATGTACGTATAAGGTCGATTAGTGCGTAACACTTGTGTTATGTGTAAGTCAATTAAAATAATTAAGAGTGCTTAAAGTTTAAGAGAAAACCCCGCAACAGTTCGGGTAAATATTCTTCATCAGGTGGCAAAATATCAACTGATCGAAAAAAAAACGCAATTTAAACGCCTGATGAAGGGTATCCACCCGAGATGTTGTGGAGTTTTCTCCTAAACCTTAAAACTTTAAGCACTCTTAATTACTTTTATTGACTTAATACACACATACATGTAGTATATATATATGTATATATGTATAAATATATATATATATATATGTATATATGTATCCTGTTCCTATATATTTCGTATGTATATATATATATATATATATATATATATATATATATATTTATATATTTATATATATATATATATATTTATATATCTATACCGTTCCTATATATATCGTCTCTATATATTCATATATATATATATATATATATATATATATATATATATATATATATATATATATATATAACGCATGCATCACAAACTACTGTCGAAATCGTGACACACCGCACAAAAACCCCCGTTACCGTCATGATTAAATCCAACTTTCGTAAATGACGTGTTTACTACGCCATGAATATACTATAATAAATGAATTACCCAGGTCAACAAACTTTTCAACTGTTTAAAGTCGTACATACCGGATGTGAGTAAAGTTTTAGATGACCCCATACGTCCGTTAATCATATCAACCAGACCAATACAACATATTGCTTTCAGTCATACTTTAAAATCGCCCCAAGTATTTCATGACCAAAACGTTTCCAAAGTTGTCCAGGGATTGTTCGACTTAAGTTAGAATTTAAAGCAGAACAATTATTTCCTGACGAATAGTGGCATTAAAAGGTCAATTTTAACGTCGCGGATTTATTACCGGACTCATCTTTGATTGGTTACAATTTGTAAATCCTTTAGCATCACTTTTGGCAACAGTAAGCATTTCTTCGGTTCGAGAAAGAAGGGGTAAGAAAGGCAGAGAAGGAAGCCACCATGACCGTGGAGCTACTACGAATGGAGGAAAAGCCAAATATTTGTTGCTTGGTGTGAAAGTATACGTACAAGACCAATTGTTATTAGCACATCCAAAGCACCTTTATATATCTATTGAGTTTTCAACCCGTAATCCTACAGCTTCCATGTCCGAATTAGCTTGTATAATACCTTTGAATGTATATGATGTGTTCCGACAAACGAGAGTCCAAAATTTGCTTGTGTCAAAACACGACCATTATCTTAGTTTACTCTTTAGAAAATATAGATGAGGTTTTCAAATGAAAATGTGCAGTTCATTAATAATTGTAAGTAGAAGTATGGTGTGGTCTATCATTAACAGCCATGAAATCACCCCAGAATAAAGGAAAGTTGATATTCTTTTTTCAGCGATACCTCCAATTTCCAAATGCAAATATGAACTCCGTACCCTTAAAAAACTTTTAGAAGGAAAGTTATTTTTCTGGGTCTATCTGATAATAAAACTTTACTCATTGTGAATCGGGTTTCATATCAATGTTCAGATTTGACAGTAGCTGAGCTCACATTTGCACATTGTTAAAAAATACCTATTGGTCGCGCTTAAAAAAGTACTGCGAAGACACCATTTAGTCCGTGCTAGGATTAATACTGTAGAAAAAGAATACGGCCTAAAGTTGTCGCTTATTCTATAGTATTTCAGGATTATAGCCCTTTGTAGCAATTTTGCATTGGAATGTAACAACTGATGATGATAACTTTACAAAAGGGTGTGGTTGCTTTTACTCCATTCGTACTAGCTCCATACTATAACACAGGATTACTTAAGGGATGTCGCTGGGAATAAGGACTATTTGAAAGGAAATAAAATGTTTTGACAGTTCATTGAATTCAGAACTGTTCAGTTCGCCAATGTTGAGATCCTTTGATTTTCCTCTCATCAATTATCAAATTAAGAAAAAAACTGAAGGATTTCCGATAATCTCTTTACAACTCTTGGGGCACCTTGACCTCATATTCTGTGATAAAATTACCATATATATATATATATATATATATATATATATATATATATATATATATATATATATATATATATATATATATATATATATATATATATATATATGAAGTACACAGAAAAAAGCATCATTCCGACACACAATATATAAAGCACACAGGAAAAATAGACGGAAATTCCAGTTCGAAAAGTTAAATTTTGGCAGCCAACTGGCGCCTTGGTCACAGTGGAATCACAAAAACCTAAGCAAATGTACTAGGCAAAGCAAGACAACAAAATGACGCAAGTAAGTAAACACAGGCTAGACCCTATGAAAACTAAAAGGTAAACAATACGCTCGCACCTAGGGGACTTAACGTGGATGATGGGACCTTTTCTCAGAATCGTAAGATTCGTTTAAAAAAAATTGATTCTAAGGAATTCTTGCTTTTTCTTCTAGTTTTCGTAGGGTCTAGCCTGTGTTTACGTACTTGCGTCATCTTGTTGTCTTGCTTTGTCTAGTACATTTGCTTAGGTTTTTGTGATTTCCACTGTGACCAAGGCGCCAGTTGGCTGCCGAATTATAACTTTTCGAACTGGAATTTCCGTCTATTTTTCCTTTGTGCTTTATATATATATATATATATATATATGTGTGTGTGTGTGTATGTGTGTATTGCAGACGTTTCCTTTGGCTTCTCCCTGCGTCTCTACTGCGCTCGCTCTGCGAATGAGCAGAGCGGGCGCAGTAGAGACGCAGGTACCTCACCGAGGCAATCGTGGTCTCTTGAACCCAATGCAATAATGCTTGCGCTTCCCGCTCGTGGTGCACTTTTGATGCACTTAGTTTCGTCCCCTTGCGGCAGTTGCTTTTTCCGAAGAGGAACCGTAAAAACGGCGTTGAAGAGAAGAGTACCTGGTATCCATGTGTTGCCTTCTTAACAAAACTGTGTTTTTTCGCACTTTATTGAATATCATTCACTTAAGGCACCAGACTATGGTACCTTTCGCTTTCAAAGGAAGCTCATCACAACGAGAGGGACAAGCAAGGAAACATTGCTAGGCGAAAGGTTTTACTTAATCCCCAAATATTGTAAGCACACTGCACAAAATTAGGGTAACGACATTTACCTGTTTGGAGTCATATCATTACAAGTCTTTTTCAAGGAACAATCTGTAAAGTGATTGTAGTAACTAATTGAAATGACGATTCTTCCTGTACATTCAATGCGTTAAATCTAAACTAAATTTCGGAAGCAAGCGGGGAGGTTCTGCGTAATAGACCGTAGTACTCGTCAGTTAGGCCTTTACTTAAACACAACAGAATAGTAAAGATATCTGAAGCATGCAGACGATACAACGCTTTTTAATTTCAAATTATTTAAAGATGGGCAAACTGAACGGTGCTGGTTTGTTGATGATACTCTCGTTCTGGGGTTTATTATCACAAGGCCATGGGCAGCATGTCGGTGGTAAGTGTTCTCTACATTTGCTAGACTTAAAGTCCAATGGTTTATCCTCATATAATATGTAGGCAATGGTACAGTGACGTTGCTAGGTGGGGGAGAGGGAGGCATGGGGAGCGATCGCTCCTTCAGAACACATCTGTCAAAAGTGATGCGTTTCCATTTTTTAAAACTCCGTTGGGTAAACTTATATATATATATATATATATATATATATATATATATATATATATATATATATATATATATACAGCTCAATCATAGTCATTTATATATATATATATATATATATATATACATATGCTCAACAACATTCGTTTCATTATTATCGAAAAAATTCAAAGCACCAACAATGTGGACACATTTTAACTAAAAGAGAAGCTTATTGGATGGCTCAGCTGTGTACTGTCCATCCCTTCGGTCTTAATAAAAGAAAGGAATTTAATTTACACAAGAGGGTCAGTTACTTAAACTAATCCCTTGCCCGCCCTCTCCTTTCAGCCCAACTTGTAATCCTTTTTAAACCCGTTTTAGGATTGTCTTGCCTCTTTTATTTCTGCCAGTCGGCTTTTATTACTTTTGTATTATTTAGTGTTCTACCATTTTATGTTTTTTAAGCTCTTTGGAAAATTATCAGCCTTTATTCGCTTTGAGATTCTTACCTTTTATCACTATAACGCCCAGGCATTTTTTAAGCTTTTACTTGCCCAAGTCGTACGTTTGCCTCTTTTAACAGTTTGTATGCTTGCTTTTTATCAGTTTGGCTGAAGAAGGTTGATTAAAAACCGAAAGCTTCCAAGCCCGGTGCTTTTCGTCCATCTTTTTAGCTTGTAGTTGACTTTCACCATTTACTTTACTCTTATTATATATATATATATATATATATATATATATACATATATATACATACATACATATATACATATATATATATATATATATATATATATATATATATATATATTACAACAGCTTTCATCCTAACAACAGCTTTCATCCTAAGAGTATCAAACATTCAATTGTATTTAGTCAATGTTTAAGGATTAAACGTATCTGTTCGGACCCTATTGATTTTGACAAGCAGATCTCCCAGCTCACTGGCTATTTCCTCCCAGCTGGTTACCCCCTTCCTGTTATCAGGAAACAGATTAATAGAGCTAGGAAACGTAGTCGTTCAGAACTTCTAGAGTATCGGATCAAAACCCCCAGCTCCCGTATTCCCTTTGTCACTAGCTACCACCCTACTATAAAAAGACTGATCGGTATCCTTAAAAAGGACTTTGAATTTTTAAAGGAAGATAATTCCCTTGTCACTACTTTTAACCAGCCTCCCATTTTAGCCTTTCGCCAACCCCCTAATCTGAAAACGTTACTTACTTCTTCAAGACTCCCGGTAGATCGCAGCCCTGGTGTAGGTAACACTGGCTGTAAGAAACCTAGATGTCAGATTTGCTTCCACATCACTTTGGGACCCAAAGTCTTTATTCCCAATGTCACTTGGCCCATTAAGCCCCCCGCCCTCACGTGCGATTCCAGCAATGTAGTTTACATTTTTTTTTTTGTACTATTTGTAATTCTGGTAATTATGTAGGAGAAACAGGTACTGCTTTTCGTTTAAGATTCAATAATCATAAAAAATCTATACGGGATAACCTGCCCGGTTTTCCAGTGGCGGAACATTTTAACCTTCCTAACCATTCACTTGAGAATTTAAAATGCATTCTTGTAGGTTCTAATTTCAGTTCTTCAGCATTACGCAAACGTAAAGAAATAGAATGGATTTTAAGAATTAATTCCTTTGTTCAGGGTATCAACAAAGATTTAGGAGTTCTCTCTCCGTATCAGTTCTGCAAGGCCTGACTGACCTCTTATCATGGGTCAGCCAGCGCCCTTAATCCCCCAGGTGAATTAGTTTTACTTAACTTTCCTCAATGCGCCTTTATTTGCAGCTTTTACAGCTCTCTGGACAGTTGTCTCACAGCACATCTTACTGTACATTCTGGTTTTTACCATTTATTTCTGCTTTCTCCTTATATCCTAGCAGTTATTTACGCCTTTTGTGCTCTTTTTATGCTACACTGGTGCAGCCCATTTTTGAATTCTTTTTAGTTTTAAATCTTTTAATACTGCTTCTGCACTTCTCGACAGCGTCTGTATTTTTATCTGTTTGTCAGTCTAGTAGTTGCCGATGAAGGTCCTAGGTAGGACCGAAAATTTCAACAATAAATTTCTTTTTAATGTATTCCTGCTGTGTCAACTATGCTTTGTGGTCTGCTTGTTTACCTGTTATTTATTGGAATACACGTGGACAATATTTCTATTATATATATATATATATATATATATATATATATATATATATATATATATATATATAAAGTTGTCAAATAGAAAGGTCGAGATGCTGCGGAACACTATAGTAGTATCTAGGTCGATTTAGGTTCCAAAAAGTGCTAAAAGTTTGCTGAAAATTCCACGACGTTTCGAGTATAGACCCTTCATCAGGTGGCAAAGAAATGCAACTGAACAACAATGAAGTAGAAAAAGAAAAGAAACATATTGAAGAAAAGCACGGCAAACCTGCCGTACAAAACGAACACGGTGTAAAAATGCGAATGAAGGCTGGGTAAAATTGGTAAAAAGTAATGGAAAGGGGAAAAAGTTAAAAAAAACTTCATTCTAATGTTAAGACGGTGTTGGGAGAGGGTCCCGAGCTTCATGGTAAGCCGGTTTTCGGTGGTCTGACGATCACGGCTAGAACCTCTGCACATTAAGGCTGCGGTAACGGCGAAGTCTTTAATTGAACACGGCGATTGGGGGGGGGGGGTTGAAATGTGTGGCTACTGGATAACCTTGAAGATTTTGTTTGATGGACCTGAGGTGTTCAGTGACTCGGTCAGCCAGGCGACCGATGGGTGATGGGAAATTACCAAAGGAATGGGTAGATTGGTGGACGTATTAGACTTCTTACTCAAGGCCTCCGCTCTGTTGATTCCTTGGATTCTATGTAGAGCATTAGTAAGGATTTTGGTGAGATACTGACGCTTCTCAAAGAATGATAGTATATTTTTGTAAGCTGCTGAAAAATAGGATTCTGATTTTTCAGCAGCTTTCCTTTACAAAAGGCATATTGACGATTTTGTGGGAGTGGCAACAGGGACCCGTCAAGATTTAGAATCTTTCATCCAATTTGTAGGATCCTTCTGTCCGTTTTTGAAATTCACACATTGTATTTCTGACACTTCAGTGGTTTTCCTCGACCTTCAATTATCAATTTGCGACCGTAAAATCAAGTCAAACCTACATTTCAAACCCACCGATTCTCATAACTACCTTTTGTATCCATCCAACCATCCCAAATCCTGTACCAAATCCATCCCATACTCACAACTTTTAAGGGCAACAGATTCAGTGTGAACCAACACTTCACCTGTTCTTACACAAACTTGGTTTACATTTAATTTGTGGACGTTGCAATTGCCTGTATGTGGGAGAGACCAAACGTCGCCTGGCTGACCGAGTCACTGAACACTTCAGGTCCATCAAACAAAACCTTCAAGGTTATCCAGTAGCCACACATTTCAACACCCCATCACCGTGTTCAATTAAAGACTTCGCCGTAACCGCAGCCAAGTTAATGCGCAGAGGTTCTGGCCGTGATCGTCAGACCGCCGAAAACCGGCTTATCATGAAGCTCGGGACCCTCTCCCCACACGGTCTTAACATTTGAATGAAGTTTTTTAACTTGTTCCCCTTTCCATTACTTTTTACCAATTTTACCCAGCCTTCATTCGCATTTTTACACCGTGTTCGTTTTCTAAGACCGGTTTGCCGTGCCTTTCTGCAATGTGCTTCTTTTCTTTTTCTACTTCATTGTTGTTCAGTTGCATTTCTTTGCCACCTGATGAAGGGTCTATACTCGAGACGTCGTGGAATTTTCCGCAAACTTTGAGAACTTTTTACAACCTTTATCGACATATATATATATATATATATATATATAATATATATATATATATATATATATATATATATATATATATATATATAATCGTAAAAGGTGTTAACCAGTCAATGGTAAAGTGCTCAACACGTAAAGGGAGCTAAAATATTGAAAGGTTGTCACTGGGTTACTATAAGACAGCTTTACAGAACTGTTTCGTAAGGGCCAATTTGAACATCAGGCTTGTTCAAATTGGCCCTTACGAAACAGTTCTGTAAAGCTGTCTTGTAGTAACCCAGTTACAACCTTTCAATATATATATATATATATATATATATATATATATATATATATATATATATATATATATATATATATATATATATATATATATACACGAAACATACGCTATTCTGTTACCTTATCTGTGCTCTCGTATATTGTCATCTTTGTGGTTTTTTTCTTTTAAAATATATATATATATATATATATATATATATATATATATATATATATATATATATATATATATATATATATAAGAATGGATTGTAATTTAGCACAGTCTTTCGATGTCCATTGTTTATGTTTTTCTCCGTAAACATTTTTCAGATGTTAGATTAGTGGGAGGGTCAGTACCGCACGAGGGGCGTATGGAACTTTATCTTGGAGTCAGGGGCTGGTTTGCTACGTGTGATAAAAACTGGAACATTCTCGATGCAATAGTTATCTGTCGACAATTGGGCTTTCCTGGGGCAGCATTCGCGATAAGGGAGTCTGAATTCGAGCGCCCTATGGACTCACGCCTTCTTTCAAGAACGTGGATTTGCACTGGTGGTAAGATATCATGACATATATTATGCATCAGGTACCGCATACTTGGCATTCAGTCAGAACACATCAAAATAAAAATACAATGGAAGCTTGTTCTTGAAAATCACGAAACGGGTGGCTCACATTGTTCTTCAATTTCTGCTGACAAAATGTTGCTTCCAACTCAGCTGATGTACTTTTGTCAGGTATCTTTAGTTTGCAAACAAGAAACACTATAGTGTCTTACTTTACAGTTGGTATATGTCCCCCAAGGGTTGGTTGAACATAACAGAAAAATATCTGTAACTATCGAAAGGGGTGGCAAAGACAGTATTAGGTGAGTTGAATGTAATAACCGTAAAAATGTAAAATGCATGTCACAGTTTCCTGAAAACTTTCTTTAAGCACGAAATTTTCCGGCCCGTATTACGAGACCCGTTACCAATTTATAGTTGTTAATCAACGGTATGAGACATGTATACGGTCTTAGAAAGAGTCTGTACCTTGTAAGCATTCAGGAGGCACCGCTCAACGTTTACGTTATTTCTTGGGGCTGAAGAGAAAGCGCTTCATATACGATCTCCCCAAAGATTGCTGTTAAGACGCTCATGCACCTTGGTACATAAATAATTTGATTACTAAGTTTTCTGTTACCAAACAGGTCTGAAATCCTCATATAAAAAGAAAATTTGGAAAGAACATAAAAATTAACCTCACTAGAAATGAAATCTTTCTAGATTAAGGTTTAATGAAACACGTTTTTGTTTTTCTTTTAGTCTGTTTCATATTGTGGATTCTTACCTTATGAATTCTGAAATCATAAGGTACATTTACTTAATTCTTATCACCCTTTGTCTTAGGCCTGTGTCTACATGATTGCATTTGTAAGACATTGTGCTCTTTGTAAGTACATCTCTTGTTACTACTATCATTATTAAATTATGAAAATGATTTGAAAAGTCGTTTCTATTGTATGCAGTTGAACGTCGATTGGGCCAATGTCGTTACGAACCGACTTATATGTGCAACGACGCTGTAGGAGTTATCTGCCAAGGTAAGGGTCGGTTTATTTTCACATAACAACAGTGCCGGAATAATGGGAATGTTTAGTTTGCAATGAATTACGTTTGCGTCTAAATTATCGGTTGTATCTTTGATGACGATAAACACAATGAAAGTTGTCAGAAAGGAGAAGACTATGTTTGCAGAATATAACATTCTGGATAAAGCGATAGGGCTAGGTTGACAATATGGCAAGGAGAACTTGGTAACAATTATGGTCAAAATGTTAGAGAGCACGTGCCGAATTTGATGCCTGAAATCGTGACGACTCAACCGGAACAATTTCCCCCAGGTCAACTCACAACCATGGAAATTTTCCCTCTGACAACTTCTTTTCACCAGACAATTTTCCCTACCAGTGAGGAGTTGTCCAAGAATCTTTTGAAAGTTTAAGGCAAAACCTGGAGTGAGAGTCAATGGGGGAAGAGGTGCCCCCCTTTGAGAAGTTTTTGGATTTTACAATGGCTGTATATGAAAATGGCTCAACATCACTAGATTATGTTCCATTAGTAGTCGTTGATTTTAAAATTAGGCAGTACTCATAACGGTTTTGCTAGCTATAGCCCGATAAAAAGCCATCTCAATGAACTGGAAACATGGGCGTCAATCCGGGGGGGGGGGGACGGGGGAAAAGTCCCCCCACATTTCGATGGGTGGGGGACACAATATCAAATGCCCCCACAATTTGCGTAAAAGAGTAGTGTCGTGGCTCTACTTGACTGGCTTTTTGAGTGGCATGTAGGTTTGTTGGGCAATTGTTAAGTGTCTCGATGCAGATTCTGAATGCAGATTTTGTCAGGGAAATCTTATTTAAAGTGGACCTAAAGTCTAAAGTTACAAGAACATATATTTTAGACATTGGAAAATGAATTCCATTCATCCTACTCCCGTTTTCATAGCTTACTCCGTTGCTGAGATATAAACTGTTGAAATGTATTCACTTAATTTGAAAAAGTCGATTGCGCAATAATTTATGATGCCCTTCTTGTACAACTCACATTACCTGCTTTTGTTTTCTTTTAAAATTAAGATGTTTATATGACCTTGAAACAATTACCGGACCCTTGCATAGCATGTTGTAGAGAGAGGGCTTATATAGCCAAGTTACCCTATAACAGTAAGACAGTGATCACATTTTGGCACAAGGTGTAGTGGCTTTCGGAAAAACAAAGAAAAACAAGGACTGTAATTTGAGTAGTACAAGAATGACATCACAAATTATTGCACAATCTACCATTTTAAATTGAGTGAATAAGCTTCAACATTTTATATCTCAGCTTAGGAACGTCCTGTGAAGATGGGAGTTGGACCATTTGGATGCATTTTTAAAGCTTTGTAACATATATTTTTGAAATTTAAGACTTTAGGTACACTTTAATGACAAAATTTCGGCGCACTTTGCGCTCATGCGTCACGGTTTGCGCTCATGCGTCACGGTTTGCGTTCCTTCTCATGACCATTAAAAAGGTAATTATACATGAAACTATTCTGATCACAACACTCTCCGAAAACAGACATATAATTCCAAACATCTGAAGGGGCCTCGCATCAATATGGGATCATTCAATCAGTGGCGTACACAGAGGGGAGGGTCATTCGGCCATGCCCCCCCCTCACTTATTCCGATTTTTTTTAAGTTCCTAAAAATATGTAATTTTTTTAACACAAATTTTACTTCAAAGGGTAGCCTTTTTGGCACCAGATTGCATGTAAGGACACCAAAATTTTTCAAAGTGGAGGAGGACACCCCATTAGGCCATGCCCCTCTCACTGATGCCTATTTTTTAGTACCTAAAAATACGAAATTTTTTTACACAAACTTCACTTCAAAAGGTAGCATATTTGGCACCAGATTGCATGTAAGGACACCTGATTTTTCAAAAATTTTCAAAGGGGAGGGGGACACCCCATTGGGCCATGCCCCCCTCACTGATGCCTATTTTTTAGTTCCTAAAAAACGTTAATTTTTTTAACACAAACTTTACCTCAAAAGGTAACATGTGGCACCAGATTGCATGTAAGGACACCTAATTTTTCAAAACATTTCAAAGGGGAGGGGGACACCCTCCCCTTAGACATATACTTACGACTAAAAAGCATTCTGAAAACGTCCTTGCTAGTCCTTCACACCTTTGCTATACTACGATCAGCTCCAAAAATATCCCAAAGATAGCACCATTTTGCATCTAAGCAACCTTAAATTAACAAAAATTTAAGGACTCCCCCTCCCTTTAGACCCCTCCCCCAGGATGACACCTTTATATAGTGACAAAGGAAGGATCCCCACTGCTGTATACAAACGCAGGGTGCATAAAAAGGTGCAATTTACTCGCCGCCACTGCAGTTAGTAAAAACATCCAGCCAGTCGGAAAAATTAGAATTCACTAAACAATGGACATTTTCCAGCCATATACGATCAGCTCCAAAGATAGCACCGTTTTGCACCTAAGCAGCCTTAAATTAACAAAAATTTCTCAAAGGGGAGGGGGACAAGCTCCCAGGACGACACATTTATGTAGTGACAAAGGAAGGATCCCCACTGTTGTATACAAAACGCAGAGCGCATAAACAAAGTGCAATTTACACGCCTCCACTCAGTTGGAAAAAACATCAAGCCAGTCGGAATTTGGGACCTTCACATCCCCAAACATGTCATCCTAGCAACGGGCCTGGTCGGGTCCATGATCTCCGACAGTGATCCACGCTGCGAAGCGTGGTTTCAGCTATTTGGGGACATGGTGAAAATAACATCTTGAAGTAATTCCATGGACTCTTGTGTATTTCACCTGGCAGATCATCTATGATGGTCATGTTAACTTTGAAATGATAATTCTTATTAGAATAAGGCGTCAGTCATCATAAGGGGGGGGGAGGAAAGGGCCTATAGGAAGACACCCCCTCTTCAAAACTAAAGGGATTGGTTTGTGCTAAGTCATGTATGTCCCCCGCCCCCCCCCCCCACATTTGAATACGGATTGACGCCCCTGACTGGAAAGGTGTGTGACTGTGCATGTGTGAATGTGTGTGGGGGAGGGGGTATAGGTAACACTAAATCCAGCCGATGTTAAGGAATGTATCTGAGTGTAATGAAGCTGTAACTTTTATGACTTTCATGGGACAAGGAAGGAAATCATGCTATCTTAAAACTGAAATTCAAAATATAATGTGGCAGACTAATTTCGATTGATGAAATGTTTGTTTTCATCCTTTTTACCTTTGTCATACTCAGTAGCATCCTCAGACTTCGAAGTGGGGAGGGGACTGGGGGCACAATCTTCCACAGGTAGGGGACTCCAAAATGAAGGACTGAGCGACGTTTGAGGTGTCGTGGTTTCGAGAAGCGCCCCTTGAGGCGTTGGGACCTAATGACGTACTGTAAATATATGAATATTTAAAATATACGTATTTTTACTAAATCTGAGCGAAAATGCAGACGAACAGCTTCCAGCAATGGGGAATGGGAGGGAGAGTATAGGTGCAGGGAGGTGATATAAGACCTCCTGATAGATAAGACAAAAGGTTTAAAGGACTAAAAAGCGCGTTTCAGAATGTTTTTTCATCGAAAGTGTATGAACAGTCACCATCTATACCAGTAATGGCTGCACGCGAAGCGTTCGGTAAAATTTTTGAAAATGTATAACGGCAAATATGTACATTCTACCTTCCACATCATGCTACAAATTAGGTTGAAAGATCCCATAGGCCCCTGCAGAGGTTGTAGATGTACTTCTGTTTTCGAAAAAGTGTGATCAGAATATAGTTGCATGTATTATAACCTTAATAATGGTCATGAGATGGAGTGAAAACCGTGACAAATGTGCACCGAAATTTTTCATTAAATAAGATAACTATATGACAAAACCTGCATTCATGATCTGCATCGAGACACTTTCAATTCCCCAACAAACCTATTTGCCAATCAAAAAGCCAGCCTTTTTCCTGAGAATTCGTAAACAGCTTTCAAATTTTGTTGTTGTGCTTCTGCGATAGTTACTACCGGAAATTATTTATAATAGCCTAAGGACAATACTGAGGTAAGGTTTGAAGCCCGCGGAGCGCGCGAAAATTTTGATAGTTTGAAAAGGATTTGGGATAATTCTGATAGTTTGAAAACCATTTGTGATAGAAAATCGTTACAATAGATCCATCACTTGGTCGAAAGACACCTCACCCTACCCCCTACAGAAATCTATAGTTAAACGCCTTTGGGGATCTATTTTAAAATTTTCAAGAAAAATTTGAAATCGATTGGGGGCACGTGCCCCCCCCATTCACCCCGTGTCGGAGCCTCTGTGGAAAATATCAACTTTTTGGCAAAATAGTAACTGTGCCATTTGGGTGCTGAAAATTATAAGCCCTATGCAGATAATATGATTTGCATATTAGATGCTAAAAGAACTGATAAGTCATATCTTATCATTTGTTATGTATCATGAATTTGCAAAGTATCTAAGATTGATAGAAATTAAGAAAAAGTTGAAAGAAGATTCGACAAATTAGTACTAAAATCAGATTTCATTAGGTTTCGACCCATCATAGAGTCATTCAGTCACGAAATTCGCCCTAGATATTCAACATATACCCTCATCGATAAATCTACTGTAACCAGCGCAAATTTTTAACCGTTGTATTTCCTATGCAGGTCCCTCTTACCTCGGTTGCTATAGCGACGATTTCGGCATTTTTCATTCCCTTCTCCAAGAAGCGTACTTTGTGTCATCATCGTTAACTGTTGAAGGTTGTAAAAAGTTTTGTGAAGATAGTCAACACCCGATTGTGGGACTAAAAAACGGACAGGAGTGCTATTGCGGGGATTCCCGTGATGTAATACTCGGCCACGAGAAGTATACAGACGACATGTGTCAACAGAGATGTTCTGGAGACCAAAGACAGGTGTGCGGGGGATCAAGGACTGATGACCACGATAGCATATCTATATTTGATGGTAGGTCCACTTCATGGTAAGTTGTCAGGCGCGGATCGAGACATTTCGAAAAGGGGGGATGAGAGCCCCCTTGAATATTCTCCTAGATTAACATTATGCTATTTTCGCGTACTTGTTATTGTTGATGTGGCGAAAAAGGGGGGATGAGGCCGGGATGCCCCCCCCCCCCAAACTTGGATCCGCGCCTGGTTGTAACTGTCTTATCGTGTATATCAAAGAAGTCAAGTTCATTGAACAATTTCGTCATGATTCATGAGATGCCCCTGAGCGCATCTGTGTCACTGTTGCTATAGATGACTTAAATTTAATCTGAAAATATAAAATAGTTTTGCTGATTTGTGATTTCGAATCGATAATAGCAAATATACTGTGCCGAGAAAAATTGTTACTCGCCTACTCACTTAAGCTATGAAGGATTTTCCCCGTTATAATTGAAGTTTGAAAGACTATTTTTCATTGGCGAATTTTATAGGCGTTTCCCTACTACTCTTTAAAACAACTCTCTGATACAATTTTTATTTCATAAAGTTGGCATGATGCCTGCTTTGTATTGAAAGGTTTTGAAGTCGTCCTGGTGATTCGATTTGTGGTTAAATGTACGATAACTTCAGTGTTTCCAGTTTTTCACACAGGGTCTAGACACGGGTCTTGATAGAAGAGTTTTACATTCCAAAATATTAGTGTGGAGTGTTAATTGTTTCATATTAATTATTTCTTCGGGGACAACAAGTTGACAGAAAATAACATCTATAATTTTTGTCATTGCAAAAGGCATCTGCACTGTTTTATCACTCAAATAACATACTGTGGTTTTCTTTTAAGTAAAAATACTTACGTAAATTGAAAAATGTCCCATTTCTTACACAGAATTCTCTTAGAAGACTGGATTTCATGCCGGATTTTGTAAATTCATCAATGTGTGGAGTGTAATTTATTCACCCGCAGCTTGAAATTTAATAACGTTAAAATGGTTTTTGGTCTTTTGGTAACGTTAAAATGGTCTTGTTTTTTAGTACATCTCGGCGAATGCCAAGATCCTGGAATTCCTCTGAACGGCATACGTTTGAACGATTGGTTTAAGTTTGGAGATGAGGTAGGATTTAACTGCATTCCTGGCTACAAATTGGTAGGGGCCGGTGTAATTCAGTGTATCTTGACAAAACAGAGTGGTGGTCACGAAGTTCACTGGAATGACTCTTCTCCAATTTGTGTGGGTAGGTAACTATGCGAATACCAAACTTCATCTATACGTCACCCAGTGTATGTATAGTACTGATACGTAGAATAATACGGTTTCTCTGAAGATCCATGATCAACCATTTTATGACTTTGAAATACACAGTCATGCTGAACAAAATGCGGCAGGATACACGTTGAATAAGCACATGTCACGTATTAAACAACTGTAAGAACCAGCATTCAGCACAATAGTTAGAAACATTTGAAATATCAACAATATTTTATACCTATAACTGCACTGAATACCCGCTGTTTAATTTTTAGAGCCATCTAAATCACCACCAACATCAACAGTAACATCGTCAGAATCGTCAATAAAACCTACGACAACAGTGACATCAAAGAAAACGACATTAAAAGAAACTACACTCTATGTACCGGAAACGACATCATCGTCAACTCCTCGGTCAACGACTGTGACGACATCAAGGACCATTGTGACGTTATCAGCAGGCACTACTCCCACGATACATGCTCCGTCATCTCGGTTCATGACAACCTTTCATCCGTCAGTGACTACAACCGACTACAAGTCGACACAGGTCAAGGTCCTTGCTTCATCTACCGCAGACATCAGAGATGCTGCGGAGACAGATACTATGTTTTACACAGGTTTGTTTGGCGGTTAGCTTTGCACTCCTAGGAGTTATACGGTTTATTGTTGGATTATGTACAAATGCTTAGACTTGTAACCATGATGGATATAGAAATAGGTTAAATTCTTCATTTCATCTACATTGTAAAGGCATGTTGCACTTAGTTGACAATGAAAAAGCGTTTTTACAATTTCTCAACCGTAGAACTCATCGAGGGACAAACCGAACTTTTACCAGAAAACCACCAACCTGAAGTTCCTAATAAAAGTAAGACGTTTCTTTGATAAGATTTGGGTAGTGTAAGAAGCCATCAAGTATGTTTTACTAAAGCAAGCAATGCCCCGACGAGACGGGGATTCATAACCTTACTTAATGTCCCTTAAAGCAGGAGTTTGGATTGGTCAATATTGCAAAGTATATATATATATATATATATAACGCTAATTCCCACCTTAAGGGGAAATTGTTATATCTGCTTGTACATAGGGCGAAAAAAAGATAATAAAATACATAAGAAATAAATTCGCCCTAACGTCTAAATATATAATTAACGTTATTTCAATGGCCAGCCATCCGTTCGTGTTAAAAGCTAGGTGTCCGTTGATTTGAACAAAAATGAAGTAATGGCATCTAGTATGTAAATCTTAGAGGGCGCCCTTGTAAGTTTACGTATTCCTATAGAAAAAGTGTGTGGAAACGTTAAGGCGAAACTTATATTTCACCCGAAAATTTTTTTCCCCTTAAGGTCGACTTTTCAACAACAACTTTCCCCCTAAGTGCCGAATTAGAGAAATATATATATATATATTATTTTGATTGGTGATAGCATTGCTCCTTTTCTACTTATTTCATATATATGTATATATACATACATATATATCATACATTTAAATAGTGTGTATGTTCCCCTTCTGTTAATCGATCATTTCAACCGAACAGTAAATGATTTATTTTATTTACATGTCTTGAGTGATTTTTAAAATTTGATATACAGTCCATCTCCTTAAATCCAGTGCAACCCTGCAATCATACATGTTATTCAAAATACCCTTGCACCTTTTAAATTGTCATCCCCTTAGTTCAATTAATTTAAAAAATGTCAAACTTGTGATTTGCAGTGTGTATACATTTCATCAAATTCCACTTAAAGATGTTCCATTCTAATGCTTACAATGTTGCAAAACCTACTGAACATCCGTGCCTTAGCCTCCTCATTCCCTACCAATGCGTTGCCCGTGGACCCCACCAGGGGTCCAAAGTTGGTAACTTAACCCCTCACAACCCCCTCGCACTAGCCGCTTCGGAGGTGTGCCGCGCACTTCCCTTCCTAGAAATGAGTTCTGGATCCGCCATTTAATCTTTTAGGGGCCCTTTCCTACGGCAAAGGTCATAAGGACTCTTTCTAGCCCTAGCTTCCTTGGACCTTGAAACCGGGCCTTAGTCAATGTGTACTATGCACTTCACGTAACTGTGTACAATATGATAAAGTCAATCCATTCTTAAGAATAATGATCAAACTCGTCAAAAATTTACTTTTGAAGAACCATCGTATTCAAACTTCATAGTTTCACGTTGCACAATTCGTTTCATTCTTTATATTCTAGATTTTTTGGGTTTGTCTGAGGATGTGTTTCTCTTTGTTTGCATTGGTGGCGTGTTTGTCGCTCTTCTCGTACCAGTCCTCATCCTCGCAGCCTTTAAAAGATTGATATGCAGCCGTAGGAGGTAAACAGTTTTATAACTTTGTCAATCTTCACAGAAAAAGTGAGTGCAGTAAACTCAGTAAAGTGATAACAAGGGTTTAGAGGAAAAGATTTTGAACTTGCAATTTGCCTTTCTTTTCTCTGAATTTATCTTCTTTGAATTGGACCTCAAATAGTTAACATAATAGGAAGCTGGTACATGTTTAAACGTTTGTTCTGAAACACGCTAAGTGAGTGAAGTCTTGGACTGTAATTTCTCTTAAAATAGTTCATTTATAACTTAATCATTTAAGTATGAAGACAGTTCAATGTTACTATCAATCATGATCGATTCGAATAGTCCACTTCTAAAGCGAGAACTTGAATAGTGAAAGGGTGATGTTAATGTGAATGAACTTATTTTAATGTAAGTCTCACCAAGTTTTCGAAAGCATGCAAAGAAAAGTATGGTTATTCACGTTACATGGTCACGGGATTCCAAGCATTAAAACTTTTCTAGACGTTTTAACGAGGGTTGTCCTGAGAAAGTCAGTGGACTTCTGTTGCCAAAATATTCTGTTTTCATGCACTGTTGATTTTTGTAGGACTGTATAATAAAATGCAGACAACTTTGGATCAGTTTTGGAAATTTCTGCCAGTTTAAGGGGGAAGCTCTTCCTAATCTGAATAAAACGTTCGGAACGTCAGGTCAACGTGTTGGTGAAACTTGCCAACACGCTTCAAGTGTGCTACATTGAGTTTATTAGTAAGAAAAATACACGTACATTGACGTTCCAGTATTCCTTTATTATTTAGTCGATTTATGCAAAAGCCTGAGATCCTCTATAATTTAAAAGTCTGGTAAACGTACCTCACTGCACTAAGATTTAGCAATTAAGTAATTTCTCCCAGGACACCATTTCATGGCTGGTAGCATAGTTGTCCGATTTATTTTTAGGCAAGGGGGTCTTAACAGTTTTGCCCGAGAATACTTGTCTCGTACGCCAGTGATTGGTAATATGAGGCTATTCCGTTTATACCTTTTATTCTATATTCCCTAAATAATAAAAACTACATGAAGGCCATAACAAATTTTCTTTGCTTTGACAGAGCGTATCACTCCATAAATATTGAAAGAGTATTATCGGAGGATGTGGGACCTGAAGGACCGTATGTCTATGAACCTCTTAACGAGTCCGGCCAGTATGCAAGACGACAACGACGGTCACTTCGTAGGGGCTTTAAGAGATTATCAAGACGTCCATGGTCTGAAATGGGAGATGATCAAGACTCGGATGAAGAATTGTAAACCTAGAAGTATGATAAAAACTACCCTACCCATCAACAACTGAATAACTTGAAATGTCCGTTACCACGAAACTACTGAACTAATTTGAATAAAATGGGTGCTTAATTTAGGTTGTCATTAGAGGCCTTTAGGGAAGGACAATGCGCTTTGGTGGGTCTGTCTCATAATCGAGAAGATCCGGGATGAGCACTAAGTTGCAGAAAGCCTAGAGGTAAGAAGATCGGGGAAGTCTTCCAGGAGAATGTTTTTGAGGTGGTGGTGTTCCCAAAACTCGCGTCATACGGCAACATGTTGGGACACTTTTAATGTTGCCGAAGATAGGGAAGAGTTCTACAAATATGCAACAACATCCAAACGTTTTAAATTACAATCGGAAATAAGAGTCATCCTTCTGTTTATACATCTATTCGTTGGCTCCGGATGTGACACAATCCCAAACTAGCTTGGACATTCACTACAAATTACCAGGGGCAATTTCTTACTAAAAAATACTGATGCCCCCAAGTCGTTATGATAATTTTACTCTAACACTGGCCTGCTCACAATAATATCTGACCTTTGACCATGAAGGTAACTTTTAATCTGTGAGGGTGGGGCGGGGGTGGGGAAATTATTTTTATTTCAAAAGAGGCAACGGTCATTACAAATGGGGGAAACCGTCAACAACTCCAAGTATTATAGCGTAGAAAAGAGTTTCGACCCTCAGACTTTCACATTAACCTTGGGTTTGTTACTATAGACAACGACAGCTCTATCGTTTAAAGTGAAGTAGTCGCAAGCTGTTAACAAAAGAAAATTGTTAGATTTCCAAAAAAAATATTCAAGCTACTAACAGACTAAGGGACACCCTCAACACCTCCTCGAGCTTAATTCTTTGTGCAATAAACCAAAAATAATTTAAGATATCCAAAATCACTCTTTGTTTTAGATCATTACTTGTTCAGTATATTTTTACTTACAGAGTAGCCCTCTTTGAACAAAAACGACGCTTTGCATCCTTTACTGTAGTTTTTAGATATTTTGTACAATAGTTTGTACTACAATTACTAAACATGGTTTATCCTGTTTATATTGTTTTAATACAAGAATAACGATCGAAACTGAGATTTACTAAGCTTTGCTCTGCCGTGTTCTATGTACGCTTTGAAGGTATAAGAAAGTAAACACGTCCACTTTATGTTAAAGATTACATCGTTGGTCGTCGTAAAACAAATTTATTGACTCTAGTTGACGCCTGCAAATGTTCATTATATACATAATGGCTATAATTTAAAGCTAAAATATAATTGAATCCGTGATATGCAAATCACTTACTACACATGATGTGAAAGCTATGCAAACTTACACGAGAGCGATACGGAATGAACGGGCGTACGAGACTGTGGGCTCAGGACTATTTGCTATCATCCTGCAAACATAAATTAAAATTTCTGCAGACGTGCTTATCCCCAGTGGAAAGAAGTCCAGTACACCCGAGGATATGAAAACTTTGGAAGGTGTGAGTTCATTGAGCACAATGGCTGTGTAACTATATATTTGAAAAGAAGGGGAACCCACCAGGGAACATTTCTGACTGCTTAATGACCTATATCAAATAAATTTGAGGAAATTGTGGAGCTATGGTTGATTTGAGTATTACGTAAAAGTTAGCTGGTGTTGATTTAAATAGGTAACACCCCACACAAATAAGCAGCTGGTACACGGATTCATTGTGATATAACGATAGTCTGTAACTTATACCGAGAGGATCCCTTCCCAGCATCCTTGCATCACCGTTGTAAACAAATGTAACTGAAGAGAAAATGGAAGTATAAATAACATCATTAAATGACCACTGGTCAATTTTTGGTCAATGTGTTTTAATGAATGTAGAATAAAAGCAGTTGATGAGGAAGAGGGGCGGAGTTTCATGTCTGAAACCGGGGTCAAACCAGGGAACTTTCCAACAGCTCGAAGAGCTCCATCGAAGAGGGTAGGGTCCAGAAAGCCGCCTTTGGGTCCTTGGTGGGGTCCAAGGGCAACAAGCCGATGGGGGTCCAGAGTTAAGAGCTTCAGGTAGCTCTAGGGTATTAACAGAATTAAAACCATTAGGATCATGCATTTGGCTATCTTCAAATGGCATTGGAGAAGCGCTAATCGAATTTTCAAAAATTACTGTTTGACAATTTTTATTATAGCTTTACTCGGAATAACAGTTTAACTTTATGATACAGAGAGCTTGTTCGAAGAAAGAATATCAATGGAAGGTTTGCATTAGGCTAATAGGGCATTGAAAACGTTTTGCAGGAAGTATTAATGAAAAACAGATTCTAAACGGGTGTGCACGAAGCGCGCCGGATAAACAGTTATGTATACAAGATATTTTATTGTACTGTTTCATTTTGTAACGGCCAAAGTATCCAAGACAAAAAATTCTGTGAGACCCCTACTTTCTACAGCTCTCAATTCCTTTTTTCATAAGCTTGAGAAAAAGTGCCCTCATTTTTATAACCGTGAAAAAACTTAATGTAGTTTTCAAAATATATAGTGAAATTTTAGTTTGCAAGATCGAGGAAGGTTTGAGGGTTAGATGTACTTTCCAAATTCAATGAAATGTTGTTATGGGGATAGTTCGTATAGGCATGACGATGGGCGTTCGCAGAAAAGTGTCATGCAAGCATTTTTCAATAGAGACTTTATCCTCGTAAGGTGTAGGGTTGAAGCCTTTAACCGGGTACGCGTAGGACACGACAGCAGAGATTCAGACTGAGGGTCCTCTGAGGAAATCCTTAAATGTGATGGCTTCTATGGCCAGTCTGGACCATTTCAGGACAAAATCCTGCATCCGATCATTCATGTGTAATTTAAAGTTACAACGAAATTTTTGGCCAATGATGATTTCAAATTTAATAACATAACTATTACCGTCAGCCATGTTGGGGTGAGGATGGTAATAGTTAGGGCGGGGGTGGGTGGATAGCGGAAGGGATTGAAAGGGTTTGTAGAATGATAATTCCCAAGCTAATTCTCAAGCTATCCAACAGAAAGTCAGAGCGAAGCAATTCCACTAAAGCTGTCGAACATAAAACGATAATAATGAGATACACATTTAACTTGAGTACGGGCAAAGCCAGCATAAAATTATTATTGAGCATTTGGATTCCTATATACGGTTATGTTTTTACTTGTGTATGCAAGGACCCATGGCGTAAGTAATGACGTACCTATATATCTAATATTGTTAGTGACCTACATATTATGATCAGGTTGTCAGCTAGGTCACAAAAGTGAGCGAGGGCGGGAAGATGAAATGCATGCTTTGAAAAAATTTAATCATGATACAAAAAAGTTCCAAAACGATTTCCCCCTCCCTCTTGCTTTCCCACCTTTGAGCTACGCCACTGTGATAATTAAAATCTTCCATTACGAATGCACAGGAGGTGCGACTGGAATATCAATTTATCATTTTTGAGGCAATTTATGTTTATGTCTCACTTAATTTTACATAGCAAAAAATATCCAACATATTAAAAACTGCCTTTTAATTTCTCTTGCATCGCTTCCTCTCCTTCATCTTTTTTTATTTTTTAATTGTTTTTCCTAAGGTCTGGAAAAAGTGCCGGGGCAAGTGCTCCCCTGTCCCCCTTAATCCTGCTTATGATGAGGAATATGCATTAAAATTGAACTCCGTCACGCAAGTTCCCTCTTTAATATATATAATACAGCATTGCTCTATGTATAAATGCTTAATAATAAGAGTTATTGTCATTGTTATAGCTGTTAATAAATGATTGATATATACAAAAAACGTGAAACTCGATTATTTATTCATAGGCAAGTACGTTGTCTCTCTCCCCTACATAAGAAATAACGAGGATTAAAATCAACATTACGATACCATGTTGATAATCTGTGAATAGACTAATAAGTAAATCGTGTGGTCTAGTTGAGGGCCTTCTAAACTGTTTACCATATACACAGACTTACGGGTATAAACGAACAAGCTGGTCAACTTTCATTATTAAAGATGCATTTATTTATGGAAGTATCACTTACTCCTACTCCATTCATCCACATAGTAATAATTCAAGGGAAGAACATATCCATGCAACATTCCCATATGGGTTCCTTAGGGGCCTCATATGGGCCAACATATGGGGTCCATATGAGCTTGCACCCAAGATTCATAAGGGACCCATATGGGCCAGCCCATATGGCCCATATGACCCATATGGGATCGTTCTGGAGTCCATGTGGGGCAGTTGCCCACATGAACCACAGAACTATCCCATATGGGTCATATGGGCCATATGGGCTGACTCATATGGGCCCCTTATGAATCTTGGGTGCAAAATTTAATGGGTCCATATGGGTTCACCCATATGGGACCCATATAGGTTTGCTACCTGGGATATGTTATGAGCAACAACGTGACAGGACATCACCTGTTTAAATGCGTGCTGTGATCTACGTTTTTACTAATAAAGTAATTAATATAAATGGGTGGTCCATTTTGAAGAACTTCATTTAACTCCTAGATACCAGATGGCTTTTATAATCTTCGCGACTGTGATATAAAAACACGTAATTGCGACCACCGTAACCATTGACCACTGAAATGATCGGTATTTTACGGCTTGTTTAACAAATGTCAAAAAAGGAGGCTTACTTTTTACTGCAAATTCACAACAAGGTACATATTTTCTCAGAATCAGGGAAATCAGCCCTAACAGGTATCACAACAACCCTTTGAGTTTGTTAGAGTTCGGAGGTCATGTGAGGTCATCAGAGGTGCAACTACGAAAACCTCGCAAACTAAATAGACAGTAGACGGTATCTCCAAATTTTGTCCGGCGTTTCGTGAGTTACGAAAAGTTAGGACTGAATTTTTCTACGATTACAAAGATAAAGTTATAGAAAACAACATTTCATTTTTCCACGAGCATAACTGTTACAGTAATAAAACAGATTTAAATTACTCAATTATGAATACGTGAAAAGGATGCTGTGACCATAGGAAATACCATACACTGAACGAGTTCTTTGATGGCCTGGTGGATTAGAGCTCGGTTTCTCACGTAGACGGTCCGGGTACGAATCCCTCTTAAGACATGTTTTTTTTTCATATTTTGTTATTCGCTTTTTGGTGGGGTTCAAAGGTCTTATGAGGTCAGCAGAGGGCAAGTTGTGAAAACAATGTAAAAAATGATATAGTCAAGAAGAATAAATTTGTGAGATGAACCTCAGTGCAACAAATCACCCCTTTGAGCAAGGAATCAATAAGCGTTTGGGCTTTTTGGTTAAGTAAACATTTTACAAGACTTATTAATGTCTAGACGTGAAATTTAATTACAGAATGCTAACTTTGCATTTCGAGCTGTAGCAACTAAAGCAGTAATGGCCTGTTATTTTCCCAGGAACGCAGTGGAAAGAAACCTCGAGAATTCAACGCAAAGTAGAGGAAGTTATTAACCGCCCACGATTTATGAAGGGTTATAAGACTTCCTTTTTCTTCTTCTAATGGACTATGCATAGAACTATCGGGAACTTCCTTTTGAGTCAAATATGGATACTATTTTAATACTCCAAGGTACTAATATGTATGTAAAACTTGCGGAAATATGTTCGAGACTATTATTTGTTAGAAACTATTAAAATCAAATATTTTAAGAAGATGACAATACAGTCAATAATTGGGTCTTGTAATACCTGCATGATTTAAAAATGTCATTTTCTAAAACTTTTACAGCGAGGTTACAGTGACATCTTAACATGCAAGTAATCGCAAATTGTGGTAGACTGCTGTAGTACATGGTTTTAGCAGGCCGATGCCGATGACATCTTCAACTGACTCCCTCTACACGTCATCAACAAATTATGATACCACGTGATGTGTCCAAGTCACTGAATGCCAATAGGCTAGTACTTATCAAGCAGGAGTTGCCATTGTAAAGATGGCTGCTCCCTGCATTTACCAATAAGTCGTTCCCTCTTCTTTGTCCACGGAGCCCGAGTTATCTTCTTCGATTTGTCGAGGTGCGTTTGATTTTCTGAGCACATTTGCTAGCAAAGCGGCCTGATCGCTCCCATCTGGACCTTTGCCTTTTAAAGGAGGACGGAACATGCGCTGTTTCTCTTGATGAGAAGGGGAACTTGGGGGCTCAGCACCAGTCGAAGGATCTCGGGGTTCGTTTCCAGGACTGTTTGAAAAGTTGCAAAAATTAAAGTTTTCAGTACGTTCAACTTTCACTAAGATCGTTTCTACATAATTTGAATCCCTTGACACAGTTTCCAGAGATAAAATGGGATGTCACTGCTTCTTGTCATACATATTATAAAACACTCGCTTTCACTTCTTACACTAGGTTGGGTTCATCGTGATGATTGCTTCGAAAAAGAAGTAATCCTGGTTATTAAATTTGATCTGTTTAAATTTCAGGGCATTATCAAACTGACAACACAGTGTCCGTTGACGATAGAGAAATTATTCCCTATAGACGGTATGTCAGGGCATTCTTTTTTTCTAGAGAAGAGTGCAAGAACCGTTAGCAGTAAAATGTGGTTTAGGAATGAGTCAAAGTAAATAATTTTCTTTAACAAACAACTTTCTAGTTTTTTGCAGATAAAATATTGATACTTGGCCCCTATACGCCTATCTTCTGTGGAATATGCATCAAAACTCGTCGGTTTTCAAATATATAATACCAAAAATGTGTTATGAAAAGTATGTCGTTGCCGGAAAATATTTCACAGTTTATCTGTAGAATGACCAGTGCAATTGGCCATAGGTTTACTCCTATACACCCGAAATGACATCTATTTACGTATGAGATGACAATATCTAAACACACTTTGATCAGGGAGGTGATATTAGATGGAGATCCATCGAAAACTTTAATTTTTGCGAATCCAATTAGACTGACCTCAGAGTAGGGACTAAATACTTTAATTTGCGATTATTGAACTAAAAGGCATTGACTTCCTTTGTCTTACATCTAAGCGGCCTCATTCATACCTACAACCGACCTATATACCGACCCCAACAAAAATGGATTATTTGGAACAATGCTTTAATGTCTAACAAGATGTCAGTCATGTACGAAACAGTACTGTTCTGACATTCAAAACGACTGTTCATTGCCAAGGAACCTACTGATGCTGGCAGTAAACCAATACTAATGAGTTATGCAAATGAACAAAAGAAGTATAAGACTTATATTTGCTGTCGGACTTTGATTAATTTTCGCATTCCCTCTCAGGATTTAAAAGGCACACCCATATTGAGCAAGTTATAGGGAACTAAACAAGTATGTTGTAAGTAGCGTCGAAACGTGTTGTCGAAACCCTCAAATTAATTTACCGCTTTAAGCGACTGACAAATGTTTAGGCAAGGAGGAGATTTCCCTCTCTGCTCTTCGAGATGTAACAGAAAACGTGCCCTACTTGTACTTAGTTCCTAACACCTTTTAAGCCTATTGAATCATCAAGAACAAAATACAAAAGACATTATTGTCGAAAACTAGTAGGGTTCAAAGAAAAAGTTTTTGATGTATCTCCATCTAATATCACCTCCCTGCTATGATGCAGTTGCATGCGTTCCCCTTCTGTTTCCGATTCATTTTACTATACGACGGAGTCACAAGTTTTACTTTCCTTTTTCTTTATCTTTCAATGATAATCTAACATTTTTGCCTTCAAATTTGACGCTAGTAGTGACGTACTTTAAATGGTCCTCCAGCTGTTGTTTAGACCAGGCGCGGATCCAAGGGGGGCTTTCTCGGGCTCAGCCCCCCCCCCCTTTTCGCCACATCAACAATAACAAATACGCGAAAATTAGCATAATGTTTATCTACGAGAATATTCAAGGGGGCTTTCAGCCCCCCTTTTCGAAATGTCTGGATCCGCGCCTGTAGACCATATACTAACCTTGTGTTATCTTTCGCTGTACCCGCGCCATCTTGGAGTGCTCTTGAAACAGGGCGAACGCGTGGCTGTGGTTTGGGTCTAAGTTTGGTTATGTTGTCGTTACGATTCGAGATATTTCTCCTTACCACTGGTTTAGGAGGAGTCACTGTTTCCCTGAAAATGTAAGACATGTCACAGGATATTTTCACATCTGCTTTTCTGTAGTTAAACTATAACACTGAAAGCATTTAGTATTATAAGCTATTTTAGGCCTTAGCCTGCGTAGGAGGAGGGGGCGGGGACTGCAGCCCCCAACCAAATATTTTTGTGAAAATTAGGGCAATATTCTGAGAATTTTTCGAGCACCTACTGAATGAAAAATAATGCAATGATGTAGTTAAAGGTAATCAATAGTTTAAAAAAAATTCCTTGGTAATTAAAATAAGATTCTGATTTGAATTGCACCGGCACCTATATTTTCGGTATTAATTCACCAGTGTTTTTTAACGGTTAAACTTATATTACGATTATCAGTGGTGTATTTAGAGGTGCCACTGGGCCATGCCCCAACCCTCACTGATGCCGATTTTTTTCAGTACCTAAGAAACGTTAATTTTTTAACATAAATTTTTACTTCAGAGGTAGAATATGTGGCACCAAATTGTATGTAAGGACACCTGATTTCTCACTCCCTCACACTCCTCACACCCCTCCCCTTAGACCCCTCCCCCAAGTCGGGGATCACACACCATAATGCATCCCCCATGAGAGAAATTCTGGCTACGCCACTGATTATTACCATTATTATTGTAACCACTTCCAAAAAATTATAATCAATATGGAGGTAGTAACATAGGCGTACAAGGCGGGGGGTCTGGGGGGCTGCAGCCCTCCCAGAGCAGGGAAAATGCTTATTTCAGGGCACCGACACTTGTATTTTCAGGGCAAGGTTGCAGTGCAGTGGGCAGTGCGGCGGGCAGTGGCGTTTGCCAACAGGGCAAAATGCTTATTAGTTGCACAAAGAAATAATATTTCCCGAAATAATATCTTTCTTTATAGTCTGTGGTGGGAGGGGGAGGGGGAGAATTCATTCATACCCGTCCTGAGTGCTATCGTGGTAAAAGGGGAAAATCAGGGCAATCTGCAAAATTTTCAGGGCAAACACCCTCCGCCCTCCCTGTGAAATGTCTTCCCGTACGCCTATGGGTAGTAACACGTAAACACGGCAAATGATGGCATGCCGTGTGATAACCGATGCATGCCTATATGACATGTACATCAGCATGTTGAAAGCGATTGGAACAAGCGGAAATTTGGGGTTATATTTTTCGGGCAAGTCGTAACAGCCCCCCCCCCCCCCATCAACTTGGGCTCCTACGCCTGTTTTTGGCGATGTATATTTAACCAAGGGAATTGAAAACATTACGTCCTAGGCTACACAATCAGTTCTGTATATGTTAACATACTTTCATTTAAATGACCCCTTTCTCCTTCTTCAAGTTATTAAATCTTCTAAGTACTTGTTAAAATAAAAACATTGTCCTTATTGGGAATATGAGACATCTTCTGTCTTGCAAAAGAATAAAAATATATTTTACAGTGCCTTGCAGGAAGACGGGTAATCGCGGTATACCGTGTAGGAGCTGAATACATAATATTCTGTGGAGCGTGCTTTGATTACTCAGCCCCTCGTTAAGGCTTCCTCGTTAGGAATATGAATGAATAACGAATATGCGGCAAAGCCGGCTGTACGCAGACATACAACATGGACTGTTTTATGTCAGTAATGTTTATGCAAAGCGTAATTACCCTGTAATAATTTAAACCTTTCATTATAACCAAAGATGTCTCTCAAAAAGACATTACGAAAATTTTGAACTGTTTCTCGATCGGAAAACCTAAACTGTATTGCTAAAATGTAAAGAAAATCATTCCGTATGGCTCTTTAAATCCAGTGTGGAATCATGCAGTGGTCTGATTTTAACCTCAAAAGTTTCGACATCTATTTTTCACGGGGAAGACCTCAGACTAAGCTAGAAGAATTAAGTGTCCCAAACGCTAAAAAAAGTATGACCCAGTATTAAGCTTTGAATACACAGATTTCAAAAGTAACTTCAGGATCACGAATATATAGGATTTTTTCAAGACGGGTGTACTGCAGAATTATGGAATGCACGTTTGGGAAATGTAATTTGCCCACATGAACTAACTGTAGTCAACTATAGTCAGCAACCCTTCCCAATGGCCCTTTCCCTTAAAAGACACAAGTGAACATACATAACACGTCGGTGCATATGATTTGTGTAAGAGTCTCACCCCCCCCCCCTCCCCTTCAAGAAAGCCTTCAGACTGGAACTTCCGCTAGCCCTTATCCGTCTCGAAGTCCCAGTTTCATCCAACCATCGACTACCTACCTTCCTTTGTCAGTGAGTTGCCCCGTCGCTGATTTAGGAGGTTCAGATATCCTCTCTTCCTCAGAAGTACTTGCACTTCTAGGCGACTCTGATGGACTAAGTTCGATTTGTTCCTTGAATTTATTGGTAGTTGGATCGATGTCATCAAATATATTTCCTGTGTTTGCTGTCGATGTTTCTGCCAGTGGGGACCTTGCAACAGAAAAATGTACTATCGTGATCTTTCTAAGCAGATAAGCCATTTTGTGTCGTGGTAGGCTCGAGGTAGTTTAAGTTGTGAAACACCACATGGCTTTAAATTACTTTAATGTCCATGAGAAAACCGGCTATCTGCATTGTATCTAATAAGCGAAGGTTTCTTTACATCTAACTATGTAATGAGAGTGTACTCAGTGATAACCACTTTGGTGGATCCAGAGGGGTGTCGTGGGTGCAGGTGCACTCCCAAAATTTCCAAGACTAAAATTTTCAGTCATTGTGCCTTAAATATTCTATCGCAGACATTTCACTGTTGCTCTCCTCGTCACGGTTTTGATACTAGAAACTCGTAAGCCATATCGAGAGCATCATTTTTTACGAGCGAATAGCGAAGTATATGTGTCGTGTTTTGGACTTGCAAAAGTCGTTAGATCCAATATGGTGACATTTCTCTTGTCTTGTTATGTCCTGCAATTCTTGTACAATATTGTCATTTTTATAAACTATAATTTATGCAAGTTAAGTGACAACAAAATGATTGTTAATATAATTTGAAGGAAAAATTATGCTTTTGTCCCTTCCGAGTGACTGTCCTAAGTCTAATTCGAAGCTTCATCGCCTCTTTACCGTTTTGTAGATTGCTACTACAAACAACGTGCTTGCTCCCCCCAACAAGTATTATTTAGATTTACAACCAAGCAATAGTATCGAGCAACCTGTTTTAAAGTATTCAGTGAATACAAATATTAGTTTATCGTTAAAATGAAATCAAAGAAATCATAAAATACGGTTTTGATTTAGAGTGTTTCGTACAAACCTAGGGTTTCCTAAGGCGTAGGTTTTGTAACCCGTAACCCTACCAGCTTATTGCGTATTCATATTAGTGATGGCAATCTACGGACTGGATGCATTACTGAACGACACAGGCGACGTCACCCTGTTGTGAAAACTGGGTTAAGTCAGCGGTCCCACCTTGGGTTCGATTATGCCTGAGGTTCGGTTAGGGTTAAATGGCCTCTTAAATAAGCAATGTCCGAAGTGCCTATGGCAAGGATATCATACAAGGGAGTACTATTTAACCATATTTTGGGGTTTAGGGATGACGTTCTCTCCATAGACTCATGTTCTGAACGACGTGAGTGCGAGAGTTCAACTGACTGCTTATACCGTACCATGATGATTATCGGATACGGCAAGGCACAGAGCAGATTCGTGTAGCCTGCTTTTTGCGCTACCACACAGGAATATTTTCCAGATTGAGAAATCGAAGCCTCAATAGTCAACACCGCCTTAGCCTATGGATGCCTACATCCATGTCATTGCTGCCGAGTCTCCACGTACAGTACTTAGGCGTTCATTGCCAGCAAAGGGTGATTTGCTGAACTGTTGAACGATCCCCAGTTAAACATACTACCTTCGAGTGAGCACTTCCCATCGTTAAAGACAATAAAATGAAAGACAACCTCCACTAGATGCATAACTCCATCACATTTGTTAGCATTTATTCTCGCAAGGTGCTCTGAAGAGTTTATGTATTATTTAAATTTTCCTGCTTTCAACTGGCGTAAGACTCACACGCTGGTGGTACGCGGTTCGATTCCTCTTGCTGCGTAAAATCTGTCGAAAATATTTTTTTCCTTCTGTTTTAGATTCGCGAGTGTGAATGCCTCGCATTCTAGTTTATTTGTCTTTCAGATGGACGACACTCTCCCACAAAGGGTGTATCTAGTGCACTCCCCAACCAAAAATCCTGAATCTGCCTCAGGACCACACTCAAGGAAACTTAGAGTGAAACAAAGCTACCTTTGTTCCAATACTCTACCAACTTGGAAGTTTGTAATGTATTTAATGAAATCTGCAATGGATATTACCTTTCGTCGCTAGTAGTGATCACATAATACTTCCCATCTTCGCCTGTTAGTCCTTCGTTTGAGTAGCAGTGTGGATCCGTTACAGAAGGTTTGTCAACTGATGGGCTCGACTTTTCTATTTGTTCCTTTTCGTTTACATTCTCGTATTTATTTATTTCGTTGCTAAGTCGATGACCGCTTGGAAGTTCATCTTTCGCCACACCGTTCACCTTACCGTTAGATTCAGGTGAAGAGTAACCTTTTGGATCCCCCCTAACATAGAAATACAGAATGTTTAAAGCAGAATAGGCCCTCCCTGAACATATACTTCATCATATGTCATCATATGTATTAAGCCATACACTTGACCTTTAGTTACTATCAAGTTGTCTTGTTTTCCTATTTAACAGTTTTGCACCAGTTGGAAATGGCGTTGACATATTTATGATAGTTTCAGGAAACTCGATTAACAGCGTAACAGGTTCAAATAAGCATCCAGATAGGTAGCACTCACATTGCATGTAAATGCGATGTGTCATTCTACATGGTTCTTTTCTATGCCCTTTAATAATTAATAACGTAGAATGTATATCACATTGATTTCATTACTTCTGTGTGGATGTTACATAATTTTTGTTCTCATCTGAGTGATGCTTATCATTTTATTTATTTTTTAAAGAAATATTACTACATGTGCTACTTCGATTACATTAAGCAATCTTCTTTGTAAATACAACTAAGGCAAGCTACATTTTAACTCGATATACAGTTATGAGAAGCAGAAACAAACCCGTTTCCCTTGCAGCAGCAAAGATACGCAGCTGTTACTATGGCGATGAAGATCACAATAATGGCAGCTACCACAACAATTATGATGATAATCATAGAAGTATTATCTAAAGATGAAATGTGAAACAATAAAAGATTATTTAAGTTAGAAACATTATGACATCATCTTTTATGATGTTCATTAACAGACTTTTTCTTAAAAAGGGAAAAGTTTCTTCACTTGTTTGAATAAATTAGGTTACATGAATTTTCCTTCTCCAACAAAGCTTGTATCCCAAGAACTAATTTTCGAATGACATCCGAAAGAACATTCTAGTCTGATAAATCCGCCATGCCTGCCAGCCATTCAAGTCTTGAGTCGCTGACATCCGCGCAGTATCTGCAGGGGCATACATTCGGGGACAGGGGTGTTGCATTCCCTGTAAATATCCAAAAAAATTCGGACTCCACGGTAAACATAATAAGGAGAGAGAAATTTGGTAAAAAAAACTAAAAAATTAAAATTGATACTTTTTGTATTGTAAAATGAAGTAAAAATGAAAATGTCTTAAAAGGTGCAATTTTTCAGCGCGGGTTGCTCGCCCCCTTTGTGGTTGGTTGTCATAATAATATTTCCTGCAGGGTGGCTTGAGTGGAATTACTGCTACAATGCCCCATGCATGCAACCCATATCATAATTTGTCCTATCCACAAGTCCCCTTGCACTATCACTTAACCAGCCGTTATTTTTATTCAGACATATAACTGAAAAATGCCTGCTGTAAAATATGGTCAAGTTTGGTTGGGAGTGTCTATGCCACTCAAAGGGACTTAACAGTTTCATTGTAACACAATTGTAACTATCTCATTTCAATGTTGAATGACATAAAACGACGGTCGGCAATAATGAGTGCCTACCCAATAATAGGGTCGTGAAGAATAATCAGAGCGTGGGTCGCGAGATTATTATATTGACAATTCTTTCCTTTTTAACGGACGACTTACTAGATGCGTCCTAATTTTTATCTTTTCAAAACATTGTTCTTAAGTGGTTATTTTTGGGAATTTGTTGCTGCTGAAAAATTCATTGCCCTTGTTTTGAATCGGAAGGTCCCAGAACATAGGAAGTCGCACACGAGGGCTTCTGAACTTCCACATTTCCGGAGAAGATGACACCTTTGATGTATCTTCGCATTCTTCGGTGTTTTATGCGGGGACTTTGGCTTTACAAATGAGCTCTCCTATCTCTAAACTCTGAATCCTTCCGGGGGTTGTACACAAGTTTTTGCGCTCTCCCACCCATGCTATACTCTTCTCATTCTAACTTCCTGTGGGGCAGCTTGAGTGTGGAGTTTACAGCCCAGAGACTCGTGAAACCACTACGGCTAGCCATTCTACAGAACCAAAAGCCCCCTATACCATCAAATCGACTAGCCGTTAGTCTGAGTTATAAAGAAAACCATGTTTTGATTATTGCAGTCTGTTTAGTGCGATTCCAATGCCATTAGAAAACTAGACAGGCTGGTACAAAAAGAAGTCCCTGAAGATTGTATGAAATGAAGGCAAATAGCTCAAATATTGGTGCCACCTGATTTCTCGATCAAACAAAATATAGAGTTAGGTAAAAAAAAACCAGAAAGCCCAAAGCCTTAGTGATTACTTGCCGAAAAAAAGGGGCCTTGCTGCACTGAGGTTTATTCCTTAAAATTATCCCTTTTGACAATATTATTTTACGATGACTCCACAATGATCACTGCTGACCTTACATGACCTTTGAACCGTACCATTTTTAGGGAAAAACCTTACTAAAAACTGAATAACAAAACTGGAAGAAAGGAAGTGTTTTGGAAGGGATTCGAACCCGGGCCGTCCGTAAGAAAAACCGAGCACTTTCCACTACGCCAACAACGAACTCGTTATGCACACAGTATTTCTACTCATGCTATTAATCACAAAATCCTTTACACGTGTTCATAATTAGGTAGTTAAAATTAGAATTATTACGATAACAGTTATGCTTGTAAAAAATAAATGATGTTCTCTACAATTATATTTTTAAGAATAGTACAAAAGTTAAGCCCTAACTTAACTTTTCGTCGGTGACGAAACGACTGACAAAATTTGAAGGTTCGTCCACTGTCTATGTAGTTTACGAGGTTTTCATATTGTCACCTCTGGTTACCTCATATGACCTTCGACCTCCAACAAATTCACATTTTCTCTTTCTTAAAGTGACAAATCTATGTACCAAGTCTAAAAAGTATCCATTATCCCTTTCTTGTGATATCGTGTTTTTAAGGTTTTCGGTTTTTGACCTCTGATGATCTGAAAATGACCTCCTTAGAGTCAAAATATCGGGAGACCGTAACCTACCGGTTGCCTCGATTTTTGGGTAAATCCGGGCCTGATGTTCTCGATTACTCTGATACATACTGGAGTATGTCATCTGCCACACAGTTATTTTGACTACTTGAAGAAGTGAAATTTTTGACGATCTCCCCAAATTTACCAGCTCAACTACGGTGTTCCAATATGAATGAACAGCCCATTTGGGAGCACTGACACAGTGTTTATGTCGGAGGATGGTAAACCGTAACACAAGTTTATTTTATTTGATTTATTCAAGTGTACCTAAAGTCTAGAATTACAAGAATATATATTTTAGATGTTGGAAAATGAATCTTATTCATCCAAATCCCTTATTCATAGCTTGTTCCGTAGCTGAGATATAAAATGTTGAAGTTAAATTCACTTAATTTGAAATAGTCCATTACGCAATTACTTGTGAAGTCCTTTTTGTAAAACTCACATTACCTGTTTTTGCTTCCTTTTGAAATTAAAATGTTTACATGACCTTGAAAAACTTCCTGTTTCCTAGCATATCATGTTGAACGGAGAGGGTTTGTGTGGCCAAATCCCCCTCCCCATAGCAGTAAGAAACTGATCACATTTTGGCACAATTAAAAGGTGTTGTGGCTTCAGACAAAAAAAAAACAAAGAAAAAAATAGACGGTAATTTGAGTACAAGAATGACATCGCAAATTATTGCGTAATCTACCGTGAATAAACTTCATCATGTTATATCTCAGCTCAGAAATACCCTTTGAAGATGAAAGTTGGACCATTTGTATACATTTTTCAAGCATTGTAATATATATATATATATATATATATAAAATTTAAAAGTCGCAACGTCACATCTACACTTCCGTATATATAATATAAATATATATGTATATATATATATATACACATATACACGTATATGTATGTATATATATATATATATATATATATATATATTCGAAATTTTAGACTTTAGATACACTTTAACTCAACTTTTTTCTCCAAATTGTGAGATCGGGTTAAAAATAGTTCCAGAACTGAACACCGCGACGTAGGCTAGCCATATCATTGGACAGGCGACCAAGTCTTTGAAAATGATTAACACGCGGATTTGTCTCATAAATTCGTTCAAACGTCGTAATTTTAGCTATACAAGCTGAGGGTAGAAACGTCATGCTGCCTTCTTGCACAGTGGGTAAAGTTGGTTTGAAAAGTTGGCAGCAGAACATTTTTTCTCGCACATTTAAGCATTGTAGGCCATTCAGCGTCCGATCGAGGTAAAGAAAAAGTAGCGAAGTCATGCATGTTCGGTATTTCACCTTAGCAGGCGGGGTCTAAGATACAACCATTTTCTCGGTTTAGCACATCACACAAACTTGTCTAGTTAGTTTGTAGGAAATGAAACTCCTTTACAAGCCCCTCAGGGTTTAGTTAGTTTTACTTCCCTCTACTATCTAAACGGTACTGTTCATGTTATTGTATTACTAACAGTTGTTCTATGCTTGTGTAAAAAAAGACACAAACCAATTCAGGGTGTAAGCGCCATGCAAGGATCAAAGGAGTAATATTTGATATAGAAATAAAAGACTATAGAGGGGTTTCACCGACATCACATGATGGCGCGTCTCTCTGGTTTTGAAAGACAAGCGTCCATTGTGTCACAACAGTATCTACGGTTATGCCGTATACTTGTGCTGTAAATCGCTTACTGCGTTTGTGTTTTGCCCTTCAGTGCCTGGCAATCCCACTCGCGTAATGTCACATGAAATCCCTCCAGGGGTGGAATTTGATGTCTGAAAGTGGGGGCAAAGCTGGGTGGACTGTCAAACGACGCCGAAGGCGCCGCGGGTGAGCGAAACGCTCCCCCTAACGGCGTGGGGTCCAGGGGTCAGCCTTAGGGCCCTTGGCAGGGTCCAGGGGCAGAGCCCGGTGGGGTCCAGGGAGTCAAGCCCCCCGAAGCTCTGGGTATTTACAAAATTGGAGGGATTAAAATGAGGCATTTTAGCTTCAACTTCAAATGACAGGAAAAAATCACAATTTGACTCTTTCAATTATATTCTTACTCCATGAGACTAACAGTCAAATGGGATCGATAACGCTGAGGGCTTAAGAAAGGATTAAGGAATGGATTATTTTGAAGTTTCCCGGGGCTTTGGATCAATAATTTAAAGAATGGGAGGTCTAGTATTCAGAATGGGTGCGCGCAAAGCGCGCTGAAAAAATATCATTTTTCATACTTTTTAGAGATATGCCAAGAAAAGTATCCTCAAGGAGAGGACTCTTGCCCCCATCGCTAAGCGCCTGTCCCTAATTATGGTACCGAAAATGACACTTTCCGTGCCTTACAACTTGCATCTAAACAATCTTTAAAGAGTCGGTAAATTTACACAGATCGATGGTGATAAAAATTTTGCTTTGAATATTTCTGGGGGAGGGAGAACTTTCCTTACGCTGCTTACGGCCATGAGGGCATTGATGGTTCAATGATAATAGAAGAGTTTGTACGAAGCTATGACAGCAGAACGTTCTACAGTAAGTAACCCCGGCACGAAAGCCCGAAGCAATATTTAAAACGGGTGAGCGCGAAGCGCGCAGAAAAAACAGCGTTGAGACATTTAATTGTAGCCTATTGTTTTTCTTTAGTTTTAAATGCAGTACGGTACTTTTATTGCGTAAAAAAATTCCCTACTTTCCCCAGGTGCCCGTTCTTTCCAGAGAGCAGGATATGGGAACCCATATCCTGCTCTATGGAGGCTCTCTTTTATGTTTCTTTTTGTCGATGGTCTGGGATAAGTGCCCCTCAACTTTTTTATTAGTGTGAAAGAAAATATTGTCGATTTTGAAGGTTATAGACTATGTGATACTTGAAGAAGTCAATGAAATCTTTTGTGGTTAGTTTTTACATAGACATCGTCAAGGGCATCGGCAGTTAAAATGCCAGGGAAATAAGTTTTATTGGAGGCTGCATCTTAGGGAGTTGTGGCCGGCGAAACCTTTGACAGCTGTCGCCGAATACTGGGGACTGGGGGTCCTCCCAGAGAGGCCTTTCTTAAATTCGACGGCTTTTGCGAAATTGCGGTCATTTTAAACGATTTCTTGAGAAAATTCTGCTCCCCCAGGTGTAATGTGAAATGCTAATGAAATAATTTTCATATGATGATCGCGAATTTAAGATGGTAACGGTCAGTCAATTTACTGAGGATGGCAGTAGTTGGTGAGGAAAGTGAACAGCCAGAGGTGTAGCGAGGTTTTCGGAATGGTAATTTAGTCAAGCTGTCCTACAGGAACTAATAACGAGGCAATTCCACCGAAGTTTTGCTACGCACAGCAGTAAGCAGTAACGAGATAACGATTTATATAAGGCTCT
This sequence comes from Holothuria leucospilota, assembly GCA_029531755.1. Classification (NCBI taxonomy): domain Eukaryota; kingdom Metazoa; phylum Echinodermata; class Holothuroidea; order Aspidochirotida; family Holothuriidae; genus Holothuria; species Holothuria leucospilota. The sequence continues at coordinate 39,471,395 of CM055971.1, forward strand.
TGCGATTTTTTTCGAGAATTGCGGTTCCGCATACATGGGTAGGGTTTGGAACTTTGTTTGCAAGGACTATGGTGCATTTTATGACGTAGATTAGTACTTTCAGTGACCCTTATTTCAGAGCTTCAAGTCACAATAGTGTGGCGGGTAGGAGGAAAAGAATTTTACGGTGCCAGACAAAATTTTCAACGGACGTGTTTTGCAACTGGGTACAAAGAATGACTTGAACTTCTCATCAGATTTAATTTGTTCTTTTTGGATAATCTTATCAAATGCTTTTTCCCTGATTAAAAGTTAAAGTCATCGACTGAAAAGGTAACAGCTTTTTCTTAATTTTATTCTTTTTTTTAGTAATCATGTGATCAACAATTTTCAGACCCGTAGTTTAGACAAGAGGTGCGATATAGGTAGCCTTTAAGGGTCGATTCTTTTCAGGGGAGAGAAATGTTAAGATTTATTAAGGCAATAGTGAATTTTGAACTTTTGGTCTAATAACTATTCTAGTGGCGAAAATTTTAAAGGGGCCGCCCTGTCTCTTTGCTCACGGGCCTGCAGGCAATTCCATCGTGTTGTTACTTTCGATCTGTTCTGTGATGGGAGTTTTGGTTATATTCTCTTAGCAACCTGGGAATTGTCCGTAAAGTGACATCACATGCCAGTGCAATAATTGCTGAGAGGTAACATATCGTCGTAGTCCCATTATACCTGGTACGAACAAAAATAGTCGAACCTATACAATGATCTATCGATGGTGAGGGCAGTCAAAGGTTAGGCAAAAGCCACAGTCACAATGAAAGGCAAGCCGAAGTACACGCCCGAAGCAATGTTCGAAACTGCGCATCATTGTTAAAGATTTGCTTTTATCGGTTCGATCGCCTTAACTAGAGAGTAACGCCATCCTCCTGCTCATATTTTGGATACCAGATGGTTTCAGAAAGTTTCATAGCTTCCGAGTTAGCAATTCCTTCTTGATTCGGGGTTCCAGGAACAAAACACTAATTGAAGATGATTGTTTCGTAGTAAAAATTGCAGCTGAAAAAAACTTTCTTCCATACTTTTCGTGGTTCAGTATAGGTCAAGGTCCAAGACGACAGGCGATTCGCTCTGGCAGCATTGCCAAAAATCGTCCCAGTAATTTGACGCTTAGGGCCCAAACGTCCCCTGCTTGGAAAATCTCCCCTTCTCTACTGAAGAAAAATTCACGTTGCAAACGAAGTGTGATTAGGCCTTAATGTAAGTTTCGAGAAATACCTTGCATTTCTTTGATACAATGCATGATCAACGTACTTATTAATGCTAAGAGTAGAAGTTATTTAACAGCTAAAATCGCTCTTATACTCTTTCGCGTCGACTAATTAGAAAGCTAAATAAGAGCAAGAATTCTGGTAAATTTGAATTCCCAAGCTACATGATATTTGATAGATGAGTAATGAAAATAACTCATATGAACACACAAAAGGCACCCGTGCACGTTTTAAGTGGACATTTTCTTATCTAAATTGAAAAGGGCCCGTGACCAAACTTGAGCCCTGTCAATTTGTTATGTAGATGTTATAGCCAATAAATTTGGTCACCCATCGGTGGCGTCGCCAGACTTTTCAAAGTGGGGGGGGGGGCACAGAGGGCCAAGCTAGAGGGGCAAACCAACAAGGACTGAGCGTCACTGGAGGCGTCAAAGTGACTCGCAACACCGCCTTGTAGGCGTTGGGCCCCAGTGTCCCACTGCAGGGCCCCTGGTGGGGCCACAGGTAACGCTCCATTGGGGGCCAGGGGGAGAAGCCCACGGAGACTCTAGGGGTATTTATCAATTGTGACCATTATAATGAAGCATTTGACTATTTCCAAACTGGCATTGGATGCGCACTTAACAGGCCACAATAATGGACTGATAGAAATCACTATCTGAAGATTTTTGTTAGCTTTACTCACACTAGCGATTTAATGATGGAGTGAGTGGGGACGACGGAACATATTAAGGTTTGCATTGAGCTTTAAAAATAAATCAACTCATGCTACCCAAAAGGAGTTAAGATTGATAAAGCTACCTTCCAGGTATGCCACTGAGAGGAAGCCCTCACATTAGAGCATCGAAGGTGTATGTACGGCTGCGGATCCAGGGCTAGCGGGGAAATTTGGAAAAAGAAGCACTTGAATGCAGTTCAATGGGTTTTGGGTGCCGTAAAATTATAATTACGACAGATAAATTCCATGCATTTTCTTCAGCAATAAATGAAAAAGGTGGCTAGCGCCCTCTGTACCATCCCTGGTGTACGCACGAAGTGACCATAAAATTCTGGTACTGAGTATCCATGAAAATTTCGTGCAAGTTCTTATACTCCTTCCAGAGGTCTCCACCACTGTATGACCCCTGGTGTGTTCCTTTACTGGGGCTCGACGGGGATTCAGGAAAGCAAACTTCTCCTCTTGGAAATTTGAAGGTACTGGTATTTAAAATAAACGGACATTAGCCTTTGAAAGTGGAACTCTAATTATTCTCTTTTTAATTGGATACGTGTATAAAAAGGCACCGGAAATTGGAATTTTTTTCTTTGCAGTTTTCGAACATAAAATCGTTCTGAAAGATAATCGATTTAGGTACTGAACGGAGACGACTTAAGCCAGCCGTACACTACACGATTTTGCACACCGCAACTCAACTCGATCGTCGGATCTCCAACAGTCGTATAGTGTGCATGAGTTTATGACTGCGACTGGAAGTTTTTGGACCGGTTTTAAGTCGCGCCGACTTCAGTCGGGAAGAACGAACATGTTGGTTCTTCCCGACTGAAGTCGGCGCGACCTTAAACTGATCTTAAAACTGCCAATCGCAGTCTTAAACTCTTGCACACCTCACGACTGTTGGCGACCCGACGATCGAGTTGGGTTGCGGTGTGCTAAGTCGTGTAGTGTACGGCTAGCTTTACGGCCGCAGTCGTCCTGCAGCTGTTGAAAATAAATTTTGAAACAATAACTGTGGATTACATCTCCCAATAAGGCAGTTCTTCACATAGTTCAACAGATAGATGCGCGTGAAGCGCCCCGCAAATTGTAGTTTTTTGGAATATTTTGTGCAATTTTAGTCCCATGTTTGACTGACAGCCAACGTTTGGGGGACATGTGCCCCTTGGTGACCGTCACTGTCACCCATTATGTGAACGTCACGGAAATCAATGGTGTTTTTTGCTTAATAGGCCTACCTTTCTGCTGTGCAAAGTCGCATATTAATTAAATCTTCAAAGCATAAACAATCATCATATTTACAGTAGCCATATTATATTTCCAACTTCATACACAAATTGATAACAAGGTAAAAGGCACACTTGTTAGCTTTGATATGCGGGTTACGTTGCATCGGTTGATATATTGAACTGTTGAAAATGTCAATGTCATGACTTTGGTTATAAGGCCCTTGAACTACGAACAGCACATGTGCAAGGGTCCTTTTGATTTACCAGCTTTTCTGGGAAACCCCGAACCTTTGCGGTGGAGGATTTTGCGCCCGTTCTCACCATGCAGGTGCCCCACGCATTGCTGGCTTATGGAACTGTTCTGAGATAGTTTTCTGCACTGAATTTATGACGTTTCAGATGCCAAATTTTCACCCACAACGTTGACCTAGGTATGGTTGAGGAGCAGCTTAAGTGACAAATTTGTGTTTTAAATAGTTGTTACCCCTTGATTGCAATACTCTTATTTGCAATTAAGAGTACTGGGGTTGTGGAATCTCCTCCCTTGAGCCCCAACCATGGTAGAGCTGAGGTCAGTTTTGGTCGCATACGCCACCCCTCCTCACCCCTCTGTGAAAAATTCCTTGATCTCCTTATTGTACTTGGATGGACTCTCCGTCACGAGTGGCCTCCCTCTCTCCAAACTTTGGATCTACATCCGCCGGATTCTCTATTTGTGTGAGACAGTACAACTCCAGGGCCGTCGCCAAAACAATTGAGAACCCCTACCTTAGGTCAAAAGTTGATAAAATACACCTGTAATTAGGATTAGTGCCTTATTGTTGGGTTGGGAAATATGGCAATTTTAGAGGTTACATGCTGGCTCTTTTAGCACTTTTGCATTATTACTGCATTACTTTCCATGTACTATAAAGGTACCTTTGCTTAAGTGCAGCGGGGTCGGAAACAGGGTAACCTTTACATTATTGCTTGGTAGAGACTAAAGTGATTGATGGTTTTCATCATTCTCACCTTTTGTTGGTGTTGGTGTTGGCGCTGGCTTTGATGTCACCTCAATCGATAAAGTCGTCGATGTATTTTGAGGATCCTCTGAGGATGAGGCTATATGTTTAACGATAAAATAAGGTATATTTGCTTAGAACAACCTCATTAGAGAATTAAGTTGATAAGTAAAATTTTCCATGCCAAGATCTTTTATACCTAAAGAACAGATTAATCAATTCGATTGAATCTCCATTAGCAATGTTACAATGGATATGATACCAATGGCTGGATTCCTAGACAAGCTGATCAGGGCCGTAGCGAGCGGGGGTGTGGGGGGTGTCACACCCCCAACATTTGGTAGTAGTCGGCTAATTTTCGGTCTGTCGGCAAAAAGGGGAGAGCGAAAGGAAAAGAAGAGGAAAGGAGGAAAAAAGAAAGAAGGGAAAGAACAGGAAGGGAGTAAAAGGAAGACAGAGAATGAAAGGAAAAAAGAGAAAGAAAGAACGGGAGCGCGTGGCTAGTCTGTTATCGGCTATTTCGATTTCAGCTCTTCATCTAATTGGCCCCTTCAAGTTGAAGGCCAGTCGGCAAATTGATTATGCATGTGACGGCCGTATACGGCCCTATCAATGGCCGGCGTCGGTGTAATTGGACGAGTGACTGAGTCCGTCGGCAACTCGGAGAAAGAAAGGGAATCAGTGGTGGCGCCAGATGGGGGCAGGGGGCCATGCCCCCCGTCGGGGAAGGCTGCCCCCCGTCGGGGAAATTTTCCGATTTCGTCGGGGAGCTGTAATGCATACGATAAAATATGTAGTCCCCGACAACGGCCAGTCGACCCGACGATTTACTTAATTTTGGTCTAAATTAGGGCAAATTCTTCAATACGAAACCCCCAAATTTTCAAATTTTCTTCTCTAAAAACCCATTTTTTTTCAAGTTTTCCATGGTAAAAGCCCAATTTTTCAAATTTTCTTGAAATAGAGCCCAGAATTTTCGGCGAGCTTCGCACGCAAAATTTTTCCTTCAAACATCGTTTCGGCACTCTATCGGCCTCGTTGAGGCTTTGGGTTGTTGGCCCCCGTCGGGGAGCTTAGCCCCCTGTCGGGCAAATCCTGGCGCCACCCCTGGAGGGAATTAGAGACTTCAATATAGACGCACTATTTCGGGTCATATGACATTCTTGAAAACCACTTTCTGCGCATTATTTCTCACTTTTATCATCACCATGGGAAGCAGCACCCTGTTACCCATGGAGTAGGCATCCTTAGCCCGTATTCTAAACCCTAACCTTTACTCAAACACATTTTGCAAACTCCTGAGGATCCGGTTTACCCACAAACATCCTGGGAAAAAATAATGCATCCTGGGAAAAAATAATGCGTGCCGCGCGTGTCTTCCCTTCACTGCAGTCTCAGGCTTTTAAACTTTTGAACACCAAAATGAAACAGATACAGAACCCGTCAGAACATATTTTGAACACTTGCGTTAAGATTCTGAACAATTTTTCTCCCTTTTTGAACGCCGGACGCCTATTTGAACACTTACCGTATTTGAATGCCTGACGCGTCTAGTGTTCAAATGTTGAACGTATAGTGTTCCAATTCTGAACGACAGGTCCAGCTCCTCAAGTATAGTGGCATGACGGGACGAATAGCCTAACATAATTAGCCTAACACAATTATCCGGAATCTTTGCATTGGATAATGCATTATGAACCAAAACATCCTCCTGCATGAGACTTAATTTTTTACCCAGAAATTATGCTAAAACCTCAGAGCTTCCGGGGGGCTTCGCCCCCTGGACCCCACTAGTTGCCTTAAGGGGGGCCCAGTATTTTAGCCAGCCCCTATTTTGCGACAATGTCGCATAAACGGCGACAAATGCCGCACAATAAAAATCTGACAAGCAAATTCTACCCGGGTGTAAATTTTTAGGTTCCTCATTAGGGCAGAAATCCACTCAAACATTGCACCATTTGCAATCTAGGCACCTTTCAAATTCCAAAAATTTTCAAAGGGGAGGGGGAAACTCCCTCCCCTTAGTCCCCTCCCCAGGCCACAGATCAGTAATTTTGCCATTAAAAAAGTCCTAGCTGAAACACTGGCGGACCTCTGGATCCAAACCGCTTATATAAAAACTACAGCGGCTTGACGAGAGGAATAGCCTAATACATCAAAAATATGGGGGATCTTTGCATTTGATGATGCATTATGAAAAAAATATATCCATTCTGAGACTTAATTTTTCACCCAGAGATATGCTTAAAACTCAGAGTTTAAGGCGGGTTTCTCCCCCTGCCCCCCTCCCGCGGGGCTTTGCCCCTAGACCCCACCAGGGCCCTAAGGCGAGCCCCTGGACCCCACCCGCTAAAACTCGTTTCCACGCTACGCATTACCAGATCTGTCGGCAAAACTTAGTCTCTACGCCCCTCGCCCCAAAGAAGACATCATCGCTACGCCCCTGAAGCTGATGATACGAGGATCATGTATATCAGGGAGCTGAGGCTGCTGGATCAAGACTATGGGGTCATAATGGGGTTTTGAAACATTCGTGTCATTAACGTCAGAACAAGGAGCGAACAAAGGTATAAGTAAATGTTCAATTACATGTAGTCTAATTACACCCAAGTTGTCTGTCACTGATGATGATGACATTCAAATTACCTGACATTCCGTTTGTCGTGTTGGTTGTCTTGTCACCAGTGCTTTCACTTGTCACTGTCATCGCACGTGAACTCGTTGCAGCTAAACATGGGCAGTAAAGGTAATATCATTAATCAATCCCAGTGATCAGGCATAGTAATATCAAACAGTGTATCCTAATGAAACACGTAAGTCTAGAGAGCAAGGTTAAGTAGCCAAGTGCAATCTACCGATGTTACACAGACGTTACAATGAGAATGCAAGGTTAGGCTGGAATTAAAGGAAGTCTTGCAAATACATTAACGCAAGACAGATACACGAGCTAAAATGATCTCAATGCTTAACGAAAAGTACAAAATAGTGCGAACAAAAAGTAAATTAAAACCTTCTTTCTGACATTCAGTTTGTCAATATTTGACTCTAAGGAAGTTATTACCCTTTGTTGTTAGACTTCTGTTTACAGTTATCGTGGTGGCCGCTCCGTCTTGAGGCGTTGTCACTGTCGTCAAAGTTACCCGTTGACTTGTAGCAGCTGCAAGTGAACAAGAAGGAATAATTATACAAGGTGAATAGACATACTAACGAAAACAGTTTACTTAAAGATCAAGTATTACAGCTAAACTTATCACCCAGTAATGATTAAAAAGGCTCACATTTCTACATTCTTGTCGGTTAAAGGTGATCGGTCGTCTTGAAATATTGTTTGTGACGTCAGCCTTTTCTTGACATGTTCTGTAGTCGTAACTGTTGAACGGATACACCATACAAGTAGCTATGATGACATCGGTATACCTAGTAGGTATGCAGCTACATGCCGTCTCGTCTTGCTTACCGATTAGCTATACCACGCTTGTACGGTGTATCTGTTGAACAGTGACGCCTCAGAAACATGTCAAGAAAAGGCTGACGTCACAAACAATATTTCAAGACGACCGATCACCTTTAAATATTCTCCTACAATAATTACACGGAAAATTGAAGAAAAACAAATTTTGCCGTAGATACCGAAAAGGGGTAAGATCCTAACGATCAGTTCCCAAGAACTACGAATTGCCGAGCTACTTATGACGTCATAAGTGGAGTTGTGGACGGATGCTTTTCACAGACAGTACACAGCAGTACAACACCACGGATTTATTATTATAAGAAATCCATGTACAACGCATTGACAGTGTACTTTGTACGTGCTTGGGAACGGACACGAACGGAACACAAGGCACAAAAACGCCGGGACCACATTAAACGATGTGACAGTAGCCAATTTTTCATAGTGTTTAACCCACTAAAAGGTTTCAGAATCCCAAATTTTCATAGACAGGTTCTTTATATTTATGAGAACGTGAATACTCAGTGTTCACAATAGGCAGAAAAAAGCACAGGCTGTCGTAATAAGCCGTAAAATATCGCTAGCATTACTAGAGTGGCCAAATTACGACTTCCTGATGGTGAAAAACAACAGTATAGCATAGCAAAGCATCTCTACCAATCAAAAGTTTGCTTTCAATTTGTCACGTACAATTTCACTAAGTGTATATTTGTTCTAATTGGCTAAGACAGGCTTACAATGCACAGCTACTACGTACGTACGCCGCGCACATACTATACCACTGTTACTACATCACGTACGTATATGCTAATTATGCTTATGTAGGTACGTACGTACTCAAGGAATAGAGCTGAAACTGTGCCGTTAAAACATAAAGAAAATTACTGAAGGATTTTTATCAGTTTGCGCCAGTGCCAGATATATTATTTGTTGGATAAAGATTGGGAAATCATCTGCGGAGGTTTTTACAAGCACATTAAGTACACAAGTGATTGCTGGGCGAAAGAGAATACTTTAGAAAAGTGTGGTCGGAGCAGTTCATGCTGAAAGGCATAACAGTAACGTTAGGCTTAGTGTTGTACAAATAACACAACGTAGCCTAGTCATTGTAAACAGAACGTTCGATCACACAGGGACGTTTGTATTCTAAGCTACCATTGGAACATATACTTCTCTGAAACTGAAGATGCTAGACGTTACTGGTGCAATCTTGTAGCTCAAGTAGTGAGAATAGTAGATTCTAAACCCCAAAATGTAATGAGCTTATGCTCAAGGTGAACTTTTATGACTGTAACAAGCGTTAAACATGGTCACTCCGTACAATTGCCTTAGCGGCAGTTGCCGTTACTCCCTGCCGGTGTTGACAGCTGCTTGCATATATGTGCACCAGCTTACGCTTGCAGTCAGTATATAGCCGTGCGCAAGTGTGATTACTCCACTTATGATGTCAAAGATTTTATTTCCGGAAAAGCACGACAAAGTACGACAACGCTGAAAATCCATGTTTACCAAAAAAAAAAAAAACAGGAAAAATTAGTCAAAATTTTCATTTTGCAAAAGTGATTGTGTCAAACGTCATTTACTACACCCATTAAACATTCTGAAGGCCTAACTTTAACCATGATACTTGGACTTTAAAGCCTGAAAATAGATGTTAGATTCGTGATTACACACCTTCCAGTCAGTGGTTCAGCGTGGGTGGGATGAGGACTCATGACGCCCGAGCCCCCCAAGGTTCTCAGCCAAAATTATATAAAATTGATGAAAATGTTTTTAAGTTAGGGAGAAAAGAGAGAGGGAAAGTGCCGTTTCCGACGATCTAGGTATATGTTGGTAAAAATTTCCTTCGTACGTTGCACGCCCTCCGACGGTGGCCCCCGCTTGCGGATGCAGTCACTAAGTTACAAATTCCTATCCCCCTTTCGCCCTCTGAACAAACAAATATTATACTTGGGGTCAACCACTGTTTTCAGTAGGTTAATTATAGGTAAAATTTGTAGTGATAAGAATACAACGCAATGACATTGGAAGCATCGATTAAGCATTTTTTAAATACAATTATTGGTCCTCATTCAGCCCCGCCGGAATCGAATAGATCTAAATCAAGCTATGGCATGGGTACTTTTTGAGATAACAGTTGCAAACAATTAAAAGCCCCATCCGTAGCTTAAATCATGGGAACATCTGGGATTTTCCCTCAAAATTGTTACTATGGACAGGGCTGTATACCTGCCCCGATTCCTAGCCAATTCCGATTTCAGGTTCTTCAATTCCGGCCAATTCCGAGTCCGGCCATTTGACAATGCAGCATCTCGTAAAAATGCTTTTTGTACTTTTCTGCAATGCGCTCAGATAAAAACGGCATTTTTAGGATCACCTTTATACCGTGGTTCGAGCCGTACTTTGATTGATTGTGCGTGACCATTCATGGGTTGAACTATGCATTCATGACAATTCAGCCCTAGGGAACGAATATTCAGCTTTTGTGTTTGTGGACTGGGGTGGAATCGGCTCCTACTCCGAGTCCAGCTGCAGCCCATTTCAAGGCCAATTCCGATTCTAACACCTCCCCGTCCAGGCCAATTCCGACTCTGACGGAAAACGGACTGGGGCCGGAATCGAGTCCGGACTCTGACGTTACAGCCCTGACTACGGAAGACCTTTATGAAATGAACCGCAGGAAAGCTTCATATTGGCAGATGACTCAATAGTTACAGTACAACTGTTCATTAACCTCAAGCCTTTGCCCACCCAGGACTTTTTCCAGGGTATTTTTCCATGACTTATTAAAGGGTATGTTAGACCGGCAGACACCGGTATAGGGAGGTCTAATATCACCTCCTTGCACCTACACTCTTTCTCCCTCCCATTCCCCATTGCTGAAAGCTGGTCGTTTGGATTTTCGTTCATGATTAGTAAAAATACGATCGTTGTAATGTTTTCGCCATCATACTCTTTTATGTGGATGTCAGGTAATAAGCATCGTGTCAGTACCCCATTTTACATAATTTATCCAGAGCTTCCAGGAGGCCCTGATAGGTATAGCAAAAGTAATGAAGGACTAACAAGCGCGTTTTTGAATGCTTTTTCGTCATAAGTGTATTAACAATCACCATATATACGGATAATGGCTGCCCAAGAAGCGCTCGGTAAGTATATTTGAAAATGTATAAAAGCAATACCTACTTTCAACCTTTAACATCATGCTATAAATTAGATTGAAATATCCCATATCGATGCGAGGCCCCTGCAGAGGTTGGAGATGAACCTATTTTGTTTTGGAAATGTGTCGTGATCAGAATAGCTCCATGTATTATTACCTTAATAACGACCATGGGATGGAGTGCAAACCGTGACGAATGCGTGCGAAGCGCACCGAAATTTTTCATTAAATAAGATTTCCATGACAAAACCTGCATTCATGCTCTTCATCGAGATACTTTCAATTCCCCAACAAACCTATATGCGAATCACAGAGCCATGCTTTTACCTGTGATTTTCCTGGAGTTGCTACCGGAAGATATTGATAATAAGAAAAAATATTGAGGTAAGGTTTGAACGGCAAGGAGCGAGCGAAATTTTGATAGTTTGCGAAGGATTTGCAAAAATTCTGATAGTCTGAGAACCATTTGTGATACAAAATTAAATAGATGCATCCCTCGGTCGAAAACACACCTCATCCTACCCCCTACAGAAATCTATAGCTTAAACGCCTTTGGGGATCATTTTAAACTTTTCAAAAAAAATCTGAAATCGATTGGGGGCACGCGCTTTCATGCCCCTCGTGCCGGAGCCACTGCCAGCAGTCAATGTAGCAATAGCCCCTTCCCTATACATTACTTGACGTTTATATGTCAGTGGCACTCTATCAAATATCCCTTTGGACTAAAAAGTCTAAATTTGACTAACATATTGTCAAAATCATTATTGATTAGCGGACTTTCTTTAGGACAGCGATTGTTCAAAGAAATGCTCGTCAACAGTTCGAGTTATTAAGCATATATCATTATTTCATCAAACTAGACTTTCGGAATGCATGGTGCGTTCTCAGTTTCGTATTATACTGATCAAATAATCTCGGTACAGCTGTTATGCTTTCACCAATATCATGTCGCGAGTCTCTTTTGTTGTTAGACATTTTGCCGGTCCAGAGTACATCGTATCACGGTAGTATCTACGGCTATATGCAGTGGGCCTGTGCTGTAAACACGCTTACTGCGCGTGTGCTGCGTCCGGCAATGTCGGGCAACCCCAATCACGTGAAGTCACATGAAATTAGTCTATTGTCGAGAATCTGGTGCAATGTTGCGAGACAGGAAGGCCAAAATTGATTTTATTGCATTTTCTTAACCTGTCGGGTATGCCGAATCCAAAATTGAAAATGAAGGTTTCCACTTTTTCCAACATTTTCGTGGTGACCATTTTGAATTCCAAAATGGCCATCATTTCTCACAGAAAATTGACCATAACTTAATTATTCTGGAAGCTGTATATATGTTACTGTGATAGCTAAGTATTGCTTTCAATACGAACTAACACATTGGTGATACACTGTAAAAAATGATTAACACTTTTTTGTAACAGATAATAAACAAGTCTTGGAGTTTATGTAACCGAAAAAAAAACCAATAAAACACTGAACAAATTAAACATCTAAAACGAAAACTTTACCACATTGACGCCACTTTAACGCCATCTCGTAAACACGTTAATGCGTTTATTTCATGACAACTGTAAACATCAAGTTGTTTTAATAAAGAAAAATTAACATATATAGGCCTATAAAACATATAAACGTGTTTGCGGAGTGCACTTTAATTAACACTTTTTTGTAACAGATAATAAACAAGTCTTGGCGTTTATGTAACCGAAAAAAAAACCAATAAAACACTGAACAAATTAAACATCTAAAACGCCAACTTTACCACATTGACGCCACTATATTGTCTTTATCTTTATCATGTGTTAATATTCGTTCAGTCTTTCACTGTGCTTATCCATTTTGTTGTTCGTTTTCTAATTCTTTAACGCCATAATGTGTTAGAAAATGAAGACGTCTCTTTTTACATTGTATCACAACCAAACATAAATGGCGACCACATTGAATTTCAATATGGCCGTCATTTTTATAAAAATCACTCTGAAAATAGCTTTAAATATCTTGTCGTAGTAGGTATGGCCATTTTTAGTCCTGTGCTTAAAGGTGATCAGTCGTCTTGAAATATTCTTTGTGACGTCAGCCTTTTCTTGACATGTTTCTGCAGTCGTCACTGTTCAAGGATACACCGTACAAGCATGGTATAGAGGTTTTTCACTGACATCACCGCGTTCGCGCGTCTCTCTATTTTGACGGCCAGGCGTCCAGTGTATAACAATCGTAACTAAGATCCTGCAGTCTTTTGCGCATGAGCAGTGACGGCCAGTGAAACGCGCTGACGTCACTTGAAAAACCTCTATAGCTAATCGGTAAGCAAGAAGAGACGGCTTGTAGCTGTATACCTACTAGCTATACCGATGTCATCATAGCTACTTGTACGGTGTATCCTTGAACAGTGACGACTGCAGAAACATGTCAAGAAAAGGCTGACGTCACAAAGAATATTTCAAGACGACTGATCACCTTTAAACAAACAACTAATCACGCATGAATAATTTCATGAGTCCATTGTGGCGGGCAAACTAAATTTCAAGATGGTGCTCGTTTAATGATTATAGTTTGGGAAACTCTGCAGCGATTGGCGTGCTATCTTTGGATTTCCTTTACTCCTTTACTTACTCTAGACATCAGGGAGCATATCATGTTGTTTTTCTGACCACATTGAGGGGTAAGTGCATGAGGAGACCAAGAAAAAACACACCCTCAAGCAGGGTTACACTTACTAAAACGACATCTTTCACGTTTTCATTTGAGTGCTCTTTGGTATGAAACTGATGACAATTCTCGATCTAAATCCACTGATCAAAGTGGTTTAGATTAGACAGTGGCGAATTTGTATGGAGACCTTGGGAATGATCCCATCCTACCCTTCAGAAGGTGATTTAGTCCATGTTCTTCTTCCTAAAGGATGGACACGTGAGGGATAGGGAAGAAGGATGGACGGATGTAACCATTAGAATGAGTAAAGCATAATGGTATTCGCTCGGTGTATGCTGAATTATTCCTTACATCTAAAAGATTTGCACTAATCCTTCCTTTCCTTCCGAAGGGGGACTTGGTGGCGTCTTAGGACGCGAAGGATGCGTAGCTTCATCGTAACATACCCATAGCCACATCATCTCAGAGCATCGCTTACGAGTACAGAGGGAACACATACTATTTTATAGCTCTCTCCTTCGGACTCGGTGTCCCGGTCTGACTGATTATAGTGTGGGAAACTCTGCAGCGATTGGCGTGCTATCTTTGGAGTCCCTTTACTCCTTTACTTACTCTAGACATCTTCTTCAGCCTGAACGATTCCTGTCTTCCAACCTGGGTTGAAGATGTCGCCTTACAAGAGGTAATGGTTGCAAAGTTATAGTGACAAACCTGGGATACGGCACTGGTTTTCAACTTGACATGGCCTTAACAATGAAGAACACGTCCATGAGGCATGAATAGAGCAGTTAGTAAGGCTCTGCACGACGACGTGAGGGAAACACCACCGGGCTTGTGCAATTCCAAGAGGGACTGGGAGGACTGGCTCCTAGAAGCCGAATGGGTTCTTTAGAGATATGCATTTTTGAGCTACCACTCCAGATGAGGCCTGACAGAGACACAATTACTGTAGCAGATTTACAAAGGCGGAGTGTACAGGTTAAATGCAAGTTTTAATCCACTGGTTACCCATGCTACCATGACCTGGTTGTGAAGATTATGATCAGGTTGCTCTCTAAGACACACACCCTGAACGTCCTTCCAACAGTGGCATAGCAAGAGGGGAGGGGCAGGGGCAGACTGCCCCCCACAGAAAATTGGGGGACGCAATGGGTGATGTTGAAAAAATAAAGGAAAGAAAAAACACGAAAACAAAAAAAAAAAGGGCGAGAGGAGGGAGAGATGGGAAGTTGGTGGGGAGGAATGGGAGGGGGTAGGGATCTAGGTCTCGGAGATGAGTGATGACGGTGGAATCCGGAATCCGCAACAGAACCGTGGGCGACATATTTATTTTATGCATTGGCAGTAGGCCCCCGAAAATTCAATCAAAACCTTGGATACTAATGTCATCTCGTCTGGAAAAAGTGTTCCGGATTTTTTCTCCTTTTTTACAACAGATTATGCCTTTGGGGACTGAACCCTAGCCTTTTTTTCGAACCCTGATCCTGATTTTGAAATAAAATAAATAAATCCCGAAAAAGTATTGGTTGTCAATGTCATTTTCACACGGATTTCGGGCCGCCCTTCCAGGGGTGGCGCCAGGTGGGGCAGGGGGCAATGGCCTCCCGTCGGGGAATTTTTACATTTTCTACGGGGAGTCTCAGTCGATACGATAAAGCATGCAGTCAGCGACAGTCGCCACGACGATTTACCTGTTTTTTTTTTTGCTCTCAAGAGGACATAAGAACCCAAAATTTTCGGCGCGCTACGCGCGCTGTAGGGTCACTCCATTTTTTTCAGTATTTCCATTCCACATACTTAGCTAGCACAAGTCCTGTCCACCTTACCAAGTAACATGTAGGCAGCGTACACAGCTTGTGTAGAGGTCGTAAATTTCATCCCATATCGCAATGCCTAGTTGCTGTTCTCAAATGTGTGTCATGCTGTACGTTCAGTTGGTGAGCGAGTCCAGGTGGTTTCGATACAATGTATGTTATCCCCGATACGGTCTTCATCCTCTACCGTTTTCTTTCTTTCTTTTTGTTCTTAATAGTTACATATGTTTTTTGTGGAAGCCTACCAAAAATTTTCGCGCGCTTTGCAGTTTCACGATTCAGATCCAAAAGAACGATATCAATGCGCAACTTGGCTCTTGAAGTATCAAGTGATATTATGCAAAATATGCCCTGTAATGGCTTGGGATAGTTAGGCTCCTTCAAATCCCCTTCACTGTAAAAATTGATTAACACTTTTTAGTAACAGATAATAAACAAGTCTTGGCGTTTAGGTAACAGAAAAAACAATAAAATACATAAGCAAATTAAACGTCTAAAACGCCAACTTTAACACATTGACGCCACTTTAACGCCATCTCGTAAACACGTTTATGCGTTTACCTCATGATTACTGTAAACATCAAGTTGTTTTTAATAAAGAAAAATTAACATATATATATATATATATAATGTAGACGTGTTTGCGGAGTGCACTTTAATTGACGTCATTATCCTTATCATGTGTTAATATTCGTTCAGTCATTTACTGTGCGTATCCATTTTGTTGTTCGTTTTCTAATTCTTAAACGCCAGTGGGTTGTCGGAACTTGGGGTCACTGGCATGGCCCAGCCCCCGTTCGGGAAAATTCTGTCGCCACCCATGGTCGGTTACTTATTTTGGCTTTCAAAAGGATCATTTCTAAGATAAAACCCACAATTTTCGGTACACTTTGCCCACTCTTCCTCAGTTCGGGTACTTATAGCTAAATATGGTACAATGTCACCTCATTTCCGTGAACCTAGTTAATGTTCTCTTATGTGTGTCGTGAGGTACGGCTAATGACCCGAGGAGTGAAGTAAAATGTAAGTTATGGCTGATAGGGCCCACCTGCCCGAACAATTGACCTATATAAAGGCCTATTTATACGATGCGATTTTTGCTTGCGCCTGTCGCATGAGTCGGACGCACCGTGTAAACTGTACCTGAGACAACCCTTGTGATGTCGCATGCACCAAGACGCATGTTCTAATTCCATGCGACATCGCAAGCAGGACGCAACTACCTGTCACTTGAACAATCAGGTAGGTGAGAATAGAACACGTGCCAAGTGCAGACTAATCACACTGAACAACAATGCAAGGAAGAACACGAACAGCCTCATCATGGCGTTTCCTTAATACACGGTGCTTTTAATCTCATGTGTTCGACTCATCCTCATGCGACAGACGCAAGCAAAAATCGCACCGTGTAAATAGACCTTGAGTTTTAAACAAGTAAAGATTCTCTTTAGTGTAGGCTTACCCCAACAATTTTCGCACCCTTCGCGCGCTTTGCAAATTTCACAGTTAAGATTCCGAATAAAACGGTAAATCTATGTTCCTTTAGCTGTCTAGTAGCCTATATACAAATTTAAGGCCCTGTTTCCATGTGTCCGTAATGTGTAAACGTAATGCGCAATGCGTAAACAACACGTATTGTGTATTTTAACGAGAGCGTTTCCATGTGTCCGTATTGCGTGATGCGCGATGCGCAATGACCCGAACGCTGAATAGGGAGCTTAAGATTGCACGACGCGGACGTCGACTACGACGTAATGACGTCATGTTGTAACTATGCGCATGCGTCTACGTGAACTTCGCGTTGTCGGTGTAATTCTACACCGGGATTCGCTCGTTTTGGCGTTGTGGCTAGAACGGCAACGAGAGGCAGCATATGACGTCATATAATTTTGTTGCCATGCCGATCGTTGCATTAGAAACTTAAAATACGCGTTGCACACATATCATAAATTCATCGTCGTCCATTATATCAGTTAAATAACCATAGCAATCACTTCACGAACTCGATGAAGGTTTACCACTCTCCAACTTAGGCTTACATAAGGAGTAAGTTTGTCTTATACTTCCCGCTAAATACTGTTACCATTAACAGATCGGTTTGCGCGTCTGCTACTCAAACGAAGTTCGAATATCACCACGCGACTTTCATGCCGCGTCGTAGAAATCTAAAGCGCAATAGTTCCAGGGCGCGGACGTCATTGCGACGACGTGAACTGTGGGTTAAAACGCCGCGTTGCCCTGGCCGCGTCGTGTAATCTAAAGCTCCCTAATGTAGTGTCCGAATACGCATTGCGCAGCTAAACGGAGAGGAAAAGGGGAATTCCCGATTATTTATGGCACTTACCTAATGCTTTTACACGTGGTTAGCCTATGTAGCCTACAGTCATCGAAACAAAATGCCACAATCTTTGTCCCCGACGCTATGTTGGAAAAGCTGATTGAGCTGGTTAGACAAAACCGTCAGTTTATGACACGTCCAGACTGGACTACCGTGACAAAATTAAAAATGTGAATATATGGGAGAGCATTCCCGCATTCCTTTCCCCCCTTTTCTTCAAGTAACAATACACAAGCCCAACTACTATCAAAAAATCTTCATCTTCTTCCAATTCTCTCCTACACTTGGACCACATTTTGCCTTTTTGTCTGCTGGCTTTGCTTACGAACTGATTATTTCTCAACAAGAACGTCCAATACGCATGTTCAATACGCGTACATGCACTCTTAAAAAAGATGGGCAAATTTTGCCCAACTTTTTGACCAACACTGGGTATCTATTCAACAACCTAAACAGTTGGTCAAACTTTTGACCAACCAAATTTGGTAAAGTTTGAACCCAATTGTTGGGAGGAAAATTACCCAACTGTTAAGTTAATGAGAATTTCAAAACATGCCTACTTGTTGGGCATAGCTTTCATCATGCTGTTGGGCAAATGTATTAACCAACCGTTGGTTTTATGTTAACCATTTTTGCCTAATGTTGGTGCTTTCCTTACTTCAGAATAGCATGCATGCATGCTGGGCATTTCTTTCCCAGGAGATTTAGGTGAACTTTGTACACAACAGTTGTTAAAACTGCTTTAATTGATTGGGAAAGACATCATAAGAACTTCTTAAACAGTTATATCAGGGAGATGTTAGAGTAGCATCTCCCTGGTTATATGTTTATTGTGCATTGTGCATGCAATTAAAATATTATACCTGCTGTCCGAAACCCAAATACAAAACAGCATCTATATTGACAGGTTCATTTCAAACGCCTTGGCTTAATATATGTTTGGTTTGTCACAGACTTCCGTGTAGGCCTATAATGTCCAAAACAATCAGGTTTAAAAGGCACGTTTGGAATTAAAACACAAGTCTACACACACAGAACTACTGTGGTAGTTCACAACGTTCAACCATTATCTCTACACACAACAAAGTAACGTTTTGAATTCTGTTTATTATATAAACTTATATTCGGGCGTGGAAGAGAATAAAAAAGTAACACACGAAGAGAATACCCCCAGTACCTGAGCTCTCACTGGATAGCCGTTTGGCGATCAATTCGAATTCTCGAGTTGTGTACTGTTTCGTAGCAGTATTTTAACGATTTTATGGAAATAGAGATCGATTTTATGGCCATACATCACATGCGAGTTTTCCTCTTTTGCCGATGTGAAAGATGTCAAAAGGAAATTTCAGATTATGGAACCAATGTCTAATTATGAGAAGAAATGTGAAACAAAATCGAGTCAATACGCTCTTGTGTTTACAATAAAATTACTTCAAAATCTAGAATGTCAATGCTCTTTCCGTACGTGATAGCAAATACCCCGTTCAGTGATCGATAACTGATGTCAAATCTCACACAAAAGTGTGCTAGTTCGAAGCACTATTTTCACACTTTTTGTGAAATAGAGCCCGATTCTGCGGCCAAACAGAATGTCCGAGTATTCCTTCTAAGCAAACGTCTAATATGTTAAAAAGATTTTTCGGAGAATCAACACGAAGCCCCATATATAATTAGGAGAAATGCAGAGCCAAATCGAGTTAAGTGCTCGGTTGTTCGCCGCAAAACCTGTAGCGAACGATTTGCCCAACTTTTAAGCAAACACTATGCTAATTAGCAATTAGTTGCTCAAAAAGTGGGTAAATAGAAAATATACCCAACCGTTGAATATAACTTGTCACCATTTTAACCAATAGTTGGATAATGCAATAAACGTGCATTGAAGGGGAGTTTTAACCACTATTTGGGTAAAGCCGTTTGACCAACATATAACAAGATGCTTTACCCAACCAAAAACTTGCCCAACTGTTTTTAGAGTGTGGAAACAGGCAATACTCAGGTTCAGTACGCATTGCGCATTACGCAGGGCTTATTCAATACGGACACTTGGAAACAAGGCTTCATGCAATATATGCCCCGCAATGGCATCCTATAGTACACAGGTTTTCTTCAAATTCCCCCTCACCACCCCCTCGACAGCATCGGGGCTGTCGGGTTATCGGGTCGCTGGCCTCCCCGTCGTGGAGTCTGCCCCCCTTCGGGCAAATCCTGGCGCCACCCCTGCGCCCCTCTTAAAACCCCCTGTGGAGAACACTGGGATCTAGTATAAAAAAGCACCATGTAATTTTTGCATCTAAGCCCTTCGAGACAGCAAAAAAAGTTCAAAAGGGGGGCCCCTTATACCCCTCCCCAGGACTGCGGTCAAGAATGGGGACGATGAGTCGACTTTGCCCCCCCCCCACACACACACACCAAAAACCTGGCTACGCCCCTGCCTTCCAAGCAAAGATAGGTAGAGATAAGCTTGGTGTCCTCAGTCCCAGAGGAAAGGAAGTGATGACCTCTCAGAGTGCTTTAGTGATACTTTATCTCAAGCAGTGTCTCAAGAGGGTTTGGACCAGCGGGCCGGGGACATTGATGGTCCGGAGGACAGAGCTATAAACTTGAATGTGTCTCTGCAGTACTTGTAGGCGACCCTCTGAGATGCCGTGGTTATATAATGGGCATGTCATGTGATGGCACGCATGTTTCATGTCCAAAACTGTCACCCAGATCCCCTTCCGATAGCCTGAAAGGATGAACACTAAGGTTTACATACTTAACATTGCCATTGGAGGTAGGCAGGTTGTTTAGTTGCTTGAAGTAGAGAAATGTCTTCGATGAATTCCCACAGACTAGTGTAGACATTCAGAGTGACTATACTTACCACCTTGCTACAGTCCGCCAACCCTTCCCTAATAAGGGGAGACGCGGAGCCGTCTTGTCCTTGTACATGAACCCATATGTCTTGTAGGCAGCAGCTACTAAGTACAGAACTGTACACAGTTGCTACGTAAGGCGGTCTTTGCTTTCTCTCACATGTTGGGCTAAAAGTACGAATTCTTCAGGTTCAAGGACATGGACCAAATTGTCCTCTGAAGGGTAGAATGGGGTTATTGCCAATGTAATCACACGAATTCACCATGGTCTTATGTAGACAGGCTTTGTTCAATGGATTGAGGTCGAGACTTGTCATCAGTTTTCAAAACAAAGCTCTTTCAAATGACAAAGTATGCTAGCTTTTGTGTTAGTCGGGGTTGCTGTTGTATAAGTCAGGGTAACCCTGTTAAACAGGCGTGCTTTTCCTTGGGCTCTCCACTTATCCCTCAATACGGACAAGGGTGATATCTAACTAGAAGTTATATTCTACATCATTCAGGGTAAATACTGTGAAAATAATTCACATTTGTACGATTGGTACCATCCGTGATGCCACGTACAGTTTGTCTGTAAATACCAAGCTACACGTCAGTGCTCTTGGTTGAACTCTGAATATGTCCAATATCCTAGCAGTACGAACATATAT